>JARKNS010000007.1:40545000-41145000 GCA_029990575.1 Petunia axillaris subsp. axillaris
CCAAAAGGATAGGTGTTATGAAATTATTAGTTACCCACCAAACTAGAAAAAGAAGGGAGTGAAAAAAGAATATCACTCAGCCAATGCGGTTTTCAAAACACAAAATAAAAGCATGATGGATGTGCAGGCAAGTCATAACAAGGAATTCAACAATGAAGCAATGTCACCAATACCAGGACTTAGACATGGACAGTGTAAGCAACTGCTGAGGCTATTAGATGGAGAAACATGTAGCAATCATGTCGCAAATTTTTCTGGTAAGGCAAACTTTATCTGCACTTGGATTATTGACACTGGTGCGACTGATCATTATTGACACCTAATTTTGTCCCTCCTTTTTTCATAAATTGGCCATTTAACTTAAAGGTACAATATATACTGTTTGACAAATTTGCATTAGAAAACATGTATTTACGTGTGTTATACCCTAATTATACATTATATACATAATTGTGATTGTATCATACAATTTTAGGCTATTTATTAAATACGTATTAAATTGTGGTCATTTGTGCAAGTTGCCGTACTTAAAATATTTTAGTAATTGTTTGTACCTATTTTGTACTTATTTAACTTTATTTGGTCATTGTCTATATTTGTGCATATTTTTGTGTACGGTCTCTATATCATTTATATTTGTTCTATTATTATTTTGCACCTTTAATTAAATATAGGTCCAATAAAGAAATATTCCTTCTATTTAGTTGATTTATCATTTGCCACATTCTTTTGAATTTAAATTAATTTGAATTCAAATCCTTGCAAATCTTTCATAAATCCCACAATATTTTCAATGTTTAGTCCCTCACCTTTCTAAATCTAGACAAGCGGAAGTCCAAATACATTTTTATTAAATACATCTGTATCTCATATTATGTCCCATCTCTCCAATCTTCTCTTCTATCCCTAAATTACTCCATAATATCCCCAACATCACTCTAATTCTTCTAATTACTCTCTTATCTCTCCATTTTTGAAAAAAAAAATCAAAAATTAAGAATCTTCTCCAATATTTCCTCAATCCCCTTAATCTCTCTCCTAAATCCTCAATCCCTTCACTATCCCCCTAATCTCTCCATTATCACCTCCCGAAATCTCCTTCGAATTTGGACAAAGGCTCAACATATTTGTCTTTCTTTTGATGCTAGATACATAGTCCTCAAATCATTCCATATCTTTCCTCAAATCTCTTCCCCCAATCTCTCTACCTAAAATCACTCAAAATCATAGATCCCCACAAATCATGCAATCAATATTTTCCTATCATTTTTAGTACCCTATTCCTCTACAATAAATTCAACTCAATTCGCACCATGGAGGGCACATAATTTCTCTCTACTTCTCTCTTATCAAGACACCTCTATATCCCTTCTCTACACAAGTTTTTCTCTAAACTTCTCATCAATCATACCTTTCCCATCTCTCATCCCTCCGAACTCAATTCTCATAGCCTAACACCTCATTCTTATGTCAAAGCATTTTGCATAATTTAAATTTTTTCAAAGAGAACTCTGCAAATTACGAAAATTATAGTAACATCAAACCAAACTTTGTGATTGGTAAGTGACAAAGTATCACTTCTTTTCTTTTAATCTTGAAGGGTATGTTTCTCATCCAGTCTTGAATTATGACTCAATTTTATTGTATTTTTTTTTTAAATTTTGTTTGATAGCTGGCCTAATATTTGAATATTCCTGGAATACATAATCATGTTGCTGTGGAGACTATATCACTTACGTATTTATCTTAGGTTAGCTAAGTTTTATGCTTCTGAAGTATATATCTTGATAAGTACCTTAAATTATTGTGCTAAAGAAAAAGTAGCCATGCTTACATAATTTATTAAGTAATACTCTATTTTGATTTAACATTTTTAGATGGCATCATAAGACTCTCTCTTTTAAGATAATAGATCCTTGTAAAACAGGTGTATGCACTTGTATTTTCATAAAAAAAATATTTTTTTAATACATGTCATGTTTTATTTTAACTAATCCTGGACACTTCCTAGTTCTGAAATTGGACCATATTTGCAAGTCAAAATTTGAAGGTTTGTTATAAAGTTGACATTTTTTGTAAAGTAATTATACCTGGAAAGCTGCAAATGATTTTCTGAAAGGATTCAAGTACAACTTAATTTTAAAGCTAGCATATTTTTGCAAATCCGAAGTCTTGAAGCGTAACAGTAGCTTGAAACTTGTTAACTTCTATCACTTTTATTAATTTCGAGACTTATTCTTTTAATACCTTTTGAAAATTGTTTCACTTGTTACAATTTTATTTGCTCAGCATGACCGTTATTATTGCAACGGTTAGTCGTCATAAAATTTTCATCCACATGCCACTTTTATCACGGGTATTTAGTTTGAAGTCACTTTTTTTGGTCTTACATGAGAGGCCGCTTTTTGGAACTTCAATCTTTGTGGGCTGAAGTTCAAACCTTGTGGGTTGAACTTCATGCCTAAATTATGAAGTTTCAACTTCAATCTGTAAGGCTGAACTTTCAGGTATAGATGCGTAAACTTCAACCCTTGTGGGCTGAAGTTGAACTTCAATTCTTGTGGTGGGCTGAAGTTGAACTTCAATCCTTGTGGGCTGAACTTGTGTGAAGTTCAACCCAAAAGAATTGAAGTTCCAAAAAGTGGCCTCTCATGTAAAACCAATAAAAAAAATGGCCTCAAACCAAAGACCACTGCCAAAAGTGGCCTTTGATGCACTTCGCCCTTAGTCGTCTAGACTTGGGGCACTTAATAAACTTAGGGGTCTAGATATTTATATTAGTTGTCCTAATAGCCTCCGGGACTTTTAGTGGGGACATTAGTAAAACCTTTTACGACGTTTTGAAATATTAGAAAGCGCTCTAGTTAAATACTTAAAAAGGTATGGAGGTTAAGGGTAAATTAAGCCCCACATATGATGGAAATTACCCAAGCAATATATAATAGTGGATTCTGAAACTATCTTCTCCAGTAAAAGCTGGATTCTGATCCGAATAGGTTAAATAAATCTAGGGTTGACTATTTAAATAGGTTAATTAGCTATCTTAGTCTAATTTTGCAAGTCATTATTATATTTACAATACTATACTATACTATATAAGATTATTCTTGCCAAATTATTTAAACTGCCTATTGTCTATTTTACCTCATATAACCTACCTTTGAATTTAATTTCAAAATTATCCGTATTTTACTCAATTCTACTTATTGGCATATTATAATCCTTTTTATGTTTTATTTACCTTTTATCCTGTTAGCTTAATTACATGCTTAAACCCAATATAGTAATCGGCTGGGAACCATACTTAGTGGAACTTAGGAGGTGCCTAACCCCTTCCTTCTAGGTTATTTCGAATTCTTACCCGAATATCTTACAAGTAGACTAATCCAGAGTTATTCTTTTAATTGAATTAGAAATTAATAGGTGACCTAATACGCCTAGAATAATTTATTAGGTGGCGATTCCAAAACTCTAACTCCAAACGAGTTACCCCAAGTCGAAAACTACTTTAAGTGGGGTGCGACAGAATGACGACTCTGCTGGGGATTAAATATTCTTACCATTACAATTTTTATATTTTGTTTATTCTTGCTTTAATTATTTTGTATTCAACACTAACTTTTTTCTATTTGCAGCTTTGTAACCTTTTATTTTATAATTTTTTGATAACATGATATTTAGTTTATCATTGAATAATTTGTTGCATTCTGTTCATACTCCTCCACTGTTGACACCCAATTTTGTCACTCCTATTTTCAAATCAACAGTTTTCAAAGTTTACACACGATTGTGTATTCACTCTTGCCTCGTCAATTCTTTTCAAATTATTTTCTCATAATAGTCTGACAATCAAGGCCATTTTCAAAAGCATAGTCTCAAACTATAGCTATTCTTACAATTTTTGCGAGTACTCTTATTTTGACAAAATTGTCCAAATTGTTTTAAATCCCAAAATTACAATTTTTATACATTTTCTAGCCATCCTAATATTTTAAAACTAATTTCCTAATTTTTCTATATTTTTATATCCATTTTGTACGTGTGTGTGTGTGTGTGTGTGTGTGTGTGTGTGTCTGGCATACTCTTACCATGTCCTTGTTAAACTACTATTTGATTTTGTGTGACCTCTGCATCTTTGTTTAAAACCATGTCAGTACTGTTAAGATGCAATTAGAGGTGTAATACTCTTCTTCACTTCTGATTGTTTAGAGCATCTCTCTGTGTGTGTTTCCTCAGCGTGATCTTATCTCATCTCTATTTTGCTTAGTCACTGGTATGCCTTGTTTGCTTTGGGCTGCCCTGCACAGTTGTTAAAACATGTTAACATTATTAAAAGGGGACTGATCACACAAGCTCTTAGCAGATTTCCTTTTGATCCAGGCCTTCCCCTTCCCTATTTTCCCTGCTAACTTTGTTTGCTTGCATCTTTGTTTGGACTTACATAGACCATGCTATACCCCATTGCTTATAGGAGAACTTTGAGGGTTCAGTAGGATCAAGGTTTGGACCCTCTAAGCTGATTCTGGAATCAGAAACCTTTGACTATTGAAAAGACTTCTCTGGCCTTTGAAAAATAGAGCACCTCCCTTTGACTGTTACCCCTTTTTCCTTATATTTTTCCCCTTCGGAACTGTCCCCAACCTGTATATTTGCTAAGTGTCCCGCTTGTATCCTTTTAAAACAGGGGTACAATAATGATGTTGTACAAATTGGCTATCCAGGAGCCATTCTCTTACTCCTTTTATTCTCCCTGTGTGCAAATGCATCATGCTTAGGCTTGAGAAAATGATTCTGGATTGTTTTCTTATATGAAAACTGATTGTTTTTGGCAGCATGTTTGAAATCCCACCCTTACTAAAAGTTTTTTACACCTAAGATGCATGATTAACTCGCATTACAATTTGAAACCTTGAATAAAATAGGGGATGTATGTGTTATAATTGCCTAGATGGGACTACTTCTGAAAATTAAACTCGCCCCTCCTTTGCATAAACAGTCTGGGCCCAAAAATATTTTCAAAAAGGGTCCTTTACATGCATAAACTGATTTTGACCGTTATTTATGCTCTTATACACTAATCTAATAGTGTATAAGGGTGTATAAAATACTTGGGGTCATTTATACACTATAAAGTATATTTTTAAAGGTATAACTATTACTTAGTCATGTATTTGCATGTTTTATACCTATAAGTATCTATACTATTTATGCGACAACCTTTATTTGCATTTATGTGCTTCTGTGACACCCGTTTTCAAAAATAGTCTCTTTGCCTATATATATATTTCTCAAAATCTGACCCCTACACAAAAAAGACCATTAATGTTAGGGATCGACAATTAATGACGAGCCACATCGACCCCAAATGGCCAACATTTCATTTTAAAACAAGCTCCCTTTTGGTATTTGTTAAAATTTGAGTTTCGTTTGCAAAATAGATATATTTGTGCAAATCATTTTCAAGTGTGTGAATTGCATATATAAGTTGAAATGGAGCGCCCCTTTGTATGTTAGCACCTGTTTACGATTAGGCGTTTGATATTATAGACCGTAAATACGATTAGGCTTAAATATAGGCCGAATATGAAAACTATTCGTGTGTGTGCTCTAAATAGCATAGATATTTTGTATCTTTTAATTAAAGTGTTAAATTAAACTTCCCAAGTTATTATTCATGATGATATTTACTCTTGTCGTCCCAAAATTTAGACTCAGAGGGTAACCACGTTTCGTGGGACTCGGAGAAGTGCCTAACACCTTCTTCCCTGAGTCATTTATACTTCTTACCCACATAGAATCTCTGGAATTGACTAGTTGTCCTGTTGAACTTGACCTTAGACACTTAGGTGATCTAATACGCCTTAGAAATTATATTAGGTGGCGACTCCAACATCTAAACTCAAACGAGTTCACCCAGTCAAATCCGAAACCCGACTCGCCTCGAGTTGAGTCCAAAATCGGGTATGACAGAATGGCGACTCCGTTGGGAATACTCAAAGTCCTAACCGCAACGCGTCTTTGCTTTTGGGATTTATTTAATTATCTTGCTATTCATATTATTATTATCATACTAACTTGGTTTTTTTTTGTTTTTCTTTATTTATTTATTTTATTTGAATTTGTGATGTGACATTTTGCATATTTCACTCATACTCCCCCTCTCCTGGGAAACGACACTTTACACACACACACGGTGATTACTTGGATCCCACGATCACTTCATCACCAAAATACCTTTTAAGAGGAACATTTTGGAATATAGTTGGTTCGTGGTACAACCAACAATTTCAAATAATCCAACTCCTTGGCCGTCCGCCTTGAGGAACCGCGTCTAGAATTACACCACTCTTTTAATGTAATAAGCATGCATCATACCGTAGGAGGGGTTCCCCGTGAGCCGACTAGTTTTCAACTTGTCCAAACTACCTAAACGGATTTCTGACCCCAAAGGGACGTTTAGACATGCTTATGTGCATTTGAGAGAAAAAAAAAGAAAGAAAAGAAAAAGTGAGACGAGAATGAAAACGCATTTTGATTTGTCCAATCATTCTCAAAAGGGACAGGGTTTTAATCCTTTATTTTTCTTTATTTTTTTTAGGTAACAATGAGTCAAAAATTTCATCGTTTTGGAATGACTGTGGGCGCACCTCCTTTGTTAACTAGTTGGTGGAGTAACCTGTCATTAGGAGAGCAAACCGAAGTACGTCAACATTTGGGTCATTTGGTTTCACTACTAGAAATGGAACCGTGTAGGGAGATCATCGAAGCATCAGTGTCGTTTTGGGATGAGGAATTAAACGTGTTTAGGTTTGGGGATGTCGAATTAACACCTTTGTTGGAAGAAATAGGGGGTTCACGTCACATTCGGGGTTGGACAAGCATCGTTGGCAAGGGGGTCGCATACTAGCACCTAGGGTCCCCACAACTGAAGGTTTCGCAAAAAGTTAGGGATGGTAGCAAATGTGAATGTGGAATTGTTACAACAAAAGAAGATACCCTTTTCCTATTTCTACAATCGGTTCGGATATTTGAGTGCGTTCGATGGCCATAAGAAGGAGTTCGAGTCCTATGGTGATTGGAGAAGAGCTAGACCATTTGCATTTGCCATTTGTTTCTTAGGAGTGATGGTTTTCCTCGAGAGTTCAAGTCATGACATATGTTCAAGACTTGTCATGGTTGCCGATTCAATGTTCAAAGGAATTGATGATTATCATTATACCGTAGCTCCTAGTAGCAGACATTTATCGGGCTTTGGGTTGTTGCAAAAGAGGAGCAAAATACTTCCAAGGGTGCAATCTTTTACTACAAGCATGGTTCAAGGAACATTTGAGGAAAGCGAGAGGTGTGCAAGCGTTGTCCAAACCGACTGGTTACAACTACTTGATTGGGGAACGATATGGAGTTTCAAAATTCAAACAACCAAGCAGCACAGAGAAAATAACGGAGGACTCAATTCAATGGATGTTCACTTGGTTTCCTTCATCAGATTTTATCATTAGTTATGAGAAGGCATCCTTTGTGATACTTATGGGGTTAAGAGGTCTCCAACCTTACAAACCGTTAAGAGCGATGAGGCAAGCAGGGAGGAAGCAAATCATACCATTGATACCAGACACGAAAGACTATCAGTTTGATTACACTGGAGGCGTTGTCCCGAGAGTCAAGAGCATTAGGAAGTCCTGGTAGGAAGACAAGTCATGGAAGAAGCATCGCTAGCACCCGATAGATACAACGCTGGGTGCGAACCATACTACAAAAGCTGGTTGCGCTCTAGTATAAAGGGAAATATGGTAGTGGGGCCAAGTCGAGGGAATAACATAAGAGATCGTGAGGCGGAAGCTCAAATTCGATATCGAGAGTTCATGTTGAAAGCTGTCAAAATGGATAAAGAAAACAAAGAAGAGATCGAAGTATGGAAAAAGCGTACATTAGAACTAGAGGGAAAGATAGAGGCGTTGGAAACAAAGCTCGAGCAATGGAATTCAGAGTGTGCAGAGATAGACATCTTACACTTGGTAGCGGCCAAAGGGTACTTGACCAAAGCTATGGAAGAAGTTAAGGAGATTACACGAGAAGCAAAGAGGGTCAAGATGGAAAAGGAGTGTGCTACCTAGTCAAAGTGTCATTTTCATTTTTTCTCTTGTATTTTTACTTTTTTTTTTTTTAAAAAAAAAAGTTATTACCATGTTCTGATTTTCAAATGTTGGGGAATTTGAGAATAATCGGCTACAAAATGTGTATTCATTTTCCTTTCATAATGACAAACCTAGGAAGGCTATACGTCCTTGGCACGTAATAATCCATTAGTAAACCTACGCCAAATGTCAAAAGGGTTTTTAACCTGAGAAGTGAAAAATCGCATCTCTGTATTGATTCGAAGAAATGTTTGCACAAAACATTGATTGTCTGTTTAAAAATGATCAAAACTATAAGGATGTTTTGGTCTTTACCTTTTCTTGTTTTGTTTTCAGACTATGGCTGCAAAGAGTACTCTCCAATTTGAGATTGTCTCCCGAACTCCTCACTTGATCAGACTCTGGTGGGAAGATTTGGCCATTGTCAGCAAAGCTCATGTTCAAAAGATGTTGGGAGAGTTGGTAGCTCTCATGAACTACACTGCCATGACTGGTTTGGTTGAAGCTGCTACACATTTCTGGGACTACAAAAGGGCTGTGTTTCATTTTAATGGTTTCGAGTTGGCACCAATATTGGAAGAATTTGGAGGGCTAGCAGGGTTAGAGCCTGGACCCGAGACTATGATTTATCCCCGAGACGTGGAGCCTAAGGAGTTCATTGAATTGTTGGGAACCCCTTATGATCCATACGTTGAGGGAGTGCATGATGGGAAGGTCACGTTGGAATACTTGCATTCTTGATTTGGAGATCCAACACTTAGACATGAATGGGCTGGGGCATGGGAGATTCAAGATTGGGAGTGGATTGAATCCAATGCTTTCATCATTGCTTTTCTGAGAAGCATGGATTGAATCCAATGCTTTCATCATTGCTTTTCTGAGAAGCATGGTTTTCCCCGAGAAGGGAGGCAAGATCGACCTAAGGCTAGGGAGAGTAGTAGGGGAGCTGCGCAAAGGTGCTTTCAAACTTCAAGTGAGTTTGGTCCCAATGATTTTGGGAGAAGTTTATAGGGCCTTAACCAAATATAGAAGGGGAGGAGATTTCTTCGAAGGGTGTAACCTGTTGCTGCAAATATGGTTGATAGAACACTTGCACAATGTCCCCGTCAGTCCATTGGCACCAAAACCCTCTTGGCAAGGAGGGATCCGCTCACATAGCACCCGTATGGCTGGAACAATTGCATGGGAATACCCTGCAAACATGGAGGGATGGTATACCAAGCTCGAGGAATTGCAAGAGGCGCAATAGGTGATTGAAAATTGTGCTGGCTTTGTTGTCTCCATACAAGGTCAAGACATCACTTTCTTGACATTGATTGGATTCCGAGGAACTCATCACTATGTTCCTCTAAGAATCCTTCGACAAGTGGGAATGACACAACAAACCCCGCAGTTGATTGAGGGAAGAAGCTTCAACGTTGATATAAAGGACATCGAGCATCCGATGGTTCTCACCATATTGACAATATGGGAGAAGAGGCTTACTATGCAGTTTTGTCGTGGTCGAGACAGTAGGGTGAACCCCACAGCTACTCTGGCCTACCCTCAATGGCTCGGTGAAGATAAGGCAAGGTTTCGGTCTAAGACTACACTAAAAAGGAAAGCCAAAGCTCCAAATGCTGCTGAAAAATACAAGAAGTTGAAACACGATTTTGACCAAAGAAAGAAGGAGTTAAGGGTGACACAAGAGAGGGAAATGAGGAGACAATACAAGGATAAGATCAAAGGGGACGAACTCAAGCATTGGACCGACAAGGTCATGACTGCGAGGCAAGTTGCTGGGAATTTTCAAGATTTGCTCAAAGGATGGGGAGAGTATTTTAAGTCAGTACCGCTGGAAGAGAAGGAAGCAAAGGGATTGGAAATCTGCGAGTTCTTCATAAAAGCTCTGGGTGACATGGAGGCTGGGAAAGACCTGCTGGAGACATTTGCTGATCCTCCGCTCATTAGTTTGGTTCACAAACCCAAGGAGGAAGCCAAAGAGGAGAAGGAAAAGGAAGATGCTGGAGTTGATATTTGAATCTGGAGTCTCTTTGCTTGGCACCTAGTCTAGTCGTATCGAGTCAAGTCGTTTTGTTCCTTTTTGTTGTTATGTTCGTCTTAATCGAGTCGTCGTCTTTAAATTAGTGGTTGTAATAAAGCCAAGAAAATTAAATAAAATTTTGTTATTTTTGGGTTTTAGACTGGTGATGATTATGTTTATTCAAATGAAATGATGTGTTTGGTGCAAACGTTACTTCGAATCTGCGATAGGCCCACCTCTGGCACAAGAGAGGTCCCATGCATGATAGGATGTGATTTTGTTTAAACTACCGTATACTCACATTCACTCTTCTTGTTTTTGATGTGTCAGTTCCCAAGTCCCTGATAGTTTGGTTTGTGCATTCTGGCCGCGCCGCAATACCAGTTGAGGTCCAAAGGATCAACCCCAACACCTCCCCCTTTACCAACAAGGACAAGGACGAGACGAAATATCATGGCTGAGTTTGACAAGGTTGGAAATGGAACTCCTGAGAAACAAGGCATGATTGCTTATGAAAGTTATGCTAAGTTGGAGCAGAGGCTGCTTGAATTGGAAAATAGGATCCCTCTGGCCCGTGCTGATGAGACCGTTGAACCAAACCAAACTGCTCGCCCTCACGGCAAAGATCCACTCTACCCTGAAAAAGACATTCCTTACCCTACCTACACTGAACCACCAAAAGCACCACAAAACAACTTACCCTCTTTCACCGTCGAAACTAAAACCATCGCATCACCCACCAAAGATCATGAAATATATGCATGGACCAAGGAAGACCCAGACAACACCAAAGAGCAAGTCCAATGGCTGGTTGAGAAGTTCAAACAACTCCAAGACACCAAAGGAACCCGAGGGTTAGCTTATGAGGACCTTTGCTTGTATCCTAACTTGAAACTACCCGAAGGGTACACCCAAGTTCAACATGTTCGATGGTAGTGGAGACCCAATGGCTCATTTGAGATCTTACTGTGACAAGTTGATTGGAGTGGGACATGACGAAAAGATCCGCATGCAGTTGTTCAACCGCAGTCTGACTGGAGATGCGCTAGTATGGTACTCTAAGCAACAAACAAAGAAGTGGACGAGCTGGGAAGCAATGGCTGGAGACTTCATCGATAGTTTTGGGCACAACACTGATGCTATGCCTGACCGGTTCTACCAAGAGAAACTGAAGAAGAAGCCCATTGAGTCTTTTAGAGAGTTTGCAACTGGATGGAGGACTGAAGTCGCAAAAGTCCAACTTCCTATGGAAGATGCCGAGATAGTGGCAACTTTCATCCGCATACAAGAAGATGTCTATTTTGACAAAATGCTGAATCTGCAAGATAAGAAGTTTAGAGAGTTGATCAAGATCGGCGGTATGGTCGAAGAGGGGCTGAAGACTGGAAGGATTGTTAGCCTGGCCGCACTACAAGCCGCTAATAAAGCCTTACAAACTGGCAGCACTACTACCTCAAGGAAGAAGAAGGACGATGTCTCCTTCGTGGGCGCATCACTTGACCTCTTCCCTACTCACAACCACTACTATCAAACACCTCCTCCATCCTATCCATACATACCACCCACATCTACCTACCCAGTCTATAACACCCAGACCATATACCAAAATCCACCACCACAACGACCAACATACCCACAAAGTCCCAACTACCGAAATACCAATGCCTATTCACCAAGGCCTCACGCCAATAACAACCCAAGACCCAAAAGAAACTACACCCCGTTAGCTGAATCTCGTACCCAGTTGTTTGAGAGACTCAAAGCAGCTAGCCACATACAACCCGTGCCATTCAAAATGCCTGATAGGATGACACCCTATTTTGATCAACCAAAACCTGTGCCTATCATTATGGAGGACCCGATCACGATACTGAAATATTCTACGCCTTGAGGGACAAGATACAAGATTTGATAGACTAAAAGGTGATACACTTGAAGACTCCAAACGTGCACAACAACCCCCTGCCTAATCATGGAGATAATAGGGTGAACCTGATCGAATTGGACGAGGAATGCAACTTGGAAGGGACTATTACTAAAGCAAAAGAAAAGGTACCAGCAACCGCTTCAGTTGCTCAAGCCGCTACATCACCAGAGCCCATTGAGGTAGAAGTGGCTCCCAAATTCTATGTTGATGTGTTTCCCCCATACAGCGACAAGGCGGTACTGTGGGATTATGAAATGGAGAAGAAGAACAAGTCCACAGTTGAGACCGTTGCTGCGGAAGAGATGACTAGGAGTGGGAGGATTTACACTCCCGAGCATCTTGTTCAAGATAGATGCAGCATTAGCGAGGAAGAGTCCGAGGGATTGTGGAAGAAGGTGCAAGCAAAAGAGTACTCCGTAGTTGAGCACTTGGGCAAAACTCCAGCACAAATCTCTGTTTTGGCTTTGCTCCTCAAATTGGAGAGCCACCGAAGTGCTTTGATGAAGGTATTGGACGAAGCACATGTTCCGGTGGACACTTCAGTTGAAAACCTGGCTAGCATGGTTGGACAAGTCATGGAGGCCAACCGAATTGCTTTTCATGGAGATGAGCTACCACCTGAAGGTTTGAATCACAACAAAGCTTTACATGTCACTGTCAAATGCAAAGACTGGTTCGTAGGAAGGGTTTTGATCGACGGAGGTTCCGGTTTGAACATATGCCCGTTCATCACTCTGAAAAGAATGGGAATTGACCAAAGCAAGATAAGAGAAAGCGACATAAAGGTGAAGGCATTCGATGGGTCGCAAAGAAGCACCATTGGGGAGATTGACCTAACTATCATGGTTGGTCCCATAGAGTTCACTGCTGAGTTCCATGTCACAGACATCTCTGCTACCTACAATCTGCTACTGGGAAGGCCCTGGATCCATATGGCTGGTGCGGTGCCTTCTACATTGCAGCAAACCGTGAAGTTCGAATGGGATCACAAAGAGGTGGTAGTGTTCAGCGAGGGGAACAACTCTATCTACAACGAGCAAACCATAACAGCAATCGAAGGAAATGCTCTTGATGGGCAGACATTCTATACTGTAGAACTCGTGGGAGCAGTGCAAGGCACTCGAGAAGGACGCCGCAAGAACTACAATTCAAGTTGGAATCCCACAAACATGGTCCAAGGAGGTTACATGGCACACTTTGCTCCCAAGTTGGTCAACACACTGCTTGGGGTTGAAGAAAGAAAAAGGAACTTTTACAACGGTTATTGGGATAGCCGAGACAAAGGCTACAAAGGGAGGAACTTGGTCTGGGAGCTGGTCATGTCTGATTGGGGAGTGTCCTCACGCAAATTTCGTGAGACACTACCAACTAAGACCGAGAATCGACCAATGTACTCACCCAATGCCCGTCCCAATTGGAGACGCATCTCTAAAGAAACAAAGGGAAAGCAAGTGTGGATACCCAAAGCACCTGAACCTATGGAGGTAGTGATCGAAGAGCCATATGTACTCCCACAACCTGCAAAGTGGCCCGGAGATTGGGTTATAAACATCATGATCAAGCAAGGCTATGAACCTAGCAAAGGTTTATGCAAGAACTTGGATGGTAGGGTCGAACCAATCAGAATTGTGATGAAGCCCGACAACGAGAAGGCTGGCATAGGATACATTGTGACCTACGAAAAGAGCATGGAAGAAGAGTCACTGGATGTCAGGTTCTATAAGAAAAGCACCAAGACTCTCTTGTATATCTTCGTCTCATTTGGATACTTGGGTGGCCGAATAGAAGAGGTGTACACAGCACAAGGACTGGAGCCGAAGATAGCTGATACTGAAGAGGATCTACTGGCAGGGATGCAAAATCTATTCATATCTGATGAAGACTACTGTGTAATCCTGGAAGAACATGTTGAGTCTCCTGGACTGACAAAGGCTGGATCTGGAGCGACACTGAACAACTGGATCAGCAACGGGGCCCGAGCTTACCGTGGACCTTGGTAGAGCTGAGGGGATAAAATTTATTTTATGTTTTCTAAAATAAAACCCGACTATGCGTCGTGGAGTTTGTATTTTCCCTTTTTATTACACGTCTCCCTACAAACTCTGTTTTGCAAGGATTCATAAATAAAATATCGCACTATTTTCCGTTTAAGTTTTTGCTTTAATCTTTTAATTTTGTAAAATTTTACTTGTTTCAGCATTCATACTTATAATCCCATTGAGTCCACTATCGCAACATGTAATGAAACGATGGAGCTTGGAGAAACTGGAGCTGATTATGATAATCTTGATGAAACCACACAAGAAGAAATTGAAAGATCTGAAAACAAGCCTAAGCCAAACATAGAGGAGACTGAGGTGATAAACTTAGGAGATGGAGAAGTTGTGAAAGAGAAAAGGATTAGTATACATCTCAATGCCGAGGATAAAAAGCTGTATACTAAATATCTTAAGGAGTATGAGGATGTATTCACCTGGTCGTTCGATGATATGACTGGCATAAGCACGGACGTGGTAGCTCATAAATTACCTATCAATCCGGGTTTCTGCCAGTCAAACAAAAGGGCCGAACCTTCAAGTCGTCAGTTCTGTTGAAAATCGGTGAAGAAGTAACGAAGCAGCTCAGTATAGGGATTTTGAAAATAGTCAAATATCCAACTTGGTTGGCTAACATTGTCCCAGTGCCGAAAAAGGATGGGAAACTCTGAGTTTGCAAGGATTATAGAGATAGAGCAAGCGAAGGATGATTTTCCTCTGCCAAACATACATATCTTGATCGACAATTGTGCGAAACATGAATTGTAATCCTTCGTAGACTGTTTCGCCGGTTATCATCAAGTGCTCATGGATGAGGAGGATGTCGAGAAGACAACTTTCACTACATCTTGGGGGATTTATTGCTACAAGGTTATGCCGTTTGGTTTGAAGAATGCTGGGCAACTTACATGAGGGCTATGACAACTATGTTCCATGACCTGATGCACAAAGAGATTGAAGTCTATGTGGACGACGTGATCATCAAATCAAAGAAGAGTTCGGAGCATCTTAACAACTTGTGCAAGTTTTTTAACCGCTTGCGAAAGTACAACCTGAAGCTAAATCTGGCAAAGTGAGCTTTTGGTGTTCCGGAAGGGAAGCTCTTGGGTTTCATCGTCAGTAGGAGGGGTATCGAGTTGGATCCATCCAAGATCAAGGCCTTCAAAGAATTGCCACCGCCAAAAAGTAAGAAAGAGGTTATGATTTTCCTAGGAAGACTCAACTACATCAGCCGTTTCATAGCACAATCCACCGTCATCTATGAGCCAATCATCAAATTGCTGAAGAAAGATGCAGTGATCGAGTGGACAGAGGATTGTCAAAAAGAATTTGATCGGATAAAGGAGTACTTGTCTTTCCCGCCCGTGCTGGTTCCACCTGAGCCTGCGCGACCTTTGATCCTGTACCTGTTAGTAGTAGATTCAGCCTTTGGATGTGTGTTGGGACAACATGATTCGACTGGAAGAAAGGAGCAAGCAATATACTACCTAAATAAGAAGTTCACTCCTTATGAGGCCAAGTACACATTACTGGAGCGCACTTGCTGCGCGCTGAATTGGATAGCACAGAAGTTGAGACACTACTTGACATCTTACTCAACGTTGCTGATATCGAAAATAGATCCTCTCAAATACATCTTCCTAAAACCAATGCCCACCGGAAAGTTGGCTAAATGGCAAATGCTGCTTAGAGAGTTTGACATCACTTTCGTCACCCAAAAGGCAGTGAAAGCTCAAGCCTTGGCTGATCACATGGCCGAGAACCCAGTGGGAGATGACTATGAGCCTTTGCACACCTATTTCCCTGAAGAGGAAATTATGCTCGTAGGGGAAGGTATTTCTGAAGAGTATGATGGTTGGAGGCTATTCTTTGATGGAGCAGTCAATTTCAAAGGAGTCGACATTGGAGCAGTATTAGTTTCCGAAACTAGACAACACTATCCTGTCACGGCCAAACTAAGGTTTCCTTGCACCAACAACATGGTGGAGTATGAGGCTTGTATTTTGGGTCTTAGATTGGCAGTGGACATGAACATACAAGAGCTATTGGCAATCGGAGACTCTGACTTATTGATTCACCAAGTTCGAGGGGAATGGACGGTGAAGAATTTGAAGATATTGCCATACCTGGAGTGCATAAAGGGGCTGAAGCAAAGATTCGCCAAGATAGAGTTCCAGCATGTATCTAGGCTGCAAAATGAGTTCGCGGACGCTCTGGCTACCATATCCGCCATGATCAAGCATCCTGGCAAGAACTACATTGACCCAATACCCGTGACAGTGAGGAAGCAGCCAGCATACTGCTACCACGTGGAAGAAGAATTAGATGGACAACCTTGGTTCTACGACATCAAAAGGTTTCTCAAAGATGGCAATTATCCAAAGAATGCAACAAGTCTCCAAAAGAAGACACTGAGGAGGTACCTATCGAGCCAGCCGCTTCCAACGGGCATCGCTTCATACTGGTGGCCATTGATTATTTTACCAAATGGGTAGAAGCTGCATCATACAAATCAATAACGAAAAAGGTGGTGTTGAACTTTGTCCGTGATAAGATGATCTGCCGATTTGGCATCCCTGAATCCATCATCACCGATAATGGGTCCAATCTCAACAGTGACCTAATGAAAGCAACCTGTGAGGTTTTCAAGATCAAGCATTGCAACTCCACTACATACAGACCTCAAATAAATGGTGCGCTCAAGGTAGCCAATAAGAACATCAAGAGGATATTGCGCAAGATGACAGACAATTCAAAACAATGACATGAGAACCTACCTTATGCCCTGTTAGGATATCGCACTACAATGAGAACATCAACAGGGGCTACTCCTTATTTATTGGTGTATGGCACCGAAGCAGTGATACCCGCGGAGGTCGAGATACCATCTTTGAGAATCATCCAAGAGACACAATTGAAAGATGCTGAATGGATAAAAGGAAAAATAGAGCAATTGGCCCTCATTGATGGCAAGAGATTGAATGCAATATGTCATGAGCAATTATATCACAGGAGGATGGCTATAGCATTCAGCAAGAAAGTTCGAGAAAGATTCTTTGAACCTGGCAAATTAGTACTTACGAAGATATTTCCGAATCAAGAAGAAGCAAAAGGAAAGTTTGCACCAAATTGGCAAGGGCCATACATGGTCACCGAGTTCTGAATGGAGGAACATTGATATTGGCAGAGATGGACGGAGAAGTCTGGCCTAAACCAATCAACTCAGACGCTGTCAAAAGATACTACGTATAAGGATTTGTACTGATTAGTGATTTTTCCATTCTGCAATACATTATATAATCTGAACTACGTCACGACTTGATTCCCCAAGTGGGATACGTAGGCAACCTATTCAAGGTTCGGTCGCATAAATACAAAAAATTCATTTTCCCGCAAAGCAAACACTGGGGCAGAATTTTTGAAGAACTCTAAAAAATTCCCAAAGGACAAATATAAATGACACTGCGGCAGAAATTTTTGAGGACCTCTCAAAAATTTCAAATACAAACTGGGGCGGAATTTTGAGGCCGCCCTCAAAATTCACTTAATGGGGCTTGGAACAGCACAAAGAACGACAACTTTGGCCTTACACAACGCAACTTGTGACTCAATGGGACAAAACCTTTCATTGCATCTCTTTCTCATAAAAGTTTTTTGAAAATATTTGCATTATTGACCACTTTATGCATATCCCTATCAGCTCGGTCAAGATCCCAGCACTCGTGGACAGCAAACGCGAAGCAAGCCGAGAATGCACAAACCAAACCACCCCGTACAACTCACCAATCTTTCTTTCGATGCAGGCACGAAAGATACCCAATTCAGCAATGCACGACAGATATGCTTCAACGAAAAGATTTGTCATTTAAATTAGCTGAGGGTACACAACCCAAAGTCTCGGTTGAGGGTACACAACCCGATATCGATTTGCATTTTAAATTAGCTGAGGGTATAGAGTCCAACGCGTCGGTTGAGGGTACACCGCATGATATCGATTTGCATTTTAAATTAGCTGAGGGTACACAGCCCAAGGCATCGGTTGAGGGTACATAGCCCGATATCGATTTGTCATATAAATTAGCTGAGGATACACAGTCCAAGGCATCGGTTGAGGATACATAGCCTGATATCGATTTTCATTTTAAATTAGCTGAGGGTACACAGCCCAAGGCGTCGGTTGAGGGTACACAACCCGATATCGATTTGCATTTTAAATTAGCTGAGGATACACAGCCCAAGGCGTCGGTTGAGGGTACACAACCCGATATCGATTTGCATTTTAAATTAGCTGAGGGTACATAGCTCAAGGCGTCGGTTGAGGGTACACAACCCGATATCGATTTGTATTTTAAATTAGCTGAGGGTACACAGCCCAAAGCGTCGGTTGTGGGTACACATCCCGATATCGATTTGAATTTTAAATTATCTGAGGGTACACATCCCAAGGCGTCGGTTGAGGGTACACAACCCGCTATTGATTCGCATTTATATTTGCTGAGGGTACACAACCCAAGGCGTCGGTTGAGGGTACACAGCCCGATACCGATTTGTCATTTTTATTCTTTGCGGAGGGTACACAGCCCAATGCATCGACAGAGGGCATACAACCCAATGTCGAATCTAACACTTGACAGCTAAAGACACACAATTATGGCATAGCAGACACAATCACATACGACAAGAATCCTGGAAAGACAATCCAGCCCGGTAGGAAGGTACGTTTTATGTATATATATTCTGTTGCAAACACATCTTCATTAGAGGATGTACACCCAAAGCAAAGCAAGCATCTCAGCCCGACGCCCTACATTAGTCATAGGCTCCTCTAAAGTCATGACAAAATTGGCCGCATCGCCAACGTCTTTGCCCGAAGACTCTTCATCATCCCCGGGCAAAGATTTCGGGCAAAGAGGGGCAGCTGTTGACACCCAATTTTGTCCCCCCTATTTTCAAAATCAACAGTTTTCAAAGTTTACACACGATTGTGTATTCACTCTTGCCTCGTCCATTCTTTTCAAATTATCTTCTCATAATAGTCTGACAATCAAGGCCATTTTCAAAAGCGTCATCTCAAACTATAGCTATTCTTACAATTTTCGCAATTGCCTCTAATTTTGATAAAATTGTCCAAATTGTTTTAAATCCCAAAATTACAATTTTTATACATTTCCTAGCCATCCTAACATTTTAAAACTAATTTCCTAATTTTCATATATTTTTATATCCATTTTGTACAATTTTTATACCTGTATAATGCCGGATATACACTGCTTATACACCATATATACGTAATATATATATATATTTATTTATTTATTTATACACTTCATGATTTACATATCAGCCACGTTTTATATACGTCACGCCTACGTGGATCGATCTCGATCGTCCACATAGACGATCCAACGGCTAGAATCATTTTTCCTTTTCAATTACCAAATGACCCCTAATCCCTGGCCTACCCTCCTCATTCCCCCTCCCCCCGTGTGATTCTAGAATCACCCTCTTCCTTCTCTCTCATGGCAAAATGAATCGCAACCACTGTCGATCGATTTCCCGGCCATTTTAGCCAGTGAAAATTGGGGAAAATGGCACTATGGCACCCTCCTCTTCAAGCGTTACAAAACCCATACATTTTTGTTGACATCTGGACAAGGGCAAGGTTTGACCTTTTGATAACTGAGCCACCACCGCCAGGAGATGCCTCCGACGGGGTTCAGGCCATTGATTTAAAGGTGTTATCGCCTAAAAGTGGTAAGAACCCCATGCGAAGTTAAAATTGTGACGGGTTAATTTGACTCGACTTCAGTATGAACGGAAACACAAGTTCTGGACATCAAAAAATCAAGAAACACACACTGTTACACTTAGCAAAATTCTGTATAGCTTTCTTGCATTCAATTCTTCTTACTTACTTGCTTCCCTGAAAGATTACTGCTTTGTTTTTGGGTGTGCTGATCCTGCTTCTTCTCCCCTGTCTACATTCTATTAACCTCACAGTGCCTAAAAGTATTCCCTTCTTGCCTTTGATTACTTATTATGTCTATATATATATATATATATATATATATATATATATATATATATATATATATATATATATATATATATATATATATATATATATATATATATATATATGTATGTGTGTGTGTGTGTGTGTGTGTGTGTGTGTGTGGTATACTCTTACCATGTCCTTGTTAAACTACTATTTTGCATTGATTCTTTGTGACCTCTACATCGTTGTTTAAAACCATGTCAGTACAGTTAAGATGCAGTTAGAGGTGTAATACTATTCTTCACTTCTGATTGTTTAGAGCATCTGTGTGTTTGTGTTTCCTCAGCATGATCTTATCTTATCTCTTTTTTGCTTAGTCACTGGTATGCCTTGTTTGCTTTGGGGTGCCCTGCACAGTTGTTAAAACATGTTGACATTATTAAAAGGGGACTGATCACACAAGCTCTTAGCAAATTTCCTTTTGATCCAGACCTTCCCCTTCCCTATTTCCCCTACTAACTTTGTTTGATTGCAGCTTTGTTTGGACTTACATAGACCATGCAATACCCCACTGCTTATAGGAGAACTTTGAGGGTTTAGTAGGATCAAGGTTTTGACCCTCTAAGCTGATTCTGGAATCAGAAACCTTTGACTATTGAAAAGACTTCTTTGGCCTTTGAAAAACAGAGCATTTCCCTTTGACTGTTACCGCTTTTTCCTTGACAATTAATGACAAGTCACACTGAAACGACCCGAATTTTAGGTTAGGCCATGCAGGCACCCGACATCCTCCCCTAGGCCCATCGGGCGAACCCTTAACAACTGAATTAGGAAAATAAATATAATTCAATTCATAAATAAGAACAAGACTTAAAAAAACACACACATACTGATACCTCTAAGTTGTACAAAAGAAATTACAGCTAACCACCCGGCATACTAGGTTTAGGGTTATCCAGACTAGACATCTAAGAGTACAAAGGAAGACAGATACCTCCTGATGGGAGCAAAATAGAACTGAAATAATAAACATAAATCTGGTAGCCATCCGGAGTAAAAGCTAGCTCACCTTGACAGCTGAAGTCGTCTTCGCTCCTTCACAATGTGGCGAACTCAATCCTGGAGCGAACCTGTCGAAACGAAATAGATAGACAAGAAACAAATAACAAACAAGGGTGAGTCAAAAGGACTCAATAAGTGGGGCAGACTAGCCACCTCAAAGAATAGGATAGCTAGCCAGGGAGAAAAGAAACAGATAAACCAAATTCCTCTTATTTAAATTATGAAAAGGCAAAGCCAGATAACAACTAGAAATATGTATGGAATCACAAACTCATTAACAACCAGGAACGTAAGATAGCCAGAACATATAGGTATCCCGAACATATCAACAATCAGAAATACATCCTGTTGCGGCATGCAACCCGATCCATATATTCATCCTGTTGCGGCGTGCAACCCGATCCATATATTCATACCGTCATGGTGTTCAATCCGATCCATATATTTATACCGTTCCGACGTGCAGACGTGCCACCCGATCCGTATATTTATACCGTTGTGGCGTGCAACTCAATCCCCGTAACCCAGAATACGAGCCAAAAATATATAGGTAAACTGAGATATGTCCATGACATAGTATACATACCGCATACAGAAAACACAACGCAATACACACAATAGTCAGTATGCGGTGCAATGAGATGGGATGAATGCGGTGCGATGCAATGCAGTCACATATGAATGAGATGGGATGAATGAGGTACGATAAAACACAGTCACATATGACTGATGCCTATCTCCGGCGCGGGACTCTCATCGTCTACCAGGAGATATATGCAATAATGATCATGATCTTTCACCGGCTTGGAACTCTCATCGATTACCAGAAAGTATATGCAATGATGACCCTTCACCGGCTCGAGACTCTCATCGATTACCTGGAAGTATATGTAATAATGACCCTTCACCGGTGCGGGACTCTCATCGCCAACCGGAAAGTATATGCAATAATGACCCTTTACCGGTGCGGGACTCTCATCGCCAACCGGGAAGTATATGCAATAATGACCCTTCACCGGCTCGGGACTCTCATCGATTACCGAGAAGAACATGTAATAGTGACCCTTCACCGGTGCGGGACTCTTATCGCCAACTGGGAAGTATATGCAATACTGACCCTTCCCCTTCACCGGCTCGGGACTCTCATCGATTATCGGAAAGTATATGTAATAGTGACCCTTCACCGGTGCGGGACTCTCATCGCCAACCGGGAAGTATATGCAATAATGACCCTTCACCGGCTCGGGACTCTCATAGATTACCGGAAAGTATATGCAATGCTCAAAACGAAAGTGCAATTCTCATATGCTCAATACAATACCAACGACAGAGCATAACATATAATATACAATGTAAATTCAAAGCTAAGGCGTAATGAGTACGCCTATCGGTTGGTACACACGTGGTAGAAAATCCACGAGGCCAAGTGCCTCCAAAGAAATGGATATAAACACTTACCTCTTCCAAAAGTTAGTTCTGCTAATCAACAACCGCTTTATCCTTTGGTTTCTTTGCCAAACGATCCCACTCTATTCAATAAGAAGAAAAATATATCAAATTAGGCTAAAGGCTTCATTCCTCAATTCTTAGGGCAATCCGGTTAGGAACCTGATACCCTATTCGCATACGCAATACGCAGGCCAGGCCTATGTACAGGGTTTAAGGTCACATAACCAAACCCTAATAAATTACATTTATATGTTGCCCGTAACTCACTGAGTACGAATATATAATCAATTCCACTATCGGGTCCAATTGACCCTTTAAACTATCTGTTGAACTTATTAAGACGATGTCTAATAACCCAATTATTACTGTTAAAATATATTCAAACACACGTAATAAACTCAAATAATATATTAAGATCATTACCTGAATGTTTCAGGGTAAAAATTCTACTTTTCTCCGGCTCTTTTCTCATTTTCTAGCATATTTTTCCTCTGCTTCGTTTTCAGTTTCTCGTTGTTTCTTGTATCTTGTTTGATTATGATTATCACCGCCCTTCAATTTGCTTTTGTTTTCTTTCATTTCCTTTTCTTTCTTATTTTGTCCTTTTCTTTTTCTTTTGTTTCTTTTACTTTATTTTCTTTTCTTTTCGTGACAAAAATTAAAACGGTACCCTACGATATTTGAAATAATTCTAGCTTTTGCATACAAGGTATACAAAATATATGTAACATACTCGCTAAGGCAGATCTCAAATTGGATTCTCGAAACTCGAAATGCAAATTAAATGAAAAAAGGTCAAATTATTTAATTTTTGGCATTTTAGCGGAAACTAGCCGAACAACCTCGAAATTCACTTTCGAAAAATTACAAAAGTCACAAATAATCATACGAACCTAACGGCGCTTTCGGATTTCGAATTGGAGGTCATTCACCAAAATCGAGCTCGAAAATCTCTTTTTAATATTTATCGACAATAAAAACTGAAACCTTCTTCCGATGCCTACCAAACGAAGTCTGATTTAGCTTAAATTTTACAGATAAGTCCCAATAGACCTAACGAAGATTTTAAAATTATTGGCATGCAAATTGGAGTCCTATCTCCCAGAACGACTGACCGAGGTCGTTTCATTCTCCTCCACTTAGACTCTCGTTCGTCCTCGAACGAGCCTAAGTCTAAAGCGAGATTCACGCAGATAACAAGAGAACTTGTACAACCTTCATAAACTACGCCACATGCATTATCTCATGATTACAGAATCAGAATTATAACACGAACATGAAACTCTTGAAATAAAATATATATGGATAATATGATAACACCATTGCCCAGCTTATTTTGACTAAGTTGACCCTTCCTCGATCACGAGAGGAGAGTTTTACTTTTTCGAAACAAAGATATACGGAACTCTAGATGGATTAACATGATTCGGCCGATAATTACCTCTTCGATATACCTTTCAATATAGAGCAGGTCGATGGAATTAAGAATTAGCTCACGGTTTAACAACGCCTTAGGGATTTAATATTAGGATCCGATAATAATTAGAGGAAGACTCCTCCACTTAGAGCATAAACTCATACAACTAATTTGAATAGAAATAGTCATCCTCGCACAACCTGCGGGATTAAAGAAGACTTAGCTAAATAGAGATCGCGGCTCAGACCTGAGCTGCCAAATTACTCTCTCGAGTTTCCAAACAGCTGCAACCCTCAAGTTCACAACTCCATACCTTTTCCATAAGCACCACTGCCCGGCTACCTTGACACGCACTCTGGCTCAACATAGGGAACATCAAAAGAGGCTACTGACTGCCTAAGCTCACTACTGTCGGACAAGGAAGAGATGACAACGAACTGAGGATAGAAATAATTAGAGCTTTAGGAAGCTCATCTTCTTATTTACTTGGCTACCTGAGCTAGGCTACTTACGAGTCGAGCTAGCCAAAGAATCGTAATTGAAGAAATAGATATTAAATGAGCTTTATGGAACAACACCCATGCCAATTTAACCTCCCCATAAAAAGGAAAATCTGACAATTTACCAGAAAATCCTTTTATAACCCAGATAAGCTCATGGGATAACATGACTTTACTAGCGTTTTAAACCAAGAGGAGATACATAGATCGAATATTACTTACTAAGCACTTTACACCAGAAGAAACAATGACACTCTCTGATGGTAATGAACTAGATCCCATCATCCAACCAACACGGAATTCCGAGAAGAGAGGTAAACTAATTTGACATAATAATAGAAGGTGACACAACAAGATGCGAAGCAGACAATACCGACACTCACTCCCAAATCTATCACACTTAGACCAAATAAATTAGTAGGGTCTCACAAATGCCAGGAATAAATCATACCAGAAGCTCGCCCCTCTACCGCAACCGATTCTTAATAAAAACAATATCCAAGGAAACCATGGAACATGAGATGACAGACCATCTCCAGATCGATCGGAAGATCAAATCTTACTCACATTTAAGGGAAGAAGAAATACATGGGTCTACTACATTGGATGCCTCAGCATCCTGCCAGACTGGCACTTCATAAAACTGCCTCTGCGGATGAACTAAGCCGCTACACTGATAATTACCTTCTGAAGAATAACTGCCACCATGTTCTCAACCTTTACTGGATCGTGGCATTTATTTAGCTGATTGAGATCTAAATGAAATCTCTGCGACTGGGCAGGTACCTGAGGGCAAGAAGAATGACGACTGTCTACTTGCTGAAGTAAGGGAAAACTCCCCAAAGGATAACCAAACTCACGACAATGATAACACCTTTTTCGCGAAAAATGGAAACTGGACAGATTGTTGATAGCTACAAAGAGAAAACTGACTCTAATCTTGACGAACTACTTGCGCACTCTGAGAATCACGCACCACAAGCTAAGATAACCTGGGAAGTAACCTCCCAAAATAATCAGAACTCTTACCTCCAAAGGGAGGGGGGGTATAGTGCCCACCAGGGCCGTGGGATCTCTTGCTCTCCAGCTCTAACTCTTCCCGCTCTAACTTATGGTATGCCTAATACCTCTGACCAATATCAACAACAACATCAAAAGAAGTCTCAACCTAAATTCTCGAGCCATCTGGGATCTCAAGGAAAAAGAAAGGTTATCAATAAATCTTTGAATCTCTCGAAAGGCTCATGGACTAGTTCTAATACATAATCAGCCATTCTATAAAATTCAATCTCATATTCAGAAACCAACAGGCTAACCGACAGGTTACCCTGTCTAATCCACTCAAACTGGAAACACTCTTCATCTCGCTCGCTACTCGAAAGGAACTTTTCCACGAATCTAAAAGAAAAATCGAACCAAGTTAGCTAATAAGAGAGCGGCCCACCAATTCAAGGCTGGACCCCTGAAACTGGAAAGAAGAATAATCAACACCATATCGCTCGATATAATAAAGAGCCTTAAGGATACGCTGACATCATTTTATTTTAAAAAAACTTACATAGGGATTATCTAATGCATTGCTTGGGAATATCGAGATGTTCAACCGCATAAAATAATGCAACCTCTTTGAGCACTAAGACCCAATAATTACCTCAGTTACCTACCCAGCCAGAACAACTGGAGGCACAACACATGCTGCCTCCGGAACATACTTTACTGCGGCAATATTAAGAACCGGAATAGGAGCTCCCTGAAACCGAACATCTACATCTGCGGCAACCTGATAAGCTACCTTGCGAATAATAGGTTCTTGCGGTATCTGCGTCACCAAAATTCCCGCGAAAAAAAAACATCGTAGAGAGCCAAGGGAACCACAAGGTCCTGCTCCCTTGCCCATCGCAAGCTCGTACAGTTGGGGCCTGCACAACTGGATCGGCAGCACGATCCACAACTCTCGGGGCTTGAGTAGCTCTAGCCCCATGCTAGACTACTTCGTCTTGAAATCATACTATTTGCTGATTCGTCGCACGAGGGTTCACAATTACCACGAAGGAATTAACGAATTAACGAAAATACTTTTGAATCCTAGACCGACACACGATCAGAAATGAAGGAAGTGAAACTTCCTAAATTCCATCATAGCCTCTCGTAGATAAGTACGGACATCTACGTACCCATCAGCGAGACTCTACTAGACACTGTCTTAGTCTGGATAGACTCTAAATTAGGCTCTGATACCAACTGACACGACCCAAATTTTCGGCTAGGCCGTGCGGGCACCCGACATCCTCCTCTAGACCCGTCGGGCGAACCCCTAACAACTGAATTAGGAAAAAAAATATAATTCAATTCATAAATAAGAACAAGACTTAAAAAAAATACAGACATACTGATACCTCTAAGCTGTACAAAAGAAATTACAGCTAACCACCCGACATACTAGGTTTAGGGTTATCCAGACTAGACATCTAAGGTACAAAGGAAGACAGATACCTCCTGAAGGGAGCAAAATAGAACCGAAATGATAAACATAAATCTGGTGTCCATCCAGAGTGCAATGCTCATATGGTCAATGCAATACCAACGAAAAAGCGTAACATATAATATACGATGTAAATTCAAAGCTAAGGCGTAATGAATACGCCTATTGGCAGCTACACACGTAAGGAACACGTGGTAGAAAATCCACGAGGCCAAGTGCCTCCAAAAAAATGGATATAAACACTTACCTCTTCCAAAAGTTAGCTCTGCTAATCAACATCCGCTTTATCCTTTGGTTTCATTGCCAAACAATCCCACTCTATTCAATAAGCAGAAAAATATATTTAATTATACTAAAGGCTTCATTCCTCACATCTTAGGGCAATCCAGTTAGGAACCTGATACCCTATTCGCATACGCAATACACAGGCCAGGCCTATATACAAGGTTTAAGGTCACATAACCAAACCCTAAATAAATTACATTTATATGTTGCCCGTAACTCACTGAGTATAAATATATAATCAATTGCACTATCGGGGTCCAATTGACCCTTTAGACTATCAGTTGAACTTATTAAGACGATGTCTAATATCCCAATTTTACCGTAAAAATATACTCAAACACAGGTAATAA
Source organism: Petunia axillaris subsp. axillaris (assembly GCA_029990575.1). Taxonomy (NCBI): domain Eukaryota; kingdom Viridiplantae; phylum Streptophyta; class Magnoliopsida; order Solanales; family Solanaceae; genus Petunia; species Petunia axillaris. The sequence continues at coordinate 40,572,665 of JARKNS010000007.1, forward strand.
AATCAAATAATATATTAAGATCATTAACTGGATGTTTCAGGGTAAAAATTCTACTTTTTTCCGGCTCTTTTCTCATTTTTTGGGCATATTTTATCTCTGCTTCGTTTCTGCTTCATTTTCTGTTTCTCGTTGTTTCTTGTATCTTGTATGATTCTGATCATCACCGCCCTTCAATTTGCTTTTCTTTCATTTCATTTTCTTTCTTATTTTGTCTTTTTCTTTTTCTTTTCTTTTATTCCTTTTACTTTATTTTCTTTTCTTTTCGTGACAAAAATTAAAACGGTACCCTACGATATTCGAAATAATTTCAACTTTTGCATACAAGTTATATAAAATATATGTAACATACTTGCTAAGGCAGATCTCAAATTGGATTCTCAAAACTCAAAATGCAAATTAAATAATCATACGAACCTAACGGCGCTTTCGGATTTCGAATTGGAGGTCACTCGCCAAAACCGAGCTCGAAAATCTCTTTTTAATATTTATCGACAATAAAAACTGAAACCTTCTTCCGATGCCTACCAAACGGAGTCTGATCTAACTCAAATTTTACAGATAGGTCCCATTGGACCTAACGATGATTTTAAAATTATTAGCACACAAATCGGAGTCCTATCTCCCAAAATGATTGGCCGAGGTCGTTTCACACACCGACCCCAAATGGCCAACATTTCATTTTAAAACAAACTCCCTTTTGGTATTTGTTAAAATCTGAGTTTTGTTTGCAAAATAGACTATTTATGCAAATCATTTTCAAGTGTGTGAAATGCATATATAAGTTGAAATTGAACACCCCTTTGTATGTTAGCACCCGTTTACGATTAGGCATTTGATATTAGAGATCGTAAATACGACTAGGCTTAAATATAGGCGGAATGTGAAAACTATTTGTGTATGTGCTCTAAATAGCATAGATATGTTGCATCTTTTAATTAACGTGTTAAATTAAAATTCCCAAGTTAGTATTCATGATGATATATAATCTTGTCGTCCCAAAATTTAGACTCAGACGGTAACCAATTTTCGTGGGACTCGGGGAAGTGCCTAACACCTTCTTCCCCGAGTCATTTGGACTTCTTACCCACATAGAATCTCTGGAATTGACTAGTTGACCTGTTGAACTTGACCTTAGACACTTAGGTGACCTAATACGCCTTAGAAATTATATTAGGCGGCGACTCCAACATCTAAACTCAAACGGGTTCACCCAGTCAAATTCGAAACCCGACTCGCCTCGAGTTGAGTCCAAAATCGGGTATGACATCCACTCCTGAAAAATCTACACTTTCCTACACACAAACGATTACGTGAATCTCTCGGTTGTTTCATTCTCAAAAAATCTTTTAGGAGAAACGGTTATAATCTAGTTGGTCCGTGGTACAACCAACAATTCTAAACGTTCCACCCCTTGGTTGTCCACCCGAGGGAACAATGTCCTTTCTTAGATTCCAAACTCTTAGTTATACTATGTTTTCCTTTCTTAGATTCCAAACTCTTAGTTATACTATGTTTTGAAATCATGCATCATGTCATATTTAAGGAAAATTTGACTTCGGCTCGTGTCTATGTCTACTAGTTCACCATATTTGAATGAACCGCACGAGTTTTTGACCCTAAGGGACATTTGAATATGTTACGTCCATTAATTAAAGTGTCTAATGCAGACCATTTGTTCTCATAAAAAGGGGGGGTCGTCTAATAGTTTATTTTGGTTGCAGATTGTCACAAGTCACGAAGACTTAGACTTTAAATTAATTTTTTATACTTTTATGTAATGAAATCAATTATTTATTTCTATTTACCTAATTATTTTTACTTTTATACAAAAAATTAATTATTTTATAAATTATTTTTTTATCTATTTTCTTTTTCCGGCTAACTCTAGCCCTAGTAGAGGTCCGAGTAGACTAGACTATTATTTTGGGTTATGGGAACAATTGGGAGGGCGCATGACACACGTTCAATTTTAAATATCGTACTCAAACTTAGGAAAACTTAACATCCTTGGCATGTTAAAGTCCATTAGCCAACTTCGTCCAAAAGCATCATCGCATGACGCATATCGTGCATATCGTATGTGTTACTTTCGTTAGGCCTACCTCGGCACGAAAGAGGTCCCTTGCATTAAAGAATGTTGATTTATTTTGCATATGTCAAATATTATCTCGACACTGACTTATTGTCTTCATGTATAAGTCTTACTCCCGCTCCTGAGGTTGGCATTCTGGCCAAACATCAGTACCGAACGAGAGCAAAAGGCCCAATTATAATTCCTCATCCCTCACAAACTAGGAGAAGAGGAAAACCAAATATTATGCCTGAGTTGAATAACACTACTCTTAGTGACGACAATATTGGGACTAGTGGGACACCCTGCAAGCTTGCCCCGGTTGGGTATGATGAACATGTTGCTACTTTGGAGCAAAGAATTATAAAACTTGAAGAGAAACTGACGATGGTCAGTTTACCTATTGTTGCTACTTTGGAGCAAAGAATTATAAAACTTGAAGAGAAACTGACAATGGTCAGTTTACATGTTGTTAACTCCACCCATTCAGAAGAACCTGTCGATCCAAATGGGTCAGCCCGCCCTAATGGAAAAGACCCTATACACCCAATTGATCCACCCATTGTTTACCAAACAGTACCACCGACCATATACCAAACACCACCACCTGCTACTTACCAAAAATCACTACCCGTTGTTTACCAAACAGTACCACCGACCAGATACCAAACAGCACCACCTGCTACTTACCAAACAACACCATCCGCCATCTATCAAATCGCACCAACCACCATATACCAAGCACTGCCCCCTATCAAGCACCACCAGCTACTTATCAAGCACCACTCCCTGTATACCCTACTTACCCAAACACAAACTTACCTCACACTAATATCACAAATTCGCGACCCTACAATCCCATGTTCACTGCTAAAACCAAACAACTTACTTCGCCTGTCAAAGACCATGAAAACTATGAATGGGCAGATGATAAAGCCAATAATGATGGAACAAAAGAGAAAGTTCGTAAGGTAGAGGTAGTCTTTAAGAAGTTTGAGTTAGGCAAAAACGCTAAAGGTTTGGCTTATGAAGATTTCTGTATCTATACTACTTTAAAATTACCTGATGGATACAAGATACCAAAGTTTGAATTGTTCAATGGCACTGGCAACCCTATGGCTCATCTGAGAACATACTGTGACAAGTTGATCGGAGCATGGAAAGATGAGAAAGTACGAGTAAAGTTGTTCAGCCAAAGCTTGACTAGAGAAGCTTTGAGTTGGTTTTCTAGATATAAACCAGGCACATGGCTCGGTTGGAAAGATATGGCAGTAGACTTTGTAGAAACATTTGGGCACAATACCAAAATGGTAACAGATCGTTCTATTTAGAAAAATTGAAAGAAAACCAATGGAGACGTTCAGAGAATATGCTACTAGGTGGAGAGCAAAAGCTGCCAAGGTGCAACCCGCTATGAATGAGAAAGAAATAGTTAACACATTCATTTGCATACAAGAGGATGTCTATTACGACAAGTTATTGCATATGAAGAACCAAAAGTTTGCAGATGTAGTGTTGATGGGAGATGACGTAGAGGAAGGATTAAAAAGTGGAAAGATTATTAGCTTAGTTGCTCTATAATCTGCTAATAAGGCTATCCAGTCTGGAAATGTGAGCTTCTCCAAAAAGAAGAAAGATGAAGTCTTTTTTGCTGCGACCATTCAAGACCCTGATTTCAACCACTATTATCAAACACCGCCACCATTCTATCCATACCCTCACATACCACTTGAATATCCCATTTACAATAATTAGCCCACTCGGCCTATATTCCACACCCTAGTACCAAGTCGTCCATCATACCAGCAAAATCTCAACCCAACTACCGAAATGCACCACCATACCCTTCTAGGCCTCGCCCTGATACAAACCAAAGACCCAAAAGAAACTACACTCTAGTAGAATCCACCCAATTGTTCGAGAGATTGAAAGTGTCGGGCTTATTGTCCCGATACCTCAAAAGATGCCAGACAATCCTTCACCACACTTTGATTATGGAAAAAAGTGTACATACCACTCAGGTGGATCGGGGCATGAGATAGAGAAATATTTTGTATTGAGAGATAAGATTCAAGACCTAATAGATGAAAAGGTCATTCATTTGAAGACACCAAATGTGCACAATAACCCACTACCCAATCATGGAGATAAGAAGGTGAATATGATTGACTTAGGCGAAGAATACAATCTGGAAGGCATCCATAATTTCAAGCTACATGAAAACTCTCGAGGGAGAAGGACTTGCTGAAGGTGTTCAGGATCTAGAAAATGAGCTGGCCGGTCTAAAGGAGCTATTCATGGAAGAATATGATGCAGCTCCCAAAAAGAATACTAAGGCCCTGAACATCCAGAAAGTTGAATCTAAAATTATACCCGAACAACTAAATCTGCAGCACATTTCAAGCATGCCGAGAACCTTAATGGAGATGGGGCATTAGTTATTTTCTTAAATAAAACACGGCCCCGAGTCGTTAGCTTTTGCTTTCTATGTTTTTCAACTTTGTTGCATCTTTGATTCCTTTCGAAGACTATTTCTTAAGTCCAATAATAAAAGCATTTCCTATTTTCATTTTTGAGTATGCATCATTAACTTTCTGCAAAATTATTTTAATTCTATTGAATCTGAGACTGCAATGTGAGAAAGCAATCCACAACGACGAGTACAAGCCAGGCTATGGTGATTCGACAAAGGACATTTAAGGAACTTTATGGTTAATCGTGGAAATCTTATAGGAGATAACTGGGATAAGAACATACTGAGGAACATGACTTATAATTCAAGGCGAAACAGTAGAAATACATATAAGAAGCAGAATTAGACAATCCCGAACGGATCAAAAGCATACTCAAGCAAGTGACGCTCATAGATAGCAAAGTATGAATACAACAAGCAATAGAATGACAAAGGCCATTACCAAGAAAGTTAGAGCAAGACAGTCGATCCTAAAATAGAATTCTCCAAATCGAGACAAAATTAACAGGATCCTTTACGCAGATACAATAAAGAGATACTACAAATCGACCAACATTCATATTTATTGGATTTGAACTACCTAGCAGCCTGATTCCCAAGAGAGGATATGTAGGCAGCCTACTCAAGGTACGGTCACGTTATAAGAAAATTTTATTAGACACTGGGGCAGAATTTTTTGAGTTTTCCTCAAAAAATTCAAAGAATACATCACAACACACTAGGGCAGAATTTTTGAGGGACCTCAAAAATTCAAGAAAAATACAAGCAGCACATTGGGGCAGATATTTTGAGCTTCAAAATGGAGATCTTTGAGCAGCAAATAGATATAGAGGAGATTATGTCCAGACAACACGTCATAGTTTATGATTCAATGGGATAAATTTGTCTCACTCTTTAAACATTATTTCCCCAAAACACATGCATATTTCTTTTCGTTATCCCTTTTTGCTCACAGCTCTACCAAGGTTCGATGCTAAAAAAGGACGGCATGAGAAAGAGACAATTATACAAGATGTAACAATAGAGTACAACACAAAAAATGCTCAAGTAGACCTCCTCCCTTAAAACTCACAAAATTTTCTTTGATTGCAGATTTTACACAGGCACCGAGTATACCTAACAACTCTTGCAAAGCAAAATTTATCAGATTATCAGAGCATATAATCTGCGTCGGTGGGTACATAGGTTCCGCATTTGTGGACATGACATCAATTTGACAAGCATAGAATCTGTATCGGCGGATATATAGGGTCCGCATTTGTGAACATGACATCATTTGAAGAAGCATAGAATCTGTGTCGATGGATATACTCCCTCCGTCCCATTTTAGTTGTCGCTTTAAATTTTTTCACGCCCATTATGCCTATTTAATGTTTCACCATTAACTTTTTTTGATAATTTTTTAATTAATAGGGGTATAGTTGGAAAGAACTAATCAATTTAGCCTTGAAATTGTATAGTGACAACTAATTTGGGACAAACACATTTTGCTAAAGCGACAACTAATTCGGGACAGAGGGAGTATATGGTTCGCATTTGTGGACATGACATAATTTTGAGAAGCATGGAATCCACTTCGGTGGATATACAGGGTTCGCGATTGTGAACATGACAGCAATAACAACAGGGTAGGGTCCGCGTTTGTGGGCATAGTTCAACAGTTTGAACCAAAGTAAGGTCCGCGTTTGTGGGCGTAGTTCAACAGTTTGAAGCAAAATAAGGTCCGCATTGGTGGGCATAGTTCAACAATTTTAAAGAAAAGTAAGATCCGCATTTGTGAGCATAGTTTGGTAATTGGAAGCATAATAAGGTCCGCATTGGTGGGCATAGTTAAGCAATTTGAAAGCAAAGTAGGGTTTGCGTTTGTGGGTATAGTCCAGCAGTTTGAAAGCAAAATAAGGTCCGCATTTGTGGGCATAGTTCGATAATTCGAAGCAGAGTAGGGTTCGCATTTGTGGACATAGTTTGGAAATTTGAAGCAGCATAAGGTCTGCGTTTGTAGGCGTAGTATTGAAGAAGCATATGATTCGCATCTATGGAAGCAGTGTAGGGTCTGCGTCTGTGGACAAGATGATAATGAAAGCCTACTATCCATATTATACTGACAAAATAACTACTCAGCTTAACAGGGAAGTTTACTTTATCTCTATTTGCACTTATCTTGATTTTACTGCAAGGCAATCTCCGATCTCTCGACAAACCCTTACGTCATTTCCCATATTCTCATGTTTGTTCCCAAAAAATCACTACCACACCCGAAATTGTACAACCGTAAAACCTCAAATACATACTATGCACCATTCTGGAATACCATTCAGGAAGCCTAGTTCTTTCGACAATATATTTGCTATACCCAAAAACTATCTATTTTACCGAGTTCCAACGCGCTCAAGCCTACATTTCAATACTCGCACCAATAATCTACCTAATCTTTCCTTTCCGGTTGGATGTCAGTTTTGTAATCCTTTCTATTCAGGCCTATCTGTGTCAATCGTGCGTGTTCTCATGCTTAATCATGCCCCATCTGTTTGAATCGTGCGCATTTATCGTGCTTTACTTCCCAATATTCCTCAGTTTAGTCGAGACAATATTGAAGGCAAGATGACTCATTTATCGAGTTGTAGTGGAAACTATGTCCACGTAAACTCCTCTTTATGGGTGTATCATTTTTCCACGCTTGATCTATCGCTGATACTTCGTCTTCGACAATGCCTCTATTATATCCAGCAATCATATATCTCAACAAATTTCAAAGTACATTCAAACGTGAACTTTGCATACTCTAACAAGTTTACTCTTGACACCTAAATCGTGCGTCATAAACGTCTCACACAGGTAACATGCCATTCTAGAACTATACACTGCCTGATTCTCGTGAAACCCGAGATATGTAGGCAACTCAGAGACCGGGGTTCAGCCGAAACACCCTAAAACTCTCATTTTACCTTTCTACCATTTTGCCTGCCTGTCGTGACAAAATTGGTTACTCCGTCAACTCTTTTCATCATCCCCTGGTATAGAGGGGCAACTGTTGACACCTAATTTTGTCCCTCCTTTTTTCATAAATTGGCTATATTTAACCTAAAGGTGCAATGTTGACTGCTTGACAAATTTGCATTAGAAAATATGTATTTATGTGTGTTATACCCTAATTATATATTATATACACAATTCTGATTGTATCATGCAATTTTAGGCTATTTATTAAATACGTATTAAATTGTGGTCATTTGTGCAAGTTGCCGCACATATAATATTTTAGTAATTGTTTGTACCTATTTTATACTTATTTAACTTTATTTGGTCATTGTTTGTATTTATACATATTTTTGTGCACGGTCTCTATATGCATTTATATTTGTTCTATTATTATGTTGCACCTTTAATTAAATGTAGGTCTAATAAAGAAATATTCCTTCCATTTTATTTGATTTATTATTTGGCACATTCTTTTGAATTTAAATTAATTTGAATTCAAATCCTTGCAAATCTTTCATATATCCCACAATATTTTCAATATTTAGCCCCTCACCTTTCTGAACCTAGACAAGCGTTAGTCCAAATAAATTTTTGTTAAATCCATCTGTATCTCATATTATGTCCCATCTCTCAAATCTTCTCTTCTATCCCTAAATTACTCCATAATATCCCCCAACATCACTCCAATTCCTCTATTTACTCTCTTATCTTCCTATTTTTGAAAAAAAAAAATCAAAAATTAAGAATCTTCTCAAATATTTCCTCAATCCCCTCAATCTCTCTTCCAAATCCTCAACCCCTTCACTATCCCCCTAATCTCTCTATTATCACATCCCGAAATCTCCTTCAAATTTGGACAAAGGCCCAACGTATTTGTCTTTCTTTTGATGCCAGATACATAGTCCTCAAATCATTCCATATCTTCCCCCAAATCTCCCCTCCCCCCAAATCTCTCTCCCCACAATCACTCAAAATCATAGATCCTCACAAATCATGCAATCAATATTTTCCTACCATTCTTAGTACCCTATTCCTCTACTATAAATTCAACTCAATTCTCACCGTGGAAGACACACAATTTCCTTCTACTTCTCTCTTATCAAGACACCTCTATATCCCTTCTCTACACAAGTTTTTCTCTATTCCTCTCATTTATCATACCTTTTCCATCTCTCATCCCTCCGAACTCAATTCTCATCGCCTAACACCTCATTTTCATGTCAAAGTATTTTGTATAGTGTAAATTTTTTCGAAGACAACTCTGTAAATTCCAAAAATTATAGTAACATCAAACCAAACTTTCCGATTGGTAAGTGACAAAGTATCACTTCTTTTCTTTTAATCTTGAAAGGTGTGTTTCTCATTTAGTCTTGAATTATGACTCAATTTTTCGTAGTATTTTTTAATTTTGTTTGACAGTCGGCCTAATATTTGAATATTCCTGGAATACATAATCATGTTGCTGTGGAGACTATATCACTTTCGTATTTATCTTGGGTTAGCTAAATTTTATGCTTTTGAAGTATATATCTTGATAAATACCTTAAATTGTGCTAAAGAAAAAGTAGTCATGCTTACATAATTTATTAAGTTCTACTCTATTTTGATTTAATATTTTTAGATGGCATCGTATGACTCGCTCTTCTAAGATAATAGATCCTTGTAAAATAGGTGTATGCACTTGTATTTTCATAAAAAATTATTTTTTAATACATGTCATGTTTTATTTCTAACCAACCCAGGACACTTCCTAGTTCTGAAATTGGACCATATTTGCAAGTCAAAATTTGATATTTTGTTATAAAGTTGACAGTTTTTGTTAAGTAATTATATCTGGAAAGCTGCGAATGATTTTCTGAAAGGCTTCAAGTGCAAATTAATTTTAAAGCTAGCATATTTCTTCAAATCTGAAGTCTTGAAATGTAACAATAGCTTGAAAGTTGTTAACTTCTATCACTTTTATTAATTTGGAGGCTTATTCTTTTAAAACCTTTTGAAAATTGTTTCACTTGTTACAATTTTGTTTGCTCAGCATGACCGTTATTATTTGCAATGCTTAGTCATCTAGACTTGGGGCACTTAATAAACTTAGGGGTATAGATATTTATATTAGTTGTCCTAATAGCCTTCGGGACTTTTAGTGGGGACATTAGTAAAATCTTTTACGATGTTTTGAAACATTAGAAAGCGCTCTAGTCAAATACTTAAAAAGGATATGGTGGTTAAGGGTAAATTAAGCCCCACATATATGATAAAAATTACCCAAGCTATATACGATAGTGGATTCTGAAACTATCTTCTCCAGTAAAAGCTGGGTTTTGATCCGAATAGGTTAAATAAATCTAGGGTTGGCTATTTAAATAGGTTAATTAGCTATCTTAGTCTAATTTTGCAATTCATTTTTATATTTACAATAATATTCCTATATAAGCTTATTCTTGCAAAATTATGTAAACTGCCTATTGCCTATTTTACCTCATATAACCTACCTTTGAATTTAATTTCAAAATTATCCCTATTTTACTCAATTCTACTTATTGAAATATTATAATCCTTTTTATATTTTATTTAACTTTTATCCTGTTAGCGTAATTACATGCTTAAACCCAATATAGAAATCGGTCGGGAATCACACTTAGTGGAACTTAGGAGGGTCCTAACCCCTTCTTTCTAGGTTATTTCGAACACTTACTCGAATCTCTGACTAGTAGACTAACCTGGGGTTATTCTTTAAATTGAATTAGAAATTAATAGGTGACATAATACGCCTAGAATAATTTATAAGGTGGCGGCTCCAAAACTCTAACTCCAAACGAGTTACCCCAAGTCGAAAACCACTTAAGCTGGATGCGTCAATCATATAACCTGTGTTAAAGACTGGTTGAAGAACAAAGTGGACAGTATTCCGTTTCCACCAATTAAAATTCCCAACAACAAAGAAGTGAAAGTAGAAGCATTTGGTCAAGTACATCTTTGGAATGAATTAACATTAAATGAAGTATTATATGCTCCAAAATTCTATTGTAATTTGATATCAGCAAGTAAGCTAGCTAAAGAATGGAACTGCATATTAACATTCACTTCCGATTTATGTTTGATACAGGACTCACCCTCGAAGAGGCTGATTGGAGTGGGTAATTTAAGAGGAGGCTTATATTACTTAGGGAAGATGACAGAGGGACAAACTTACACTAGCAAGAAGCGAGATCAGATTCAAACCTGCCACAACAGATTGGGTAACTTGCCAATTGAACGAATGTCTCTGAGGTAGAGTAGAGTATGATCTCATTTGTGATCCATGTCGTCGGGCTAAAGAAACTAGGTTGCCTTTCCTGTTAGTGAGACTAGAAATAAAAATGCATTTGATTTGATACATTGTGACATATGGGGCCCTTATTTAGACCTTCAAATTCGAAGACAAATATTTTTTGATGATTTTTGATGATCTTAGTCGATCCACCTGGGTTTATCTCATGAAAAGAAAATCAGAGACAAAACTTTATTTAATGCATTTTTTGCAATTGGGTGAAGAACAATTAAGAGTGGTGTCAAGGTAATAAGAAGTGATAATGAGATTGAATTCAACCATAGTGATCTATTGATATATTATTCAGAAAATGGGATTGAAAGGCAAATCAGTTGCGTTAATACACCACAACAAAATGGGATGGCTGAACGAAAACACCGTCATATACTCGAGGTTGCTAGAGGGTTGAGATTTCACGCACATCTATCAATTAAATTTTGGGGAGAGTGCGTTCTAACTGCAATTTATTTGATAAATAGGATGCCTAGCAAGATGCTAAAAAATAAATCACCCGTTGAAGTTTTAACGGGAAAAGAACCTGAATATAGCCACCTGAGGACATTTGGTTGCTTATGTTACTACAAGGAAATCAAGGGATATATTTGAACCTAGGTCTAGACATGGTGTATTTGTTGGATATCCACCGGGGCAAAAGGGTTATAAGATTTATGGTCTTGAATTGAGAGAATTAGTAGTGTCACGTGATGTTGTATTTTATGAAAACTCATTCCCTTATGCTACCACCAGTGTCAAAGACTTAAAGGAGAACATAACTTAGTTTGACCAAGGTGCAAGTGTCCAAACACCGAATGCACCAATATAATTAGATGAGGACCCCAAAATGGCCAATCAGACAGAGAATTTTGGATCAAAATGCTCAAGCAGATACCATAGAACATGGCAACGAGCAGCAGGAGCACTCCAGTGGTTATTCGTTAACTGATTTAGAATGTCAAGCTCCTATTGATCAAGGTGATGAGGGTAAAACTGAAACACACAATGAAAGCCTGAAGAGGAACAAAGAGGTATCAAAAAAATTATTACAGTATGAGTATGTATTGCCACCCTCTCCCACCTCCAAGGACCCACATCTATCGTCGGCAAATTCAACAATATATCCTATATCTAACTTCTTGAAGTATGAAATTTTTTTAGCTAATCATAAAGCATTTTTGACGGCCATCAGTACTACTGATAAGCCAAGGTCTTTTTCACAAGCAGTGAAGAGCAAAAATTGGAGGGAGGCCATGCTAAAGGAGATTCACACGTTAGAGCAAAATAATACATGGACACTTGAAGAACTCCCACCGGGGAAGAAAGCAATAGATTCAAAGTAGGTGTATCATGTGAAGTATAAACCAGATGGAACTATTGAGCGTTACAAGGCTCGATTGGTAGCTAAAGGCTTCACCTAAGTGAAGGGAGAAGACTTTCATGAAATTCTTGCTCCATTTGCAAAGTTAGTAACAATCCGTTGCTTGTTCGCCATGGCAGCAATAAAAGGATGTAATATTCATCAACTAGATGTAAACAATGTGTTCCTTCATGGAGAGTTAAAGGAGGAGGTATACATGTGAATTCCACAAGGCTTTGCCAAACAGGGGGAGAATAGAGTGTGTAGACTTAGAAAGTCATTATATGGCCTGAAATAAGCCTAAAAAAATTGGTATAAGAAGTTTACTAATTCACTAATGAACATTGATTTTAAAACGTCAACACGTGATTATTCACTCTTCACTTACAATAAAGAAGCTCACTTTGTGGCAGCCTTGGTATATGTCGATGATGTAATAGTGGCAGGAAATTTAGCTGAGAAGACACAAGCACTAAACAATCAATTAAACAAGGCTTTTTGCATCAAGGATTTGGAAAAATTAAAATATTTTCTAGGCATAGAAGTGAAGCGATCGGCAGCTGGGTTCATTCCCAACCAACGAAAATATGCATTAGATATAATGGTAGAGACCAGAATGTTGGGTGCCAAACTTGCCTCCATGCCGCTTGAACAGAATCATTCCTTAGGCATGGACAAGAGTGTTCTATTGAAAGATCCTAGCATGTATACGTGACTTTTAGGCAGGCTCTTATAGTTGACGATAACAAGACTAGATATCAGTTATGCGATACAAATGCTTAGTTAGTTTTTGCACAACCCAAGGCAAATGCATTTAGAAGCAGCCTTGTGGGTAGTTCGATACATCAAAGGAACACCAGGAAATGGCATTTTCCTTCCTTCACACGCACCAGCTAAGGGAATTTTGTGATGCAGATTGGGCAGGTTGTTCACTAATGCACAAGTCCACAATAGGGTATATCGTCCTCCTTAGGAAGTCACCTATATCATGGAGATCAAAGAAGCAATTTGTTGTTTCCCATTCCTCAGTAGAAGCTGAATACAGAGCTATGGCCAACATAACAAGTGAAAGTTAAGATAGCTATTGAGGGAGTTGAATGTCGGGCTAAATTCACCAACAATACTATCATGTGACAATAGAGCTGCCTTACAGATAGGAGCTAACCCAATTTTTCATGAGCGAACACAGTACATTGACATTGATTGTCACTTTGTTTGTCAACATCTTGAACGAAGGGACATTGCCACAGCTTCAATCTCTACAAAACAGCAGCCGACAGATACTTTCACTAAGGCTTTGGATGTTGATAGATTCAAGATGCTGATAGGCAAGTTGGGCAATTTAGATTCTCATGCATCAACTTGAGGGGGAGTATTGAGATAACTATTCTATTGTAACGTGTCCTGTAAATTTGGTAGAAGATAGACTTCCCGACTTGTTTGTGTTAGTGTAGGCATTGTAGATACAAATTGTAATTGCAAGAAAAGTCTTATTTAGGTTGTCACATAAGTTTAGGACTCTTATGTATAAATTGACATTGGCTTCAGTTGTTGAACATACTCCAAGGAACATACGTTTGAGTTCCTGGAAGTACTCCAAATTTGGCTCAATCTTTTCACTAGACAAGACAGAGTTCACAGACGTTTTATTTTCCTTTAACGTGAGAGCCGTTCAGATCATTAGCAAAGGATAGCTGAATCAAATAGGGTGAAGGCAATATCTTAGCTGACCATCTAGCTAATATGGGTGAAGGATTGAAGTCTGTCTTCTTTCCTTACAACAACATTCCCAGAAACAGGAAAACAAAAACTTCCACTTATGACCATATTTATACTATCAAGCTTGAACATATAAAAATGAGCTGTCCTTGCATACTCTCGTACAAAGAAAAATAGATCCTGAAAAGAAATTATCTAATGTGGTTACTAGATCCTTACCCAAATTCCTTCACTTGGGATGTCCTCATGAACCACAAATAGAAGATAATAACCAGGTGGTGCTAATATACCCGATCTTGGAAAGACAGAAGTGACCTCATAGATAAATTGTCCAACTTGTCTAACAATTCCAGTTGGAAGTACAAGCATTCTTTGGTTCATAGTAAATGAATGTGTATTAAACCCGGGTGCAACCTGTTGAGCATTGATTTTGAAGAATGACAAACGAGAAGGTCTCAGTGGTTTCGGAGAAGAACCTATTCCTTGAATAGAAGGGAACGACTTGGTCGAAAAGATCTGAGGGTTGCAAATCCCTGCGGAACTAGGAGTAGTGACGCGTGAATGAATATGCATCCTAGTCAGACTAAAAGAGGCGGTGCCCAGGCTGTTTCTTTGAAGTACGAATAGGAGTTGGACTTCAATAAGGAAAAGAGTTACAAGGAATCCTGTCTTACCATAATTACAAGGATTCCTTTATTACAAGGATTCCTTGTAAGACTCAACTAGGATTGCAAAGCCCATATAAATACAAGTAGTTGATACAACCGAACACTGTTAGTCACAAACAGAGAGTTGAGAGCATACAAAGGCGATCTAGCATCTTTCTACGTGAGATAACTGAAGAAGACAACTGGTGTACTTGAATTGATTGAGTCTAGACATTCTGTTTAGGTTCTTTGTTGTGTAAGTTGTCTTATTTTGAGCATTCATTGTCTTTACCTATTTGCTTATCCTAGAAGCAGTGTATTAGGTGAACTCTTTGAGAGATTACTTTGTAAAGCTAGAGTTTAGCTTTGTTTAGTGATTAGGGTCTAGAGTGTAGCCCCCTTGTTACAGAGTCTTGTAATCACAAATATGCTCTTTGTGTTAGTGGATTGAGTTCTAAAATCCCAGAGTGTGGGTCGTGGTTTTTCTCCCTTGAGCAAAGAGTTTTTCACGTAAAATCCTTGTGTTCCTTGTGTTGGTGATTGGCGTGTATTGCAGTGTTCAAACAGCAGAACTGTAGAGTCAAGAACATGGTTCTTAACTCAGGAGAATCGAGTTCTTAAAACGAGAATCGGTGGACATTATTAAACCCCCCTTCTAGTGTCCTTAGGAGGTGCATAAGTCATAACAAGTGGTATCAGAGCAGGTCTTCTCGTGCTAGGTTAACACCTTGAGAAGGATCAGAATTATGAGTGCACCACCTACCATCACTGAAGGACAGTCAGTTCAGAGGCCCCCAGAGTTCAATGAGCAGTACTATGCTTGGTGGAAGAATAGGATGGAGAATTGCATATGTGCTGAAGACTATCAACTATGGCTGATAGTATCTGAAGGAAACCTGATCCCCACTAAAATAGTTGGGAAGGAGCTGCTGCCAAACAAGAACCTAAGTTGAAAGAGGAGTTCAATAAGGCAGACTATAAGATAATTGAAAAGAATCACAAAGCCAGGCTGGTAATTTATGGTCTTGGTCCTGAGGAGTTTAACAGAGTATCATCTTACAAGACTGCCCAGGAAATCTGGGATGCCCTGCAGGTTGTGCATGAAGGAACCACTGAAGTGAAGGACTCAAAGAGAAGAATGCTGAAGAGACAATTTGAATTGTTCTCTATGGGAGAAAAGGAGTCAATCCAGGATATGATGACCAGGTTGACCATTATCACTAATGAGATGAGATCTCTAGATATGGAGTTATCAGAAGTTGAGATGGTGGACAAGATTGTAAATGTTCTACCTGAAGCTTGGGAACCCAAGATGACAGCCATCATTGAGTCTAAACCTATAAGATCCATTAAACTTGAAGAACTGGTTGGTAGCCTGAAAACTCATGAGATGATGAAAGACTCAAGAGCCAAACCAGCTCTCAAGAAGGACAAGACCTTTGCACTCGAGGCAACAGATGAAGCTGATGAGTACGTTGATCTGCAATCAGTTGAAGCAGCAATGGTTAGTGCCTTGAGACAGAAGCTTAACTTGGGAAGGTTTAAAGGCTTTATAAGAAGTGGCAAGGAGAATTCTGGTAGGAAGAACATAGTCGACAGTCCTGACTACTCAGGATGCTTTAAGTGTTTCAAGAAGGATCATCCTGTTATGGATTGTCCTATGTGGGAGGTAGAATGGATGAAAAACAGAGCATCTAAGGAAAAAGAAAAGGAGACGTCAAAGGAGAATGACAAAGATAAGAAGAAGACAAGATGACCTCCAAACTTTAGAGCAGAAAGAAGGAAAAGAAAGGAAGCTTTCTATGCTACATGGGGACCAACTGATAGTGAATCTGATCATGAAAAGGAATCTGGAGATGAATCACCACTAGCACTGATGGGACTGACAGGCATCAGTTCCGATGAAGAAGACCCTCAGGAGTTCAGAGGAGGAAGAGATCCGTCAAAGCAACCTGTGTTCAACGGGACTAGCAAAAAGTCTTGTAAGAAACAGATGAAGAACTTCCTGCAAGCAACAGATTACAGTCTCTAGTTGATTGTGAATAGAGGACCTCACGTTCCTGTGAAGAGAGTAGCCAACGGAGTTCTAGTGCCAAAGAAGGTAAAAGAACTAGATCCTCAAGATCTAGACTGGCTACAGGCGAATTCCAAAGCTGAATTGTACCTAAGAAGAGGGCTGACTAATGATGTGTTGGCAAGGATGAATACAAGTCTGCTAAGGAAGTGCGGGAAAAGCTGAAGGAGTTGTACACAGGTGACGACCAGAAGAAGGACTCTACCCTTATGGCTACTGATGGAGCTGAAGCTGCACATTCAGCAGAGGTATGTCTATCTGATCTTAAGGAAAATCTACACACATACTCTACTGAAAATTTGATTCTAATCACAGCCACTTTGATTGAGGGTTATGAAAAAGAGAAAATTGAAAAAAATAAATTAACTGAAGAGTTAAGTGATCTCAGAACAAAGCACAAGAGTCTTCAAGAACAAAATATTGAATTGGAAGAAATCAATGCTATCTTAAAAGGGCAGACTCTTGTGTCAAACTCTAAGATCACTGAACTGGAATTGGAACTTAATCAGTTAAGAGAGAGTATAAATGGTAAGCAAGTAATAAGTGAAGTTCAAACCTTGCTTGAAAATAAACTTAGAAGAGCTAATGAGATTCTGTATCAGGAAACTGAAAAGAATAGGATTTTAAATCAAAAGGTTGAAAAATCTGAATTTGAGCTTACCAGATTAACAAAATGGAATAAATAATCTGAGGCAATAAACTGGGTTCTTGAAAATCAAAACAAGGGTAAACAAGGGATAGGATTAAAGAAACCGTTGCCTCCATATAATCCTAAGAGCAAGTATGTAGGATTGCCTTGCAATATGTTGTGTACCTTTTGTGGTGAAAATAGACACTACAAACAAAGGTGCATGAATACAAGCAAGGCAAAGGCCAAGAATAAAAGAAGTATTCTACCTAAATGGGTTAGACATGATTTGATTTATCCATTCTTTCATAAGAAGGGACCCAAGCTTGTTTGGGTTCCTAAAGCTAACCCCTAATCTGTTTTGCTGGCTGGAGTGAGGGAGAACAACCCAAGCTGGATTCTTGATAGTGGTTGTTTGAGGCACATGAAAGGAGATAGAAGAAAATTTCTTTCACTCGCAGCATTTCAAGGAGGCAGTTTGGCCTTCGGAGGAGGTAAAAGTGGACATCGTAGGAATTGGAAAAATTAGGAGAACTCTGGATCACGCCATTGAAAATGTATACTGTGTCGATGGTCTCAGACACAACCTGCTGAGCATCTCTCGACTGTGTGATAGAGGAAATGAAGTGAGTTTCTCTTCTGTAGGATGCATTGTGAAGAATCTACAGAGTGGAGAAATTGTTATGGAAGAAAAAAGGGTGAACAATCTATACAAAGCATCACTGATGTCACTACCTGAAAACAACTTAACATGCTTGAACGTGCAAAAAAGTGACTCTCAGCCATGGCACAAAAGATTGGGTCATGCAAGTCTCTCACAACTAAATAAGCTTGTATCTAAGGAGCTGGTTCGTGGATTGCCAAGCAAGAGATTTGAAAACATAAAAATGTGTGATGCGTGTGTAAGGAAGAAGCATGTGAGATCATCCTTTAAGTCAAAGAAAGTGGTAAGTACATCAAAACCACTGGAATTGTTGCATATGGATCTGTGTGGACCCATGAGAGTCAAGAGCAGAGGAGGAAAGAGGTTCGTGCTCGTAATTGTTGATGACTACTCTAGGTACACATGGACATTGTTCTTGGCATCTAAAGATAAAGCCTTTGACAGCTTCAAAGACTGGGCTGGTGTTGTGCAGAAAAGGTTAAGCCTAGAACTCATCAATATTAGATCTGATCATGGAATGGAGTTTGAAAACTCAAAATTCTCTAATTATTGTGCAAAGTACAGCATTGATCATAATTTCTCTGCACTAAGAACTCCACAACTAAATGGAGTGGTTGAAAGGAAGAACAGGTCCCTGGAGGATATGGCAAGGACTATGCTGTTGTCAAGTGGGCTTGCAAGAAAATTTTGGGCTGAAGCAATAAACACTGCATGTTATTTGCTAAACAGATGTTCCATCAGAGCTATTCTTGACAAGACCCCATATGAGCTACTCAGAGGAAGAAAACCAAATATTGCACATCTGAAACCCTTTGGTTGTAAATGCTTTGTCCACAACAACGACAAGGAACCATTGGGGAAGTTTGATGCTAGAAGTGATGAGACAACATTTCTTGGTTACTCCACTCAAAGCAAAGCATACAAAGTGTTTAACAAAAGAACACAAACAGTGGAGGAAACTATGCATGCGGTATTTGATGAATCCGATAAGGCATTGGGGGAAACTGAGGCAGATGATCAAGTGATTGGCCTAAGTCGAGAGGATGGTGTAGATGAACTTGAAGACTCAGAAGACAAAGAGACATCAGGTGAGAATTCAACCTCACGAGAACAAGGAGTCAATATGACAGGGGGAACATCAGATGAAGTCGATGATCCAGTAAGTCAGGAAGAACCTACCCAAGATGATGCTGAAGGCTCTTCCCGTCATATTCAACTCAGGCCATAGACACATCAAAGTTCTCACCCTTTGGAGAATGTCTTATCAGAACTGGACACTGGAATCATGACCAGGTCAGACTTGAAGAACTTCTGTGCATTCTTTGCATTTTTTTCATCTCTGGAACCAAAGAATGTAAAAGAAGCTCTAGAAGATCCGTATTGGATTCTAGCCATGCAGGATGAACTTCATCAGTTTGCGAGAAGCAAAGTGTGGCACCTACTTCCTAAGCCGAAGGACAGATCAATAATTGGAACAAAATGGGTGTTCAGAAACAAACTTGATGAGCATGGTATAGTACTTGGAACACCTCTGACTCGTCTAATGGTCTGCGTTAGAGATTCGGGTAAGGTTCTCAGTTGACTCTCGGGAAGGTATTAGGCACCCTCGAGTTCCGTGCCAAGCACAGTTGCTTTATTGTCGCATTTTTAAATTCATTAAAATATGGTTGTTATCTTTTGCCGTTGATTTGCATTTAAGCTTTGATTCAGAAAAATTTAAAAGTGTTATTCTTATCCAACCTCACAGAGGATCGGACGAATTTACACTTTAATTCATACTCCCTCCGTCCTAATTTATGTGGCACCATTTGATCGGGCACGGAGTTTAAGAAAATAGAGGTTGACCTTGTTAAATATCAATTTTACCCTTGAAAAAGTAAGAGAGAGAAGATTTGAGTAATAAAAAAGTTGTTGGTAGGTTTAAAAGTATGTAGGGCCCAACAAGGGTAAAATAGAGATGATGCATTAAATAGTTGTCAAATAAGGAAAGGTGCCACTTATTTTGGGACAAACAAAAAAGGAAATGGTGCCACATAAATTGGGACGGAGGAAGTAATAAATAGATAAAATATATTACACAATCCAACCTCACAAAGGAAGGTCTATTTTTTAAAATAATTCAATTAACTTCAAAAAATATAATTGACTTAAAGTGGGCTTGTCTTGTTTTAGTTTTTCTTTTAGCCTAATAAGTAGATCACAAATCATACTTATTGTTTTGCCTAATTGCATGGGTCTTTTCGCTCTTACCAATTTGCCTACTCGATTTAATTAAGTATAACTGCTAACTATTATTAAATGACAAATTGGGACTCCCAAATTTGCCTTAACAAAAAATATGGATTATGAAAAGTATATATAGACAATAGGCCTTTTATTAAATTGAAACAGTTTTTGTGGCCTATCTTTGAAAGAGAATAATTTTACAGCCTACGTGCTTTTATTTCAACAATTGGGCTCATCAATTTGCATTAACAGGCTGCATTTAAATTTTTTTGCGAAAATAGCCGCATTCTGATTTTTTGTCCAAATAATGATCATTTCTTGCAAATGTTATGTATGGCCAGATTTTTAAATAGCTGTCCTAATCACTGCCTATTCGTTCGAGATTATAAACTTTATTAACTTTGTGCTTATGTCCTATTCGTTCCAAAAACAAGACTTTGATCATTTTCATTTAGCACAACAACTAAGCTCATCAAGAGACTAATTAACATCATATAGAACAAGATTTTTAAAACTTTGAACATGCTGATTTTTAATCACTTTTCATAGCCAAAAGCTCAACATAAGTACAAGGTTAATTTGTGTTTACCTTGTGTAGAAATTTCCAAGCTAGGAAGCAAATGAAAATAGCAAACCAAAGCCAAAAGCAAGCAGCTTATGCTCCAAAAAAAAATCAGCAACTAGGCAGCCTCTTTACACCTTAAAATTGACTTGAAATTTTGAAGTTTATACCCCAAAAAGCTCTTAGTGTTGATGCCTTTTGGTTCTAAACCCCTACACTTAATTTACTAAATATTATTCTTCTTTCACTTGCTTATTTTTCCTCTCTTTTTCTCTAATTTTCAGCAAGTTGTTGTTCCTTTTAGAATGAAGAAGTGTATTTTTTTTTGGATCCCCCTTAATGAGAGTGAAGACTCTCTATTTATGCTGAAATTTCAAACACCAAGGGGGTGGGGTGGCCACTTGTGAAAAGCACTTGAGTATATGTCAATTCAAATCTTTTCAGTCCCCATTGGGAAGAGTTCCCAGCCACCCTATACATCTACTAAAGTTGAACAAAGTTGTCCTATTGAAAAGACAGCCTCATGGGCTTGGACTATTGACTTTTGGGCCTATTGGGCCGACAACAAAACATGAAACTAATTTTAAACAAAAAATACAGATCTGAAATTTACTAAAATCAGCCCAAAACACTAAAAATTAAAACTACTTAAATGGGCCAAATCAAATCCCAGTGACTTAGGCTCCAAAACATGCTTGAAAATATTGAAGCAAGGCAATTAAAATACTTCACATTAAGCTAGAAACGAGCCAAACATATGAACATAAGAAACTTAATCCTATCCCTAGGCTAAACATATGGATCGAACAAATAGGACTATGGAAAGGAGGTGAAAATTTACATGTTGGTCAAACTAACGTCGCCACCAAGGCATAGCTTGTTGCCATCATGAAACAATTAGAGACAATCACCCCAAAACATACTTTATCATTAAATCACCAATGTATGAAAGCCAAACAGCTCTATCCCCATCATCTTCATCACAAAATTCATTAGCATAACAGTCCCAAAGACCACAACAATGGAGGAGCCAAAATTCACCGGAGGTGAGTGTTACCCGAAATTAAAAATGCAGATCTGTGTCAAACGGTGAGGATTTTGGGAAAAATAATACTAGAAATGGATAGAGGGGCTCGATAGCTTTCCGGAATGGTATGGTTTGTATTTTTCCGACCACCGGAAGGCGGTGGTCCGGTGGCGGAAAGGTGGTGGCAGAGAGGGGTGGCGGGATTTTCTGATTGTGAGGAGAAAAATGGCTAGGGTTTGGCCAAGCCAAACGCTTAGGTGGTGTGAGTGATGAAAAATGAGGAAAGAGGGCTTATATATCTAGGGCTTTGGGTGGGCTTTGGTTTATTGGACCGGGTTTGGGATTGGCTACATATATTTCTACCAATGGCCATTAAAGACTCTAAACTTCTTTTTTTTAAAACATACATAATTTACTACAATTAAAACCACTTAAATTTACAATACTATCACATAACAAGTATTTTTTGGCAATTTTCATATTTTCTATCCTAATCAATGACAATTTTAGTTTAAAATAAAGACTAAAATTTAGGAATATTATGGCAAAAATCCTAAGAATCTAACACGACTATTTTGAGCAATTTTAATTTATTGTGCCAAAATTAGGTGATTACAGCTGCCCCTCTTTGTTCGGGAACACGAAGAGTTTTCGGACAAAGAAGTAATCGACAACTAATTTTGGCTTTTCGGTTCTAGCCGAAAGCAATGCTTTTCAAAATGGTGACCGTACCCTGATTCTTCGGTTCCAACCGAGAACAAGGTTACCAACATATCCCCGAACTAAGGAATCAGGTCAGTGTAGTTCCTCACGTGCGGCAGCTGGGACTACCGCATTCAAACAGACGCTAGACTCTTCTAGACTCACTAAGACAACACTAGACACTCTATACTACTAAGACAAACTAGAGACTCTTCTAGACTCACTAAGACAACACTAGACACTCTATACTACTAAGACAAACTAGAGACTCTTCTAGACACACTTGAGGCTGATGCTAGACATTCTTAGGCACAAAAGGGCTGTCGTTGCTGATTACTGGTCGCTTGCTGGTGGTCATGCCTTTTACAAAGAAAAAATGGAATTACAACATTGAAAAATGTAAAAGTTACAATTCCTAGACTACTCTTCATGCTTCCCAAGCTGATGAATTGGTCTGAAGCTCCCACTACAAAAGTAGTCTTGAAAACTTGAAATTGTCGCTCGGGCGGGCTTTGCCTCTAAAGTTGAAACTGCCGCTTTGACGGCCTTTGGCTTGAAAGTAAAATTGCCGCTTTGACGGGCTTTGACTTGAAAGTAGAAATTGCCGCTTTGACGGCCTTTGACTTGAAAGTAGAATTGCCGCTTTGACGGACTTTAACTTGAATGAAATTGCCGCTTTGACGGACTTTGACTTGAAAATTAAAATTTCCGCTTTGACGGAATTTGACTTGAAAGATAAAACTCGAACCACCACTCTGGTGGATCTTGTTCGTGTTGAATTGAAAACCATCACTCTGATGGGTCTTGCTTATGCTGAAAATTGAAAACCATCACTCTGATGGGTCTTGCTCTTGTTGGAATTTAAAACCATCACTCTGATGGGCCTTGTTCTTGTTGAATTGAAAACCATCACTCCGATGGTTCTTGCTCTTGCTGAATTGAAAACCATCACTCTGATGGGTTCTGCTCCTTCTAAAAATTGAAAACCATCACTCTGATGGGTCTTGCTTCTTCTGGAAATTAAAAAAATTTAACCCATTATCCCAATGGGTCTTGACAGAAAGCTGAGGTTGTAAACCATCACCCTGATGGGTCTTGTTCTGAAAATTGAAAACCATCACTCTGATGGGTCTTGCTTCTTCTGAAAATTAAAAATCATCACTCTGATAGGTCTTGCTTTTTGTTGAAAATTAGAAACCATCACTCTGATGGGTCTTGCTTTTGTTGAAATTGAAAAACCATCACTCTGATGGATCTTGCTTTTGTTGAAAATTATAAACCATCACTCTGATGGGTCCTGCTTTTGCTAAAATTGAAAACCATCACTCTGATGGGTTCTGCTTCTTCTGAAAATTGAAAACCATCACTCTGATGGGTCTTTCTTCTTTCCTGGAAATTGAAAACCATCACTCTGATAGGTCTTGCTTTTTATTAGAAATTAGAAACCATCACTCTGATGGGTCTTGCTTATGCTGGAAATTGAAAACCACCACTCTGATGGGTCTTGCTTCTGCTGGAAATTGAAAACCATCACTTTGATGGGTTCTGCTTCTTCTGAAAATTGAAAACCATCACTCTGATGGGTCTTGCTTCTTCTGGAGATTGAAAAATTGTAATCCATTATCCCAATGGGTCTTGACAGAAAGCTGAAATTGTAAACCATCACTCTGATGGGTCTTGTTTGAAAATTGAATCCCATTATCCCAATGGTTCTTGTCTTGAAAGTTGAAAACCACGGCTCCCTGCTCAGATGGACCCTGCTTTCTTTCTTTATTTCTTTTTGTTTTTCAAGTTTGTCCCCGACGAGCAACTGACTTGATGTAGTTGTGTCCTCACACTTCCCAACCCAAATTCTCATATCGATCTTTGATCACACCTTGTAGAAATAATAAACTGTTTCCTGGTGATCTTCATGGTACAATCTCGGTATTAGGCTCCCATTCCCGACTTTTCCGGTACAACTGAAACTTGTAGAAAAGTTTTGCAAACCTTTCTGAATGCCCGAAAATAATGAGAAAGAAATAAATGAAAAGAAATGTGAAGAAACTCAAAAGGAGACATCGAACGAAAGATGTTCCTTGTAGATAGAAGAAACTTATTTGGAAGTGAAACGACAACCTTAGTAAAACATGACATGCAGTTAGAATCAACTCTTGATTAGTTCATACAGTCTAACTCTGACCTTACTCCCAGATTGACATCCTTGCTCTACCCGAACTTGATGACGACTTCCGCAACCCTCATTCGACTAGTAGTGCCCCTCGGGGTTTTCACTGACTAGCCTCTCTCTTTGTTCTTTTACCTCACCGTTGTCTTGCGGTGCCCTTTCAGGTTTTCACCTACAAGACTTCATTTTTTTTTTCATTTTCCATTTTTTTTTCATTTTTTACTCTTTCCCAATCGACCTCCCATCTCTCCTTGCTGCTCGACCCCGTCTTTCCTTTCTTTCTTCAATTTCGACCTTTACCATGATTCCCCGGAGAATTTCTCCTTTAATGACCTTGGTGCTCCCAACTACTGAATTCGACTGTCGGCTTATAAGAATGCGACTTTACAACGTGGAACTTATCCCTTGATACCCTACTCGGCTTGACATTCTCAATGATCGGTAAGAAGGGTCTTTATTTGGACTGTAACATTGGATTTGGTTAGGCTATGAAGAAGAGGGTTCAACATAAAAGCTCAGAAACATCTCATGAGACGATCGGATGAATATCACAAACTACGAAATCACCGCTTTGTGAAAATAAAACAAATTTCCTTCCCCCAGTTTAGGCAAATTGGGGATTATTTTTTTTTTTTTCAGTTTTTCTCTTTAGTTTGAAAATCGGTATGAAAAGCATCTCATGAAACGACTTGGTGAATGATACAACCCTTGGAATCATTTCTTTTAAAATAAAAACAAACTGTAGCCCCGGTTTAGTGGAACCGAGGAATTTCTTTTGAATTTTCTAATATGAAAACATAGGGAATATTGAGATTATCCCCCGAGATGAACACAATGAAAGAAAAGGGATGTTGACTTTCTCCTCTTTCTTTTTTTCTAAAAAAAATAAACTTCTGTCCCAGTTTAGGATAAACTGAGCGCTTTGAGTTTCTTCCTCGATTTCGAGACTGATATTCCAAACATCCCTTAAAACATGTGAGTAGATGGTACAACAAAACTTGAAGTTTGTTTTTATTTTATTTCATTTATAAAATAAAATAAAAAAAAACTTCTGCCCCAGTTTAGTGTGGAATGGGGAACAAAATTTCTTTTGACGTTGGCCGCAAACTTGGAGGCAAGTTTTGCGTCAATATGAATAGGAAAAAAAAATGAACATTCCCCTGTTATGAACACAAAGAAAATGGGGAGGAATATTTAATTTCCTTCATTTTCTTAAAAAATATAAATAAATTCTGCCCCAGTTTAGGATAAACTGGGGTCTCTGATTTTCTTGATATATTCCGCAAGCCTGCAGGCTAACTTTGCGCGAATAAAAGTAGACAGGAAAAGAGG
Source organism: Petunia axillaris subsp. axillaris (assembly GCA_029990575.1). Classification (NCBI taxonomy): domain Eukaryota; kingdom Viridiplantae; phylum Streptophyta; class Magnoliopsida; order Solanales; family Solanaceae; genus Petunia; species Petunia axillaris. Next base: position 40,598,597 of record JARKNS010000007.1, read on the forward strand.
AAATTTCTCTTGTTGCGACCGCACCGAAATGGTTGCCTACGTATCCTTTTGAGAGGAATCAGGTCAGACGTAGCTCTAGCATTGAGGTAGATTTTATTTTGTATTCTGCCTTTTCTTTTTCTTTTCTTTTCTTTAATCACATCAAATTGATTCCAAGGGAGGGTAGGCCAAAGTAAACAACAAAAGGGCTGACAAAGGATATAGTGTTTGGGTAGAAAAAACGAAAGCCGTTCGTCATCCCTACCCGAGAATGCCTCGCACAAATAATGATTCAATGAATTGACCTGGATTGATCCACACGTATCCTCGACTTCTGCTTCAATGATGGTTCTCAAAATTGGTATTTCAAATTCGGTCGAAGCGACCGCGCAACAATTTTGAACTTCTCACCGATCTCCCTTATCGGACGACTACAGATTAATTCCCAACTTATTTTGCTCCCTCTTTTATCCCTCTTTACTACTCAAATAGCTCACAATGTCAGAGCGCGTGTTTAGATCAAGACGTAAATTCCGCACGCATGTCATGTTATTAAGGCCAATAAAATATAAAACAAAATACTAAGGAAAAAAAACCTAGAAAGAAGATAAGAGAAATAATGTCGAGACGAGAAAAAGATCTCGCTTTTCATTGAATTAAAGATAGAAGGGTTTGAACATCAAAATAAGCAAAATAATGCACTTGGATTACAACCCTTAAATAACCAAGTAATACAGAAAGATTAGCAAAACAAGCTACAACATTTCACAGTCACTCAATTGCAAGTCAGGCTAGTTTTCCTGTGTTAGGCATGGTCGAGTCCTTTACCAAGATGTACCATGCTGATACAAAAGTAATTCCCTGAATCTGGCAACATCTTCTGTTGTTCCTCATTTTCTCCAACTCCCATCAGGGTAGACTTCACTTCTTTGGGATTGATGAATGACCCGGTAAGATATGGAATTGGCTTCTCAAGAGACATGTTCGTCTTCTTCATTTCTTCAACCCTTACTCCATCTGCCACCCCTGGCACAATTTCAGGAACACAGTTCACTGTCACAAACATTTGGTTAGCCCTAATTGACACTCCACCAACAGATACTATCGGCATTGCAGATTCAGTTCCCAAATCTTCTACACCCACCATACCCACCATATGCACATCATCACAGACAGACAATGAGTTCTGATTTATATCTGGTGCATCTGAACCTTCAACTTGAATCTGACCATTATCGATCAAAGCTTGGATATCCTTCTTGAGAAAATGGCAATCCTCAGTGTCATGCCCCGGTGCACCTGAATGGTAAGCACAGTGACGAGAGTCGTCAACCCTATCCCTAGGATGCATCCCTTCATTGATCGGTTTTAGTATATCCAAAGCTTGCAACTTCTGAAAAAGTTCGACATAAGATTCTCCAATTGGCGTGAACTCATTCTTTTTCACTTGATGCACCTTTTTATACTCAACCTTTGGGAGAAAGCCTGGAGGACCTCTTGGCCGGTGGGGAAGGTTCGGTGGAGAGTGAAATTGGTTATGTGGAGCTTGGTGAATAGGATATATAGGATGTGGGGCTGGAGCGCGCCATTGCGGATAAGATGATATTGGAGCATATGGCTGCGCTGTATGGATTAAGTATTGGGGTGGAGGGACGGAATACTGCGGATTTTGTGGGGTGTAGTAGTGTTGTGGAGGGTGTACTTGTGGAGCTTGGTATGAGTGGGTTTGATTGTATTTTTTCTCGCTCCACTTTTGTGAACCCGAACCCACCATGGCTACATCATCTTGATTCTTCTTCCCCAAGACTCCTGCCTGAGCTCGCAAAGCTGCTTGGCTGACAATCTTTCCAGTCTTGATTCCTCTATCAATCATTTCACCAATTCTTACTGCTTCACTGAAGTGCTTCCCAATGGCAGAGGCCATCGCTTGGTAGTATATTTCATCGAGCACTTCGACGAACTCTTCAACCATCTTATCATCATGGATCAAAGGGTTCACACGCGCTGCTTGTTCGCGCCACCTGTAGGCATACTCTCTGAAACTTTCACTTGGTTTCTTTGTGATCGTCTTCAAGGAAGAACGATCAGGCGCAGCCTCCATTTTTTACGCATAATGGTTTAGGAATGCGCTGGCCATGTCATCAAAGGTGACCCACTTCGAAACATCTTGTTGCACAAACCATTCTGTTGCCGATCCTCCCAAACTGTCAGCAAAGTATGCCATCAACAATTCATCCTTCTCAATGCCCCTCATTTTGTTAAGGTAGATCTTCATGTGGATCCTCGGATCACTTTGTCCAATGTACAGATCAAATTTGGGCACAACAAAACCTTCAGGCAATGGCACATGAGGGAAAAAACACAGGTCTTTGTATGAAATATTGGTTTTACCCCCTTGCCCTTGTATGTTTTTCACAGTTTGCTCCAAGCTTTTCAATTTTTGTGCAAAATCATTCTCTTCTGTTTTTCCCAACCTCTCGATATCAGCGTGTGATTCTGGGTGGTGTCCCTGATCATATGACTCGGTTTGGCGGAAGACATTACCCTGAGCTTGCTCAAATTGTTGATCATGGGCCCTTAACCGTGGGTCACTGTTCGATCTTTGCAAAGTGTGTCCTGCCGGAACAGTGAATGTTGCGGCAAGAACCTGTGGTTGGCCATGTTGTCCTTGTTGTTGGATTTGTGCCCAGGTTGTACAGTAGAGGGTCCGGCTGCATTGTCAATTTCCGGATGTGGACCAAATCCCGGAGGGTAACGGGGGTCTCCCACCACTGTGGATTGCCCTTGCCCCGGTGGCTGGTTATTTTCCATGAAACGACCAACACCTGGTGGAACAGGAGGTGCCTGAACTGCTGCCATGTTACGAACTAGCTGCGTCATCATTTCTTTCATAGCTGTGAAGTCTTCGGCCATCTTGGCATGTTGCTCAGCTAAGCGAACCAGCTCAGTGTTCTCAATTTCCTCAGTCATTGTTGTTTGAGTGCTTTCCTGAAAAGGAGCTTCAACCACTGCTAGTACGGGCGGCGGTCCCTTGATTCTGGTGGAGTAGGAATGTGGGGCCAGCACGGCAGTTGCTCAAGCTAAAGAACCAAACAGGTTAGCATAAAAGAAACACAAATTGCAGCCTAAGGTTGTTATGCGTCATCCCGAAATGGTTAACGGCATAAGCCGAGTGTACCGATCGTATCCCCGAAAGATTGCTTATGTGCCTTGATCAAAATTAGAGCAAAATTGTAACTGATACTTAATCAGCACAAGGACGAACTTGGATGATTATTTTTTTTTCTTTCCTATTTTTCTGACTCAACAAACGTAATTTAGACAAACTACACGAGACAAACTCAAAATAAGAATACTTGACATGATGCACGAGTCAAAGATATATACAAACTGACACATTGGGCGGGTACACCCGGACGGTGAAAATAATGAGACTCGACATTTTAGCGGAGTCAGATTACTCCACGAGGATCGACGCAAAATACAACTTAGCTAATTGCAATTTATCATCTGTACCCTGCCTTGACCTTGAAAAAATACAATTCAAAGTAAAGTGGGACCCTAAAATAATATTTTTTTTTTGAAAATTTAAGACTCAACCGGAGGGAAGTTCTAACGGAACTTAAGAACATAATATGAAATAAACTTTTTTTTTATCCGAAAGGTGATTCCAAAATCGGACATCATGACAACACAAAAATGGACACAATTTTTGAAACAAACTCTTTGATCTAATTCGTAAAAGAATCTTAGAATATTTACAAAATTTGGCCATTATGACGACAGAAAGACACAAAATATTACATGAATTAGATGCAAAATTGACTTACAAAAATTTGCCATTATAACGGCGTAAAACCTTGATAAATTACTTTCCAAAAATGTGGACTTGACTTGGACACAGACTCAAAGACAAAAGGGTCACAAAATTTTGCAATTATACCGGCGCAAAACTATAACGACGCAAAACTATGACAAATTATTTTCTAACACTTGAGACCAAAACCGGACACAAAATTTAGACTCTAAATGTTCTTAAAAAAATTCGCCATTATAGCGGCGGAAAATGACAACTAAAGATATTTTAAGACACGGGACTAAACCCATTTTTCATTTTTTTCTTTTTTTTTTCCAAAATTTAACACCCATCCCCGGTGATCGGTCAGCATAACAACCCTCTTTCTACAACAAATGCAACACATAAGATGCCAATAATGTGTCTTTTTGGGATACGGGCCCATCTTGACACAAAGGGGCAGCCTAGACAAGTGCAAGGGCTCATTACACAAACAGCCGCCATACACAAAATATTTACTAAAAAATGGCCACAACTATTTGTAGCCAATATTAATAACAAAATAATTAGAATATGTATTATTAGAAAAATAATAATATTCATTAATAAATACCTAAAACATTAAATATCAGACAAAAAATATTGTATCTGTCCCAAAAAATAAGGAATATGGGGAATACACGTACTACAGCAACTACTCTCCTAGAATCCTAACTACATCAACACACTACCCCTATATTCCCATATTTATCGGAATAATATTCATTAAATTTAATTTACAGAAATATTCAAAAAACTAATATTAATAAAAAAGTATTTAAAAAGAAATGGCTACAGAAAGTTAATATCAACAAAAGGTGTTTATAATTAGAAAATATTTTTGATGAATGTTCATCTAGGGTAAAAAATCCTTAGTGCAATACCGGTGTACAGCACCTCATTAAGTCAAATATGATGCAGATAATTGGGCCTAAAGGTTTAACTCTAGGTGACACAACTGACTCAGTGTCTAGACTGGCTGAAGAACCCGGTGGACAAACCGGGCGGAAAGCGCATCAGGGCCATCCGGAGACAGTGTGTCCGGCCTAAAACCCCGTCACGCCTTCCTCCTAAATCATGGGCAATTTAGTAAGAAGTCCCAGATGCCACAAGCAATCTGGTGAGTGCACGTGTGTGTGTATTTCAGAGACTCAGAGGGTTGCGAAGGAAGACAGTTTATATACAGATCAACAATATCAAAGCAGTAACATTCAACTTTTCATGTGGTAACGGCAAGAATATAACAACCAAATATTTTAATAAATTAAAACATGCGACAATTTATCAAAGCCGGAGATTCTAGTTTTCACTAATTTCCCCAGCGGAGTCGCCAAACTGTCACGCCCTAAAAATTAATTAACGAGTTGTGTTTATTATTTAAAGGCTCGTGACTGGTGTTTCAAGAAGGTACAAAATTATTTTAGAGAAAAACTCAGAGTCGCCACTTGACAAGTTTAAGGTGTGCCAAGTCACCAAAGGTATCTTGGAACACCTCTGACTCGTCTAATGGTCTGCGTTAGAGATTCGGGTAAGGTTCTCAGTTGACTCTCGGGAAGGTATTAGGCACCCTCGAGTCCTGTGCCAAGCATAGTTGCTTTATTGTCGCATTTTTAAATTCATTAAAATATGGTTGTTATCTTTTGCCGTTGATTTGAATTTAAGCTTTGATTCAGAAAAATTTAAAAGTGTTATTCTTATCCAACCTCATAGAGGATCGGACGAATTTACACTTTAATTCATAATAAATAGATAAAATATATTACGCATTCCAACCTCACAAAGGACTGGTCTATTTTTTAAAATAATTCAATTAACTTCAAAAAATATAATTGACTTAAAGTGGGCTTGTCTTGTTTTAGTTTTTCGTTTAGCCTAATAAGTAGATCACAAATCATACTTATTGTTTTGCCTAATTGCATGGGTCTTTTCGCTCTTATCAATTTGCCTACTCGATTTAATTAAGTATAACTGCTAACTATTATTAAATGACAAATTGGGACTCCCAAATTTGCCTTAACAAAAAATATGGATTATGAAAAGTATATATATACAATAGGCCTTTTATTAAATTGAAACAGTTTTTGTGGCCTATCTTTGAAAGAGAATAATTTTACAGCCTACGTGCTTTTATTTCAACAATTGGGCTCATCAATTTGCATTAACAGGCTGCATTTAAATTTTTTTGCAAAAATAGCCACATTCTGATTTTTTGTCCAAATAATGATCATTTCTTGCAAATGTTATGTATGGCCAGATTTTTAAATAGCTGTCCTAATCACTGCCTATTCGTTCGAGATTATAAACTTTATTAACTTTGTGCTTATGTCCCATTCGTTCCAAAAACAAGACTTTGATCATTTTCATTTAGCACAACAACTAAGCTCATCAAGAGACTAATTAACATCATATAGAACAAGATTACTTTGAACATGCTGATTTTTAATCACTTTTCATAGCCAAAAGCTCAACATAAGTACAAGGTTAATTTGTGTTTACCTTGTGTAGAAATTTCCAAGCTAGGAAGCAAATGAAAATAGCAAACCAAAGCCAAAAGCAAGCAGCTTATGCTCCAAAAAAAATCAGCAACTAGGCAGCCTCTTTACACCTTAAAATTGACTTGAAATTTTGAAGTTTATACCCCAAAAAGCTCTTAGTGTTGATGCCTTTTGGTTCTAAACCCCCACACTTAATTTACTAAATATTATTCTTCTTTCACTTGCTTATATTTCCTCTCTTTTTCTCTAATTTTCAGCAAGTTGTTGTTCCTTTTAGAATGAAGAAGTGTATTTTTTTTTGGATCCCTCTTAATGAGAGTGAAGACTCTCTATTTATTCTGAAATTTCAAACACCAAGGGGGTGGGGTGGCCACTTGTGAAAAGCACTTGAGTATATGTCAATTCCAATCTTTTCAGCCCCCATTGGGAAGAGTTCCCAGCCACCCTATACATCTACTAAAGTTGAACAAAGTTGTCCTATTGAAAAGACAGCCTCATGGGCTTGGACTATTGACTTTTGGGCCTATTGGGCCGGCAACAAAACATGAAACTAATTTTAAACAAAAAATACAGATCTGAAATTTACTAAAATCAGCCCAAAACACTAAAAATTAAAACAACTTAAATGGGCCAAATCAAATCCCAGTGACTTAGGCTCCAAAACATGCTTGAAAATATTGAAGCAAGGCAATTAAAATACTTCACATTAAGCTAGAAACGAGCCAAACATATGAACATAAGAAACTTAATCCTATCCCTAGGCTAAACATATGGATCGAACAAATAGGACTATGGAAAGGAGGTGAAAATTTACATGTTGGTCAAACGAACGTCGCCACCAAGGCATAGCTTGTTGCCATCATGAAACAATTAGAGACAATCACCCCAAAACATACTTTATCATTAAATCTCCAATGTATGAAAGCCAAACAGCTCTATCCCCATCATCTTCATCACAAAATTCATTAGCATAGCAGCCCCAAAGACCACAACAACAGAGGAGCCAAAATTCACCGGAGGTGAGTGTTACCCGAAATTAAAAATGCAGATCTGTGCCAAACGGTGTGGATTTTGGGAAAGATAATACCAGAAATGGATAGAGGGGCTCGATAGCTTTCCGGAATGGTATGGTTTGTATTTTTCCGACCACCGGAAGGCGGTGGTCCGGTGGCGGAAAGGTGGTGGCAGAGAGGGGTGGCGGGATTTTCTGATGGTGAGGAGAAAAATGGCTAGGGTTTGGCCAAGCCAAAGGCTTAGGTGGTGTGAGTGATGAAAAATGAGGAAAGAGGGCTTATATATCTAGGGCTTTCGTTTATTGGACCGGGTTTGGGATTGGGCTACATATATTTCTACCAATGGCCATTAAAGACTCTAAAATTCTTTTTTTTAAAACATACATAATTTACTACAATTAAAACCACATAAATTTACAAAACTATCACATAACAAGTATTTTTTGGCAATTTTCATATTTTCTATCCTAATCAATGACAATTTTAGTTTAAAATAAAGACTAAAATTTAGAAAAATTTTGGCAAAAATCCTAAGAATCTAACACGACTATTTTGAGCAATTTTAATTTATTGTGCCAAAATTAGGTGATTACAGCTGCCCCTCTTTGTTCGGGAACACGAAGAGTTTTCGGACGAAGAAGTAATCGACAACTAATTTTGGCTTTTCGGTTCTAGCCGAAAGCAATGCTTTTCAAAATGGTGACCGTACCCTGATTCTTCGGTTCCAACCGAGAACAAGGTTACCAACATATCCCCGAACTAAGGAATCAGGTCAGTGTAGTTCCTCACGTGCGGCAGCTGGGACTACCGCATTCAAACAGACGCTAGACTCTTCTAGACTCACTAAGACAACACTAGACACTCTATACTACTAAGACAAACTAGAGACTCTTCTAGACACACTTGAGGCTGATGCTAGATATTCTTAGGCAGAAAAGGACTGTCGTTGCTGATTACTGGTCGCTTGCTGGTAATCATGCCTTTTACAAAGAAAAAATGGAATTACAACATTGAAAAATGTAAAAGTTACAATTCCTAGACTACTCTTCATGCTTCCCAAGCTGATGAATTGGTCTGAAGCTCCCACTACAAAAGTAGTCTTGAAAACTTGAAATTGCCGCTCGGGCGGGCTTTGCCTCTAAAGTTGAAACTGCCGCTTTGACGGCCTTTGGCTTGAAAGTAAAATTGTCGCTTTGACGGGCTTTGACTTGAAAGTAGAAATTGCCGCTTTGACGGCCTTTGACTTGAAAGTAGAATTGCTGCTTTGACAGACTTTTGACTTGAATGAAATTGCCGCTTTGACGTACTTTGACTTGAAAATTAAAATTGCCGCTTTGACGGAATTTGACTTGAAAGATAAAACTCGAACCACCACTCTGGTGGATCTTGTTCGTGTTGAATTGAAAACCATCACTCTGATGGGTCTTGCTTATGCTGAAAATTGAAAACCATCACTCTGATGGGTCTTGCTCTTGTTGGAATTTAAAACCATCACTCTGATGGGCCTTGTTCTTGTTGAATTGAAAACCATCACTCCGATGGTTCTTGCTCTTGCTGAATTGAAAACCATCACTCTGATGGGTTCTGCTCCTTCTAAAAATTGAAAACCATCACTCTGATGGGTCTTGCTTCTTCTGGAAATTAAAAAAATGTAACCCATTATCCCAATGGGTCTTGACAGAAAGCTGAGGTTGTAAACCATCACCCTGATGGGTCTTGTTCTGAAAATTGAAAACCATCACTCTGATGGGTCTTGCTTTTGTTGAAATTGAAAACCATCACTCTGATGGATCTTGCTTTTGTTGAAAATTATAAACCATCACTCTGATGGGTCCTGCTTTTGCTAAAATTGAAAACCATCACTCTGATGGGTTCTGCTTCTTCTGAAAATTGAAAACCATCACTCTGATGGGTCTTTCTTCTTTTCTGGAAATTGAAAACCATCACTCTGATAGGTCTTGCTTTTTATTCGAAATTAGAAACCATCACTCTGATGGGTCTTGCTTATGCTGGAAATTGAAAACCACCACTCTGATGGGTCTTGCTTCTGCTGGAAATTGAAAACCATCACTTTGATGGGTTCTGCTTCTTCTGAAAATTGAAAACCATCACTCTGATGGGTCTTGCTTCTTCTGGAGATTGAAAGTTTGTAATCCATTATCCCAATGGGTCTTGACAGAAAGCTGAAATAGTAAACCATCACTCTGATGGGTCTTGTTTGAAAATTGAATCCCATTATCCCAATGGTTCTTGTCTTGAAAGTTGAAAACCACGGCTCCCTGCTCAGATGGACCCTGCTTTCTTTCTTTATTTCTTTTTTGTTTTTCAAGTTTGTCCCCGACGAGCAACTGACTTGATGTAGTTGTGTCCTCACACTTCCCAACCCAAATTCTCATATCGGTCTTTGATCACACCTTGTAGAAATAATAAACTGTTTCCTGGTGATCTTCATGGTACAATCTCGGTATTAGGCTCCAATTCCCAACTTTTCCGGTACAACTGAAACTTGTAGAAAAGTTTTGCAAACCTTTCTGAATGCCCGAAAATAATGAGAAAGAAATAAATGAAAAGAAAAGTGAAGTAACTCAAAAGGAGACATCGAACGAAAGATGTCCCTTGTAGATAGAAGAAACTTATTTGGAAGTGAAACGACAACCTTAGTAAAACATGACATGCAGTTAGAATCAACTCTTGATTAGTTCATACAGTCTAACTCTGACCTTACTCCCAGATTGACATCCTTGCTCTACCCGAACTTGATGACGACTTCCGCAACCCTCATTCGACTAGTAGTGCCCCTCGGGGTTTTCATTGACTAGCCTCTCTCTTTGTTCTTTTACCTCACCGTTGTCTTGCGGTGCCCTTTCAGGTTTTCACCTACAAGACTTCATTTTTTTTTTTCATTTTCCATTTTTTTTCATTTTTTACTCTTTCCCAATCGACCTCCCATCTCTCCTTGCTGCTCGACCCCGTCTTTCCATTCTTTCTTCAATTTCGACCTTTATCATGATTCCCCGGAGAATTTCTCCTTTAATGACCTTGGTGCTCCCAACTCCTGAATTCGATTGTCGGCTTATAAGAATGCGACTTTACATCGTGGAACTTATCCCTTGATACCCTACTCGGCTTGACATTCTCAATGATCGGTAAGAAGGGTCTTTATTTGGACTGTAATATTGGATTTGGTTAGGCTATGAAGAAGAGGGTTCAATATAAAAGCTCAGAAACATCTCATGAGACGATCGGATGAATATCACAAACTATGAAATCACCGCTTTGTGAAAATAAAACAAATTTCCTTCCCCCAGTTTAGGCAAATTGGGGATTATTTCTTTTTTTTTTTTGAGTTTTTCCCTTTAGTTTGAAAAGCGGTATGAAAAGCATCTCATGAAACGATTTGGTGAATGATACAACCCTTGGAATCATTTCTTTTAAAATAAAAACAAACTGTAGCCCCGGTTTAGTGGAACCGAGGAATTATCTTTTGAATTTTCTAATATGAAAACATAGGGAATATTGAGATTATCCCCCGAGATGAACACAATGAAAGAAAAGGGATGTTGACTTTTTCCTCTTTCTTTTTTTCTAAAAAAAATAAACTTCTGTCCCAGCGCTTTGAGTTTCTTCCTCGATTTCGAGACTGATATGCCAAACATCCCTTAAAACATGTGAGTAGATAGTACAACAAAAATTGAAGTTTGTTTTTATTTTATTTCATTTATAAAATAAAATAAAAACAAACTTCTGCCCCAGTTTAGTGTGGAATGGGGAACAAAATTTCTTTTGACGTTGGCCGCAAACTTGGAGGCAAGTTTTGCGTCAATATGAACAGGGAAAAAAAATGAACATTCCCCTGTTATGAACACAAAGAAAATGGGGAGGAATATTTAATTTCCTCCATTTTCTTAAAAAATATAAATAAATTCTGCCCCAGTTTAGGATAAACTAGGGTCTCTGATTTTCTTGATATATTCTGCAAGCCTGGAGGCTAACTTTGCGCGAATAAAAGTAGACAGGAAAAGAGAAAATTTCTCTTGTTGCGACCGCACCGAAATGGTTGCCTACGTATCCTTTTGAGAGGAATCAGGTCAGACGTAGCTCTAGCATTGAGGTAGATTTTGTTTTGTATACTGTCTTTTTTTTTCTTTTCTTTTCTTTAATCACATCAAATTTATTCCAAGGGAGGGTAGGCCAAAGTAAACAACAAAAGGGCTGACAAAGGATATAGTGTTTGGGTAGAAAAAACGAAAGCCGTTCGTCATCCCGACCCGATAATGCTTCGCACAAATAATGATTAAATGAATTGACCTGAATTGATCCACACGTATCCTCGACTTCTGCTTCAATGATGGCTCTCAAAATTGGTATTTCAAATTCGGTCGAAGCGACCGCGCAACAATTTTGAACTTCTCACCGATCTCCCTTATCGGATGACTACAGATTAATTCCCAACTTATTTTGCTCCCTCTTTTATCCCTCTTTACTACTCAAATAGCTCACAATGTCAGAGCGCGTGTTTAGATCAAGACGTAAATTCCGCACGCATGTCATGTTATTAAGGCCAATAAAACATAAAACAAAATACTAAGGAAAAAAAAACCTAGAAAGAAGATAAGAGAAATAATGTCGAGACGAGAAAAAGATCTCGCTTTTCATTGAATTAAAGATAGAAGGGTTTGAACATCAAAATAAGCAAAATAATGCACTTGGATTACAACCCTTAAATAACCAAGTAATACAGAAAGATTAGCAAAACAAGCTACAACATTTCACAGTCACTCAATTGCAAGTCAGGCTAGTTTTCCTGTGTAAGGCATTGTCGAGTCCTTCACCAAGATGTACCATGCTGATACAAAAGAAATTCCCTGAATCTGGCAACATCTTCTATTGTTCCTCATTTTCTCCAACTTCCATCAGGGTAGACTTCACTTCTTTGGGATTGATGAATGACCCGGTAAGATATGGAATTGGCTTCTCAAGAGACATGTTCGTCTTCTTCATTTCTTCAACCCTTACTCCGTCTGCCACCCCTGGCACAATTTCAGGAACACAGTTCACTGTCACAAACATTTGGTTAGCCCTAATTGACACTCCACCAACAGATACTATCGGCATTGCAGATTCAGCTCCCAAATCTTCTAAACCCACCATACCCACCATATGCACATCATCACAGACAGAAAATGAGTTCTGATTTATATCTGGTGCATCTGAACCTTCAACTTGAATCTGACCATTATCGATCAAAGCTTGGATATCCTTCTTGAGAAAATGGCAATCCTCAGTGTCATGCCCCGGTGCACCTGAATGGTAAGCACAGTGACGAGAGTCGTCAACCCTATCCCTAGGATGCATCCCTCCATTGATCGGTTTTAGTATATCCAAAGCTTGCAACTTCTGAAAAAGTTCGGCATAAGATTCTCCAATTAGCGTGAACTCATTCTTTTTCACTTGATGCACCTTTTTATACTCAACCTTTGGGCGAAAGCCTGGAGGACCTCTTGGCCGGTGGGGAAGGTTCGGTGGAGAGTGAAATTGGTTATGTGGAGCTTGGTGAATAGGATATATAGGATGTGGGGCTGGAGCGCGCCATTGCGGATAAGATGATATTGGAGCATATGGCTGCGCTGTATGGATTAAGTATTGGGGTGGAGGGACGGAATACTGCGGATTTTGTGGGGTGTAGTAGTGTTGTGGAGGGTGTACTTGTGGAGCTTGGTATGAGTGGGTTTGATTGTATTTTTTCTCGCTCCACTTTTGTGAACCCGAACCCACCATGGCTACATCATCTTGATTCTTCTTCCCCAAGACTCCTGCCTGAGCTCGCAAAGCTGCTTGGCTGACAATCTTTCCAGTCTTGATTCCTCTATCAATCATTTCACCAATTCTTACTGCTTCACTGAAGTGCTTCCCAATGGCAGAGGCCATCGCTTGGTAGTATGTTTCATCGAGCACTTCGACGAACTCTTCAACCATCTTATCATCATGGATCAAAGGGTTCATGGGCGCCGCTTGTTCGCGCCACCTGTAGGCATACTCTCTGAAACTTTCACTTGGTTTCTTGTGATCATCTTCAAGGAAGAACGATCAGGCGCAGCCTCCATTTTGTAAGCATAATGGTTTAGGAAAGCGCTGGCCATGTCATCAAAGGTGACCCACTTCGAAACATCTTGTTGCACAAACCATTCTGTTGCCGATCCTCCCAAACTGTCAGCAAAGTTTGCCATCAACAATTCATCCTTCTCAATGCCCCTCATTTTGTTAAGGTAGATCTTCATGTGGATCCTCGGATCACTTTGTCCAATGTACAGATCAAATTTGGGCACAACAAAACCTTCAGGCAATGGCACATGAGGGAAAAAACACAGGTCTTTGTATGAAATATTGGTTTTACCCCCTTGCCCTTGTATGTTTTTCACAGTTTACTCCAAGCTTTTCAATTTTTGAGCAAAATCATTCTCTTCTGTTTTTCCCAACCTCTCGATATCAGCGTGTGATTCTGGGTGGTGTCCCTGATCATATCAATCGGTTTGGCGGAAGACATTACCCTGAGCTTGCTCAAATTGTTGATCATGGGCCCTTAACCGCGGGTCACTGTTCGATCTTTGCAAAGTGTGTCCTGCCGGAACACTGAATGTTGCGGCAGGAACCTGTGGTTGGCCATGTTGTCCTTGTTGTGGGAATTGTGCCCAGGTTGTACAATAGAGGGTCCGGCTGCATTGTCAATTTCCGGATGTGGACCAAATCCCGGAGGGTAACGGGGGTCTCCCACCACTGTGGATTGCCCTTGCCCCGGTGGCTGGGTATTTTCCATGAAACCAGCAGCACCTGGTGGAACAAGAGGTGCCTGAACTGCTGCCATGTTACGAACTAGCTGCGTCATCATTTCTTTCATAGCTGTGAAGTCTTCGGCCATCTTGGCATGTTGCTCAGCTAAGCGAACCAGCTCAGTGTTCTCCATTTCCTCAGCCATCGTTGTATGAGTGCTTTCCTGAGGAGGAGCTTCAACCACTGCTAGTACGGGGGGCGGTCCCTTGATTCTGGTGGAGTAGGAATGTGGGGCCAGCACGGCAGTTGCTCAAGCTAAAGAACCAAACAGGTTAGCATAAAAGAAACATAGATTGCAGCCTAAGGTTGTTATGCGTCATCCCGAAACGGTTAACGGCGTAAGCCGAGTGTACCGATCGTATCCCCGAAAGATTGCTTATGTGCCTTGACCAAATTAGAGCAAAATTGTAACTGATACTTAATCAGCACAAGGACGAACTTGGATGATTATTTTTTTTCTTTCCTATTTTTCTGACTCAACAAACGTAATTTAGACAAAGTACACGAGACAAACTCAAAATAAGAATACTTGACATGATGCACGAGTCAAAGATATATACAAACTGACACATTGGGCGGGTACACCTGGACGGTGAAAATAATGAGACTCGACATTTTACCGGAGTCAGATTACTCCACGAGGATCGACGCAAAATACAACTTAGCTAATTGCAATTTATCATCTGTACCCTGCCTTGACCTTGAAAAAATACAATACAAAGTAAAGTGGGACCCTAAAATAATTTTTTTTTTTTTGAAAATTTAAGACTCAACCGGAGGGAAGTTCTAACGGAACTTAAGAACATAATATGAAATAAATTTTTTTTTTATCCGAAAGGTGATTCCAAAATCGGACATCATGACAACACAAAAATGGACACAATTTTTGAAACAAACTCTTTGATCTAATTCGAAAAGAATCTTAGAATATTTACAAAATTTGGCCATTATGACGACACAAAGACACAAAATATTACATGAATTAGATGCAAAATTGATTTACTAAAATTGGTCATTATGACGGCGTAAAATCTTGATAAATTACTTTCCAAAAATGTGGACTTGACTTGGACACAGACTCAAAGACAAAAGGGTCACAAAATTTTGCAATTATACCGGCGCAAAACTATAACGACGCAAAACTATGACAAATTATTTTCTAACACTTGAGACCAAACCCGGACACAAAATTTAGACTCTAAATGTTCTTAAAAAAATTCGCCATTATAGCGGCGTAAAATGACAACTAAAGATATTTTAAGACACGGGACTAAACCCATTTTTCATTTTTTTCTTTTTTTTTTCCCAAAATTTAACACCCATCCCCGGTGATCGGTCAGCATAACAACCCTCTTTCTACAACAAATGCAACACATAAGATGCCAATAATGTGTCTTTTCGGGACATGGGCCCATCTTGACACAAAGGGGCCAGCCTAGACAAGTGCAATACTGGTGTACAACAGCTCATTAAGTCAAATATGATGCAGATAATTGGGCCTAAAGGTTTAACTCTAGGTGACACAACTGACTAGACTGGCTGAAGAACCCGGTGGACAAACCAGGCGGAAAGCGCATCAGGGCCATCCCGAGACAGTGTGTCCGGCCTAAAACCCCATCACGCCTTCCTCCTAAATCATGGGCAATTTAGTAAGAAGTCCCAGATGCCACAAGCAATCTGGTGAGTGCACGTGTGTGTGTATTTCAGAGACTCAGAGGGTTGCGAAGGAAGACAGTTTATATACAGGTCAACAATATCAAAGCAGTAACATTCAACTTTTCATGTGGTAACGGCAAGAATATAAACACCAAATATTTTAATAAATTAAAACATGCGACAATTTATCAAAACCGGAGATTCTAGTTTTCACTAATTTCCCCAGCGGAGTCGCCAAGCTGTCACGCCCTAAAAATTAATTAACGAGTTGTGTTTATTATTTAAAGGCTCGTGACTGGTGTTTCAAGAAGGTACAAAATTATTTTAGAGAAAAACTCAGAGTCGCCACTTGACAAGTTTAAGGTGTGCCAAGTCACCAAAGGTACCTTGGAACACCTCTGACTCGTCTAATGGTCTGCGTTAGAGATTCAGGTAAGGTTCTCAGTTGACTCTCGGGAAGGTATTAGGCACCCTCGAGTCCTGTGCCAAGCACAGTTGCTTTATTGTCGCATTTTTAAATTCATTAAAATATGGTTGTTATCTTTTGCCGTTGATTTGAATTTAAGCTTTGATTCAGAAAAATTTAAAAGTGTTATTCTTATCCAACCTCATAGAGGATCGGACGAATTTACACTTTAATTCATAATAAATAGATAAAATATATTACGCACTCCAACTTCACAAAGGACTGGTCTATTTTTTAAAATAATTCAATAACTTCAAAAAATATAATTGACTTAAAGTGGGCTTGTCTTGTTTTAGTTTTTCTTTTAGCCTAATAAGTAGATCACAAATCATACCTATTGTTTTGCCTAATTGCATGGGTCTTTTCGCTCTTATCAATTTGCCTACTCGATTTAATTAAGTATAACTGCTAACTATTATTAAATGACAAATTGGGACTCCCAAATATGCCTTAACAAAAAATATGGATTATGAAAAGTATATATATACAGTAGGCCGTTTATTAAATTGAAACAGTTTTTGTGGCCTATCTTTGAAAGAGAATAATTTTACAGCCTACTTGCTTTTATTTCAACAATTGGGCTCATCAATTTGCATTAACAGGCTGCATTTAAACTTTTTTGCGAAAATAGCCACATTCTGATTTTTTGTCCAAATAATGATCATTTCTTGCAAATGTTATGTATGGCCAGATTTTTAAATAGCTGTCCTAATCACTGCCTATTCGTTCGATATTATACACTTTATTAACTTTGTGCTTATGTCCTATTTGTTCCAAAAACAAGACTTTGATCATTTTCATTTAGCACAACAACTAAGCTCATCAAGAGACTAATTAACATCATATAGAACAAGATTACTTTGAACATGCTGATTTTTAATCACTTTTCATAGCCAAAAGCTCAACATAAGTACAAGGTTAATTTGTGTTTACCTTGTGTAGAAATTTCCAAGCTAGGAAGCAAATGAAAATAGCAAACCAAAGCCAAAAGCAAGCAGCTTATGCTCCAAAAAAAATCAGCAACTAGGCAGCCTCTTTACACCTTAAAATTGACTTGAAATTTTGAAGTTTATACCCCAAAAAGCTTTTAGTGTTGATGCCTTTTGGTTCTAAACCCCCACACTTAATTTACTAAATATTATTCTTCTTTCACTTGCTTATTTTTCCTCACTTTTTCTCTAATTTTCAGCAAGTTGTTGTTCCTTTTAGAATGAAGAAGTGTATTTTTTTTTGGATCCCCCTTAATGAGAGTGAAGACTCTCTATTTATGCTGAAATTTCAAACACCAAGGGGGTGGGGTGGCCACTTGTGAAAAGCACTTGAGTATATGTCAATTCCAATCTTTTCAGCCCCCATTGGGAAGAGTTCCCAGCCACCCTATACATCTACTAAAGTTGAACAAAGTTGTCCTATTGAAAAGACAGCCTCATGGGCTTGGACTATTGACTTTTGGGCCTATTGGGCAGACAACAAAACATGAAACTAATTTTAAACAAAAAATACAGATCTGAAATTTACTAAAATCAGCCCAAAACACTAAAAACTAAAACAACTTAAATGGGCCAAATCAAATCCCAGTGACTTAGGCTCCAAAACATGCTTGAAAATATTGAAGCAAGACAATTAAAATACTTCACATTAAGCTAGAAACGAGCCAAACATATGAACATAAGAAACTTAGGGGTCGTTCGGTTGCCTGCATAAGGGGTATTAACCCCGCACAAAACTCCGCGCTAATTTAGCGCGGCGTTCGGTGGGTTTTCTGTAAAATTTTAATACCCGCATAAATTAGTACAACGTTTGGTTGCGTTTTTGTATATTCCGCATTATTAATACCTGCATTATTAATGCGGGAATCTATGTATTATTTTATGCGGGGTAGGAGGTGGTATTAATAATGTGGGTATTAATAACGCGGGTATTAAAATTTAGAATGACAAAAGTAACCCTCATAATAATAAGGATATTTAAAATTTTATTTAAGGAGTAAATAAATATTTTTAATAATAATATTGTTTGTTAATTTGTAATATATCTGTGATTCAACAAATAATCCCTACATTATAGTATATGCGTGGCTAATACCCACATTATTAAACCCCACATAACTAATACCCGCATTACCAATACCCACATTATTAATACACACATTATTAATACCCACATTACTAATACCCGCATTAATAGTTAATACCCGCGTAAAAGTAAAGCCAAACCGAACGACCCCTTAATCCTATCCCTAGGCTAAACATATGGATCGAACAAATAGGACTATGGAAAGGAGGTGAAAATTTACATGTTGGTCAAACGAACGTCGCCACCAAGGCATAGTTTGTTGCCATCATGAAACAATTAGAGACAATCACCCCAAAACATACTTTATCATTAAATCACCAATGTATGAAAGCCAAACAGCTCTATCCCCATCATCTTCATCACAAAATTCATTAGCATAGCAGCCCCAAAGACCACAACAACGGAGGAGCCAAAATTCACCGGAGTTGAGTGTTACCCGAAATTAAAAATGCAGATCTGTGCCAAACGGTGAGGATTTTGGGAAAAATAATACCAGAAATGGATAGAGGGGCTCGATAGCTTTCCGGAATGGTATGGTTTGTATTTTTCCGACCACCGGAATGCGGTGGTCCGGTGGCGGAAAGGTGGTGGCAGAGAGGGGTGGCGGGATTTTCTGATGGTGAGGAGAAAAATGGCTAGGGTTTGGCCAAGCCAAAGGCTTAGGTGGTGTGAGTGATGAAAAATGAGGAAAGAGGGCTTATATATCTAGGGCTTTGGGTGGGCTTTGGTTTATTGGACCGGGTTTGGGATTGGGATTGGGCTACATATATTTCTACCAATGGCCATTAAAGACTCTAAACTTCTTTTTTTAAAACATACATAATTTACTACAATTAAAACCACATAAATTTACAATACTATCACATAACAAGTATTTATTGGCAATTTTCATATTTTCTATCCTAATCAATGACAAGTTTAGTTTAAAATAAAGACTAAAATTTAGAAAAATTTTTGCAAAAATCCTAAGAATCTAACACGGTTATTTGGAGCAATTTTAATTTATTGTGCCAAAATTAGGTGATTACAATAGTGACAAGGAACAAGGCAAGGCTAGTAGTTCAAGGATACAGTCAGGAAGAAGGAATAGACTATGATGAAACTTTTGCACCAGTGGCAAGAATGGAGGCTATTGGGGTGTTGATTTCCTTTGCTACATACATGGAGTTCACACTATATTAGATGGATGTGAAGAGTGCCTTCCTGAATGGCTTCTTAAATGAAGAGGTTTATGTAATACATCCACCAGGCTTTGTGAATAATGAATTTCCTGATCATGTTTACAAGCTGGACAAGGCACTCTATGGATTGAAGCAAGCTCCTAGAGCCTGGTATGAAAGACTCTCAGGATTCTTACTGAAGAATGGTTTTTCAAGAGGAAAGATTGACAACACATTATTCCTGAAGGAGAAAGGAAAGGATCTATTGGTGGTTCAAGTATATGTTGATGATATCATTTTTGGAGCCACTGATGAGGAGCTATGCAAGGGGTTTGCTGATCTGATGGGAAGTGAATTTGAAATGAGCATGATGGGTGAACTAAATTTCTTCTTAGGACTGCAGATAAAGCAGATGCCTGAAGGGACTATGATTCATCAGCAAAAATACGTCACGGAACTTCTGAAGAAATTTGACATGGAAGGTGCAAAAGAAATTACTGCGCCCATTGCTCTTGGAACCAAGCTGGATATGGATGAACTAGGTCCTTCGACTAATGAGACAAAATATAGAGGAATCATAGGTTCACTTCTCTATCTCACAGCTAGTCGACCTGATATAGTATACAGTATGGGACTGTGTGCTAGATTTCAGTCCAAGCCCAAGGAGTCACATTTGAAAGCTGTGAAGAGGATCTTGAGATACTTGAAGGAAACTCAGGATCTTTATCTTTGGTACCCAAGGGGAGGTACTTTTGAGCTAATTAGTTTTGCTGATGCAGATTATGCAGGCCATTTGCTGGATAGGAAAAGCACTTCAGGAATGGCACACTTTCTTGGTCCTTGCTTGGTCTCTTAGGTTACAAAGAAGCAGAACTCAGTAGCATTGTCTACTGCGGAAGCTGAGTATGTAGCAGCTGCATCATGCTGCTCACAATTGCTATGGATCAAACAGCAGTTGGAGGACTTTGGAATCAAGTGTGGAGCAGTGCCAATTTTCTGTGACAATACAAGTGTAGTGAATATTGCCAAGAACTCAGTCCAACACAAAAGAACAAAGCATATTGATATTAGACACCATTTTCTTAGAGATAATGTAGAAAAGGGTCTGTTTACTATGAATTCTTGCAGGACTGAAGATCTAATTGCTGACATATTTACCAAAGCATTGAACAAAGTGCAGTTTGGGAGGAACATGTTCGAGTTAGGGATGACCAAAATACACGGATGACCCAGCAGGTTGTTCCCCAATGATTGGTTAGTTAAGTGTTCAATGTCTTGTGTATACCATGCTGTTATTATTGTTCAGTCTAACATTATACTTTGTTAAGTATACTTGTTCAGCTTATAAGCACCAGGTGAGGATAATGTGATCCCATGAAGAACCTACTATGTACTGAGAAAGAATCGACTGAAGCATGAGGAATCATGTCCAGGTACAGTCACACTACTTTGCATGATAGGAGTCATAACTGAAATCAAATTGTCAATTACACGTGTGTCAAGGGAGACTTTCCATGTTCTTACAACTATCCTAAATTATAGGAACACATTCCTTTTTGGGTTAGAATTCTATTAGATCTCTATGGACCCCACTACTTGAAAGGTTTTATTTGAGTAAGTCCATAATCGTCAAATCCACAACTCTTTCCCGGTTTTCAAAAATTTCAAAAAGCTGCTTTTTACTGTCATCATTACTTTGGCTTCCCTAGAAACTGTCTCATCACCAAAACCCTTTCCCCTACTTCGATCAACACAGAACACATATATTCAACATCCTCTCTTCTCTCAACCCACTTTCTCTCTAAAAAAACTCAAGAAAAAAAAACTTCGTAATCTCAGTCAAAAACCCTAACCAATTTCACCATGTCTCAAGCACAATCTTCATCAACATCACCCACCAAGATTCTTAAAAAATCAACTCCAAAACCTCCTCCCTCCACTCTTGCAGAAAGGTTTGCTGTGGCTAGAATAAAGTTTCTCAAAAAGGGGAAAAGGATGTTGGTCAAGAAGATGATGGCTAGATCTTTGTCTACTACGCCTATAGGACAAGTTTCATTTGAAACATGTGTTGAGGTAATTCCTGACCCTACCCTATCTATTCCCGTTGATTTAGAATGGATAAAAAGTCCTGGTAAAGTGGGTACTGAAACCATAGTAAAAGGACTAGATGAAATCGTAGGAGTGGTAGAGTCTTGTGATAAAATTGATAGGGGGAATGTAGTTAAAAAAAGGCAAAAAGATGTCCAGGAAGAACCTAGGGTGAGTCAGCATGTGCCTGTAGTAGAAAAAACTGTGTTAGAGGCTGATGTAGCAGGAAGAGTGTTAGAATAGCTGAGGGAAGATGATTCTGTTGAGTCCCCTAAAGGACGTGTTGATGAACCCAGTTCTAGTGCTGTGGTTGCTGAGAAGAGTCAAGGAGTGTCCATACTTGAAGGTCCAGCTGGTAGAGGACCTAGATCTGCTGAGGCTTCACAGGATTTGAGCAAAGAACCTAGTTCTTGCCCAGATCCTACAGAGGCTGATGACGCAGAAGTCAATTGGACGAAATCAGAAGAAGAAAAAGATGAGGAAGTTGGAGAAGAAAGAATTGAAAGTGAGAAAGTTACTGAGAAGGCTGAAGGAACAAAGAGAAAAGGAGTGAAAAGAAGGTTTAGGTAGGAGGATGAGAGACTGTTATGTGAGGAAGATGAAGAAGAAGAAGTAGTATTTATTAGTGAAAATAGAGTAGAGCCTGAAAAGAGGAGAAGATTGGTGAAAGGGGGAATACCAGTATCAAAAAGCAGGTTAGTTGATGAATCAAGTGTGGAGAGTGAAGGTAAGACTGTAGTTGAGCCAGTGGTTAGAAGAGTAGGAACTAGGTCTGCTCTAAAACAACAGCTGGCGACTGTTGGAAAGCTGGAAAGAACAATTACAAATGCGAGGGACAGAGAAGAGAAGAAAAAGAAGGAGGAAGAGAAGAAAGCTGGTGAGGCAGAGGAAGAGAGTGACGAGGCTGGAAGTTTTGTGGAGCCAAGTGACTCTGAGACTGACAGTGAAGCAGAGAACAGGAAAAGAAGAAGAGGTTCTGAAGAAGAGGTTGATCGAGTGGCCTTCTTTGCAAAGGATCAGATGCTGCCAGGTAGCATTCTGCATGATGAGAAGGAGCATCATATGAAACCCTTGCTCAGGTTGATTGGTGACCAAGGGTGGCTGAGCCTGTTTGGAAATAAAGACAGAATGTTATTTGCTGATGACATTAGGGAGTTTTACACAAATTGCAAAGTTGTAGCCAGGAGAGTTTTCACAACTGTGAAGGGAGTTGAAATAGAGTTTGGGAGAAATGAGCTGGGGGTGATCCTAGATGTACGTGCAGAAGGTTACTGCAGGTATATTATGCTGAAGTGGCCCAAGAGGACAGACGGAGTAACTCCTCTGAGTGTGGTCAAGAAACTTTTAGGGAAACCCAAGCTCAGGAAAGGAAGGAAAGTTGACAAAAAGGAGATGGAACCAGCACACCAGTTGCTGTTTGAGTTTGTGCACAGGTTCCTACTGCCTAGAGGAGAAAGAAACAGTAAAGCTAGTTCTCTAGACTTAACCTACATGGACCTGCTGGATAGGGGGTGAGAATAAACTTACATGGGCTAATCATCAGACATATTAAGAGGATTACAGATACTGATCAAAAGCCACACTCTTTAGTGCATTCCTATGTTCTTCAGCAGGTTCTAGAGCATTTTAGGGTTCCACTGGGATCAGGGAAGAAGCCAACAATTCAT
Source organism: Petunia axillaris subsp. axillaris (assembly GCA_029990575.1). Classification (NCBI taxonomy): domain Eukaryota; kingdom Viridiplantae; phylum Streptophyta; class Magnoliopsida; order Solanales; family Solanaceae; genus Petunia; species Petunia axillaris. The sequence goes on from JARKNS010000007.1 coordinate 40,621,860, forward strand.
CAGATGTTTGGGTACAATGTGCTTAAAAGCTGTGACTTCTTTAGAGAAAGTAGAGCTTCCAAGAAGCCAATGCAGGTTAAGCAAGAGCTAGCTGAGGAAAGTGAGGATTATGGACCTGAGGAGGCCATTACTGCGGTGAAGGAACTGGAGAGCCATGTTCTTGAAGTGAATACAGAAAATACAGAGCTTCACAGACAGCTGAAGTTGAAGGATCAAGAGATTGATCGTTTGAAGATATACTGCCACAAGTATGAGGCCGAGCTGGTGATGGAAAGGGCCAAAAATACAAAGAACCTTGAGGCACTTGTCAAACACTTCAACCTTCAGCCCTGAGTCCTCCTGTCCTACCCTCTTGTCCTTTCTCCTAACAGCTGTTATTTCCTTTCATTCTCCCTGCAAATGTGATGTTGTTTCAAACAATTTATTTTTCAGTTGTGTACTAATGGTTAGGGTTGTGCTGCTGTCACACCCTGAATAATGATTTTAATTTTCTCATGTTTATGGTCGTTTTCTCTATGGTATTTGGTTCTTGTTGGGCCCTTAGCCTTATCTCTGTGTGTTTATATTTTAGCTGACTTGTTGCCTTGTGCTCTAGACTGGACAATACTAACTGGTTCGTGCAGGTATTTGAATCTTTTCGATGATACCAAAAGGGGGAAGAAAGAAATGTTGGGGTGTTTCTGACCTAACTCATCTGTTTTAATTTTCAAACTTGTTATTTTTGTTTTTGTGGTTTTGAAAATTTTGTCTATTCAGGTTCTCTGGCAGCATTTGTTTGTTATCATAAAAAAAGGGGAATTTGTTGAGCATTAGTTTTGAAGAATGACTAACGAGAAGGACTCAGTGGTTTCGGAGAAGAACCTAGTCCTTGAATAGAAGGGCACGACTTCGTCGAAAAGATCTGAGGGTTGCAAATCCCTGCAGAACTAGGAGTAGTGGCGCGTGAATGAATATGCATCCTAGTCAGACTAAAAGAGGCGATTCCCAGGCTGTATCTTTGAAGTACGAATATGAGTTGCACTTCAATAAGGAAAAGAGTTACAAGGAATCCTGTCTTACCATAATTACAAGGATTCCTTGTAAGACTCAACTAGGGTTTGCAAAGCCCATATAAATACAAGTAGTTGATACAGCCGAAAACTGTTATTCACAAACAGAGAGTTGAGAGCATACAAAGGCGATCTAGCATCTTTCTACGTGAGATAACTGAAGAAGACAACTGGTGTACTTGAGTTGATTGAGTCTAGACATTCTGTTTGGGTTCTTTATTGTGTAAGGTGTCTTATTTTGAGTGTTCATTGTCTTTACCTATTTGCTTATCCTAGAAGCAGTTTATTAGGTAAACTCTTTGAGAGATTACTTTGTAAAGCTAGAGTTTAGCTTTGTTTTGTGATTAGGGTCTATAGTGTAGCCCCTTGATTGCAGAGTCTTGTAATCAGAAACGTGCTCTTTGTGTTAGTGGATTGAGTTCTAAAATCACAGAGTGTAGGTCGTGGTTTTTCTCCCTTGAGCAAGGAGTTTTCCACGTAAAATCCTTGTGTTCCTTGTGTTGGTGATTGGCGTGTGTTGCAGTGTTCAAATAGCAGAATTGTAAAGTCAAGAACAGGGTTTTTGACTCAGGAGAATCCAGTTCTTAAAACGAGAATCGGTGGACACTATTCAACCCCCCTTCTAGTGTCCTTAGGAGGTGCATAGGTCATAACACAACCATAGTAACTTTGATCGAATCTCTATTTAGCAATCCAAAAGCAGTAAACTGAATATTAACACGTTTCCCATACGTAAATTTATCACGAGAAGCAGGAGAAATGATTTGTGGTCGCAAGTTAGCATATTTTGGATCCAAATATGCTGGTGAGAATGCCTCCAAGCTCAAATCTGTTGGAAAACAACTCCTGTAAAGTTGTAAAGCTCGTTTGGGTTACTACCACCAACAAGAACCCGACCATCTCGAAGTAAAACAGCCGTTGAGTGGTACATTCTTGGTATGGTATTTGGGTTTTGTACTTCAATGCGGAAATCAGAAGGGTTCTCGGGTTGGTAAATCACCGGACTCAAAACCGGTTTCCTACCAATTTCCCATCCAGCGGTGCCTGCTGCAGCTCCATTGTTAATTAAAACATTTCCATTTGGTAAAATCAGCATGTCACCCATAGTTTGAGCAAGTGGCATAGTCTCTATGGTCCACTAAGGATTCGAGTCAGTAATTGTAATCCACCCAAAAAGTTACTTTTTTGGGCGCTAAGGTATGAGCCTCTCGGTGCTCCTCCATACACCAAAACCTCTGCTTGAATTATTTGAGCCCGTAAGTTTTTCAATGGAAGAAGAACTGCCGACCCTGTACTAGGATAATTTCTTGGGTCACCACCAGGAATTTGCGGATAGGTTTTCACCACTGTATTTGTTGTGTACTCAAACAAGATAGCTCGATCATTGGCGAAAATGAATAGATTTCCATCCACATTGAGAAAAACAAACGGGTATAGATTATTCTCCTCTCTAGGATCATTACTTTGTTGAAGAAAAGGCAGGGTAAATACGCTGTTGGTTGAAGCAATCTTGGGATAAAGCTCATAGTTAAAAGCCTCACGACCACTAATGATAATTTGCCTACCATCACGAAGAATATGATCTGTGGAATACCATCGGCTTTGAATTAGACCACTTCACATAATTCTTGCCAGTCACAAGTGTCGCACGGTCTGAAAACTCTTGTTGCCGTCATTGAATCCACCAGTTTGAACCAAAGAACCATTGGATGTGACAGCGCCAGAGGAGCACCACACGTCGCTTTGGACCATGAGAGGGCGAACAGTGTTGGTGGACACATCATATTCAATAGAGTGGGCAGTGCACTCGATTTTTAATGCTAGGTCATTTGGGTTGTTGCGACATATTCCATTAGGCAATCAGATGTTGGATGCGCCAAAGTCAGTACGATCGTACATGATGACTCTGTCGTTATTGAGAAGTTGCATGTGCATGGCTGAAATGCCTATGTTGGACATAAGTAGCTCCCACTTGCCACCGCCGGCGTAAGGTATGTTTTGGATACATGATAATAGCAGAAACAGAGGAAGCTGCAAGAGAATGAAAGAAAGAATAGTTGTTGTTCTATGCGTCATGATAATCAGCTAGTTGTGTTAAGTTTGAGAAGGGGAGAAAATATATATTATGATCACGTGTTTGTGAATTTAATTTGTGTGTGTAAGGTTGTGTTGTGTATGGTTAAGCGAATGGAAGATCCTTTACATACAGTTTTGTTGAGTACTGGTTTTGAAGAATGACAAACGTGAAGGACTCAGTGGTCTTGGAGAAGAACCTAGTCCTTGAATAGAAGGGCACAACTGATCGAAAAGAGTTGCGGGTTGCAAATCCCTGCGGAACTAGGAATAGTGGCGCGTGAATGAATATGCATCCTAGTCAGAATAAAAGAGGCGGTGCCCAGGCTGTGTCTTCGAAGTGTAAATAGAAGTTGGACTTCAACAAGGAAAAGAGTTACTAGGAATCCTGTCTTACCATAATTACAAGGATTCCTTATAGGACTCAACTAGGGTTGCAAGGCCCGTATAAATACAAGTAGTTGATGCAGCCATAAATCAGTTATTCACACACAGAGAGTTGAGAGCAGATAAAGGCGATCCAGCATCTTTCTACGTGAGTTAACTGAAGAAGACAACTGGCGTGCTTGAGTTGTTTGAGTCTAGATATTTTGTCTAGGTTTATTATGTTGTAAGTTATCGTAGTTTGAGCGTTCATTGTTTTTACCTATTGGCTTATTGTAGAAGCATATGTATTAGGTGAACTTGTGAGAAATTGCTTGAAAAGCTAGAGTTTAGGTTTGAATAGTGATTAGGGTCTAGAGTGTAGCCTCTTGGTTACAGAGTCTTGTAATCTGAAACTTGCTCGTTGTGTTAGTGGATCGAGTTCTCAAATCCCAGATTGTAGGTCGTGGTGTTTCTCCCATGAGCAAGGAGTTTTCCATGTAAAATCCTCGTGTTCTTTGTGTGTATGTTTGGTAAAAGTTATAGTGATTGAAACAACAGAGTTGCAAAGGCAAGAACTGGGTTCTTGACTCAGGAGAACCAGGTTCTTAAAACAAAAATCGGTAGACACTATTCAACCCCCCCTTCTAGTGTCCTTAGGAGGTGCATAGATTATAACAAGTGGTATCAGAGCGGGTCTTCTTGTGTGAGGCTAACACCTTGAGAAGGATCAGAATCATGAGTGCACCACCTACTATTACTGAAGGACAATCAGTTCAAAGGCCCCCACTGTTTAATGGGCAGTACTATGCGTGGTGGAAGAATAGGATGGAAAATTACATATGTGCTGAAGACTATCAACTCTGGCTGATAGTGTCTGAAGGAAACCTGATCCCCACTAAAATAGTTGGTGAAGGAGCCACTGCCAAACAAGAACCTAAACTGAAAGAGGAGTTCAATGAGGCGGATTATAAGATGATTGAAAAGAATCACAAAGCCAAACGTCTGGTCATTTGTGGTCTTGGTCCTGAGGAGTTTAATAGAGTATCATCTTACAAGACGGCTAAGGAAATGTGGGATGCCTTGCAAGTTGCGCATGAAGGAACCACCGAAGTAAAGGACTCAAAGAGAAGAATGCTGAAGAGACAATTTGAGCTGTTCTCTATGGGTGAGAAGGAATCAATCCAGGATATGATGACTAGGTTGACCATCATTACTAATGAGATGAGATCCCTGGATATGGAATTGCCAGAAGTAGAGATGGTTGATAAGATTCTAAATGTGCTTCCTGAAGCGTGAGAACCTAAGATGACTGCCATCATTGAGTCCAAACCTCTAAGATCCATCTAACTTGAAGAATTGGTTGGTAGCTTGAAAACTCATGAAATGATGAAAGACTCAAAAGCTAAACCAGCTTTGAAAAAGGACAAGACCCTTGCGCTTGAAGCAACTGAGGAAACTGATGAATATGTTGATTTGCAATCGGTTGAAGCAGCAATAGTTAGTGCCCTAAGACAGAAGCTTAACCTGGGTAGATTCAAAGGCTTCAAAAGAAGTGGCAAGGAGAATTCTGGCAAAAAGAACATAGTCGACCTTCCGGATTACTCAGGATGCTTTAAGTTTTTCAAGAAAGATCACGTCGTCATGGATTGTCCTATGTGGGAAATAGAGTGGATGAAAAACAGAGCTACTAAGGAAAAGGAGACGTCAAAGGAAAATGACAAAGATAAGAAAAAGTTAAGACGTCCTCCAAACTTCAGAGCAGAAAGAAGAAAGAAGAAGGAAGCCTTCTAAGCTACATGGGGACCAACTGACAGTGAATCCGATCATGAAAAGGAATCCGGAGATGATTCACCACTAGCACTAATGGGCCTGACAGATATCAGTTCTGATGAAGAAGACCCTCGAGAGTTTAGAGGAGGGAGAGATCCGTCAAAACCACCTGTGTTCAACGGGACTAACTATAAGAGCTGGAAGAAACAGATGAAAATCTTCATGCAAGCAACTGATTACAGTCTGTGGCTGATTGTGAAGAGAGGACCTCATGTCCCTGTGAAAAGAGCTTCAAATGGAGTTCTGGTGCCAAAGAAGTTGGAAGAACTAGATCCTCAAGATCTAGATTGGCTGCAGGCAAATTCCAAGGCTGAATTGTACTTGAGGAGAGGACTTACCTATGATGTGCTTGCAAGGATACTTGAATACAAGTCTGCCAAGGAAGTCTGGGAAAAGCTGAAGGAGTTGTACACAGATGACAACCAAAAGAAGGACTCTGCCCTTATGGCAACTGATGGAGCTGAAGCTGCTCATTCAGCAGAGGTATGTTTATCCGATCGTAAGGAAACCTTATATACATACTCTTCTGAAAATATGATTCTAATCACTGCCACTTTGATTGAGGGTTATGAAAAGGAGAAAATTGAAAAGAATAAATTAACTGAAGAGCTAGGTGATCTCAGAACCAAGCACAAGAGCCTCCTAGAACAAAACATTGAACTAGAAGAAATCAATGCCATCTTAAAAGGGCAGACTCTTGTGTCAAACTCTAAGATCACTGAACTAGAATTGGATTGCAATCAGTTAAGAGAGAGTGTAAATGGTAAGCAAGTAATAAGTGAAGTTCAAACCTTTCTGGAAAATGAACTGAAAAGAGCTAATGAGATTCTGTATCAGGAAACTGAAAAGAACAGGATTTTAAATCAAAAGGTTGAAAAATCTGAATTTGAGCTTACCCGATTGACTAAATGGAATAAATCATCGGAGGCAATGAACTGGGTTCTTGAAAATCAAAACAAGGGTAAACAAGGGCTAGGATTCAAGAAACCGTTGCCTCCATATAATCCTTAGAGCAAGTATGTAGGATTGCCTTGCAATATGTTGTGTACCTTTTGTGGTGAAAATAGACACTACAAACAAAGGTTCATGAATGCAAGCAAGGAAAAGGCCAAGAATAAAAGAAGTATTCTACCTTAATGGGTTAGACAGGATTTGATTATCCATTCTTTCATAAGAAGGGACCTAAGCTTGTCTGGGTTCCTAAAGCTAACCCCTAATCTGTTTTGAAGGCTGGAGTGAGGGAGAACAACCCAAGCTGGATTCTTGATAGTGGTTGTTCAAGGCACATGATAGGAGATAGAAGAAATTTTCTCTCACTCGCAGCATTTCAAGGAGGCAGTTTGGCCTTTGGAGGAGGTAAAATTGGGTCATGCAAGTCTCTGACAACTGAACAAGCTTGAATATAAGGAGCTGGTTCGTGGATTGCCAAGCAAGAGATTTGAAAACATAAAAATGTGTGATGCGTGTGTAAGGGGGAAGCATGTGAAATCATCCTTTAAATCCAAAAAGGTGGTAAATACATCAAAGCCACTGGAACTATTGCATATGGATCTGTGTGGACCTATGAGTGTCAGGAGTAGAGGAGGAAAGAGATTCGTGTTCGTGATTGTTGATGACTACTCTAGGTACACATGGACCTTGTTCTTGGCATCTAAAGATGAAGCTTTTGACAGCTTTAAAGACTGGGCTGGTGTAGTGCAGAAAAGGTTAAATCTAGAACTCATCAGCATCAGATCTGATCATGGAACTGAGTTTGAAAACTCAAAATTTTCTGAGTATTGTGCAAACAACAACATAGATCATAACTTTTCTGCACCAAGAACACCCCAACAAAATGGTGTGGTTGAAAGGAAGAATAGGTCCCTGGAGGATATGGCAAGGATTATGCTGTTGTAAGTGGGCTTGCAAGAAACGTTTGGGCTGAAGCAATAAACACTGCATGCTATTTGCTGAACAGGTGTTCCATCAGAGCAATTCTTGACAAGACTCCACATGAGCTACCCAGAGGAAGAAAACCAAATATTGCTCACCCGAAACCCTTTGGTTGTAAATGTTTTGCTCACAACAATGGCAAGGAACCATTGGGTAAGTTCGATGCTAGGAGTGATGAAGCAATATTCATTGGTTATTCTACTCAAAGCAAAGCATACAAAGTGTCTAACAAAAGAACACAAACAGTGGAGGAAAGTATGCATGTCGTATTTGATGAATCTGATAAGGCATTGAGGGAAACTGAGGCAGATAATCAAGTGATTGGCCTAAGTCGGGAAGATGGTGTAGATGAACTGGAAGACTCAGAAGACAAAGAGACATCAGGTGAGATTCTAAGCACACTAGAACAAGGAGTCAACATGACAGGGGGAACTTCAGATGAAGCTGATGATCCAGCAAGTCAGGAAGAACCCCCTCAAGATAATGCTGCAGGTTCTTCCAGTCATATTCAACTCAGGCCATGGAAACATCTAAGCTCTCACCCCTTGGACAATGTTTTATCTGAACTGGACACAGGAATCATGACCAGGTCAGCCTTGAAGAAATTTTTTGCATTCTTTGCATTCGTCTCATCTCTGGAACCAGAGAATGTAAAAGAAGCTCTAGAAGATCAAGATTTGATTCTAGCCATGCACGAGGAACTTCATCAATTCGAAAGAAGCAAAGTGTGGCACCTAGTTCCCAAGCCGAAGAACAGATCAATAATTAGAACAAAATGGGTGTTCAGAAACAAACTGGATGAGCATGGTATAGTGAGAAGGAACAAGGCAAGGTTAGTAGTTCAAGGATACAGTCAGGAAGAAGGAATAGACTATGATGAAACCTTTGCACCAGTTGCAAGGATGGAAGCCATTAGAGTTGATTGCCTTTGCTACATACATGGAGTTTACACTATATCAGATGGACGTGAAGAGCGCCTTCCTGAATGGCTACTTGAGTGAAGAGGTATATGTAATACAGCCACCAGGCTTTGTGAACAATGAATTCCCTAATCATATTTACAAACTGGAAAAGGCTCTTTATGGATTGAAGCAAGCTCCTAGAGCCTGGTATGGAAGACTCTCAGGATTCCTGCTAAAGAATGGGTTCTCGAGATGAAAGATTGACAACACGTTATTCCTCAAGAAGAAAGGAAAGGATCTACTAGTGGTTCAAGTGTATGTCGATGATATCATCTTTGGAGCCACTGATGAGGAGCTATGCAAAGGGTTTGATGATCTGATGGGGAGTGAATTTGAAATGAGCATGATGGGTAAACTAAATTTCTTCCTTGGACTGCAGATAAAGCAAATTCCTGAGGGGACTATGATTCATCAGCAAAAATATGTCAAGGAACTTCTGAAGAAATTTGACATGGAGGGAGCAAAAGACATGACTACGCCCACTGCTCCAGGAACCAAGCTGGATATGGGTGAACTAGGTCCTTCAACAAATGAGACAAAATATAGAGGAATCATAGGTTCACTCCTCTATCTCACAGCCAGCCGACCTGATATAGTATACAGTGTGGGACTGTGTGCTAGATTTTAGTCCAAGCCCAAGGAGTCATATCTGACAGCTGTGAAGAGGATCCTGAGATACTTGAAAGGAAATCAGGACCTTTGTCTTTGGTACCCAAGGGGAGGTACTTTCGAACTAGTTGGTTTTGCTGATGCAGATTATGCAGGTCATTTGGTGTATAGGAAAAGCACTTCAAGAATGGCACACTTTCTTGGTCCCTGTTTGGTCTCTTGGGCTACAAAGAAGCAAAACTCAGTTGCCATATCTACTGCGGAAGCTGAGTATGTAGCAGCTGCATCGTGTTGCTCACAACTGCTATGGATCAAACAAAGTTGGAGGACTTTGGTATCAAATGTGGAGCAGTGCCAATTTTCTGTGATAACACAAGTGAAGTGAATATTGCCAAGAACCCAGTCCAACACAAAAGAACAAAGCATATTGATGCTAGATACCATTTCCTTAGAGATAATGTGGAAAAGGGTCTGTTTACTATGAATTCTTGCAGGACTGAAGATCAAATTACTGACATATTTACCAAAGCATGAAGAAGGTACAGTTTGAGAGGAACAGGTTGGAATTAGGGATGACCAAAATACACGGATGACCCAGCAGGTGGTTCCTCAATGATTGGTTAGTTAAGTATTCAATTATCTGTGTGTAAAATTTGTTATTACTGTTCAGTCAAATTTCGTACTTTATTGAGTACACTTGTTCAACTTTTAAGCACCAGGTGAGGATAATGTGATCCCATGAAGAACCCACTATGTACTGAGAAGGAACCAACTGAAGCATGAGGAATCATGTCCGGGTACAGTCACACTTCCTTGCATGATAGAAGTCATAACTGCAATTGAGATTGTAAATTATACGTGTCTCAAAGGAGATCCTCCATGTTCCTGTAACTGTCCTAAATTATAGGAACACATTCCTTTTTCGGATAGAATGCTATTTGACTTGTATGGAACCCACTACTTGAAAAGGCTTATTTGAATAAGTCCATAACCGTCAAATCCATAACCCTTCTCGGTTTTCAAAAATTTCAAAAAGCTTCTTTTTCACTGATATCTCATTATTTCTTTGGCTTCCCTAGAGACTGTCTAATTACCAAAACCCTTTCCCCTTCGTCAATACACACAAAACTCACACACTCAACTACATCGCCTCTTCAAGTCTACATTCTCTCTCAAAAGTTCAAGACTGAAAAATTCTTGAAATCTCAGTCAAAACCCTAACAAATTTCATCATGTCTCAAGTACAATCCTCATCCACTTCACCCACAAAGAGTCTCAAGAAATCATCCGCAAAACCTCCTCCATCTACTCTTGCTGTAAGGTTTGCTGTGGCAAGAACAAAATTCCTTAAAAAGGGAGAAAAGAAACTGGTCAAGAAAATGCTGTCAAGACCTGCGTCTTCTACGCCGACTACACAAGTTTCATCCGAGCCATCTACTGAGGTAATCCCTGATCCTATCCCATCTACTTCTGTTGGCTTAGAGGAAATAAAAAGCCCTGGTACAGCGGATACTAAAACCCTAGTAATAGGACTAGATGAAATTGTAGGAGTAGTAGAGACTGGTGACAAAACTGGTAGGGGAACAAGGTTGAAGCAAAGGAAAAGGTAGTTCAGGAAGAACCTAAGGTAAAATTGCATGTGCCTGTACTAGAAAAGACAGATTTAGGGGTGGATGTTGCAGGGAGAGTGATAGAACAACTAAAGGAGGATGATTTTGTTGAATCCCTTAAGGAACGTGTGGGTGAACCAAGTACTAGTGCTGTGGGTGCTGAGGAGAGTGAAGGGGTAACTGTCCTTAAAGGTCCAGTAGTTGGAGGACCTAGTCTTGCTGAGGCTTCACAGGATTTGGGTCAAGAACCTGTCTCTTGCCCAGATCCTACTGAGGCTGATGATGCAGAACTAAATTGGACGAATTCAGAAGAAGAGAAAAATGAAGAGACTGTGAAAGAAAAAGTTGAAAATGAAGGGGTTACCAAGAAAGGAGAAGAAATAAAGAAGAAAAGGTTGAAAAGGAAGTTTGGTGAGGAGGATGAGAGGCTGGTGTGTGAGGAAGAGGAAGAAGAGGTAGTGTTTGTGAAGGAAAAGAGAGTAGAGCCGGAAAAGAGGAGAAGATTGGTGAAAGGGGGAAAGCTAGTGTCAAAAACTAAATTGGTTGATGAATCAAGTGAAGAAAGTGGTGACAGGACTGTTGCTGAGCCAGTTGCCAGGAGAGTTGGCACTAGGTCTGCCTTGAAGCAACAACTGGAGAAGGTCGGGAAGCTGGAAAGAACAATTTCCAATGTGAGAGACAGAGAGGCAAAGAAAAAGGTGGAAGAGAAGAGAGCTGAGGAGGTAGAGGAAGAGAGTGACGAGGCTGGTAGTTATGTGGAGCCAAGTGACTATGAGACTGATAGTAAAGCAGAGAACATGAAGAGAAGGAGAGGTTCAGAAGAAGAAGTTGATAGAGTGGCCTTCTTTGCAAAACATCAGGTGCTGCCTGGTAGTATCTTGCATGATGAGAAGGAACATCACATGAAACCACTGCTGAGAATGATTGGTGACCAAGGATTGCTTGGTTTGTTTACAAACAAAGAGAGGATGTTATTTGTTGATGAGATCAGGGAGTTTTACAAAAACTGCAATGTCAATGCCAGGAGAGTGTTCACCACTGTGAAGGGAGTTGAGATAGAATTTGGGAGAACTGAGCTTGGGGTGATCCTTGACATACCTGCTGAAGGTTATTGCAGGTATATAAAGTTGAAGTGGCCCAAGAGGACTGATGGAGTAACTCCTCTGAGTGTGGTCAAGAAATTCTCAGGAAAACCCAAGCTAAGGAAGGAAAGGAAGGTAGATAAAAAGGAGATGGAGCCTGCACACCAGTTGCTGTTTGAGTTTGTGCATAGGTTCCTTCTACCTAGAGGAGAAAGAAACAGTGAAGCTAGTGCTCTAGACCTGACATATATGGACTTGCTGGATGGGGGGGGGGGGGTAAGAATAAACTTACCTGGGCTAATCATCAGACATATTAAGAGGATTGCAGATGTTGACACCCAATTTTGTCGCAGAATTTTCAATTAGCGTCTAATTATTTTTAAAATAAGGTTAATTTTTAGAATAAATTAAGTTCATAATTTTAACGGAAAAAGGGTCATAATTATTTTTCGTTACCCTGCCTATTTCATGCAATGCGTATTTACAATTTTCGTAGCCCAATTCTAAAACCCCTAACCCTCTCCCTATAAATCCTAAAACCCTAGCCCACAATGAGACACTATTGATTATCTTCCTCAATCCTCACAATTTCCCTTTCTTCTCTCCCCCAACAAAATAATCAGATCTGATTACACACGCCCTCATATACACATCCACGATCAGATACATCGAAGATCGTATCACCATTAACACCGATGGGAACAGATCTGGAAATGACATCGAAACAGTAGCTGTGACGCCACGGGATACCAATAGAGCCCCTCGCCGGTGGTCGCCTCTGTCTTTTCCGTTCAACCTCTGTCTTTTCCGTTCAACTGCGACCTCGCTCGCTGCTATCGCTGGTTCTCACCGGAAATTCCAGTGGTGTTCGTTTTGCCTGCATTTTCTGTGTCCCTGTTCCTATGGTTGAACCAAAATAGAAAAGGGGGAGTGGAAGGGAGTGGCAGCGACGCCACCAAATCGGCGTTGCTCCTCCTCCGTCAGTTTACTCAATTTGTGTGCTGTCACCATAGTTCCGCCGAAGATAAATGCATACCCGATTGGGGTTCTGTCTTGGTTCTTGCTATGGCTTTCGTTGCCATTTCTTATTGCTTCTGTTGCTCTAAATTCAATCTCATGTTTTATGGTTCTTTCTGGTATTTCGTTTTACTGCATTGTTTATTGATTTCTTGATGCTGCTAATTTCTTGATGTTATTGCCTAGAGGAAGTACATGTCCTTTGATATCTGATTCTATTGACGGTGTCGTCTGATTTAGACACTATCGTGCCTCATTGCTGAACTTATGAAAACATTTGATCCTGAGCAAGTTTTGCTACTATGTTGTACCGTTACTGTGATTTGTTCCTCTGTTCCGCTGATCTGTTCGTTTTGCCCTCACTGGAATTTGGTTGACCCGTTTATGTTTGTTATACAATGCGACTCGACATCGTTTTTCTGGCGGTTGTTAGCGTAATCTGGTTTTGATTTTTATCCGGTGGTGTCTGATGGTTTTTGCTATAGTGTGAAATTTGACCCGTTACTTGATTCCTGTGGTTTGACCCGGTTGAATTATTGGTTTGACCCGTTTACATGATTGGACTACTGTATGCATTGACTGGATTTTCTGAGTAAAGGGATCCATTTTGGATAAATTTTATCCATTATGGAATATTAACAGATTTGAAAAAATACTACGCTAATGTCCAATGAAAATATATATATATACATGTATTGAGGCCTCGGAATTGATTCGAACATAATACTACGCTTGAACGGTCCCGTCCCCGTGTCCCTAAAGCAAATAGGCGATGATGAATGTATGCACTTTAACGCAAAGCAAGTTGAATAGAGTAACGGAATTGGTACTTGGCATGGCAACACGACCGGCCGGCGTGTTTGCAACCGTACCAACATCCCGACCCTCTACATGACGCGCCATACAAACCTGAGCCTAAATTTTGCAAAAAAAACAAACCCCTTTATTATTATTATTATTATTATTATTATTATTATTATTATTATTGTTATTATTATTATTATTACTTTATCACTTTATTATTAGTATTTTATTTTCATTAATTATTACACTTTATTATTGTACTAATCCAGTTTAATTTTCATTTTTTTTTTGTGAGGTACATTTTGGCACGAACAACTTGGGGACGCGTTTGGCTAACTTACAAATGGGGATAGTCCATTGCATTGGAGTCGTTTGGGCTTGAATTCGAACTCAAGCAGTCAAGACATAAGACCTTAGGAAACTTAGAATATTCAAGGCTCCCGCGAGTTGATCAATATCTCGGGTTCTATCTTTAACTTTGCATTCCTTTCCTTAGATATTTATGTAAATAAAATGTGTAAATTATTTTATTTATCAATAATATTTGATTGTTTGTATATTGCTTTACTTTATGTTCATTGCCTTTTATTTTGAAGTCGTTATTTAATTTATTGCAAACTGGGGCTATTTAGCAAAATGCGTGCAAATTAAATATTTTTCATAAACAAGTTTTATTTCATTTTATTTTTAGGTAAATTTTCTAGAAAAGCATATTTTGAAAATGTTTTGGAAACCTGTCGGATTAACCGTATTTTACGGAATTTCGGAAGTGCCTTAAAAACCTTCTTCAGAAAATTTATAAAACCTCTGACTTAGAATCTCTGAAAGACCTTCTTTTTCCTAAAACGGAGTTTTTGCACGCATTTGTTAATTTGGTTTCCTGTTTTCCTTAAATTAGGTGGCGACTCCAAGAACTCCAAAAGAGTTAGTCCATCCTGTCGATATTCCTGAATTTAGCCCTTCGGGGTTAAGTTTTTTTGGGGTTCAACAGCATGGCGACTCCGCTGGAGATCAATAAAGGTTTTGACCATAAAGGTTTCCATTTATTTGCAACTAGCATGTCTAATTTATTTGCTTTATTATATCGGTTTGTTTGGTTTGCCTTATAAAGCTTATATTTTATTTATTTGTGCATAGTCTGCATTCCATTCATATTTCCTCCCTCATGGAGCCTGTCAATTCTCTTTCATCTCCTCGATTTCATCACGGGGGGCCCGCTTGACGGGCAATAATACAGGAAGGGCATTGTCCTTCCTAACTCTTTGAATTTCTTTCGTGTCACCAAAGTTAGTTGGGGTATGGTTTGCCTGGTTTTGTCATGGCCGGTTTTACTGGTTTATGAGGCCAGGTTTATCTCGCATAGGTTGAATCAGCGTCAACCGTTAGCCCACTCTTAGAAGGAGATTAGGTCATGCATGCATATACTACTTAGTTTGGACCCGGTCCTTGACACCATTTCCAGGAATTAAGAAACCGCCCTTTTGTTGAGGGGTTATTGAATCCCAACGACACTGCATATTATGTGATCGTGTGGTTATTATAACGAATCCCAAACCATTTGCCATGTCAAATTTGAGAAGTTGACAATTATGTTGGTTTATTTATATCTCAGATGCTGCATTGACAGACGGCTTGCGTCGTTATAATAATCACATGTGCGTGCAACTTGGCGATTAGGCCTACCTCTGCCACAAAGAGGTACCTTACAGGGTAGGACGCGTTTGCATATTTATTTATGCTCAACTACTTGTGATTGTCACATGTCAATTGCTTGCCTTGCTTTATTTGCTCAAAATGTGTTAAATACTAGGTGTTGCTTACTTGTATGCAATCCTATGAATGACATGCAAACTATCTTACAGGTTTTCAGTGGCAATCTTTGGTGGCGACTCTATTAGTTGCCACAAAACTAATGGTTTACGTGGCGACATAAATGAGTCGCCACAAAAAGAGCTTGTTTTAGTGGCGACCCTTGAAACAGCCACCAAAAGTCTTGTTTAAGTGGCGTCTATACGTGGTCGCAACAATTAGGTGTTAAAATATTGATATAACAAAACCAGTTCTGGCGACTTTGAAGAGAAGCCACTGAATGCGCGACTAACCAACTATTAGTACTTGGGACATAAAAATTTATAAAAGAATGAATAACACATTTAAAAAGCACAAAACTAGCATAGGGAACTATTTCTACCAAGGTTAGAAAAATCTAGACTTCTCCTCTAAACCCTTTGAACTCTATCACGCCATTCCCTTCACATCAAAATGTAATTTGTAGTAACACCTTCGCGAAATTCCCATTTCAAGTCGATGTATTTTGCTTCTTAAAGGCTTTAATTAAGGTAGCAATTTCTAAAATTTGCTTCAGATCTGTATCTTCCAACTGTCGAGGAGAGAACAATGTACTGATCAAAAGCTCTATTTGGAATCCAATTAGAGATCTGGCTTCGAACCGCTGCCGATTACAACAACCTCGGCAAGCACGAACCCTAGGTGGCACAAACGCCTCTTCACTGCGGTCCTTTTCTCCAAAATGGTGAGTTATATGCTCTTATTTGATGATTTAATTGTGAACAATCATAATTCAATTGAAGCTCCATTATATTATTTTTGATATTTGTATCAGTTGAAAATTTTGAATATTGATGTAGATTTTATAAAAGATAGTGAGGTTCTTTGTTTATGTAAATTCAGTATGAGATTAGTTTATGACATAGAGAACTGAAGAAAAATAGGAAATTCATAACTTTGTTTGATGTATATTCTGTGTTGAGATTGAAGAATAGAAAAGAAAAGATAACACTTTCTCAAATAAAGGGTTAGCGAAAAAGATTGAAGAATATTTTATCAGTGGTGTTATTTTAGATTGAAGAATATAAAGGACTGCTTATAAGACTTAGTTCCTTCTCTTATATGATATTTGAATATCAAAGGGCTATAATTTTATAACCCAGTCACAAATGTAATGTGATTCGATTTGAGGAGATTAAGGTGTAAGCTGAGTTTTGTATTATTTTTTCATAAGTCAATTCGACTTATCTATTGCTACTATATAAGTACAACAACAAACTCGTACCCAGTGTGATCCTACAAGTGGAGTCTTGGGAGGGTGGGGTGTATGCAGACCTTACTCCTATCTATTATATAAGTAGAAATATTAAAATTTAAGGTAGTAAAAATATAAGTAAAAATATTAAAATTTAAGGTAGTAAGTGGAAAGTTAGCTTTTTATGATATTCATCAGTTTGAATTGGGGGTAGTGAGGGCAATTTCTAATGAATCAAATTCAACATTCATGAGAGTATATTCACAGTAGTTTTTCTTACCTTTATCTGCCAGAAAAAATATACAACTAATAGTGTTCGTGTAGATTAGCAAAACCATGGCTAATTCCTGCACTCTGGTATTGCTTCTAGATTTGATGCTGTTACGAGCATGTTATTGATGCATTGGAACCACAACTTTGTTATTCCATCCAACATCTTCTCCAGTAAGTAATTTCATTTGCTTCATATATTACTTCTGCTAACTAGTATTTTCTTGTTCTGTTTTCTTTCTCTTGTCCCATATAACTTTATCACTAGTTTGGATATGTGAAAGAATCTTGATTTTATTGATCACTTTCTTTCATTAAAACTTTTTTGATATAACTTCTTTCACTATGTCATTAATAGCATATTAAGTTCAGCTTTAGTTGCCATTATATATAGCTGATTAGCCATCTTTAGCAGCTTAGCTATTTGGAATTATTATGTTCGCAGATAAATCAAGAATGAATTTTAAAACGTGAATTATAACATAGTAAGTAATAGTCACTCATTATGTTAGAAATCTTGAAAACTTGAATTACATATCGATACAACTGCAGGATAAGTCGGACTTGTTGAAGACACGCTGTGCTAGCTACTTTATCTTATGTTCTTACTACAGAGATAAAACAATCAACTTCACATGGATCTTTTGGTCAACCAAGTGGAAATCCAGTTAGCACTCCCTGCCCCTCTTCAAGTATAAACTTTCTTCCATTTTATCTTTTTATAGTTTCAACTTGGTGTTTGATCGCTTCTTCAAGATGCATTTTCATGCCCTTTCTTTAGCTGGAGCAGTTGTAGAGTCTGCATTTTGATGTTTTTGTTAAAGATCTGAAACTTCATCTTTGTAGT
Source organism: Petunia axillaris subsp. axillaris (assembly GCA_029990575.1). Lineage (NCBI taxonomy): Eukaryota > Viridiplantae > Streptophyta > Magnoliopsida > Solanales > Solanaceae > Petunia > Petunia axillaris. The sequence goes on from JARKNS010000007.1 coordinate 40,639,354, forward strand.
TTTGTTGTCTCTTAATGGTTTAAAGAATATTGTTTCTTAATTTTGTGCAGGTTCCAAAATCCATCGTGAAAATAAAATAGAGTTGAGTTCAACATAAAGGTATGCTAAATGAGAAGGCCATATTATGCTCAGATCAAATTTTTTTCATACATCATTTCCTCTAGTTATCTGTTATGCTATGGTTAACATGAAATCTCAGTAGTCTTTAAATATCTAAAATATGGGGCAAATGTAATCTGTTTGCTCTCCTATATTTTACTTTATACTTCATGTCGTGGGATTATCAAAATGATCGTTGCATTTGTTTGCCTAAAATGCAGGGAAAAGTTTCTTCACCAAGAAAATTGATGTTACTCATGGAGAAGTTTCAAGACATCTGTTTTTTTTCATGTATATACACAATAACTATATACTCCTAATAGCGAGTATTGTATTTTTGTTGTTGTTGTTGTTGTAGTACTAGTATTAGACTATTTGATAATGAAAAGTTTTTATATAATTTTTTTTTATATTTTTTGTTGTATAGTAATTTTTTTTTTAATCCAAAAAGGTGGATTTAGCGGCGACCCTAGTTGCCACAATATTAACTTTCGTGGCGACCCAACTTGACATGATAATTAAATACGTTTATGTGGCAACTAAAATATTGCCACAGAATTGTTATCGTGACGACTTAGTCGCAACTAAAGATTGTTCTTTAGTGGCGACCTTTCTCAAATACTTTTCTGGCTAGTTTGACGTCGCGACTATAGTCGCCACCAAAAAAATATTTTTAGTGGCGACTATAATGTGTCGTCACTAATAACTATCAGCCACCGACTATAGCCAACGACCCATAAGTCGCGGCAAAAGACCTTTTGTGGCGACTTTTCTCATTTTAGTGGCGACTTTAGTCGCCACAAAAAGACTAAATTCTTGTAGTGATTGAGAGGTTGTCTTTTGTTTTGTTTATTTCTCTAGCAAATGTTGGATTTGTGAAGTGGCTGACCACTCACCGCGCAAGGGATTCGAGATTTGATTGATGGTAGACGCTCTAGCTCGTGAATGATACAGAACCAGAAGCTAATGGCATTGTTTGAAAGAACTTGGCAATTGAACTTAGTAGCATTATTTTTAATTTTAATTCAGATTGAGGCCCTGAATCGCATTCTACTTTAAAGCTTATGTTAATCTGAATCAACTCATTTTGAATTTATAAAAGTTGAAATAAAATGCATCTCATTCTTATTATATTATTTACACTTGCATTTGTTTCTGTTTCAAAATTAAAATTGATAAACCTGCCAAAGCATTGCTTGTAACGCATGGCAAAACAACTGAACAATTTAAATCGATGCACTGAAAAGTTATTGTCTGCGCTCTTTGGATATCGCAATACTATTAGAACTTCAACTGGAGCAGCTTTTATTTGTTGGTATATGGCGTTGAAGCAGTGATGCAGAACTACGCACGGTCTGATTCCCGAGGAGGGATATGTTGGCTCCCCCATCGGGCTCGACCCTTTAGCATTTAAATTTTTATTTTCCCCCAAGAAGGACAACTGGGGAAATTTTTGCAAAACGAGTTGGAGATACGAAAAATGGCAACTGGGGCAGTTTTTGTAAAACGAGTTGGAGATGCGAAAGACAATAACTGGGGCAAATTTTGCAAGAAGCAGCATTGGCTATAAGAGGCAGAATCGGCAAGAATTTTGAAATTGGTTAAGCAAACAGTACAAAGTCTAAGCCAAAGGACGTTCAGTTTGTTTTAAAATATGTTATAAGTTTAAGTCAAGGTAAAATTTTCGAAATGCATCTTTGACTTCATTTGCATGCTTATTTCACTTGCTATATTGCACTAAAATATTTTATCTTGCCTCTATTTTTCAAAATCTATGCTATTTGAGTTCATGAGCCAAGTTTCTGAAAGCAATTCGCAAATCCAAGTCCAATGAAGACGAGGAAGCAGCAGAAGCAGCAAGATCAGGATGAAGTCTGCACAAATCAAATGTTTTCCCCTCCCTTCCCAAAACTAACAACATTTCTTTGAGAGCAGGGACATTAAGACCCGCAACTGAAGATATACATCTTAGCAAGTCAATCCCCAAGATTCTCATCGCTAGGATTGCAATGATATTTGGATAAAGCTCGTGCTTCATGACCCGACGCTTTTTCCAATTTGCCGAAAGGCGGCATTTCTATTTCCCATAACTCTTGCAAATTATCAAGAATATCTATTTCATTTCCTTTCTCTTTATGAGAACACTTACCAATGTTCCATTTCTTTTACAGATATTGCCAATCCTGGGGGCTTACTTTATTTTGTAGTCAAGACCATTCCTCCGTGGAAGAGTTCAAAGAGTATCACGTATTCATGCCTTCGAGAAGCGTCGTTATATCTCATGCTTTCGATAAGCGTCTTTGTATTTTCACGCTTTCGGTAAGCGTCTTTTATGTGTTCACGCTTCCAGTAAGCGTCTTTATGTGTTTACGCTTTCGATAAGCGTCTTTATATCTCACGCTTTCGATAAGCGTCTTTTATGTGTTCACGCTTCCGGTAAGCGTCTTTATGTGTTTATGCTTTCGATAAGCGTCTTTATATTTTACGCTTCCGGTAAGCGTCTTTATGTGTTTACGCTTTTGATAAGCGTCTTTAAATTTCACGCTTTCGGTAAGCGTCTTTATGTGTTCACGCTTCCGGTAAGCGTCTTTATGTGTTTACGCTTTCGATAAGCGTCTTTATATTTCACGCTTCCGGTAAGCATCTTTATGTGTTCACGCTTCCGGTAAGCGTCTTTATGTGTTCACGCTTTCGATAAGCGTCTTTATGTTTACGCTTTCGATAAGCGTCTTTTATATTTCACGCTTCCGGTAAGCGTCTTCATGTGTTTACGCTTTTGATAAGCGTCTTTATATTTCACGCTTCCGGTAAGCGTCTTTGAGTTTACGCTTTCTATAAGCGTCTTTATATTTCACATATATATTTTAATAGCCTTACGTTGCTAATAAGTTTGTTAAGACATGCAGGATAATGTGAATATTCTGGACGTATTACAATCAAAGATTGCATTCAAATTGACTCCTCATAACTTAAAGCATTATGCTTTGTCATGAGTTATGGTCGAACATGCGGCTTTTCTACCCCTATGACTTTCATTCCTAATAGGCGACAAAGCCGAGGCTTGTTTTGTGTTTTCAAAACTAAGCCAAATAGGGCATCACTTTATTTCAGGTGATAATCCGCACAAGGCCATCCTTGCGGGATTGTCTCGCCAATTGATTTATCAATGGCTATCGTACTGACTACATTTCCGCATTACTTTGCTTTGCACTTGCTTTGAATTATGTTTTCGCACTTGCTTTAAAAATTGACTCCTTGCTTTACTCTTTCAGGTTGACCATTGGCTACGAGGATTCCCTTTGTTGGACTATCTCGCCTATTGATTCGCCAAATGGCTCTTGCATTGCTCTATATTCCCACATTGCTTTTCTTTGCACTTGCTTTAAATTATGTCGTCGCACTTGCGTTAAAATTGATGCCTTGCTTTACGTTTTTTGGGTTGACCACCAGGCGGGGCTTCTCTCTTGTTGAACTTTCACGCCTGTTGATTCGCTAAATCGATTTTGCGTTGCTTTACATTTCACGCTAAAATGCTTTGCACTTGTTTTCAATTATGACTTTGCAGTTGCTTTATATTATGACTTGCTTTACTTATAGCTTAACAGGTTAACAGGTCAGCCCTGAGACCTTCCTTGCTTTGTGCCGGATCGGATCACCAGCTGATTTGTAGACAATCAATTCCATGACCCTCCTTGCTTCGTGCCCGACCGGGTTGCCAGTTGATTTGTCAAGATGTTCAAATTGCCTGGCACTTGCTTTCAATTATGACTTCGCACTTGCTTTATATTATGACTCGCTTTACTTTTAACTTAACAGGTTAACAGGTGAGCCCCGAGACGCCCCGAGACACCCCTTGCTTTGTGCCGGACCGGATTGCCAGCTGATTTTTCGACAATCAACCCCAAGACCTTCCTTGCTGCGTGCCCGACCGGCTTTCCAGTTGATTTGTCAAGATTGTTCAAATTGCTTCGCACTTGCTTTAAATTATCCCTTCTCATTTTCTTTGTATTACGTCTTGTTTTAATTTTCAGGTTAACAGGTCAGTCCCGAGACCCTCCTTGCTTCGTGCCGCCAGCTGATTTGTTCGACAATCAACCCAAGACCCTCCTTGCTTCATGCCCGACCGGCTTGCCAATTGATTTGTCAATATTGTTGAAAATGCTTTTGCACTATGCCTTCGCATTTGCTTTATTGCTTCGCCAGTGGATGGGAAGACAATTTATCAAAGATATTGCAGCTTGCACTTACAAATTACGTCATGCCTACCATAAGCAATCGGGGGCCTTATTATGAGTCTATCGTGAGCAAGCGAAGACTTCATTAGCATTGAAGCCTACCATAAGCAATTGGAGGCATTATTCTAAAGCCTGTCATAGATAATTGAAGGCTCTTTTGTTATTGATCCTACCGTAAGCAATGGGGGGGTCTTATTATCAAGTCTATCGTGAGCAAGCAAAGACTTCATTAGCATTGAAGCCTACCATAAGCAATTGGAGGCATTATTCTGAAGGCTGTCATAGACAATTGAAGGCTCTTTTGTTATTGATCCTACCGTAAGCAATCGGGGGGTTCTTATTATCAAGTCTATCGTGAGCAAGTGAAGACTTCATTAGAATTGAAGCCTACCATAAGCAATTGGAGGCATTATTCTGAAGCCTATCATAGACAATCAAAGGGCGCTATTGTTATGGAACCCACTCTAGGCTCGACCATGAGTTATTGCCGAACAGGCGGCATTTCTACCTCTATAATTTTCATTCCCAAATAAGCAATGAAGCCGAGGCAGGCGTTATGTTTTCAAATCACGCCAAAATAGGCATTGCCTTATTTTAAATTGACAATCCGCCTAAGGCCATCATTGCCCGATTGTCTCGCCAATTGGTTTATCAAATGACTATTGCGCTGATTACATTTCCGAACTGCTTTGCTTTGCACTTGCTTTAAATTCTGCCGTTATATTTACTTTAAATTAATGCCTTGCTTTACTCTTTCAGGTCAACCATCAGTTCCTCGAAGAATATTTGTCTTGTCGCATATGCAGAACAACTCTATTTCTCTCTTTGTTATTTTAGTTTTTGTTCGATTATCGCATCATCAGCACAAGCCAGACGATTTCAGATTTTGCAAGATACAGGATTTATCCACCCACAAATAGGATATTTCGGGTCCTTCCACCCACAAATAGGATATTCGGGTTCTTCCACCCACGAATAGGATATTCGAGTCCTCCCACCCACAAATAGGATATTCGGGTCCTTCCACCCACAAACAGGATATTTCGGGTCCTTCCACCCACAAATAGGATATTCGGGTCCTTCCACCCACAAATAGGATATGCAGTTTTATTTCAAGTAGATTGATAGTCGAAGACAAGTCGGCTGAAACACCACTTTCGGAGTGTTTTCGCGATGTCGGTTGTCTCGCAATATTGGTATATTTCAGGTCCTTCCACCCACAAATAGGATATTCGGGTCCTTCCACCCACAAATAGGATATTCGGGTCCTTCCACCCACGAATAGGATATTTCGGGTCCTTCCACCCACGAATAGGATATTCGGGTCCTTCCACCCACAAATAGGATATTCGAGTCCTTCCACCCACAAATAGGATATTTCGGGTCCTTCCACCCACAAATAGGATATTTCGGGTCCTTCCACCCACGAATAGGATATTCGGGTCCTTCCACCCACAAATAGGATATTCGAGTCCTTCCACCCACAAATAGGATATTTCGGGTCCTTCCACCCACAAATAGGATATTCGGGTCCTTCCACCCACAAATAGGATATGCAGTTTTATTTCAAGTAGATTGATAGTCGAAGACAAGTCGGCTGAAACACCACTTTCGGAGTGATTTCGCGATGTCGGTTGTCTCGCAATATTGGCATATTATATTTGAAGTAGATGATAAAGATAGATAAGTCCACTTGAGACATTATGTCCCGTTAGTCGACTTATCCTATGAAAGCCTTGCATTCTACAATTTATTCACGCTTTACTTATTTTCTTACTTTACTGTTTCAGAATAACGATCAGCCTAGAGGTTCTCCGGGCGGAGCACCTTGTCAGTTGATCAAAGGAAGAACTTATCGATGATACCGCAACCCGCATTTACAATTTTATGTTATCACTTTATCTATTACTTATTCCAATTATTACAGTTTATTAGCAGTTGCACGCTTACCGCTTGTTGAGATTATTACAAGATTTTTAGCAGCACCGCAGCAGCGTTTAGAGCATAACATGGAGCTTTTCATAGCAATGAACCGGGGGAATCGTTGATATGAGCTAGACTCATCAATGAAGACCTGAAGAATCGCACCCGCATAAGTCATCAACCCTAGAGGTAAGTCTTTTGTTAACCCTGAGTCTGAGGTTTGAGATTAAAGACAAGATGGCTAGGTTTTCGAGATGCAGTGGAAGCTATGTCAGTGTAAACCCCTCCTTATGGATGTGTCGTCGACCACATTTTCATAACTTGGGTGATTACAAGCCTCTTTTCCCGCGCTTGAGTAGTCGTTACTATCTCGTCTTTGATTTTCAAAACGCGTCGAACTACATATGGCCTGATTCTCTTTCAGCCCGAGATATGTAGGCAACTCGGAAACCGGAGCTCGTCCACGTCCATAAGCCTCGCATTTTGATCCTAGGAATCAGAGTCTTGGCTTTACCGTGACAAAATTGGCTTTCACGTCAACTTTCTTTAACCTGAAAACTCTTTCATCCTTTTCGGGTAAAGAGGGGCAGCTGTTGACACTCAATTTTGTCCCCAAATTTTCAATTAGCGTCTAATTATATTTAAAATAAGGTTAATTTTTAGAATAAATTAAGTTCATAATTTTAAAGGAAAAAGGGTCATAATTGTTTTACGCTTTAAGTCCCGGCCAATTTTACGTAATGCGCATTTACAATTTTCGTAGCCCAATTCTAAAACCCCTAACCCTCTCCCTATAAATCCTAAAACCCTAGCCCACAATGGGGGACTATTGATTATCTTCCTCAATCCTCACAATTTCCCTTCCTTCTCTCCCCCAACAAAATAATCAGATCTGATTACACACGCCCTCATATACACATCCACAATCAGATACATCGAAGATCGTATCACCATTAACACCGATGGGAACAGATCTGGAAATGACATCGAAACAGTAGCTGTGACGCCACGGGATGCCAATAGAGCCCCTCGCCGGTGGTCGCCTCTGTCTTTTCCGTTCAACCTCTGTCTTTTCCGTTCAACTGCGACCTCGCTCGCTGCTATCGCTGGTTCTCACCGGAAATTCCAGTGGTGTTCGTTTTGCCTGCATTTTCTGTGTCCCTATTCCTATGGTTGAACCATAATAGAAAGGGGGAGTGGAAGGGAGTGGTAGCGATGCCACCAAATCGGCGTTGCTCCTCTTCCGTCCATTTACTCGATTTGTGTGCTGTCACCATGGTTCCGCCGAAGATAAATGCATACCCGATTAGGGTTCTATCTTGGTTCTTGCTATGGCTTTCGTTGCCATGTCTTATTGCTTCTGTTGCTCTAAATTCGATCTCATGTTTTATGGTTCTTTCTGGTATTTCGTTTTACTGCATTGTTTATTGATTTCTTGATGCTGCTAGTTTCTTGATGTTATTGCCTAGAGGAAGTACAGGTCCTTCGATATCTGATTCTGTTGACGGTGTCGCCTGATTTAGACACTATCGTGCCTCCTTGTTGAACTTATGAAAACATTTGATCCTGAGCAAGTTTTGCTACTAAGTTGTACCGTTACTGTGATTTGTTCCTCTGTTCCGCTGATCTGTTCGTTTTGCCCTCACCGGAATTTGGTTGACCCGTTTATGTTTGTTATACAGTGCGACTCGACATCGTTTTTCTGGTGGTTGTTAGCGGAATCTGGTTTTGATTTTTATCCGGTGGTGTCTGATGGTTTTTGCTATAGTGTGAAATTTGACCAGTTACTTGATTCCTGTGGTTTGACCCGGTTACATGATTGGACTACTATATGCATTAACTGTATTTTCTGAGTGCAGGGATTCATTTTGGATAAATTTTATCCATTATGGAATATTGAACGGATTTGAACAAATACTATGCTAATGGCCAATGAAAATATATATACACGTTTTGAGGCCTCGGGATTGATTCGAACATGATACTACGCTTGAACGGTCCCGTCCCCGTGTCCCTAAAGCAAATAGGTGATGATGAATGTATGCACTTTAACGCAAAGCAAGTTGAATAGAGTAACGGAATTGGTACTTTGCATTCCAACACGACCGGCCGGCGTGTTTGCAACCGTACCAACATCCCGAGCCTCTACATGACGCGCCATACAAAACTGAGCCTAAATTTTTCAAAAAACAAACCCCTTTATTATTATTATTATTATTATTATTATTATTATTATTATTATTATTATTATTATTATTATTATTATTATTATTATTATTATTATTACTACTACTACTACTATTATTATTATTACTTTATTACTTTATTATTAGTATTTTATTTTCATTAATTATTACACTTTATTATTGTACTAATCCAGTTTAATATTCATATTTTTTTTGTGAGGTACATTTTGGCACGAACAACTTGGGGACGCGTTTGGCTAACTTACAAATAGGGATAGTCCATTGCATTGGAGTTGTTTGGGCTTGAATTCGAACTCAAGCAGTCAAGACATAAGACCTTAGGAAATTTAGAATATTCAAGGCTACCGCGAGTTGATCAATATCTCGGGTTCTATCTTTAACTTTGTATTCCTTTCTTTAGACATTTATGTAAATAAAATGTGTAAATTATTTTATTTATCAATAATATTTGATTATTTGTATATTACTTTACTTTATGTTCATTGCCTTTTATTTTGAAGTCGTTATTTAATTTATTGCAAACTAGGGCCATTTAGCAAAATGCGTGCAAATTAAATATTTTTGATAAACAAGTTTTATTTCAATTACTTATTTTTAGATAAATTTTCTAGAAAAGCATATTTTGCAAATGTTTTGGAAACCTGTCGGATTAACAGTATTTTACGGAATTTCGGAAGTGCTTTAAAAACCTTCTTCCGAAATTAATAAAACCTCTTACTTAGAATCTCTGAAAGACCGTCTTTTTCCTAAAACGGATTTTTTGCACGCATTTATTAATTTGGTTCCCTGTTTTCCTTAAATTGGGCGCCGACTCCAAAAACTCCAAAAGAGTTAGTCCATCCTGTCGATATTCCTAAATTTAGCCCTTCGGGGTTAAGTTTTTTTTGGGTTCAGCAGCAGATACTGATCAAAAGCCACATTCCTTAGTGCATTCCTATATCCTCCAGCAAGTACTTGAGCATTTTGGGATTCCCCTGGAAGCTCGGAAGAAGCCAACTATTCATCAGATATTTGGGTACAATGTGCTTAAAAACTGTGACTTCTTCAAGGAGAGGAGAGCTTCTAAGAAACCTATGCTAGCAAGAGCTAGCTGAGGAGAGTTAGGATTATGGACCTGAGGAGGCCATTGATGCTGTGAAGGAGCTGGAGACTCATGTTGTTGAAGTGAATACAGAAAATGTAGAGCTCCACAGACAGCTGAAGTTGAAGGATCAAGAAATTGATCGTTTTAAGATAGACTGCCACAAGTATGTGGCCGAGCTGGTGATGGAAAGGGCCAAAAATACAAAGCATCTTGAGGCACTTGTCAAACACTTCAACCTTCAGCCCTGAGTCCTCCTGTTCTATCCTCCCGTCTCTTCTCCTACATGCTGTTAATTCCTTCCATTCTCCCTTGCACATGTGATGGTTGTTTTAAACAATTACTTTTTTTCAGTTGTGTACTAATGGACAGGGTAGTGCTGCTGTCACACCCTGGATAATGGTTTTAATTTTCTCATGCTTATGACTGTTTGCTTTACAGTATTTGGTTCTTGTTGGGCCCTTACTCTTGCTTTTGTGTGTTTTTGTGCTAACTTGTTGCCTTGTGCTCTAGACTGGATAGTACTAACAGGTTCATGCAGGTATTTTAATCTTTTTGATGATGCCAAAAAGGGGAAGAAGGAAATGTTGGGGTGTTTGTGACCTAATTCCTCTGTTTTAATTTCTTGAACTAGTTACCTTTCGTTTGTGTGCTTTTGGAATGTGTGTCTATGCAGGTTCTTTGGCAACATTTGTTTGTCATCATCAAAAAGAGGGAATTTGTTGAGTACTGGTTTTGAAGAATGACAAACGTGAAGGAATCAGTGGTCTTGGAGAAGAACCTAGTCCTTGAATAGAAGGGCACGAGTGATCGAAAAGAGTCGCAGGTTGCAAATCTCTGCGGAACTAGGAATAGTGGCGCGTGAATGAATATGCATCCTAGTCAGACTAAAAGAGGCGGTGCCCAGGCTGTGTCTTCGAAGTGTGAATAGGAGTTGGACTTCAACAAGGAAAACAGTTACTAGGAATCCTATCTTACCATAATTACAAGGATTCCTTGTAGGACTCAACTAGGGTTCCAAGGCCCGTATAAATACAAGTAGTTGATGCAGCCATAAATCAGTTATTCACACACAGAGAGTTGAGAGCATATAAAGGCGATCGAACATCTTTCTACGTGAGTTAACTGAAGAAGACAACTGGCGTGCTTGAGTTGTTTGAGTCAAGATATTTTGTCTAGGTTCATTGTGTTGTAAGTTGTCGTAGTTGGAGCGTTCATTGTTTTTACCTATTGGCTTATTGTAGAAGCATATATATTAGGTGAACTTGTGAGAAATTGCTTGATAAGCTAGAGTTGAGCTTTGAGTAGTGATTAGGGTCTAGAGTGTAGCCCCTTGGTTACAGAGTCTTGTAATCAGAAACTTGCTCGTTGTGTTAGTGGATTGAGTTCTCAAATCCCAGAGTGTGGGTCGTGGTTTTTCTCCCTTGAGCAAGGAGTTTTCCACGTAAAATCCTCGTGTTCTCTCTGCGTATGTTTGGTATGAGTTATAGTGTTTGAAACAGCAGAGTTGCAAAGGCAAGAACTGGGTTCTTGACTCAGGAGAACCAGGTTCTACTAGGTTCTTAAAACGCAAATCGGTAGATACTATTCAACCCCCTTCTAGTGTCCTTAGGAGGTGCATAGATTATAACAGGTTTAGTGCGTAGCTAGGAAAAAGTTAGCAATAGTTTGGGGAAATAATTAATTCTTTTAGGTGATAGTTTGTCGGGAGAAGAAGAATACCGGTATATGACAATATTTAATTTCTTAACTGGAAATACAACTTGGGAATATTTGAAAGGGTTTTCGTTATTCACCATCCCGAAAGAAACAGAAAAGTCATCCATGATATTGTAGATTATATACTACAGAGTCTGAATCTTCAAGAAGATAAATGTATCACGATCAAACATATCAGTATAAAACATATTGCCTAAAAGTTAAAAATGCTTTTCCCAACAAAGTTTTAATTTGGGCGCATGTTTGATCCATTTCTTAGTGATTTTATAAGTATATGTTTCGTGTAAAAAAATATTTAGATCATTTAAATCGTAGCATGCACAGTTATCCACCACTTGCTACGGAAAGAACAACCTATCTTTGTACACTAGTGTATATCAGTTGTATTTGTTTACTTACCATATTTTATAGCTATGTCAATGACCAAAATTTACAATTTACCACATCTATATTTGGTTTTGAAGCGATGATAGTGTAAGGTACTTATAAAAGGTTAGAGAAGCTTTGATAGGGAGTTCTGCTCCCCCCCCCCCCCCCCAACCAAATCCACCACAAATGGAGATTTTTCAATGTGAATAAGCATTTTTCGAGTGTCAAAACAAATATTGGACACATGGAGGAAACTTAAACATAAAAAGTATTCTATAAAAAATTTTACTCTATAAATTAATGTATAATGCTAAGTTAAAGTCACATAAATTAAGCATATGATAAAGAGTTCATTGTTGGTGGAAGATGTTGGAGCAAACATAGGATTTTCGGGCCTCATATATTTCAAGTACTTTAAACTTGGTGGGATATCATCTCAAGAAAAAGATAATAACAGCACTACAAATAATCTAGAGCTAGCTACAATTAATGGTTAAGCAGTTTTAGTTGATTTATTAATTAGTACTCCATCTGTCAACGATCTCTCTTGCGATCTTTTTGTACCTTGTATGAAGTCTTTTGTTCGTTGTTTAGATATCAACTGCTAGTTTGTTTAACTTCTTAATTTACATTGATTCCCTTAGAACGTTTAAATACATAAAATATGTACAATCATAGAATTAGGATACATAGTATTTTCATAGATAATGTTGATCATGGTGGTTAGTCATGGCTGCTTAGTGCACGATGACATAGTTGTATATGCAATTATTTATTCTATGCACCATTCCGTCATAAGTAAGAGTATAATAGTACTGTATGTAAGAAATATTTGAATGGATTCCGAAGAAAATATGAAGAATAAACAAACTCTCATTGAGTCGCTTCTTCAAGCTTTCAATGATCTGTTTGTTGGAAGACTCTGCTTGACCATTAGCCGAAGGGTGATAGTGCATTGAGGTTATCCTCTTTATCTCCCATTCTTTTAGGAAAGAGCGGTAATCTTATCTCCTATGAACTGAGGTCCATTATCGCAGGTGATTTCTGCTGGGATGCTGAAGCGGCACATAATGTTCTTCCATATGAATTTTATCATCTCCTGCTCCCTGATCCGAGCATAGGCCGCAGTTTCGACCATTTAGTGAAGTAATCCTTTCATAATAAGGAAAAATTTAACACCACCGGAAGCTTTAGGCATGAGCCCTACGATATCCATACCCTATTTCGTGAAAGGCTGATGTTTGGCAATATTTGCCTATTTTACCTTAATATCTTCTCATATTTTGGTACTTTATGCGCTCGTTATATGTGATAATTGTGTTCTTGTGCTCACTTACTGTATTTATGATTTTAGGAATGGTGCAGATGAATTCGAGACAAGAACAATCAAATTGGAGTTAAATGACGCATTGAAAGCTATGGTGGAAGCAAGGCTTCCAAGAAAGACCTGAAGAGTTGGAAGCTATAATGGGAGCAAGGCTTCAGCGAAAGCCCTGAAGAGTTGGAAGCTATAGTGGAAGCATGGCTTCCACAAAAGCTTTGAGGCTGACGGAACATAAGTTTTTCCAACTACATTAGGCTTTGGTTTAGCTTATCTTAGCACTTTGTAAACAATATAAATAGTCATTAATTTCGTTTTTAGCAGGTGGTCAGTTTGAAAGGAGAGCAGAGGAGCCCTAGATGTCTTCTAAATAAGTTCTTTCTCTCTTTCTCTTATTCTTCTTCTTAATTTTATAGTTTGTTCGTTCTAGGGTTAGAGCAATTACATGAAGGTTGATGTTTGAAAGTTGAATTCTTCCTATTGATTTACCATTACAGATTGTTTATTCTTTCTTGAGCCTAATTGTTTGGTTATTGAGGCCTGATAATTGAACACTATCTACGGTTTACAAGTTGAACTCGACAGATGGAACTTGTAAATGCAAATAAGAAAGAATAGGGTTTGGTTATGAACCTGGGCATCAAGGAATCGATTTGCAGGTAGGATAGACATATACCTATTCGCTTGCTTAGCTAAATACAGAGTTTTTTAATGCATGCATGTGATTTAATTCCATAGAAATATAGGTGTTAGAGTAGCTTGCATAGACTCGTGAAGAATCGACAGGTTTTTACGAATATAACTAACCTGTTAGTTAGCAATCTAGGAAATCAAGAAGTAGAATCAACTGGAAAACTCAACTGGATTGTTCGTAACTCTGACCCTGGATCGTCTCTCTTTTATTGATAACACCCTAGAATTTGCTCTATTACTTGGCTTCAGTTTCTTGCTTTTAATTATTTCATTTAGTTAGTAAAAATCTCAATCATTGGAAAAAGATCGCTGAATAGTTTTTAGAAAATTGTTTGCTAGGATTCAGTCGTAACAATAGTCCTCATAGGAACGATACTCGTTTTATCACTTTATTACTTGTCGACTACATATACTTGCGTGTGCGTTTGGGAGCAACAACTTTTTGGCGCCGTTGCCGGGGACTAAATAATTGACTGTTTTCTTTTTGAACGATTATTATTTTCTATTCAGGTTTAATTGTTGTTTAGTTTATTATTGTATCACCTGTTATCATGGCATCTTTGAATAAAAATTGGTCGAATGATGGTTGCTCATATTTTACTGATTCTTGTCTACTTTGTGGAGAACATCACTTTTGGGAAAATTGTCCAAGTCTTTCAACCCTGCGGGACTGGTTATGTGAATTTTCCACGACCTTTGACTGGAACTTCTGCAAATTATGTGGTGGTCTGTGGAGTAGTTGTCGCAAGTGTCATACTTCTTCCCCTATAAGTGTGTGTGACGATTCTAATAATGTTTATGAGTCTGACAGGAGCGATGAAGTGCAGGCTCTCAGCCAAACTTGGCTAACGGAGCAAGCTAACCTTTTAGAAGCATATGGGGATTTCAGAAGTGAACTTACAAATATGACGAGGCAATTTATGGAAGAAAGGGTTGTTCTCAGACAAGAGATCGATGAATTTGGCTTGATTATTCACGAGTTGGAGGCGAATTTGAGTGATATGGTTGAGGTGTCTAATGCCCAATTATCAGTTGTCGTGGATAGTAGAGTTGAGATAGAAGAGCTTAGAAGCCAATTTGAGGAGCAATATTAGTTGATGATGCCAAGGTTGAAAAACTTACATTAGAGCCAAGTGAAGAAATAGAAAAAATTGTATTTGAGAACTCTAGTGTTGTGCAAGTGAGGGTGTCAAAAGTAATGCAATTTTAGAATTGAAGTGCATTCGACCCCATTCTAATCACTTCTCTACACTGTGTTTGGATAGTGATATGAGAATCAAGCCATCCGAGCCTGTTAAGAAGCATAGAATTAAGGAAGAAGGTACCTATATTTTGAAATTTGCTATACTGAGAAGACAAAACGACATTCCTCATTTAAAAGCCAAGAAGTGTAAATTGCGACATTGTTTAATTGGTTCGTTGGTATTTTTACCACCCCGAGACTATAACCGTAAGCTAGAGGCAAAGTTGGGGATTCAATGCATAAGTTCGAGGTGGAGGCAAAAGTGGTGATGTTGATTTTGTCGTGCCACGACGTCAACTAAGGCGCTTCTCGGGAGGCAACCCGAGCCTTCTATGTAAATGCAAAAATAAAAAAATAGCAAAAAAATAAAAAAAAGAGTCGTGCCACGACGTTAAATCAAGTGCTTGTTGGGAGGCAACCCAATTTTTATAGTTTTGGTCATTTTTACTTATGTATTATTACGTAGTTTTCTTGTTCTTTTTGTAGGGCTCGGAAATTTCGGAAGGTGAGCTAAGTGAATCAAATTCTGGAATGGAACCACTAAGGCAACATGCTGCACATTAACTGAATCCATATTGGAGGCATTGCTCCCATGAACTTGTTGAGGGTGCAGCTGCGAGGGTGTTAAAACCCCACCATAGTCATGCTAAATAGCAGCTTTAGACTCGTAAAAAGCTTACTAGCAGACGCGAGGGACTAAGAAAACTTGCTAGAAGAATGATTGGAGGAGGCTGTATGGGACACGTTCTTGGCAGCGTCGCTCTGTAGATCGCTTATAGAATTTGGTTGTAGACCTGTAGGATGCGGTTACAAAAGCGTCGCTCATAGTATAGCTGCTTCAGAATAGTGTCACAGACTTGGTCGCAGCGATGGCCAAAGCGTCGCTTTGGGAGTAGCTTCCAAACGCCACAACACTTAGAAAATTTTTGCTGCTCGAAACTGGACGTAAACAGAGGCAAAGCGTCGCTGCCATCATCGCTTGGCATGAGGCAGTGAGCTCCAAAACTTCCACAGCGATCGCAAGGCGTCGTTTCAACCACCACTCCCAGGTAAGTTCAACACAGACTCAGATACAAAAGAGTCCAAAATTTTCATCATTATAATGACAACACAGACACAAAATTAGACTCGAAAGGTTATTTGAAAAAAAAAGTTTCCACTATAACGGCGTAAAATGAAACTAAACTTATTTGAAGACACGGGACTGAATCCCATTTTTCTTTCATTTCTTCTTTTTTTTTTCCTTTCAAAATTTAACACTCACCCCCCGGTGATCGGTCAGCATAATAACCCTTCGATTAGAAAAAATGCAATACTATAACAATGATGCGTAAATTGGGAATGCGGATCCCAACAACATGAGGGAGTCAGCCTAGATAAATGCGGTACCGTTGTACCACACCTCACTAAATCCAATGACGTGCAAATAAATCGGATTAAAATAAGCACGGGTTGAACTCTAGGTAAATCAATGGGTGCATGTTCTAGATTTTCAACCATTTGAAAGTGCATCGATGTGTACCGGTCGACAACGTCTAACAGCCTTACCCAACGCACCTCCTCCGAACCAGGTTTATCTTTTTGTATTCTGAGATACGAAAGAAATTCTAGACACAAAAGTGAAACTGGCGTGCTTGTGTGCTATGTTTCAAAAAACAGAGAAGACAACTGTTATGGCTGTTTCTAGTGCCTGAGAATTGTTTGCACAATTGCGCTGCAAATTTTGCGATAGCGCTTAATAATTTCAATTTTCTTCATCATGATAGCGAAGTATTTCCTGCGATAGTGCAGAGTAATCTAGGTTTTTATATAAATCTGAGTTTCATGATCTTAGACCTAATGGACAAAATCGAAACACATGGTTCAACTTATTTTTATTTTTATTTTTTTGAAAAGTTAAGACTCCACACGAGCAGAACTTTAGAATTGACCCCCTTTCCTTTTCTCCCATATTTTTTTACCCCAAAGACGACTCGAAATTAACCATTACAATGGTGTGAAAATGCACACGACAAAATCAATCATTACGACGATATGATAGACCCACTAAAAACTCTTGACCTAAACATAGACACGATAAAATTCTAAATTCACAATTCTAACGGCATAAATCCCCGATAACTTATTTAAAAACATAGATGCAATAGCTAGATGGGTTCATAGTTCCCAAGTTCGAGCCGTACACTGGGAAGGATGATCCAAGGGTTCATATGAGAATATACTGTAAAAAAATGAGAGGGAGAAGAAAGATAAGTTGTTGATAGCATACTTTTCTAAAAGTTTGGGAGGTGCAGCTACCGAATCGTTCATAAGGCAAGATGTAACCAAATGGCCAATGTTTGAAGACATGGCTACAACATTCTATGACCAACACAAGTACCATATTGAAGTAGTGCCAAATCGATCCTCTTTCGATGCAATAAAAAAGAATCCAGTGAAAGCTTCAGGGAATATTCCCTTAGATGTCGTGAACATGCTGCTCGAGTGAGCCCCCTATACCAGAGGAAGACATGGTCAAGTTGTTCATTTAAGCTCAAGATGAGGCATTTTACGGTGCACAGATTCCTGCCATGGGAAAGCCACTTAACAAGGTATTCAAGATTGGAGAAATGATCGAAAAAGAAGTCATAGATGGCAAGATTGTTAGCCATACAACATTAAGGGCAACACCACATGCAGTACATTGCCTGGAAGCGTTGTAGCCTTTTTTTTTTTTTTGTCTTTCTGTGTACTTGGTTATTTTAGGGTTGTCATCCAAGGGCATTATTTTGCCTGTTTCATTGTTCAAACCCTTATATCTTTATATCAATGAAAAGTGAGATCCCTTTCTCGTCTCAATATTATGTCTCTTATTTTTTCTTGATCTTATTTTCTTAGTATTTTGTTTTTATGTTTTGTCGGCCTTAATAACATGACATGTGTGAGGAATTCACATCTTGATCTAAACACGCGGTCTAATATCTATCTTAAAGAACAATTGATATTGTGAGGAAGAGTTTTAATGTAAACTGGAATTAGTCAATAGTCATCCAATGAGGGAGGTATGGGAAAGGATCAAGATCGTAAACAACCATTTTGGTTAAAGCTGGAATACCATTTTGGAGAATCTATGTTAGGGAAGAAATTGAGGACACTAAGAGGAACAAGTCTCATTTCCACACGACTCTACGTCGGTTCAATATGTTTCATATTTGTGGGAGGCATTCTCGGCTCAGGATGACGAACGACTTTCATTTCTACTGCCCAAACACTATATCCCTTGTAAGCCCTTTGAGCTTGTGTTGTATGTTTTTTTCTGCCTACCCTCATTTGGAATCAATGTGATTATAATTGAAGGAAAAAAAAAAGGAGGAAAATCAAGGAAGAAAAATAGAGGAAAAAACAACAATAACAAAAATAAATCTACCATTGAATGGTAGAGCTACGTCTGACATGATTTCTGTCAAAAGAATATGTAGGCTACCATTCAGGTGCGGTCATAACAGGGAAAAAATTATTTTTCCCCTTGTTCATACTGATGCAAAACATACATCCAAATTTACGGCCACTACATAGAAAATCAAGGGTCCCTATTTATCCTAAACTGGGGCAGAAGTTTGTTTTTTATTTTTAAGAAAAATAAGAAATTCTCTATTCCTCTTATTTTATGGTGTTCATAACAGGGAAAATTTTATATTTTTCCTGTTCCACATTGACGCAACTTGCCTACAAGTTTGAAGCTAGTATAAAGAAAATCGATGGCCCCAGATTATCCTAAACTAGGGAACAAGTTTTATTTTATTTTATTTTTTTTATTTTTTTTTATTTTTTTTTTTTGGTTTAAAGAAAGGGGAGAAAGTCAATGTTCCCCTATTTCTCTATGTTCATCAGGAAAAAAGTCTCAATATTTCCCTATGTTTTGTATAAAAAAAAAATTCGAAATAAAGTTCCTCCGTTCTTACTAAACTGGGGCTAATGTTTATTGTAATTTTTTTTAAAAAATGATTCCAATAGTTGTATCATTCACCAAGTTATTTTATGAGATGTTTTCATACCACTTTTCAAACTAAAGAGAAAAACTCGAGAGAAAAAATAAAGAATTCCCAATTTGCCTAAACTGAGGGAAAAAAGTTTGTTTTATTTTCAAAAGAAGCGATTTCAAAGTTTGTAATATTCATCTAATTGTCTCATGAGATGTTTCTGAGCTTTTATGCTGAACACTTTTCTTCCTAAACTAACCAAGTCTCCTGTGTAATAACTGGTACTCTGTGCTAGTTAATGGCTAGCCATATGGATTTTTGTAGTCTTCCAGCGGTGAAACAAGGTGATCCTCTATCGCCTACCTTATTTTTGCCTGTTGCTGAGTGCCTTTCTAGAGCTCTGAATGCACTACATAGGGATGATAACTTTGTACCGTATGGGATGCCAAAGTGGAGTCCCTACCTTAATCACCTGGCGTACGCAGATGATATGATTATTTTTTCATCTGTTGAGGAGGGATCTTTGAAATTGGTGATGGAAACTCTTGCTAGTTATGAGCTTTCCAGTGGTCAGAAAATCAATAAGGAGAAGAGTAATGTGTATATGCATGGCCACATTTCACAGTTGATAGCTGACAGGGTGCTTGATATCACTGAGATAACGAGAGGTGATTTTCCTTTCAAGTATCTTGGTGTGCCTATTTACTATGGCAGGAGGAAGAACTGTCACTGCAGTGAGCTGGTGGAGAAGGTGCAGAAAAAGCTTGGCTCCTGGACTGATAAACTATTTGCCATAGATGGATGGGCGACTCTGATTTCCTCAGTACTTCAGAGTATGCCTATTCACTTGTTATCTTCCTGTGACCTCCCTACTGGGGTGGTTGCTCAACTTCCCAGGATGTTTGCCAAGTTCTTCAGGAGTATTGGGCTTATTGGAAGACTCTGTATCATCCTCTGAATGAAGGTGGAGTTGGCTTTAGGAGCTTATATGATATTTCCAAGGCCTTATTTGCAAAGCTTTGGCGGAATTTTTGTACCAAGCAGTCTTTGTGGAGAGACTATATGTAACAGCTCAAGCCCGCTAGTGATACTGTCCGTTGTGGGCCTAGGCCCGCACGGCTTTAAAATGCGTCACTAGGGTCGAAGGCCAGTTAACTTATATACCCAGCATCTCTCATGTGTTATGCAGATGTGAGACATTTAACCCTTAGCTAACAACCCTTCTTATGGACTCAGCATCCTCGCTGAGGTTTGCCCCGCATACCGAGATTCGCCTAGAATCATCACGGAGGTTTGCCCCGTGTACCGAGATTCGCCTAAACTTAGTCTTGAACTTTGACCCACATCGACAAGGCTGACACGGAGTGGCTCTGATACCATCTGTAACAGCTCAAGTCCGCTAGTGATACTGTCCGCTGTGGGGCTTTAAAACGCGTAACTAGGGTCTAAGGCTAGTTAACTTATATACCCAGCATCTCTCATGTGTTATGCCGATGTGGGACACTTAACCCTTAGCTGGGGTGTTAAACTATATGAGCAACAAATACTTGAAAAAGCATCACTCTGTAGTGGTATCATGGAAGAAGGGGACTTATGCATGGAAGAAAATGTTGCAGAGCAGGCCTGAGATAGATCATGAGATAATTTGGCAGCTGAAAAGGGGAAATTCATACTTCTGGCTTGATAACTGGACTGGCCTTGGTCCGTTGTATCATGCAGTTCCTCTTGAGTTTCCCTGTGATGAGATCGTAGTGTGTGTCTATGAAGTTGCTGAGGATGGAGTATGGCTTGAGCAGCGCCTCAAGGAGCTATTGCCTAAAGACATTGCTGAGCACGTGATTCATAATGTCAAGCCTCCTATATGTCCTGACCAGAGGGACAGGCCTTTTTGGATGGTAGAGCCTCAGGGCACTTTTTCAGTCCAGTCAGCTTATCATTTGGTGAGGCAAAGGAAGAAGCCAAGTGATCTCTACAAGTACATCTGGATTGAAGGTATTCCTTTTAAGATTTTATTTTTCTTATGGAGGTTGTGAAAATTTAAGCTGCCCTTAGATGATATGCTGAAGAGATTGGGAATTTAATTACTCCCTAAGTGTCACTGTTGTGTGTACCCTGATGTGGAAACTGTTTCTCACGTATTTTTGGAGGTCCTGCAGGTCTTAATTTTGATGGGTTGCACTTGACACAAGTAATACATTTACGGTGGGATGCTCCTGGTAACCCAGTCATGAGGTTGATTTATCATTCTATCACCATATTTATTTTGTGGGAGTTATGGAAACAGAGGAATAATTTGAGGTGTGGTGGGTCGACCTCAGCTCATAAGTTGGTGTATCTGGTCACTCAGCATATTATCATGTTGCTGAGAGTTTGCCGGACGAACTTTCAGTATGCTACTTGTAGGTTGGAGGAATTATTGTCAGTGTTAAGGGATCATACACCTAAACTTGTGATAACAAAGGTTGTGTGGAGTCCACCTCAGGCGGGGTGGATCAAAATTAATACGGATGCTGCTTCTAGAGGTAATCCAGGACTTAATTCTTGGGCTTTTTGTGTTCGGGATGACAGAGGTGATATTGTTCATGCTTGTGCTAGGGAGATGGATGATTGCATGACCACAAATACTCAAGCGGAGGCAACTGCATTTCTTATGGTTGAGGTATGTGGTTTCTACTTCCTATGCAAAAGTTATTATTGAAACGGACTTAATGTTGCTCAAGAACGTAGTGAAAAAAACTTGGGAGGTGCCTTGGCAAATTGTAAAAATAATGGAGGAGATTTGGAGTTTAGTGGATAGTAGAGAGATGGTGGTGATACATGTGTTTAGAGAAAGGAATAAATTGGCGGATTACATGGCGAACTTGGCTATTGATCAAGGAGATGTCATAGTTAATTTGTTTCATGAGTTGGATAGCATGGGAATGAGGTTGGTGAATGTGGATAAGTGTAATGAGCCATATATTCGGGCTAGGCCGAGGAGGAATGTCTAGAAACAAGGGAGGTGGAATTTCGTTCATGTTCGAATCCATGTGGAGGAGAGCATGGAGGCTCTTACTACTAACTTTGTTTTCTTTTTTGTAGGTACTCTCATAGTTATAATTAATGATGTGAACTTTTCTCATGCTCAATGGGTTGATTGAAAGGTTGGAATGCTTTGGAATGTTTCGCTTGGTGTGGTGATTGTGTTGGATGATGGAACATGCAGGTGCATTGTAGAGGAGGCGCTGCATTGGAAACCGCGCGCAAGTACACAAGTGTACAGAAATTTTTCATCCTCAGCATGCACCTCAACGAGCCATCAACTCTGTCCAGGCGATTTGGTGGGCGACGCATACCATACAGCTTTAAACTTTTTCAGCACAGGCTGTGGAGTAGGCGACGCATGGGAGACAACATTCAGCATTTTGCGCGCGGGCGATTTTGAAGGCGACGCCTTCAGTACAGCCTGGACAAAATAGTGGGTACGATTTTTCCGCATGCTTTGCTCAGGCGACGCATGGACTACAGCCTTCACAAGTTGGGTGCAATTTTATAGGCGACACCTGTGTTATAGCGTCCCAGTATCTGGCGGCATGCTATTTTCACTTGTTTCAAGACATCAAAGGTTGATCCATGATCATTAAATAGGACATGGTTCAATCCAATAAACTAAGAAAATATGCTAGCTCATTTGGTTAATAGGAGTATACTTTATTACTTAGAGTTTTCATTATTTTTGTTGCTAGCTAGTAGTTTGCTTGTAAAGTTTAGTGTCAAGTTATTATGTTTGCTTCCGTTGGTGGTATTTGCATTTTCATATGCTCATTCCAATGGGGGTGGCTATAGTAATTAGGCACGTAGCTATTAATGTTCTAGTTAGCCATTATCTAATCTTAGCAAGGATTTATTGTTTTCAATGTGTAAAGATTTTATTTACTTTTCTGTTGAATATTATTAAAAAAATCAGCCACTAAGCTATATGAAACGTAAAAGGGCGCCACATGTCAACAGTCAGGTAAAAGAATAAAGAGAGGGACTAGTCAGTGAAACTTCTGAAGAGCACTAATAATCGAATGAGGGTCGTTATAGTTGTCATCAAGTCTTGTTTAAGCAGGACTTTCAAACTAGGGCAAATGGTCAGGGTTACACCGTGTTAACGGATCAAAGGTTGATTTCAAGATGCATGTCACGTTTATTAAGGTTTTCGTTCCACCTCAAAATATGTTTCTTCTATCTTCCAGGGACATTTTTCGTTCGATGTCTCCTCTTTGAGTTTCTTCACTTCGTTTTCATTTATTTCCTTCTCATTATTTTTGGGCAAACAAAAAGGTTCTCAAAGCTTGTCTACAAGTTTCATTTGTACCAGAACAAAGTCGGGAATGGGAGCTGAACGTCGAGATTGTACCATGAAGATCGGCAGTGAATGGCATGCTATTTTCTACAAGGATTTGACCAAAGACTAGGATAATCATATGATTTTGAAGATCCTTTAGTTGGGAGACAAAAAATGGATTGATCATAATAAGACGTTTGTTCTTCAGGAACCAATGTGAAGAGAAAAGAAGAAAAAAAGGAAACAAAAGAAATATCAAGGACCACTTAAACCGAGAGCAACGGTTTTCAATTTTTGATACAAGCCTTGGACAATGAGCAGCAGTTTTAACTTTCAAGTTAAAAGCCCGTCTAAGCGAAAATATCAATTTTCAAGTCAAAGCCGGCCCGGGTGGCAGTTTCAACTTTCAAGCCAAAGGCCGCCTAAATGGCAGTTTCAAATTTCAAGCCAAAGCCCGCCCAAGCGACAGTTTCAAATTTCAAGTCAACGCCTGCGCAAGTGGTAGTTTCCACTTTCAAGTCAAAGCCTGCCCGAGCTGCATTTAACCTTTCAAGTCAAAGCTCGCTCGAGACCGCTCGAGCAGAAATTATAACTTTCAAGTCAAAGCGTGCCCGAGCGGCAATTTCAAGTTTTCAGCCATTTCACTTTCAAGTTAAAGCCCGCCCAAGCAGCAATTTCAACTTATCGGCAGTTTCAACTTTCAACTCAAAGCCCGCCTGAGCAGAAATTTCAAGTTTTCAATAATTTCAACTTTCAAGTCAAAGCCCGCTCGAGCGGCAATTTCCAGTTTTGAGAGTTTTTAACTCAGATTTCAAGTCGCCCACCTGAAGAACGAGGTACAGTTGAAGAAGTCAAGGTGCTCACCTAAAGAATGAGATAATCCATTTTAGGAAGTCGAGGCACCCACTTGAAGAATGGGAGAGTTCATTTCAAAAAGTCAAAGTACTCGCCTGAAGAATGAACGAAGTCAGTTGAAGAAGTCAAGGCGCCCACTTGAAGAACGAGGGAATCTATTTCAAAAAGTCAAGGCTCCTACCTGAAGAACGAGGGAGTTCATTTCAAGATGTCGAAACGATCATTTGAAGAATGAAGAAATGTCATTTGAAGAAGTCAAGGCACCCACCTGAAGAATGAGAGAATCCATTCTAAGAAGTCAAGGCGCACACCTGAAGAACGAGGGAATCCATTTCACAAAAGTCGAGGCACCCACCTGAAGAAAAAGCGAATACATTCAAAGAAGTTGAGGCGCCCACCTGAAGAACGAGGGAATACATTCAAAGAAGTCGATGCACCCCCCTCCCCAAAGAACGAGGGAATTCATTCAAAGAAAGTCTAGGCGCCCACCTGAAGAACGAAGGGAATCCATTTCAATAAAAGGAGGAAGACCCACCTAAATAAATAGCGGTTGTTTTATTTTCAACAAGGAGGAACACAACCCACTAGAACCAAGAGTGGTGGTTTATTTTCAACAAATGAGGCAAGCGAGAACTAAGGGGCTCATCTCAGGAAGAGACTTAGAGTAGGAATTTTAATTTTGCATTTCAATATTGTAATTTCCATTCTTCTTTTGTAAAAGAATGATCAACAGCCAATAACTAGCAACCACCAACTAGAAATAACAGCCTAAGTGTGTCTAGAGAGAGTCTCAAGTCAGTCAAGGTAAGTCTAGAACCATCTTTGTTAGTCCTAATGTGTTAGAAGAATCTAGAGTCAACCGTAGTGTGTTTAGAGGTGTCTAGGGTCAGTCCAGAGAGTCTTGAAGAGTCTGGTGTTTGTTTGTATGCGGTAGTCCCAGCTACCCGCATGTGTAGAACTACACTGACCAAATTTCTTAGTCCGGAGTTATGTAGGTAGCCTTGTAGTCAGGGTACGGGACAATTTTGCATGTTCTCTAGGACCGCAAAGCTAAAATTAGTTGTTGATTACGTCTTTGCTCGAAAACTCTTCATGTTCTCGTCTAAAGAGGGACAGCAGTAATCACCTAATTTTGGCAAAGAATCCAAAATTATTAAAATAGTAGTGTTACTTTTCATGTTATTTTGTTTATTTTTCCTAGATTTCCATCCGTTTTATTTAGATATTAATTTGGAAAAAATACTTGAAAATTACCAAAAATAGAATTAATTATGAATAATGTTAATTTTGTCCTCTTTGCATTAATATGATTTTGTGGATATTATTTTGATTAAATTTGTAGTTAATTAATTATATTTTTAAAGTAGGACTTTGTTTAATTAAGTTTAGCATTTTTCTTTTGGGCTGCCTGAATTTGGATGAAAGATGAACCTAGCCCAATCCCACGCCCAACCCGTGCTGATTCCCATCCCAATCGAGGACATCCCATTATATAAAAGTTAAATTTTCTAATTTTGGCCATTTTTCCACAAATCATCATATCTAAAGGGAACTCTGCCCAATTTTGTATCGTCGCCGAGCTCCACTGCTGGCGACAAACTCCTACCATATTTTTAGGCCAAATATTACATCATCCAATGCCTTTTAGCCTCCACTTTCCATTTCCACTATCAATTTTTCCAAAAGACGAGCGAATCGGCATAAGTCAGATGTCAAAATATCGGCGGAACCCTAACTTCAGTGACCTGAACTTGTTCCGTTAGTACATACATCAACGAGCTCGCCTCGGTCTCCTTTACCCATTTCTCAAGGTATTTTCACCAGAAAGTCCCTCCTTTTCCCCTTTCATATCAACTCGCTTTCTCCTTTCTCCCCGTGGTTTAAGATTGTAACATAGGTCATGTTGTGATGAGGTGACAGTTTTGTTTTAAATGTGGTATATGGTGTGTGTCACTATTAGTGGTTGCGTTAGAAGTGGAGCAGTGGGGTGTTTGGCATTATTTTGTTGTCGAGACATAATGAAAAGCTGGTGTGTGAGTGTGTGTGTGTGTGATGCCACTAGCGAGAAGATGCCTTGGTGTCGAGGCAGTAGTGATGACAATGTCGTGATGAACGACAATGGTGAGGTAGCATTGCAATGGTGGTGATATGAATGTGATACAGTGGCATTGATGATGGTGTTATAGCCATTTCGAAGCTATGATGGCGGAGATATTGCGATGTTGATGGCATGATGCAGCTAGATGATTTAGCTTCGATAAGCAAGTGTTGTCTTGGCTTGGTGAGGCAAAGGCAATGCTGATTTTTGTGATGGTGCAGCGACAACTTGGAGGCGACACGATGGTGGTTTAAAGCTGATCCGAGAGAGGTGAACGAATAGGCATAAAAGCTGCAGCGAGGCAGCTGCGAGTAAGCTTTGGCGTTGGCTTTGGCTTAGATGGGTTAGGTGTAATCAGTCCTTATTTTTCTTTCCTATTTGTTAAGATCATGTTAGCAGTAGAAAATATTTTTAGGATTGTTTTAGCTTTAAACTAGGGACTTATGGTAGTATTCCTCTGACTATTTAGCTATAAGTATTATGTGGTTTAATTTGCTAAAAAATCATGTTGTAGGTTGATAACATATATGAGAATTCAGCTGAGTAATTATTGTTGTTGTCTAAACTTGTACCTTTATCAAAGCATGAATGAAATATGTAGTTGTTTATCCCATAGAGTTGCATGAGTTTAAGCATGAGCATGTGTTAGAACCTGTCTTTGTTTAATACAGGTTTAGTTCTATCTTGTATTGTGAGTAAGGTCGTCTAGTTTAATGTTTAGGAAAACATGTCCAAGCTTCTCTTGTTCTATATTTATTCACTGCCAATTTGAGCTCATATGAAAATGTTCTTGTCATTGTTCATTATATAAGCATAGGGCCATTTAGTGGAAGTGTTATGTATTCTTACATGAGTTTGGTATATTAGTTTAGGGTAATTTAGTATTGAGTTATTTATGTGCTTGCTGGGAGTGTCTAAAGGGATTCATTAGGACCAATCTTTGATGAAGTTTGTCTATAAATTAGGTTTAGACGACCTGGGAATTCGGGCCAATCAAATAGGTTCTGGGATGTAACCCTTTTATGTTCAAACAGGCTTATATTTTGTCTTTAAAAGGTGAGTAGAAAGTCAAATAATGAGACAAAAAGTGGCAGCACTTTATAAGGCTCTTCTGCCGCTTTAGTGTCTTGGAAAAGCAAGGGATGCTTGGCGTTAAATTTTGTTGGGCTTTGCATCAAAAGGTTGTTGTCCAACAGCTTTTTCTCTTAATTTTTTGAGCTATAAAAAGGGGAATTTCTCCCCTCATTCACATTGAAGAAGATCTGGAAAAAAAATACTAACACTATAAATCTGGAAGAGAGAACAAAGAGAGAAAACATTGAGAAAGAAAGAAAGACAAAATAGCAAGATAGTAGCAGTGATTTAAAGCTTAAGATAGGAGTAGAGTTGAAAAAATAAAGAGAGAGCGAGAGAGTCGTCTCTTTATGTGTTTGCCATGTTGCTTCAACATTTGTATGTTTCAAGCCTGTTTGAGGCCCAAAAGTATGAATGTATGTTCAATTAATCTGTAGCATTTGTGACCATGTCTACACTATTTTATGAACTTGTTTCCTTGTGTTTGATATTAAGAAAGCAAAACGTTGAAGCTTGAAAAATTGGTAGATTTATAGGTTGTATGTTCCAATATAATGGTTGTTGTGTTTCAAATTTTGGAATATTCTTTCATAACTTGTTTAAAAACAACCATATTCAAGTTCCAGATTAATGTAATTTGATTTCATATATATAAAACAGGAAAAATTTGCAACGGGTAGGTGAAATAAGATATTTAGTGCTAATCTTCTTTAGAAGTCAGACATGACGTGCAAGGCTAGTCCTTATTAAAAAAATTCCTTATCCAAAAATAACGTGCAAGAGTGGTCCATCAAATGTAACGAGATATATGATTGGCAAGTTCAAACCAGTTTCACGGTTGGTCTCTAAGTAGAGGCCATAATCTTATAATTAGTAAGTGGCCATTCCGTTAAAGTTACAAATAAAGGAGAGTTTCTATGTCATTTTTATTTTTCTGTGTTAACGTTCAAAACAACCATTCAAAAAGAAGCAACAACGTATACATCCTAATTCTCACAATAAATTGATAGGTTTAGGCTACTTGATATGCCGATTTAAGCTTAATTAGATAATAACCATTTGTTCACATTGAAACTCATTTTAAGTAAAAAGATTTAGAACAAGTGAAGTGCCTGCACCTTTTAAATTGATTTAAGTCAGAAGATTTCAAACGGGTGAAGTACATGTGCAATTATATCTCTATCTGAATTTTCTTTTGAACGGACAAAATTAATTATCAAATGAAAGCATAACATATCAAAGGCGAAATACAAAAAATAATTCAAAGAGTCGAAATGTGTCAATTAAAAGCAAAGGCACAACAATTGAGGGTGCCTAACACCTTTCCAAGAGTCAAGTGAGATCCTTACCCGGATACTCTGACACAGACCACTAAACGAGTCATAGATGTTCTAGGCACACCTCATTGGTGACTTGACACACCTTAACTTGCCAAGTGGCGACTCTAAATCTCTTAATAATTTGTGTACCTTAAAACACCAGTCACTGCCTTAAGTTTGGTAAAAAGAGGGCGTGATACCATCAGAATTTCGACTAGTTCTTATGGAACATACAACCTTCTTTCCTCCAATTTTAGCAAATGGAAAGGAGGAAGGAAGATCATTCATGCCCAAGTTTTTGGTTTTCTCAAACATAATCTGATCTCCATTGTTTCTCCAAAACGTAGACGTAACTATACATCATCGACAAGTAATAAAGTAGTGAGTCGAGTATCGTTCCCACGAGGACTATTGTTAATAATTGTATTCTAGTAAATAATTTCTTTAAAAAAATTATTTAGGGATCTGTTCGATGATTGTTTTAATTTTTACTAACTAAAGGAAATGATAATTAAAAACAAGTAATTGCAATCAAGTATTTGAGAGCACATTATGAAAACCTGTCGATTCTTCACGGCTTTATGCAAGCTACTCTAACGCCTATATTTCTATCGAATTAGATCATCGAGCATGCATTAAAAAACTTTGTATTTAGCTAAACAAGGTGAATAGGTATATTTCTATTCTATCCGCAAATCGATTCCCTGATGCCCAGATTCACAATCAAGCTCTATTCTTTCTTATGTGCATTCATAAGCTCCCTCTATCGAGTTCAACTTATGAACCATAGATAGTGTTCAATTATTTGGCCCTAATAACCAAAAAATTAAGCGCAAGAAAATAATAAAAAATCCGTAGCAGTAAATCAATAGGTAGAAATCAACTTTCAAACAACAACCTTTATGTAATTGCTCTAACTCTAGAACGATATGTTTAGCTATGCATATTCATGATAACAAAACAAGAATTCATATAAGAAAGATTGAATATTGTACATAGATGAAAGTAAGAATCAAAACCCTTTTTTTAACGTGTTCTCTGGCAAAACTTTGCAAATAATTTGACTTCCTCTCTAAATAACGAGATTAAATTTATTTCTAGTGTTTGCAAATTACTAGGCTAAGTTATACAAACTCCTAGACTAAGTTAGAAAAGTTGTGGTCGCCAGGCTTCACGCTGTATTAAAGGCGTCGCGCCCAAAACTGCCTTAACAAAAAAGTGGTACTCAAATCTCCAAAGGCTTTCTCTGGGTGCCACATGCCAAAAAACCCTATGATGGTAAAGGCTGTGCTGAAGGCGTTGCTTGTGAAACAACCTTTAATAGTCTGAAGCTGTGACAGAGATAAATTTTGCACCATACCCTTGCCTTCTAGCATCGTATCCCACATTTTACTAAGTCCACCAACTCCTCTCATCGAATCATTATTTTTTGCTCGATTTTATTTATTCTTGCTCTGTTTACACTCGTTAAAGCCCTACAAGCACAACTACAAAAAAAAGAGTGCAAAATATATAATTGTAACACCAAAGGAACAAGTAAAGTACTACGAGTGCAAGGAAATATTAAGAAAACATAAGCACATATCGCCAAATATGAGTAATATTTTAAGGAAACTAAGAGGCAAGATCGAAGACAAAGAAGACAAAAGTTAAAGTGTTCATCTGAAAAATAGAATAAGAAAGGGCTAAAGTCTCTATGAAAGAAGTGCTTATTTCAGAAGTGAAAGATGAGGTGGTGAAAAAGGTGTTGGCGAAGAAACCTTTATATATAAGAAAGGAAGATACAGAGAGATATGAATCAGTCAAAGAAAACTATTACGACGGATACGAAAGGATTCGATGCAGTAATAATAGCAGGAATGACACTTTTTGTAACGATGCGGAAGACCAAAGGAACCAATTAAATGCGGACACGTGGACGGGCAAGAGAACCAAAGAATCCTGAACAGTTAAAGTAGCTTGGAATTTCAGAGGATATAGCCGAACTACCCTCGTTGCATCTTTTCGTTCTCTTTTCACACTTCTTTTCACTTCTTGACTACTTATGGCTACACTCGGCAAGTGGGAGAACTAATTGTATGGGTAAAATACGCCACCTTGTCTAGCTGGAAAAGACTAGGCTCGCCCTGCAAGTCTACTGGCACTAAGAATATACGTCTGCTCTATAAACCACGACCACTCAACAGGCACGTACCTATCCACCTTGAAAGCATTAGTCTCTTAGTTAGGTTTTACCTCATATAACCGTCTTTTGTAATGGGCGAAAAGCCTATTAAGTTAGTATTTTACCATAATTAGGTTTGGGTTAAACCTAAGCCTATAAATACTCATCCCTCATTGTAATTCATCGTCGAGATTCGACTAAAATCCTCATTTATTGGAGGAGTACAACTCCTACTTTCTTGCTTTAATTTCTTTAATCTTCGTAATTAATATTATTATTTGTGACCCCTATAAATTTATGTGTTTAATCTAGCGAGCAAATTTTAGGTATAAACCCATTTATGTTTAGAGAGTAACGTTTCACTACTAAAAAAACATGAAATTCCGACCACCAAATCGGTCGCACATCGGTCGTCAGGTCGACCGATCGGCGACCGATACGGGTGGTCCGATAATCAATGGTAGCAAACAGCCCTGCGACCGAAACTCGGTCGATATTACGACTACCATGCGACTGAATTTCGGTCGCACAATAGCTCACATACAGTGACCAATCATGCGACCGATTTTCGGTCGCACATACTATGCGACTGAAAATCGGTCGCACAATTGGTCTCACTTGCTGGAATTACATGTGACCAATGATGCGACCGATTTTCGATCGCATAGCATGTGCGACCGAAAATCGGTCGCAGGATTGGTCACTATTGTAGCATTAACGGTGACCGCTCTGCGACCGAAAATCGGTCGCAAAACCTGTAAAAACCTGCAATAAAAATCCTGCAATCAGGCTTTAGCAACAGCAAAAACCAGCAATTTTAATACCTGGAATCAAGCACCAATACACAGCAATATACTGAACATTTCAAAAAACAGTAATTCACCAATACAACGCAATCAACCAATAAGTTCAAAAACATCCAGAACCATTAGTTATATCCTAAAATTGTTAACAATACAACTTCACAAACATTCAAATGACTACTCGGGCGAGGCTGAGCTAGACCCGGACTCGGAAGAGGAAGAGGAGCTGCGTCGATGCCTGCTCTTATGCTTTCTTCTTCTCCTTTTTGGCAAGCATCTTTTTGATCATTTCCTGGGTTTCTTGATTCACTTTCGACAGCTGTGCGATCTGCTCTCTCATTAGAGCCATCTCAGCAGGATCAACGGCGCTCGACGGAGAAGAAGTAGCTGAAGAGCCCAAAAAGCGAATATTATGCTTATCCGGAGCAAATAGCGAACCAAGACCACAAGCATACCCCTTCTTAACCCCTCCAACAGTATCGACCCATATCTGCTTTTCTTGCTCGAACGTCAAGGGAGCCGGGGTGCTGCTTCCGGCGTCCGATGCTTGGGTCGATGTCCAGTCTTCCACAGCCTTTGTAGCCTTTTCCTGAATAACATTAATATATTAAAGATGTTAACAGAAAGACTATACGTTGAAGGATTGGCGCGACTAAAGATCGAATTTTACAAACTTACCCATGCCTCTTTTGCGTGGGGCTCGACCCACTCTCCACCGCCCTTCTTGGCACCCTTTGTATGCCTGATCTTGTGCAGCTCGAGCACAGGAATAGTGCGCTTTTCTTTCTTTTCCTAAAAATTAAAAATCATAATATGTTAGACAAAAAAGCAACTGTTAAAGTAAATAATCAATCAAGTAAATAGCTGTACCAAGCGCATCTTTTGTGTAGCCGCGCTAATTGAGCCACCGGTATGGAGCGATCCACCCTTTTCCGACCCTCGCGCAGCCTTTCCTTGTACGCTCTTCGCCTTGAACTCGGGCGTCTGCCAATATTCATCCAGCTCCGCCCACTGACGGGCATCCAGGAAGCCGGGCCTTGTACCTTTATGCCGCGCATTGTAAAGGGTTTGCTTGAATAGCGCAACACATTTCTTTGGGAAGATGCTGCGAATGTTATAATCCAGACCCTGATGCCAGATACATTTGCCCTGATAGAGTATCAAAATATTTTCTTTAAACATGTTCATGGTTTAAAAAACTGCAATTAGTTTTAAACCGAATGCATATTTATCACCTCAAAGTCTACCAATATTTGCTTCTTCACTTGCTGGGGCACATCACTCCATTTTCGCCAAGTGCGCTCTCATGCACGCAGTCTTACCCTTGACATCCATGACAGTATTAAGGACTGCCTCGAAGAAGTTCTTCTCAATATGCATTAGATCGAGATTATGGCGCAGAAGGTTATCCTTCCAATAAGGCAACTCCCAGAAAATGCTCTTCTTGGTCCAGTTATGTTCGACCCCAAAACCAGGTGTTTTAGTTTGCAAGTTCTCAGTTACCTTTGGAAGGTCCTTAACCCTGTTCCATGTCTCTATCCCTGTTAACCTGCGAGGAGGCTCCTCATAATCAACCTGATTCTTCATGAATGCATTTGTATTATTCCTAAAAGGATGCTCCATTGGCAAGAATCTACGGCAGCAGTCAAACCATGTCACTTTACCTCCATTTTTCAATGTGAAGGCCTTTGTATCTTCCATACAGTATGGGCACGCTAGCTTCCCTGCAGTGGACCACCCAGACAGCATCCCATATGCTGGAAAGTCATTTATGGTCCACATCAAAGATGCATGCATTTGGAAGTTCTGCTTCATTGATACATCGTAGGTTTCCACTCCTTCATGCCAAAGTGTCTGCAATTCATCAATCAAAGGCTGCAAATAAACATCAATACGAGTTTTCGGGTTATGTGGACCAGGTATTATACAGTTCAAAAAAAGATATGGACTGGTCATGCACATTCTGGGAGGCAGGTTGTATGGTGTGACAAATACGGGCCAACAAGAATATGGCGTAGACGAGACATCAAAAGGGGTGAAGCCATCGGAACACAACCCCAACCTTACATTCCTCGGCTCGCTAGCAAATGACGGATACACTTGATCAAAGTATTTCCATGCCTCACCATCTGAGGGGTGTGATAGAATACCCGGCTGCCTTGTCCGCTCATGATGCCACCTCATGTGAGGAGCAGAACTCATGGAAGCATACAACCTCTTTAACCTGGGTATAAGCGGCAAGTAATGCATCCACTTAACAGGTTTCGGCTTCGTTTTTTTATTTTTCTGGGGCTTGTATCGAGGCTCCTCACAAAATCTACATTGCACGAGCTCGGCATCATCCTTGTAATATAACATGCAACCATTAACACAGCAATGAATCTTATGAGAAGTAAGGCCTAATGAGGAAACCAACTTCTTTGTGAAGTAATAAGAAGTTGGTAAGTCCATGTTACCCGGCTTTAGTTCATTCATAAGGCCTATGATGGAATCCATGGCAGCTTGAGAAATACTATAATCTGATTTGATACTCTGCAATCTGACAGCAACAGACAACTTGGAATGTACCGAGCCCTCATGGAACGGACGACTTGCTTCCTCCAACATTTTATAGAATTCAGTTGCCTCGGCATTTGGAATGTGCTCAGTGTTAGGCTGTGATGTACCCGGCTGCATGGGATCATTATCCGGGTACATTCCAAAAGCATCACAAACCATATCATCCATTCTATAATCATTACGGTCTAGTTCCAAAACCGGAGAACTAGTAGTGCCATGAATATGTTGAAGCATTTGAATGTACCCCTGCAAATCCCACGGCTCTCCATGATAACGCCAAATATAGTAATCTACAGATGCAGTGGTACGGTCGTCATATCTTGGAGGGTTTGACATTTGCACTTTATGCAGGGGCACTTAATTGTACCACGCCTTATAAAAGGTTCGGTTGTTGTTGCTAAAGCAACAAATTCCTTAAGACCCTCTTCAAATTCAGGCCTTATCCCCCGCCGACCGGGGAAAA
Organism: Petunia axillaris subsp. axillaris; assembly: GCA_029990575.1. Lineage (NCBI taxonomy): Eukaryota > Viridiplantae > Streptophyta > Magnoliopsida > Solanales > Solanaceae > Petunia > Petunia axillaris. The sequence continues at coordinate 40,673,850 of JARKNS010000007.1, forward strand.
GTCTATTGTCCATCCACAAACGACGTGCATTAAAGTCCATATCTACACAAAAATTGCCAAATTGAGAACAATCCAATTGGTACCAATTTTTAATAATCCTACCCTTTTTTTGAATATCCATTGGTCCGTTTGAATTCCATATTATCTAGTAAGTCAATGCAATACAAAACGCATACAATTTATCTGGTTTAGTCATAAGATGTTGCAAACATGAACAATCAAAACAACAATACCTAAACCCTAACTTTAAATGCATAGCAAATATCCCAAACACCACAACCCATGACAAGACATCAACACATTGCAAACAACTCTACCAAACAATTCCCAACATATCACAACAATTACCATAATTAATCTCAAACATCACAACCCTAAATTTAAAGTTCATCAACCCAAAACAACTTATTATACATCACATTGTATAGAATAAACTAATTATAACTAACAACTAACATGTAAACAACATATATAGGCTCTCCATTATTTAAAAATATTTATATAATTAAATTCGGATTATTAAACAAAAAAAAAATTACCTCTACTTTGTATTGGATCCAATGGCAAGCAAGTATGAGTTACCAATGTGCTATCCACCCAATAACTACAAAAAAAGTGGATTAAAAAGTCATTATATGAGTTTTTAAAAAAATAACAAAAATTACTAAAAAATGAAATTTACCTTGAATTAGTAGGTGTAGATTGTGTTAGATGTTATGTTGGAGGTTATAGAGTAGTAATTTAAAGTTATATGGGGTTTATAATGGTGGAAATGTGATTATGGGGTGGGGGGGGGGGGGGTTCGGTTTTTAGGGTTTAAAATTGAAATGGGTTTTGTTGAAATGGGGGAGAAGGGTGTTCTACCCGTTTTTAGTCACAGTTAGGCGACCGACTATGCGACCGATTTTCGGTCGCCTAACTTTGACTAAAAAAGTCAATTTTTTCACAGACCCATATGCGACCGATTTTCGGTCGCCACTTTTTTTTTCGTTGAATGTGCGACCGAAATTCGGTCGCAGAGCTGTGGAGACCGAAAATCGGTCGCAGGATGGTGGTCACTGATCCGGTTTTTTTTAGTAGTGTTTGTTTGTTTTAACTTATTACTATCAGGAACAGAGATTAGAATCTATTTCTAGCTAGGGAAGGTCCTTCCTTGACTAGGATTTGGGGGTCCTGCTCTATCTTAATTAATCTCTAACATGCATTATTAATAATTTCTTTTGTCCACATTAACTGCACCGATACAATATATCTCATTTCTTTTTTGTAAATGCTTTATTTTGGCTTAAAAGATGTAGCAATAACGAATTTTTGCTGACTTACTCTATGCTTAATTGTTATTATTGTTCTCGTTTGTTAATACTTCCATCCAACTCTACTACTTCCGTAACTTACAATTTATGAGCAGATACACGTTAACATTCAGTAGTATAATCCACTGGTAAACTACTTCAAACTGCTAAAAATTCCACCAAAATTAAACGTTCTTTTCTCTTTAACGGAGCATGAACGATAAAATTTAATTAATAATTAGAAGATATTTTTTCCCACATTGCCGTTCCATGTGTCATAGATTATAATTGTTTGGTACTACTTGTTCAATCTTTTATTTTCACATAGCCTTGCATTAGTCATTTTTCAAGATTCTTTTACTACCTAGCCATGTAATCCGGGGCGGACCAACAGCCCTCCAAAGGGATCCAATAAACACCCATCACCAAAAAATTATATTGTGTATATAAGTTAAAAACTGCACAAACAGGTATATGTATTAGTCTTGACTCCCCTTACATCAAATGATGTTCTAGTCAAGCAGTCAAGGGGTCTCAAAAGTTTGCTTAGAACCCTAGTTTGAGTCTTTGCTTCAACAAAATATTTATTATTTTTATTAATTGATATTTTTTGAGACCTCTTGACAAAATTCCTGCTTGGACACTATATGTAATCATGTTATGCAAGACACTTGTCCCTAACATCCAACGCATAAAATTTTCTTGCCTTTATTTATAATCAGAAACTTATCGGTAGAATACCCTGTTACCTCCCTAACCTCTGTCATGTTTTATAAATTGTACATCAAAACTATTGCTCATTTTAATTACTGTTTAAACTTAGTTATTTCATAGTATTTATCCATCTGGACGATCTTAGCTCAGGGAGATGAGACACACTCTCTATTACACACATTTTTATGTCCACATGAATTTTTCTTTTCAAAACTATATTTACTCCCTCTGTCTCAATTTATATGACTTCATATTTTTTTTACTCCGTTCCAAAAAAATAATCACTTTCTAAATTTAATAATTATTTTATAATATTAGAGATTCACAACTACATAAACTTTTATAATTTATCTTAAATCAAAAATTTCAAAAAGTCTTTCATACTTTACTAAACTTCGTGTCCAATTAAATTTTGTGTAACTTGGCCCCTCAGAATTTGACTTTTTGGTAATCAAGAAATTAGAAAGACGCCAGCAGAGAATGGATGAAGGTCCACGGTTTTGGCCAAATACATCTCTATCAAGAAACGCGAAACGTTTTATCAGTACATATTAAATTATTCATAGTCTTAATTAACTCGCTAGACATGGATTTCGGAAACCTTTACCCCTTGAATGCTGACATGACAAAGATAGTGTGTCCGTTCTTTTTTAGGCTCGTGAGTGAAGAAAATTAAAATAAATCAATTTTTAGATGGGGTTATTTTCAACTACCCATGCAGTCATATACAATGGCTTATTTGTGTATTGGGTAAAAATTGATTCGAAGACATAGCATTTCGGTAACACGGTTCGGAGCTGACCGAACGGATGCTAGCAAGCTATGAGCCAAGATGAACAGCAGGTCGCCGAGGTCAACGACCGAAGAAAGGAAGCAAGGTATTTTGCCTCGGTGAAATGTCACCTCGGTCGATCGCGAAGCCATGCACCCGAAGCTAATAGCCTAAGCTTCGGTAGACGAGGTCGTCTGCAGTCAACTGGTTTTCCTTCTATTTTGGCCCACTAACTCCACTATCTGAGAAGTGGAAGCATGCAGATCTCAGTGGGAACGTGGGATCATGGCCTTGTACTACTGCTAGTCTATAAATAGCTTCTCTTTTTACAATGTAATCATTCATAAATACATATAGAAACTCTAGCAAAATTTGTACTCATTAGCATATATTGAGATCTCGTTCTTTTATTTATATTTCCGTCCATTGTTGTTCATATTTCGACTTTGATACTTAGATTTACTTGTATTCACCACCCAAATTCGATTTGTGATCCTAAATCAGTTTGGGCCTATACAAATTGGCGTCGTCTGTGGGGATACGAGCATAAACGCTTTGTTCCAAAGTTGAACGTTCTTTTCGTTCAAAGTCCAATTTTTATCTGACGAGATGGCTGACAATAGTAGAAATCTCATTGAACCTCAGCTAACTCCCGATGGATAGGCTAGTGTTCAATCGAACCCAAACTCCAACGCACATCTAACATCACCAGCAACAAATCCTTCATCTTCAGCTTCCAACGAAGCCTTTCAGGCCAATGTTGTCTCCACCCTGAAAGCTCTTCAAGAGCAACAAGCCGACCAGGCTATCATCAATGCTGAATTTCGCACCTCGTTAGAGGCGAGGAATAGCTCAACTCCGAGTGGCGTCCCACCTGTGGTTCCAAGTGGAGGCATCCCGACCTTCATTCCTACAGGCGCGATAATTGGGAGACCTCAAAATGAGGCCACATATAGGGGTTTGGTCACAATACCGAGCACCACGCCACACTTCGGGACCATTCCCACCGTGGAAGAAACTACCTCCTCAGTAGACGTTGAAAAGCTAACCAAGGAAATCGAAGCCGGAGTTAAGGCTCTTGTCGAGGCGCGCGTGGAAAAATGACTTGAAAGTGTCCCCGGGGTGACTAAGACTCAAGATGCTCTTGATATTGACCAATACAGGCAGTTGCCGTTTAAGCCCGAGGCTGCTCCCGCACCAACTCCAAAAAATTTCAAAATCTTGTTTCTGAAAAAGTATAATGGGACTATTGACCCCGTTGAACATGTGACCGAATACATGTCAATGATGTTGAGTAACGACTTAACGGAGATAGAAAAGGAGTCGATGCTTTTGAAAAAATTCGGTCGTGTCACTATGGCACTTCATGAAGTGGGGAATAGACATCATTGGCCCCTTGCTGAAGGGAAAAGGAGGTGTTCGTCTTATTCTTGTTTTAACCGATTACTTCATAAAATGGGTGGAAGTAGGAGCTAAGACCGAGGTTAGACAGAAGGAGGTAATTTATTTTATCAAGAAGAACATCATCTATAGGTTCGGCGTCTTAAAGGAGATCACTTGTGACAATAGTCCATAGTTCATGGGGGCAGCTATCACTGATTTCCTTAAGCAGTGGGGAATAAAAAGAATAGTGTCGACCCCCTACCACTCAAGTGCCAATGGACAAGCCGAATCCTCAAACAGAGTAATAATTGAAAATCTCAAGAAAAGACTTGATGAGAAAAAAGGTCCTTAGCCCGAAGAGTTACCAGGGGTGCTGTGGGCAATGCGAACAACGGAGAAAAATAGCATTGGTGAAACCCTATTTTCCCTTGCTTCTAGCATGGATTCACTTATCCCCGTGGAAGTGGGCGAACCAAGTCTTCGATAGGCTCACACCACCGAAGATGCCAATCAACAAGCCATTCATAGAGTTAGATTTGCTCGAGGAGAAAAGAGAGTTGGCCTTGGTTCGATTAGCAGCACAAAAAGGAAAATCGAGGCATATCTCAATAGGAAGGACAAACTTAGGGATTTCAAAGTTGGTGATTATGTACTAAAGGCTTCAAATCAGTCAACGAAAGAAAAGAATGAGGGAAAACTCGTTGTAAACTGGGAAGGGCCTTACAGAGTTAAGGCGAGTGTTGGAAAGGGGTCTTACCAGATCGAACACTTACAAGGCTAACCCGAACCTTTGAATTGGAACATCTCCAATCTGAAGCAATATTACTTTTAAAATCGAGGCAAGCATTCCTTGATCATTTAAAATTCACCTACAGCCTCGAGCCGAAGAATCCTCCTAAGGCTTTGGTCGAAATATTCGAACTTACCCCCCATTTTACTTTGCTCTACCTTTTCAGGAAGCGGATAAGATGATTTTCAGTACTTGGATCTTCATCAAGATTCACACCCAAACACTGGGGGAAGTGAGAGGTGGGATGCGACCGAGGTCAGCTTCGAGCCTCCCAACCGAAGTCTATCTATTCAGCAACCGGGGACTGACTCCCAGGAAATAGATTAGTACTTGTATTTGCACCCGATAGTGGCATGTATTAACTTGTTTTTGCGCCTAAGTTCTACTTAGACTAGGCCTTATGTAAGAAGCCGGTTGTGGCTCGTTGATATCATCAATGAAATAAACTTGATTCAATATCTCTTTGTTTCTATGATCTCATATACCGAAGCTATATTCTAAATGCATTGACTCGAGAACGGGACATCGTTCTAAGTTCGCATCGGTTTTATATGATTAAGTCTTGCAAGCAAATTACTTTAAGTGTTTGGCTAAAAAACCCTTGAAAGGCAAAACAAAAGCTAACACTGAAAACATAAAATGCAAATTCATTTAATCAAAAGCCCGAGGGCTGCAAAGTTATTTACATCAAAAGGACCCGAAGGTCCAAAGCACGTACATGAAAAGGCCTGCAGGCCCACACGAAAATAAAGCAAGAGATGAAAGCAGGAACGCTAAGCTTCAGGTCCATCCCCCTCCTCAGAGGCCTCATCCTCGGCATCCTCATCATCTTCATTTTCATCTCCATCCACTTCTTCATCTTCGGCGTCTTCATCGCCTGAACCTTCACTTGAAGGAAGATCGTCGATAATGGCTTGAGCTTTTGCCTCTTTATCTTCAGCCTTAGCAATTTCTTCCTCCAGGTTCAGCTCACTGGCGCAGCATTACTTAAGCAATCTCAGTCGAGACTTGATAACGGCCCAGCGCTTGTCTAGCTCCGCCCTTTTGGCCCTGATCTTGGCCTTATCCTTACGATCGGCAACTTCTTCTCGAAGGAGTTTAACTTCAGCCTAAAGGGTCGGGACCTTAGAGTTTTCTCCTTCCAGCCTTTGGATGTGAAGTACATGGCTTCTTAGCTGCTTATGGTGCTTCCTAGTCGCCTCATCAAATTTACTCCTAGCTTGGGCTAACTCTGCACCGAGCCTCGCGACTTCGGCGTCCAACCTCGAGCGTTGTGCTTGAAAACCATCATCAAGGGCCCGAATCTTAGCCTCAGTGGCAACCTCAGCTTCCCGCAGATTGGAGCGAGACTTGGACAACTTGGCCTTCAACTCAGCTATTTGAGCATTGAAGCTGTCCCTCATTCTATTCCAAGTTCCGGCAACGTGTTGAATCTCCTCTTGCCTTGTGGCTTCGATCTTGACAACTCTCAGCGATAGAACAAAACCGTGAACAAGAATTATTAATGGATCAACATAAGCAAATATAAGAGGATAGAAATAAGGATGAAGGCATCGAGGCTTACTCTGAGTGCATTTGCAGCAAGAGTGTTGGCTAACCGAACCGAGGAAAATTGCTGCATGATGGCGTCCTCTTTTGGGCCAAGCAGAGGCAAAAGGCTTAATATATCGCTTCAGGTGCTCTCCAAAAGGTTAAAAGAAGTCGAAACCTCAAGCTTTTGCAAGGACCCAGCCGAGGTCGAAAGCTTCACAGGTTCAGATTGCGCTCTAACAGCACCAACATTTGCCTCCTTCTCAATAGCAGAAGCCCCGACTTCTCCAACTTTAGCTTTGCCCTTGGCCTTGGTAACAGCTGCTTCGGAGTCATGCTCCTGATCGTCGAGTTCCACCACTTCGACCCCCTATGAGATTCCAAGCCCCCGACGTTCTCATCGGGAGGCTCGTCGATCAGCCTTCGGCGCGTTTCAACAACCGCTTCGGGCTGAGGGGAGGTCGTCACTTCGATGCAAGGATTCACCGAGCGCGATGGTTTCTTTGGAACCGCTCTTTTCCTCTTCACACCTACAAAGGACAATGTGGAAAGGATGAGAACACAAGAATGAAGAGAACCAAATGCAAACGTATTAACCGAGGATAATGTTGGGCATCACCTTTTTAGGATCCTTGACCTGAGGATCCCTTCGAAGATTTGGAAGGCTTTGAAGCCTTGAGTTCCTTCAAGTCACCAACCAGACCTGCCACCGAAGCTAATTCATCATATGATTCGGTATCTCCTTCACCCTTCTTCTTCTTCCCTTTTCCTTTCCCTTTTTATCCTTCTTCTTCTTGTTGATGGCTCGGTTGGAAAGACCTGACACCGAGGTAAATAGAATTAATGGCGAAATAAAAATTTCGGGTGACATCCTTAAGGAAGGATAGTAACTTACCGTGCCTTTTACACTGCCAACCGAAGCTAGCAGCCATGTCCATCCAGGACCGAATGGGACGTGAGCGGGCTCTGGTCACAGCTCTGACCCATTTAGTCAAGCCCTTGGGAGGGACGACAACAACTTTGTTGGCTAAGGGACAAGAAGTGAGTTGAAGTCAGAAACAAGGATAACGGAAAACAAGAACATTTGCTAGAAAGAATTAGGAACAAGGGGACACTTACGCGTTCTATTCCACCTTTCTGGGAAATTCGGTTCGGTCGATAAAGCGCTAGTCTCCAAGAGAATATAGCGATCACACTAGCCTTGGTCTCCGTGATCCTCAGTCTTGTGGAGAAGCACATATTTACCGCAGTTGTCCAAGGCCACGACCCCAGCCTTGTGAAATTATGGATAGTAGAGAGAGATAAGATGTTGCAGAGTGAAATCAACCTCGGCTTTTTGATTCAGCCGGTCCAGACATTGTACGATCCTTCAAACATCGGGGCCTAGTTGAGCCAAGCATAAGTTGTATGCTCGGCAGAATTCATCAATCACTCTATGAATGGGGAGAGAAAACCCAATGGTAAATAGATAGGTGTAGGCGAAGGATAACCCTTCCACATGATCGCAGCAACTGCTAGCTGGATCGGGGATAACAACTTTAAACTCGGGCTTGAAATTGAAATCCGTTTAGATTCGTTCCATATGAGCTTGGGTGAGGCGCGTAGGCGTTGTTTTCACCAGTACATTCCTGTTCAACTCCTGCTGGTCGGCAGATTGCTTTTGCAACTTAAAGTCCTTACCAGTATCGAAGTGTGAGGGGCTGATCTGGTGAGGCTCGAGCTCTTGCTCGAGGGGAATCTTTGGAAGCTTCTTTTCAGGATCCGAAGGTCCAGCTTCGGCAGCGTGCCCGCCCTCGGTAGCAGGTAATTCACCCCCGGTCTCTATAGTGGCTTCAACATCGTCATCCTCTTCCTCTGCATCGTCGCCTTCGACACCATCATCTTTATTGCTGACCTCTTCAGTGTCAGTGGTAGCTACAACCATGGCGTCATCCCCTATGACGTCATTCCCTACTTCATCTCTGACGTCCTCACTCACCTCAGCTCTATCGCGCCCAGCTCTAGCTTTGTGCCGCCTAGAGCTGCTCGCTAGGGATGTCACTTCGCCACCGCCACCCTCTGATTCAATAACTTGCGGTGGCGGAACGGCAGCGATTAAATCGCCGCTAGTGATCATGGCGACGGTGCGTGAAATCTTGTCTCCTGAGTCACTAGAGTCTTGAGTAGAGTGTGTCGCAGACATGATTATAACTGTGGGTGCAGAGATTTCTTGGAAACAAGAAGATGATCAAGACAGAAACGATTTTTTTTCTCTTTTTGCTACTGTTGCTCGCAAATTATAAAAGTGATATTAGAAGCTTAGAGTAGAGATACTTATAGCAATTGGGAAGACAAGTTGTGAAGAGCCATCATTATTACGTTGGGAGAAGCAAAGAAAACGGCGTGACCATTAGGCAGCCAATGAACGGTTGCCACGCTTCGCGGAACAGTGATTTGAAAAGACTTGTACCAGTTACGAAATTTTGAAACACTTGGATAAGATTGAGCCACGTCATTCTCCCGCGGAATTTCATTCCACTTCTCGGTAACTTTGGCAGTTGCCTGAGAAGTGGGGGGACTATCTGTATTGATTCAAAGACGTAGCACTTCGGTAACACGGTTCGGAGCTGACCGAACGGATATTAGCAAGCTATGAGCCAAGATGAACAATAGGTCGCCGAGGTCAACGACCGAAGAAAGGAAGCAAGGTATTTTGCCTCGGTGAAATGTCACTTCGGTCGATCGCGAAGCCATGCACCCGAAGCTAATAGCCTAAGCTTCGGTAGATGAGGTCATCTGCAGTCAACTGGTTTTCCTTCTATTTCGGTCCACTAACTCCACTATCTGAGAAGTGGAAGCATTAAGATCTCAGTGGGAACGTGGGAACGTGGTCTTGTGCTACTGCTAGTCTATAAATAGCTTCTCTTTATACAATGTAATCATTCAGAAATACATACAAAAACTCTAGTAAAAGTTGTACTCATTGGCATATATTGAAATCTCGTTCTTTTATTTATATTCCCGTCCATTGTTGTTCATATTTCGACTTTGATACTTAGATTTTCTTGTATTCACAACCCAAATTCGATTTGTGATCTTAAATCAGTTTAGGCCCATACAATTTGTCCATATAATGTATTTCATTTAGTTTCTTCTGTATATAAAATGTATACTTTATTCCAGTTTTGGGGTTTTTATTTTTTTAGATATGATGACTATTTATTTTACCTATATTTTTTTTAATCAGATCTATAAATAAAACTTGGTAAGAATAAGAGCTACTTTTTATTTGACTAAACTATTTTAGCCAAAATAACAAAGTTTCTACTCTATATTTCTTCTTTGAATGCAATGCCTATTTTATTTCAAATAATACGTATTATTTTGGTCAAAATTGTAAAATAAGAAATTCTCTAGAGCTCTACTCGATTTAAGCCAAAAAAAAAAAAATTTGAGCTAATTAAATAATAAAATATTACTTGCTTGCTTATTTCTTCTCTCTTTAGATGCAATAATATTTATCTTAGCAGTATTTTTTTTTTTTTGGTGGATGTATAAGTTTTAACTCCAGTATATTTTGCAATGAAACAATTAGCCTAATTAATGGAATTCTAGCAGAGACAAAGTTGGCCTGAAGAACATAATCTAAAAAGTTAATATAAACTGTAAAAATTACTCCCTCCGTTTATGTTTACTTGTCCAAATTCACCAAAGTCAAATTCTAAGTGTACTTGTCCTTTTAGCAATTCAAGATAAAATTGGCTATATTCTTCCTAATTTACCCTTGATATTAAATACTTTTACTTTTCAAATCCCTTCCCAATTAAATATCTTGTATATTTCAAGTATAATTAATAAGGGTATATTTGTCAAGTTTAAGTTTTCTTATTTTTTCTTGGTGAGACTGAAAAGCTGAAAGTGGACAAGTAAACATAAACGGAAGGAGTATATTCCTTCCTTCTCAACTTATATTTGACCTAATTTAGTTGGGCACGAAATTTAAGTAAGGTATGAAGACTTTTGAAATTTTTGATTTGAAATAAATTATAAAAGTTTGTGTAGTTTTGAATCATCTAATAAAATAAAATTATTACTAAATTTAGAAAGTGATCATTTTTGGAACGGACTAAAAAAGATATATAGTTATATAAACTGAGACCGAGGGAGTAAATATTGAGAAAAATTCTTGTGGACGTAAAAATGTATGTGATAGAGAGTGTGTTTCATCTCCTTAGAGCTAAGATCAAGGGAGTGCCCAACCGTAGATTATTAATTCAAGGGAGTTTTGAATTATTTAGCACTAATATTTTGTTTGGTTTTGCTATAAATTAGGATAAATTTTTGCTTACGTCTTTGTCCCCGAAAATCAAAATATAAAAGCTTTTGGAAATGGGTGGTCTTGGAGAAATTAATAGAGGGGTGTGAGGGTAAGAGAGGGGGTGGGGTGTGAACACACATGGGTTTAAAGTTGGGAAAGACCAAAGAGAATGAAGAGGGAAAAGTAATATTAGTCTTTTCATAATTTGATCCCGGGATAGATAATTTTGTTATTAATCATCCCATTTAGTGGTGGAAAAAAGTAATATCAAGTTTGTGGATACAATTTATCTTGATTTTGTTAACGTCTCCAATCAAATATGAGATAAATTTAGTCAAAAAAATTATGTCGAAATAATCTTTTTAATTACATCAACCAAATGGATCCTAAGAATGTTCACGGACTATTCTATGAAATTTTGATAATGAGTTTTATCCATCATTTTAAAATTAATTGAGAAATAGCCAAAAATCCGCGCTTACACTTACTCTTTATTAGTGTTGGCAAACACCCCTGACTATTCTCAGCATTTTATACTAGGACTTTGAACTAACATGTTCAAAGTCCCACTAATTTATACTGTGATTCATGTTCAAAGTACTTGAGCTTTATATATAAAGTCCCGGTATTTTATACTGGAACTTTAAACTGGAACTTTAAACTAATATGTTCAAAATTTCAGTATTTTATACTGCAATTAGTGTTTAAGTGATTCCAGTATAATATACTAGGACTTGTCCAAAATTGGCTAGTTTTCAAATAATTTTGCGCCGCTAGTTAGTATTCAATTAGCACGACGCAAACAGACTACGGAGCCAAAGTTTTACGACTATTCTATATCTATGGCATATAATTGATATATTTAGCTAATTCTCAGCTGTCAAATTTTGACAGGTAGATGTTACGAATTCTCCATGTCCACCAACCTCTATAAGCTAGGTGTGAATTCTAGATTAAAACTAAACAAAATATCTTCAAGTTTGTCAACGTCGCATTTAAATGTAAGTACTAGAGAGAATACATTTAAATGTAAGTACTAGAGAGAATACAGTATCTAATTAATTATATTATTGACACTTCCATTCAGGATCCACCGGTAAAATATTCATCTTGATATTATGTGGTGTTACGCCTCGAACTTAAGACCTATGTCTACCATGATCATGTATTTAAAAATGCTGTCTCATTCTACTCTAATTTGTTAAACAAACCACATATTTATTCTCAAATAAATTGTCGTATATTTCATTCGATATTTGTTACTACTAATTCAACTAGTTCATATTTATTAAAGGGTGAATGCTCTCTGCTAGGAATCTCTTCATTCTCAAAGTTTGAATCCTAAACTTTGATTGATGATTAAGGGATGTCGTCCATTCTACTTGACGACGTACAATTGAGGTTTAACTTATGGCCAGATGTAAATTTTTGACAGGTCGTTGTTATAAATCCTCCATGTACACAAACACCCATAACCCATCCTTTTGAGTTCTATTACAAGACAAAACCAAAGTAAAAAAAACTTATAAGTCCTAAAATGGAAGTTATCAAAAAGCAAGGAAAACACTTTGTTCTTGTACATGGTGCATGCCATGGAGGTTGGAGTTGGTACAAGTTAAAGCCCTTGCTAGAGGCTGCTGGTCACAAAGTGACAGCCCTTGATCTTGCAGCCTCGGGCATTGATCAGAGAAAGATAGAGGAACTTCAAACACTTCATGAATACACCTTACCATTAATGGAGTTGATGGAATCTCTTCCATTAGATGAGAAGGTTATATTAGTTGGGCATAGTCTTGGTGGTATGAATCTTGGACTTGCTATGGAAAAATATCCAGAAAAGATCTATGTTGCTGTATTCTTGGCCGCCTTCATGCCTGACATTGTTCACAAGTCCTCCTATGTTTTGGATCAGGTGAATTTATAGTACTTGGATATTGTCAATGCAAGATTATGTTAATTATACTTTGGGTGTGCATATACTGACAAATCCAGATTTAAGAGTGAGTAGATTAATTTTACTCTTTATATATGTGCTACTAAATTTTTAACATGTATATAGTCCAAGCCAGACGATGTGAGTTTAACTATATTGAGCGAGATCACAATTCACTTTTCTGGTCACTTTAGGGTGCTTTTACGAAAAAGCTTCTGGAAAACGTTTGTCATTGATAGACTGGTAAGTGAAAAATATTTTGAAAAAAATATCTACCAAAATTAATATTGACAAATTGGAAACTGTTTTGCTGAGATTTTAAATGCTAAGATTAGTTATAACCGTCTAATAAAGTTTGAACAAGTAGTAATATTAGATTCTAATGTGTCCATCTTATAGCTGTAAGCGAGAGATTATTTCCCTTTTTGATATATGATAATCAAACATCGAAAATGGCTTTTTTATAAAAGATATTTTCCTACAAAATGACTTCCATCATACCAAAGAGATAAGCGGCAATTCCAATTACTATCATTAACCCAATTTTAATGTGATTTTGTGAAGTATTGTGAGCGGACGCCAGCAGAGAATTGGTTGGATACTCAATTTTTACCATATGGATCCACAGAATAGCCACTGACATCTATGTTTTTTGGCCCCAAGTTCTTGGGTTACAAGCTTTACCAGTTATGCTCTCCTGAGGTAAGTTTTCTCAAAGAAACAACTTTTTACCGTCCATTTTATTTGTAGGAACGAAAAATGTATGAATTATTTCTTTTCTAATAAGCCTTACAAATCTTCAGAATATGTTTGAGAAAAATTAAAGGATAATTTAGTCAGATAATCCTTATGGTGAATGGTTTTAAAAGGTTTTCTTAATGGTGTGAAGATGTCAAACATTAAAAGATAAATAAGTGCGGAGGGAGTACTACTTTCTTTTTTCAGGAATGAAAGACTCCCATTTGACCACAAAAAAGGGTTAAGCATTTGCAACAGCCACAACTCCAAATAAATTGGGGTTGGCTGTATAGGAATTTTCACATTACTCCAATTAAGCTCATTTTCGGTAAATTGTTTAGATTTGCAAATACAATATGTGAAAATAATGAGTTTGCCTTGGTAAAAATATTTAAAAACTTATTTAAGAAGCATTTCAAGTGAAAATAACAATTTTTATTCACAAATCTTGATTTTCAAATGCTCTATTTTCAACATCAACTTAACTTCAGGTACTCTCTTTTTACAATGAATTGTGGTAAAATCTACAAATTATACCTCATTTAAAGATCAAGTGACCGATTGATGATTAAAATTTCTCTCTCTCTCACACACACACACAATATATGTGTGTGTGTGTGAGAGAGAGAGATTTCATGTTTCATGTAGAAAATAAAGGATTCGATTGAACCTATGGCTAATAAGCTATCTGGCACCGTAAAGATCCATTTTCTTTAAAAATTTTGTTACATTTGAATATGATGTGCCAGGATCTTGCATTAGCATCTTCATTGGTGAGACCAAGCTCTATGTTTTTAGAAGATTTATCAAAGGCCAAGTATTTCACAGATGAAGGATTTGGATCAGTGAAGAGAGTTTACATAGTCTGCACAGAGGATAAAGCCATAATAGAAGAATTCCAGAGATGGCAAATCGACAACGGTGATGTCACAGAAGCAATGGAGATTAAAGGTGCTGATCACACGGCAATGTTAAGTAAGCCAAAAGAACTTTGCCACTGTCTCTTGGAGATTGCCCATAAATACAATTGATATCTACATTGCAGTAATTTAAGTATTTGGAAGGCTTTGGAATTGAAAAAAGATAATAAGAAAGATGATTTTCTGTTTCTCTATCTGAGTTTGTATTTCTTTTTCGTTTAGTTACCTAATAAATGAAGCCTACCTGCTGCTGGAATGATCAATCTAAATTCGCCCGGATAGTGTCATTATATGGAGTAAGCCCCAAGAACTTTGCCACTGTCTCTTGGAGATTGCCCATAAGTATAATTGATATCTGCGCTGTACTATTGTAGAAATCTAATTATTCTAATTTGGAAGGCTTCCAATTGAACAAAGATGATTGGTTTCTTTCTCCACTTAAGGGAGTGAGGGTTTTTCTCTCTCATTTTTTAAACCACCTAGCGTCCGAAGCCTACTGGATGATCAATCTAAGAATCGCGTAAGTTGCGTCTTTATATGGGGTAAAGCGATCCTATCAACTATCAAGAAGTTATCCGTTCAAGTGTGTGTTGAGATACTTGTAATGTTTTTGTTCTTTATTAAACTTTGGGTTTCATAATGATTGATTGTGGACAATTGGGTATACATAAATAAACATTATTTTTTTATGTGGGATAAGTATTTTTTTGTCTGGTCTTGATTTGGTGAGCTATTTTTCACTCGTCTTTAAAATATAAGTATTTTTTAATTCTCCAAACTGAAATGATGTTTTTACCTCTCACATATAAAAACCCTAATTTCATTATTTTTAAAGGACCTTAGGCAGTCATTTCGGGAGTTAAGACTCTGATTGGTGTGCCGATAATTTTAAAAGCTTTGTAAGGTCCATTAGGACTTGTCTGTAAAATTTGAGCTAAATCGGACTCCGTTTGGTAGGTATCGGAAGAAGTTTTCAGTTTTTGTTGTAGGTGAATCTTAAAAAGAGGTTTTTAAGCTCGATTTTGGTGAATGACCTCCAATTCGAAACCCGAAAGCATCGTTAGGTTTGTATGGTTATTTTTGACTTGTGCGAACTTTCAGAAGTAAATTCCGAGGTCGTTCGGATAGTATTTGCTAAAATACCGAAAATTAATAATTTGATTTATTTTCATTTAATTCATATCTCGAGTTTCGAGAATCGGATTCGAGATCCGTCTTAGCAAGTACGTCACATAAATTTTGTATAACTTGCTTGAGAAATATGGGATTATTCTAAATTTTGTAGGGTTTCATTTTAATTTTCGTTATAATAGAAAATTTTTAAAAAATGAAAAAAAAGAAAGATAAAGAAAAAATAGAATGGAAAGAGAGGAAAGAAAGAAAAATAGAAGAGATGCGGCTATAAGGGATAGCTTATCCCTTAGCTTAAAAGCTAAAAAACGCAACTAAAACAGAAACAAGAAATGAAACAGAAGAATGGGAAAAATGGATGAAAAGAGAGAAACGAAAGGAAAAGGAGAAGAAAAAAAACAGTATTTTCACACCTGAAACATTCAAAGCAGGATCATTTGGCAATAAATCCAAAAGATAAAGAGGTTGTTGAGCAGCAGCGCTGATATTGGAACAAGGTAAGTGATTATATCCATTTCTTTGGTGGCTTTTGGCCTTCTGGATATTCTACCACGTGTTCCCTACGTGTGTAGCTGCCAACAAGCATACTTATTACACCTTAGCTTTGGATTTACATTGTATATTATATGTTATGTCGAGTTGTTGGTATTGCATTGAGCATATGAACATTGTACTTTGGTTTTGAGCTTGATATATACTTTCCGGTAGTCGATGAGAGTTCCGTACCGGTGAAGGTTCATTATTGAATTGAATATACTTCTCAATAGTTGATGAGAGTCCCGCGCCGGTGAAGGGCCATTATGGCATATACTTCCCGATAGTCGATCAGAGTCCCGCGCCTGTGAAGGGTCATTATTGCATCATATTGAGGGTAGGAGGATTTCGCCCTAGGAGCAGGAGGATTCCGCAACTTGCATCATATTGAGGGTAAGAGAATTCCACCCAAGAAGCAAGCATCATATTTAGGGTACGAGGATTCCGCCCTAGGAGCAGGAGGATACAGCTTCTTGCATCATATTGAGGGTAGGAGGATTCCACCCCGGAGTAGGAGCATTCCGCTCTTATGTCATACACTGAGTGCAGGAGTATTGTGCCTCAGCTTTATATTATCTCAGGTGCAGGAGTATTCCGTCCCAAGAGCAGGAGTATTCCGCTCTTATATCATATACTGAGTGCAGGAGTATTCTGCCTCAGCTTTATATTATATCGGGTGCAGGAGTATTCCATCCCAGTTTGTTATTAGATTGTATTCCCCTCGAATGCAGGAGTATTCCGCTTTGGGACGGGATTACGGGCACATGTGACCCCATTGCATCATACTGCATTCATTCGATTTCATTGCAACGGTTGCTGTGTATTGCGTGATTATAGTGCGATATTTTGCGTATGTGTCATGTATTTCTGATTGTTGATAGGTTTGGGATACCTATAGGTTCTATCTATCTCAAGTCCCTGGTTTTTTATGAGTTAATGGTTTCATAAGCATTTCAAGTTAGTATCTAGCGATGGCTTTTTATAGTTTAAATAAGGTGAATTTGGTTTATCTGTTTTGCTTCTCCCTGGCTAGCATATCTGCGTCTTTGAGGTGGCTAGCCAGCCCCCACTTACTAAGTCCTTTCAACTCACCCTCTGTTTGTTTCTTTTCAATTTATTTTTTTCGGCAGGTTCGCTCCAGGATTGAGTTCACCACGTTATTGAGGAGCGAAGACGACTTCAGCTGTCAGTGTGAGCCAACATTTGTTCAGTATGGCCACCAATTTTATGTTTATTATCTCAGTTAAATTTTGCTCCCTTCAGGAGATGTTTATACTTCATTTGTGTTCTTATATGTCTGTCTGGATAGCCCTAAACCTAGTACATTGGGTAGTCAGCTATAACTTCTTCTGTAAAACTTATGTATAATTATGTTCATGTCTCTTTAGGTCTTATTTCTTATCTATAAGTTGATTTTACGTGTATTTTTGTGAGTTCAATTCAAAAGGGTTCGCCCGACGGGTCTAGGGGAAGATGTTGGGTGCCGCACGGCCTAGCCAAAAATCTTGGTCATGTCAATTTTGTGTCCCTTTTTCCGCCTATTTTTCATTCTCTCTCTTCATGCTCCTCTAAAAACCCTAGATCGCGATTCTTTCTCTTCGAATTTCTTTCAATTTTATTTTCGTTTCAGGTTTCTATTCAATCTTTTATTTGTTTTTAGTTTTCGTTTTTATTTTTATGCTTTTTTATGTAATTTGTTGTAGTTTTTGTGTTAGTTTTTTGTTGTTGCTGCTATAACGATAGTTTTTTTCGTATTTTTGTGTGTTTTTCTCATATATTCTGTTGGTTTTTATGTTTTTGTTGATGAAGGTATTATGGAGTTTTATTATCTGCTTGTTTGCAATTTGCGCAGTGTTGACAATTCGTCTTTATTTAGTAATAGTTTTTTTTTAAAGAGTGACCGTTCCTTCATGTTTAGCCTGTGAGGTTTGTAGAGTTTTCTCAGTTTTTTTGGATTGTGTGAGGTGATGACGAATCGTCATCATTAGGTGTATAATACATTCATCCCTTTGGGTGATTGTCTCAACATGTGCTTCCAGTTTGTTTGTATCTCTTATTTGTGTGTCTATATTCACTTTCTGATATATTATTGTTCGTATTTAGTTTATTGTCGTTATTTAGTTTATGTACCTTTGGTTTATTGTATCAAGATGAGTGCATTTGATATAGGAGATTCTTTTTTTAGTATGTTCTATGTGTTTTCTTT
Source organism: Petunia axillaris subsp. axillaris (assembly GCA_029990575.1). Classification (NCBI taxonomy): domain Eukaryota; kingdom Viridiplantae; phylum Streptophyta; class Magnoliopsida; order Solanales; family Solanaceae; genus Petunia; species Petunia axillaris. Next base: position 40,692,090 of record JARKNS010000007.1, read on the forward strand.
ATATTGTACTGGTGATTGAAATGATGATGGTCTGTCATTATTCAAGTTTAAAATTCATGTCTTGAGGTTCTGTCATTCGGTTTCAGTTGGTGATGAAATAAAAAATTTTCTTTCACCAAAAAATTAATTATTTTTGGAACCAAACATTATCATACTAGGAGCCAGATTCTTCTCATGATCATATTGTGTCATATTACCCACAATGACAATATTTGGCTGGAGCTAATCTTAAAAAATGTTATTGGAAAAAGTGCAAAATTTACTTTAAAAGGCATATCATCATAATCATATCATAAAAGTATTATAAAAGAAAGAACTCAAAATTTTAAAAATGAAATTATCAAATTAACCTTCATAAGCAAAAGAATACCTTAACTTAAGAAAAAGAAAATGGAAAAAAATATCCTACATAACAAAAAAAAAAAAAACAAAGGTACCAACAAAAAAGGCAAAATTAAAACCCAACGACCAACCGAATAACATTAACTACCTAAAAAAAAAAAAAACACAACGCTTATCAACACGAGAGAGTGAAGCATGGACCGCTAGTTTATGTCAATCTTTGCTTTGGTTGAACAATTGCCACTAGTTGGTTTAATTTCATTCTCTTTATAAAGTTTTAGTTAAAATTTGAGGTCTCCTATTTTGGCCTTTGCTTTAGGTTTTGTTTCAAAATTATGTCCTGTTTGAGTTTCCGTTTTGGGGGTTTGATTATTAGAACTCTTGTGAGCTTTTCTCCATTCTAAATTTGTTTGTCACTATATATTTGTTAACTTAAACTGATTGTTGGCCGATTTTTTGTATTACTACCATTTTAAGTTTCTCTATTTTTTTCTATAATATTTGTGAGATTTTCACAATTTTAGTGTATATGAGAATATTGAATAGTATATATCCTTTTATATTCTATCTAAAACATACGTAATCTTCTTCATGCCCAGTGCACGTTAGTCAAAGTACACCGCTGCGTTTTCTCCATGCTTAAGACCAAATGACGAGGAAGAAGGCGTGATCGACCTAAGAAGCTGCCTATTATCACCTTCGGTAGCTCTATTGGAGCTCGAATCTAAGCTGAGGGGACTAATGAAGAGCAAAAGTAGTTACCCCAGCTCACTTTGTTGAACACTTAAGTGTCAAAGAAAGCAGTGCTCCGTCGTCTTCGGATGCTGGAAAAATCTGAGTGTGATTCAGCTAAGCAATCAAACAATTGAAGTCAATAGATACCAACACGAACCTGAAGCAGACCAAGCAGAATCAGATCTGGACACTACAACATGTGGAGATCCTCCATACTCTTGTTGGGCAAGCCACTTCGCAGGTAATAGGAGTGCTGAAAATGGTATGAATCTCTCATATATACCCCCTTGATGTTGTTAATGTTAAAGTTGTAGTTCAACTAGAAAAGGAGGAAGTGGAAAAAGAAACGGAGAAATGGCGAAGTGCTCTAATACTCTATGTGATTGGGGAGAACCCAAGTTATAATGCTATAACAAAATACATTAATCTTTATTGGAATATTTTTGTTGAACCTGAATTGTATTATCATGAAGAAGGGTATTTTGTTGCCAAATTTCAATCGATAAATGAACAGCGACAAATTTTATACTCTGGCCCTTTCTCTGATAACAATAGGCCTTTAATTATGAAACCTTGGTCCCCTGATTTTTATCTCAACAAGGAGTTCCTTGATCAGATTCCATTATGGGTAAAGTTTCTGAAACTCCTTATGTCTTGTTGGGGTCTCACTTCACTGAGCAGAATTGCAAGTGCAATAGGGAAGCCCTTGTTTGCTGATGAATGTACCACCAAGCAGTCTAGGATTTTCTTTGCGAGAATGCTCGTAAAGGTCAATATAACTAGGTCTTCCTACTAAGACAGCTGTATCTCAAGTGGTAGGCAATTTAAACAAGGGGTCACCTATGATTGGAAGTAAGAGTTTTGTGAAAATATTTAAAGATTGGGCACTCATGTGACATACAAGCACCTCAGAAGGACAATCAGTTCCAGCAGCCTAGAAGAAGAATGGGAAGAGTAAGGATAAATTCTCCAGTGCAAAAACCAAGGCCAAGGCCCCATTAGCTGGTACCAAATTGGATAGCAAAAGAAAATGTCAATGAGAAGATACTGCCATATCCAGAGCAACAGAACTTAACGCAACTAAATACTCAACAAGCTCCAAGAAATGCAGCTGCTGGACCTATAACTAATCTGCAACAATCCTTAGAACATCAACCTAAAAGTGTACCAAGTGAAAAAGGCAAAGCAATAGTGCAGAGCCCACCCTTGAACTGTTCCAAAGAGTTCCCTGTGCTGCCCACTATAAATGTCTTTAGTCCCTTACACATTGGTGAACATATGATAGAGCAAATACTTCCTGGTCAAGGGGGAGGAACTAACCATCCCCAGTAATGAAGTGGTTAGAATGGAATGATAGAAACAAGAGTAAAGAATCATAGAGATAGTAGAGTATGTAATGACATAGCCCCTGGATGGTTGTATTAGGAAAACTACCAGAGTGCAACAAATGGAAGAAATGTACTCCTCTGGGATAGTAGTTGCTACACAGTTGATATTCTCCAAAATGAACCACAATTATTGCATTGCTTTTCAAGGGCATAACAGATGTGTTTGAGGGCCTGCTAACTCTAGTCTATGGGTATAATACCATTAAACAGAGGAGGAATCTTTGGACCAGCCTGAGTGGACTAGCTCATCAAGCCATGGATTATCTCTGGGACTTTAATGCTATATTATATGCACAAGACATGCTATGTGGCAATCCGGTTGCTTCTGCTGAAATTAAGGATTTTAATGAATGCATACATGGGATACTTGTAAATGAACTACTTTGGTATGGTGACTATTAGACATGGTCAAATAATATAATAAGGAGAGGACAAAATATAGAGTAGGATAGATAGAACATTTCGGAATGATAAATGGATGCTTAATTGGGGACATGTGCATACTGAATATGATCTGCCTTACTCTCTGACCATGCCCCTATGATCCTACCTATCAAGACATATCACTCTGCCCTTTAAGTTCTTCAATATATGGGCAGAACACAAGTCATTTGATAGTATTGTGGGCCAGACATGGAACAAGCACCTTGATGATGACAAAATGAGAAACATCTGGAAGAAACTGAAGGCCCTTAGAACAGATCTCAAGAAGCTCAGTGACGCTGAATTTAGGGGTATTACATAGAAGATCTCTCAAGCTAGAGTTTAACTAAGTTCCATATAGCGAAAAATTGCCACACCATGTACTGATGAACTACTAGCAAAAGAAAATGATACTCTACTGCTATTTAAAAATTCGTCTGATATTGAAAAAAATACTAAAAAGCAAAAAATCAATGGTCAAGTGGATTCAGTTAGGTGGCTCTAATACTAAATATTTCTCTACAGTCTTGAAAGAGAAAACTCAGAAGAAATAGATCTTGGAGCTGACCTCACATAGTCGAACTAAATTGACTCAACCTGAGGAGATTAAAAAGGAGATCACTGATGGCTCCTTAAGAAAAAAAAAAATAAAAAAAAAAAATAAAAATAAAAAAAAGGAGATCACTCAATTCTATAAGGGGCTGCTGGTACTACTGCTCAATCTTTACAAGGTATCCACAGATTAATCATGAAACAAGGGCCTAAATTGTCTCATGATCAACAACTAGAATTATGCAGAGAGATTACTAAAGGGGAAATTTTGGGTAGCCTTAACTCAATTGATGTTGATAAGGCACCGGGTGTGGCTACAATGCTTACTTCTTCAAAAAATCATGGCACTTGATTAAAAATGAAATAATGAAGGTTGTTCTGGAATTTTTCAACACTAGGAGACTATATAGAACTATTAATTGTACAGCTATAACATTGGTTCCCAAAACTCCAAATCCAACCACCATAAAGGAATTTAGGCCAATTTCATGTTGCACTTTTCTGTAAAAGATAATTTCAAAAATTCTGTCAGCAAGGATCCAAAAGAGTTATAGCTTCCATTATTTGTGAAGCACAAGCTGGCTTTATTCGAAGATGAAAGATTGCTGACAATGTTATATTGGCACATGAGCTTTTCAAAGCTTATTCTAGGAGGCACATCTCTCCTAGATGCATGATCAAAATTTACTTAAGAAAAGTCTATGACTCAGTTGAATGGAGCTTTCTAGAGCAAGTAGTGGAAGAACTAGGCTTTCCTATAAAGGTTCCTTAAGTGGGTGCTGGAGTGTGTAAAGATTGTAAACTATACAGTTATTTTGAATGGTGAGAACACAGAGCCTTTTGATGCAGCAAAAGGACTAAGGCAAGGCGACCCTATGTCACCCTTCCTATTTTCTATGGCTATGGAGTATTTAAGCAGAAACTTTAACTACCTTCATGAGGAAAAAGAATTTAAATACCACCCTAGATGTGACAAATTAAGGATCACTCACCTTAGCTTTGTTGATGACCTCCTTCTATTTGCTAAAGGTGACATCCCCTATGTTTTATTACTCCAACAAGCTTTCAAGCAATTCTCATCATCATCAGGCTTGCAAGCAAATATGGATAAAAGTTCGGTGTATTTTGAGGGTATCATCCAAGCAATTAGAGAGAAGATTCTATAGAGTCTAGGCTTCAGTCATGGTGAGTTTCCCTTTAAATACTTGGGTATCCCTCTGGCTACCAAAAAGTTGTCCCCAGTTCAATGGAAACCTCTTATCGAGAAGATGACTTCAAGAATCACCTCCTGGACAGCTAGGAAGCTCTCTTATACTGGTAGAGCTTAGTTAGTGCAAACAATTTTATTTTCCATTCAAGCTTGCTGGTCTCAGCTATTTAGTATCCCTGCCAAAGTGAGGAAGAAAATTGAATCTTATTGTAGAAGCTATGTGTGGTCTGGGGAAAATGTTATCACTAAGAAGTCACTTGAGCCCCGGGACAGAATGTGCTCTCCCAAAAGCATATGGGCGTTGGAATCTCACTAATCCTAACTTGTGGAATAAGGTTGCAATAGCAAAAAACTATTGGGATCTAGCACACAAGCAAGACAAGCTGTGGGTAAAGTGGATCCATACTTATTATTTAAAGAATCAACAGTTAGAGACTGCTACTATGCCGCAACAAGCATCTTAGATGGTTAGAAAAATCATGAGTGCGAGAGATACTTTGGACCATAGGCAAATTGAACCCAAGGAAGGCAAGAGCTTGATAAGATTGATATATCTGCATTTATTAGGGAATCTTGCAAGAGTTCCATAGAAATGCTTAATGTTTCAAAATTGTGCCAGATCTAGAGCAATCTTTACTATGAAGTTGGCTCTTCATGATAGGTTACCTACTAGTGATAGACTTACAAAATAGGGCCTGACAATCGGTTCCAGGTGTATGCTGTGCAAAAACCAAGCTAAAACCAGAGGCCACCTTTTGTGTGAACGTGTGTTTACTAGAAGACTGTGGAACATGGTGATGACATGGGCTCAGAGGAAACAATTTATAGCAAGTAAATGGACTCAACACATATAGTGGGCAATTACAAAGTTAAAAGGCAAGTCCCAGCAAGCGCAGATTTTCAGGTTGACATATGCTGAAACTACAAATGCAACTTGGCTGGAGCTGAACAAAAGGCTTTTCGAACAGGTTAGCAAGGATGAGGACGTGTTAGCCAGAGGTATTGCATACTTATGCAATTTTAGAGCGACTGCAGGGATTAGAAGTCTTATTCATAGCTTTATTTTCTAGTCCCCACTGATTGTATGCAGATCATATTAATTAGTGAGTGTCCTTAGAGTAGCATTGTAGTGGTCAGTAGATGATTAGTGTAAGTTGTAGCAGAGTACTGTAACTAGACAGCTAGTTGTAGTAACTAAGTGTGCTATTGTAAAGCTTCACCTGGTGATTAATGAAAAAGTAAATTAATTACCAAAAAAAAAAAATACATACGTAAGAATTATGAGAAAAAGGGAAATTTGAACCAAATAATATATTTATTTAAATTAATGGTTTTATTGTGTTGGGTCAAACGGTTATAAACTGTCAACAATTTACTGAATTGCAAATGTTAGACAAACTGAATCATAATTGATTAAACTTGTGAAGAAATGAATGTAGTCATATTTCATGTAATATACATTAGCTTACTTATAGTAATACATAGAAGATTTATAGGACATTTCCTTTTTATACTTTCCATCGATAAATTCTTGTTATATGTATAAACACACATGTTATTTTTGCATACCACTTTCAATTACATGGTATCAGAGCATGGACTGCTATCTCACCGGAGCTGAATTAGCTTCCTCAGTGGCAGACGTGCTTCTCATCGGAATTCGATCAATAGTGTACTCTGCTGTTTGGGATGTAAAAATCAACCATCATATTTGACCTAGAGAAGGATCACATTCCTCTGATCTACAACTACCAGAATTTGGCGGTCGGAAGCTGAGAAACTAAGCCACACCAGAGCGCATGACGGCACGTGATGTCCCGTTTGCGGTCTGGTTTATTTCTCTAGCATTTCCTCTCCATTTTCGGTTAATATCTAGTGGTTACCAGCACACCAGACTACTTTTGGAAAGTTTTATTTGCAAATCAAGTCTTTTTACTTTTGATCAGACTCCAGGGTATTTTGTGTTGTTCTCTTTGAGTCTGATACCATCACTATTTATTTAGAGTCGTGTTATCTGACTATGTGATGAAGATATCTTGATTGGGGTTTGGATAGACTCAATTCCAACGTTTGCTTCCTTTGGTTTGCTCTCAGACAAATTGAAATTTTAGCTAATTTATTGATTTGGTTATTTGGGTTTCTTAACTGCTTTGATATTGTTAGACACGACAATGGGGGGAGGGGTGGGGCAAGTTTCAGCCTATGCTGGGCGAGGCAGGTTGCAGGTTTGGTATCAAATTTTTTGAAATTGGGTGTTATCTGAAAAATGAAGACTGGACAAAGGAAACAAATGTTGTAATTAGTTACTAAGTAGTATTTTTTCCTCATCACTGAAGTAGTTGTTTAGTTTATTTATTTTTTAATTTAAAAAAATATATATTCAGTTAGTTCTTTACTTACATTTCATAGGGATATTTTGTATAATAATATATACTTCCAGTCCATCTTCTGACAAAATAATTTTGGTTTCGGTCAAGGAGTTTGCAAAATTCTGTCATTATCAATAATTTTTTAAGGAATCAAGTTCGGTTACTAGATTTGCCGAGTTAGGTAAAGCATGTCTCATCACCTCGTCACATATATGGGTAATTAATTCAGGTGCCACCTATTACATGACTAGTAAATCACCCCCTCCTATAACTGTAGTTGATGGGTCACTTTGTAATGTTGTGAGATCGGGACTGTTAAAGCGACCCCCTCCCCTTATTACTTTGTCATCTGTATTAAGTCTACCAAAGTTAGTATTTAATTAGATGTTGTGTGTAGACTTACCTGAGACTTTAATTATTCTATCTCATTCTTCCCCGATTATTATTTGTTTCATGATCTCACGACTAAGCAAGTTATTGGTAAAGGACATGTATATGATGGTCTTTGCATCTTTGATGAATGAGAACCTCGTTCTGTTTGAGTGCTCCAGTTTCTATCAGTATTTGAAACATATTATCGATTAGGACATCCTTCTGTCCCTATGCTGAAGAAGCTTTTTCCTTAGTTTTATAATATTTCTTTATTTGATTGTCAGTCATGCCAGTTTGAAAAACAGCATCATACCTCTTTAGTCCAAGGATTGATAAGCAAGTTGCATTACCTTTTGCAGTAGTTCACTCTAATGTAGCTGACAGGACCTGGATTTCCGGCTAGATCATGCAAGCACCCAACATCCTCCCCTAGACCCGTCGAGCAAACCCTTTCAACTGAATTAACGAAATGGACATAAAGCTAAATTAAACATATAATACTCAAAAGACATACTGAAACATATACATAAACACAGAAAGTTTGTTCAGATTGAGGTACAACTGCCTACCCAATACACTTAAGTTTAGGACTATCAAAACAGACATCTAAGCGTGCCAATGAAGTATATACTTCTCCCTAAGGGAGTAAAATACAACTGTGATAATAGACATAAAACGGGTGGCCATCCTGAACAAAAGCTGGCTTACCCTAACAGTTGAAGTCGTCTTCGCTTCTCAGTCACATGCGAACTCAATCTTGGAGCGAACCTGTCAAAATAAAATAAATAAAAAAGAAATAAATAGAGGGTGAGTCGAAAGGACTCCGTAAGTTGGGGCTGACTAGCCATCTCGAACGAACAGATGAGCTAGCTAGGGAGATGAGAGGAACCATTAACAACTAGAAGCATGTAAACCACCAGAAACATAGTATAGCCAGGAACAAGAAATCAACAACAATTATTACACAACAATAAATATTATACTGCCTGAACCAACCAACCAGCTTACTCCTGAAGTCATGCAAATAAGTAACCTATAACCACCTACAAATACCCACAATACTCTAGCTCTCGACCCAATCCTAGGATTTATATATAAAGCAACTATCTGACACTAAGGCCACCTAGCTAGTCAGGGAAAAGAATGCAAGAAGTTCAACCAATCATACATATCCATCGTACAATAACGTGGATCAAATACTTATTAATCGCATAACAAACACATAGACAACATAGATCCAACAGCCAGATAGAGCGTATCAATCCATGCTATATAGGAGCATGTACGCCTTATAACATAATAGGGTCACATGTGTTGAATAGTTCATCCAAACAGGCTCTAATTTGTTCAAGGAAAACTCCATATTGCCTCAAAAGTAGGGCAACTATATCTATAGGGCATCCGCAACAACGCAACTATATCCATTGTGCATCCATAATAACACACTATATCCATAGTGCATCAGGATTAAGGTAAGCTATATCCATAGTGCCCATAGTCCTACCTCAAAACATAATACTTCTGTACAAGTGCATAAATAAATAGACTCTTCTTTTATCAACACTTTACTCAACACGATAGCCAACCAGTCTATAGAATGAATATAAACATACATATATAGAAATGAGTTACACTTAATTGGATACCTATAATCCCTTCCGAGCCATTTATTTTCGGAAATACCCTTTTGATATTCACAATTTATTCTAAACTCCCTAGCGCTTTTCATAATCTTAGGCTTATAATTCCTCAATTGTATTCCTATAGTTATAGTTCTCTTACTCTTAACTTAACCTTAAGTACATTATACTCAATTGTATATATCAGGCAAACATAACACATCAAGCTCACAAGCAGCAGTACAATACACCCAACTACATAGAAATACCAATTAACATATAACAACATGATATACAATTAAACACAAAGCTTCAGCATAATAAGTACACCTTATCGGCAGCAACACATATGAAAAATACATGCATAGGACATCCTTAAAGGCCAAAGGCCGCCAAATAAAGGATGAAACCACTTACTTTTCGGTCTTGGGCCAAATCGATAATTTAACAAACATCTTTCCTTCTCGACGCCTCTTGGAACCAAAGAAGAGAAATAACATATATAAGCACGCACGAACTGAATATTTATCTATTCGTCAAAGATGGAAGAAAATTATGAAAATGCCCCTAGGTTGGGCTTAGCCGAACACCCACAAAAATTTTTACGTCTCCGAACTTCTTATACTCTCTGTCATACACGATTTTGGACTCAACTCGAGGCGAGTTGGGTTTCAGATTTGACTGGGTGAACTCATTTGAGTTTAGATGTTGGAGTCGCCAACTAATATAATTTCTAAGGCGTATTAGGTCACCTAAGTATCTACGGTCAATTTTTATAGGTCAACTAATCAATTCCAGAGATTCTATATGGGTAAGAAGTCCATATGACTCAGGGAAGAAGGTATTAGGCACTTTCCTGAGTCTCACAAAAAGTGCTTACCGTCCGAGTCTTTATTTTGGGATGAAAGAGTATATATCATCATGAATACAAACTTGGAGGTTTAATTCAACATTTTAACTAAAAGAGGTAATATATCTAGGCTATTTTAGAACACACACAAATAGTTTTCATATTCGGCCTATACTTAAGCCTAATCGTATTCACGGCCTCTAATATTAAACAGGTGTTAACAAACAAATAGGTATTCAATTTCAACTTATATATGCAATTCAGTTGACAACGATTTGCGCAAATAGTCCATTTTACGAACGAAATTTAGATTTTAGAAAATACCAAAAGGGAGTTTGATTTAAAATAAAATATTGGCCATTTAGGGTCGGTGTGAATCTTCATTAATTGTCGAGCCCTAACCTTAATGGCCCTTTTTTTGTAGGGGTCGGATTTTGAAAATATATATAGGCAAAGAGGCTGTTTTTGAAAACAGGTTCACAAAAGCACATAAATGCAAACATGGGGTTGTCACACGTAAGTGTGTGTGTGTGTGTGTGTGTGCGCGCGCGCGCGCGTATATATATATATATATATATATATATATATATATATATATATATATATATATATATATATATATATATATATACATGATCCAAATTATACTTATAACTTTTAAGAAATACTTTTAAAGTGTATAAACGACCCCACGGGCTTTACGCCCCTATACACTATTAGATTAGTGTATAGGAGCGTTTTAAGTGGTCAAAATCAGTTTATGCACGTAAAGGACCCTTATTTGAAAATATGTTTTGGGCCCAGATCATTTATTCAAAAGAGGGGCATATGTAGTTTTGCAAAAACAATCCATATTAGCTGCGAATAGCACAAAATAGCCCCTGTTTCGAGTTAAGTTCCAGATTTAATCACAAAATAGGCATGCTTTCAAGTTTCAGTTTTAAAAATCTGTTCAAGACACTTTAACGGAACAAAGCTGAAAACTTTAAAGAATCTATTATGATTTTATATGCATGTCAAGCTAGTTTAAAGAGATTAAATCCTATCATGATGCAGCACATAGGAGTAGGAGTTAGGAATTGGCCCCTGAATAGCCATAATACAGTCGAGTGACTGTCGTCCTGTGTGGGGGTGAAGATACTAGAGTGGTTTGGACTCCTGGTTAGCTTTCTTTCTTTCGGGCTTTCTTAATAGAAGTACAAACAGGATCCTAGTCAAATTTACATGATAGGGACAGTCTCTAAGGGAAGAGGCATGGAAGAAATGGGTGAAGGTGTCAAAAGGGTGTCCTGTTTTAAAGTCAAAGTTGAGGTTATCATAACAATCACACCCTTATAGTTCCAGAACTTCAACTTTCAGAACCAGCCTAAGGATAGTTCAAACATGGACCTTTTCAGGGCTCTTAAGACCACCATGCAGTCAATGCAATAGAGTTTGGTCCATCCAAGACCACTTAAACAGCCTGCAAGTGCAAGGTTAGCAGGGAAAGGGAAAGGCCTAAACTGAGGTCTTTGTCCAAAAGAGAGGACCTGACTATGTCCCTGTTCTTGACAGAATATAGGTCGGATCCTGTTGGATCTTCCTAACTAACTAAGATTAAGATAGCCCAGTAAAAACAGAGCCTAAACATGGAATGTTTCAACTTAAAGAGTTTAAAGCAAGCCAAACAAAATGATGTAAAACATACTGATTCATCCACACATAGACAAACAGAGAGGACAATATGCAGTGAGTAATCAAAGGAAAGAAAGAGTACCTTTTGACAGTGAGAAAGCAAAGAAACAATGCAAGTTGATCAGGATTTGCAAAGCAGGATCGAGTAACTAAATGAAAGAACAATTGCTTTCCAGAAAAAACCCAGAAAAAGAGATTAGGCTTCAGAAAAGGGGCTCTACAGCCTTTGTTTGTCTATGAAGGATATTATGTGTGTATGTTGTGTGCTTATGTGTGTTAATGCCTCAGCTGTGTCTGTATGAATGAGAGTAGACAATCCTTTTATACGTGAGGGAAGGGCTCAGATTTCAAACGGGTAGAAGAAACCAAAAAGGGTAAGGCAATATTGTCCCCATAGTTAAGGGAAATCACTCAAACAGGTTAACAAATATAACTCAATCAATCCCTAAGTTTTAGGGCAAATCAGAATTCAAAAACATAATAGTTTCCCTTCCTTTCATAAATATCGTCCAAGTTCATAAACTAAATCTTTTCAAACTCGGGATCAAGTTACATCTTTTATAGATTCCCCCAGCCTTCAGGATTGAGATAAACCCAACCCCCAAATAAAGTCTAGGTTCAAAATTAGCACATACAGGCATCCCTAATCAAATCATGACTGGGAATCGACATATTAAGCTAATGAATTTCAATCAAGCTTTAATTGATACACTGCTAATTACAGAAACAAATTTCCTTCTTAATCTCAATCAAGAATTTCAAAAACTCCATTCGAAATATCTTTTAATCATGCTAAATCAAATAACCTTTAGTTTTAGGCACAAAATAGTAGAGGTCGTGTTTTTAGGTCATAACTACAGACAATCATGCTATGAAACACAAAGAATCAAGCTCAAACCTCAACTTTATTGACCTTTGCATACCAGGGAGAGACATACATGACACGAGGTACAAAAAAAAAAAATAGGGAAATACTATAAGTAATCAACAATTCCAAGCATTTGTTCAGTTAAGTCATTGCATTAGGTAGGAATCAGAACTCAAAGAATTTTAACCTAACTGATTGATCAAATGACAAATGAATACATGAAATTACAAAAGATTAAGCAATTTAAGCAGTATTATCATTCCAATTCAAGTAATCAGACAAAAAGGGACCGGGGTTACCCATTTTCGAATCGGGTTGGGTCAGATTGACCCGTCTCAAATTGGGGTTGCAAAAAAGAGACCTTACCTTTTCTCAGTGAATACAAATCGTTCAGCATGAAAGGAACCCCGCCGGAGGCGTTTCCTAGTGGTGGCGATTTGGTTGACATAGGGTTAAGCTTTCCCTCATCCAAACCCCATCGAAAGTGTATGGGTTATGTTGCGGACGACGAGGGGGATCCAAAGATACTAATTTCCCCAATTTTCACCTGCTAAATTGGCCGGAAAGACCATTGACAGTGGTGGCGTTTTGTATCGCCGAAGAGAGAGGAGAGGGAGAGTCAAGTCGGGGGGGGGGGGGGGGGGGGAGGGGGGAGGGAATGAGGTCGACGGGTAGGTTTTTGGGGTTGTTTAGCAATTAAAAAGGAAAGAATATTTCTGGCCGTTGGATCGACTACATGGACGATCGAGATCGATCCACGTAGGTGACAAACGCTCAACACACACCTTGGTTTGATGTATGAACGGTCATCGCAATAGAATTTACCCAACTAGGAGTCGGGGTCGAATCCACAAGGAACAAAGTGATGCGATCAAAGTAGTGGATGAACTAAACCTATTTGACAAAGGCAAACTAGGATAATGAGGTGATGGAATGATATTAACAACTACAACTACACTAGGAAAGCAAGTAAAAGTGAGCAATGGCCTTCTCACTACCAAGAAAAACAAGTTTTGAGCCTAGGATGAAATTATAGCACGGGGTTTATATGTTATGGCCGAGTCGTTCTAATGTAATCCCTAGAATCCTTCCGGCCTAAAAGGGATTTGCCTCAACGGCGCTCGTCAAAGCCATGGTTGAGCTTATAAAGCACTACCCATTACCCGAGGAAAGAAGACCTCTTCCGAGCGTAACTTCTTTAAGATGAGTTAGTCTATGAAATAGCCTATCAACCCAAATCCTCGCTAGCTTCACTATTCTACGCTAACTAATCTCTCCCGAGTCTTTAATTAGCAAAGTAGACGTGTAACTTAAGTGTCATGAGCACAAAAGTCAAGCAACCAAAAATAATAGAAGCTAGATAATCAATAAAATCCACAAATATAAATTCCTAGTCATGAATCATTCATATAAAATCATGTCCATTAATAACATCAACTAACCAAATGTAGCATACAAATCAAAGGAATAAAGAAAGGGATAAAGAATTTCTCATTTAAAGTGCACCCAATATTCAATCTTGAAGTGTTGTTGATGAATTCTTGCTCCCAAGTTGGAAAAGTAGCCAAAGATATGTAAACTATGGTAAAACTATCTATTTGTAGTCCCAAAATAATTACCATATTTTTCCCAAAATTATCCCTAAGTTAAAACAATGAAATAGCTGAATTTTCATCCCGTAGCCACCCTGGTACCGAACGTTCACCAGATAGCCACTTTTTCGCAGCTCAGCTTGTCCCTGTTTCACGCATAGCCACATTTCTGCTGCCTTTGATAGACTAGCCAGTTTTCTTCTTTTTCTTCAACTTGACTTCTTTTTGACTTATTTCTTCCATAACTCTTCTCCAACATATTCAACATACAAAATGCAACGAAACAATGATAAGTACACTTCATCAATTTAACACAACAATAGCTCAAGTACAAGTATGTAATGTGTGGTATTTTAGCCACACATCACACCTCCAAACTTAAACTATTGCTTGTCCTCAAGCAAGGCACATTTCAATAGAAACCAAGTTGCAATTCATCTATTCATGCATTTTTCATTAAAGCCATAACAAGCCAAAACTCGATTTAAGTTCAACAACTAATGACATTGGTTGGTGCCAAGAATTAAGTCAAGTCATGTGAACATAACTTTCATATATACAAAACACCAAAGAAGGCATACATGCCATGACAAAAGATTTTCAAAGTTTGCCTCTTCGTCACAAAAGTTCACCTCTTTGCTTGCTCACCTCAATTGGGAAGTGAAACACAATTCTTCAACTCAACTTCACAAGTGCCCTCACCACTCAAGAGAATATCCCAACCACAAAAATACAATGACAACACAAATGGGATTAATGATAGGAAGAATTCACTCACTCCCTCAAAAGAAGTTCATCATGCACGCTAAAGATCCATAAGCTTGCCCTTCGTGTACCTCTCCACTAATGTAGGTATGTTTGGCCCGAAATCAATTAGGAATTTTTTTAGGGTTGTAATGTAGGCTTTTGGTCAAAGGTGGGGTAAAATTTGGGCAAATAGTGACTACACACCTCCTTGAGCACTACACTGTACAAAAATTTAAGGCACACTTCATTTTTCTTGCACTTATATCTTGCTAAATTGAGGATTATACACTAGTCTTTCCCCTCTTTATTCATCAATTCTATTTTTCTTTCTTTTTCCACTTGCTTCTTTTTGGTGCTTTTCTTTCTTTTCCTTTTTCTCTTTTTTCCTTTTTTTTTTAGAGATTTTAATTTCAACTTACTTTTGTTGCCCTTTTCTTTATTTTGATTTTTATTGACTTCCACACTTTCACCATAACTCGTGCCATCCCCAAACTTAGGCTTTTGCCTAAGTTGCACGTCTTTCAATGCACTCAAGGAGGTAGGGCCAAAAAGAGAGTTAGTGCTTTAAGCACTTAGAATAGGTCCGGGTTAATAATGTGGTTTCCAAAAGAAAGGATACTAAGCTCAAAGGGGTTGACTAAGGTTATAATGCAAGGGTAGGCTTTTTAGTTTACTAGCGGGCCAAAGAAAGCCTAAAATCATTTTTCAAGGCAAGCACCACCTAGGATTCCGCCTCGAAGCACACTTAGGGCAAGTTCTAGATCAAGAAGCATACACATGAACACACCAAAACCTCACCACACATGGCACAAGTAAAGCAAGGAAAACAAGTATATTCAAGTCCCAATCAAGGCAATTAAGCATCCAAAGTTTACTCATAGCCTAGTGAGAGCTAATTAGTGACATAAGAGTCAAAAGTTGAATTTAAAGATCATAGCACAATTCACCAACTAAATTTTTCTATCCATTTTTTAAACAAGCTCACATGACAAAGATTAAATAATAGTGGAACCAAACATGCCAAAAATTGGCCAAGGGGCAAAAATCCACAACTACTACTATACTACTATTACTACTAATTAAATCCTAAAGATGTCCGGTTCAACACAATTACTTCCTTGGAAAAGAACCATCGCAAAGAAAAACCAAGGAGGTTATTTCAAAATTTTATACAAAAATGGTATTTACAATGAAAATGAATGTTCGGACCCAAATGAGGCTTTTGCACCCAAGTGGGATGCCTACGTATCACACAAAGGTGAATCAGATAAAAAGAAGCAACATCCCAAGCGTAGTTCATGGGAGTACTTTTTGTTTTAGAATTTTTTTTTTCATTTTTTTATAGTAGAATACTATCTAAGAACACGAAATAAACTAATAAACAAGAATGAAAGGTTACTATCAAGAACATACTAATATAAGGTGAAAAAGCTCAAGAAATATCAATTCTACCAAATATATCAAGTTAAACTACATCATATCGTCCCAAACAATTAAGCTCCTCCCCCCAACTTAAAATGTTGCCTTGCCCTTAAGGCAACTAAACAATGAAAATTAAAGTTTAAGGGGCTCCCTGGACATGTGTCTCTGAAATTTGTCTTGCTCTCTCTGCCTTCTTGCATTCTTTGAGGTTACTGTCCAATTTCCATGTCTTGAGAAACTTTGTAGTTCAACCCCTCTCTCCTCCCTCTTTGATCCTTCCCTTGTCAAATTTTGTTCTTCCCTTTCCAATTCATGTCAAAGTATTCACTATCTTTACTGTACCTGCTCAAAATAGAAAGTCAGTGCCGTCATCTAAACTTATAAGCAAGCTAAGGGAGAAGCATATGGTATAGAAGTACAGACTCCCCCCCCCCTTTTTAGGGGTCAATGAGTTACGACAGAACTACCAACATTAAGCCAGAAGCAAAGAATTACAACCAATTGTTCGCCCATGAAGGCACTATAGCACTGTACAGTCTCAACACAGTAAAAATTCAGCCACACTCGTGCAATTTAGCCTCTAATTCAGAACATCCCAGGTATTTCAGTTCCACAAACTTCTTAACCAACAGAAAAAATAGCATACAGTGTCAGTTATATCCTATTCGGCCAAAGAAGTCTTCTTACACATAGTTCTCAAATGTATTCTATTGCTTGCATGACCGCTCCAGTTTTGGAATTACAATTATAAGAATGCTTTAGCAGGGATTAGACTCAATATATAGATGATGATGAGTCTGAAGAGGAGGTCCACATGAATAGTTTTCGAAGTGCTATAGTTCCTCCACCCATTCATGGAAATGCTTCTTTTAGTACTCCAAATATGATTCTATGAGGACTTAAACAACATGGCTTCTTTTATGGGGGAAAAATGAAGATGCAAAATGATCATTTGAGAAATTTTGTGCAAACTTGTAATCTCTACAAGTCTACACGGGTCTCGGAAGAGTCGTTGCAACTAAGAATATTTCCCTATTCTTGTCAAGGGAAAGCCAAAGCATGGTTGAAAAAGCTACCAAGGAGTTCGATCTTTACATGGAGTGAGCTAGTGAAACAATTCTTGGCAAAGTTTTTGCCAAAGGGAAAACAAGCTTCATTAAAGGATAAAGTGTACATGTTCCAACAAGATGCATCCAATTCAATGTCTGAGGCTTGGGAAGCTTCTGAAGATGTTTTGCTTCGTTGTCCTAATCATGGCTTCTGGGAGGTTATGTTATTGCAATGCTTCTTTCAAGGGTTAAATAAGATGAACCAATCCGCTTTGGATACTCTCTATGATGGTGCTACTATGGACAAGATGTATGGAGAGGTCAAGGAAATTCTCAACAAAGTTTCCAAACAATCTCAAGATTGGCAATCAAGAGCTCAAGACCCGGATAGAGAAAGTGGGATAAGTCCTATGATGATGAAACAGTTGGAACGTCAAGATGAGAAGATGGAAAGAATCCTAACATCCGTTGAACTCATTAGTCACAATTCTGAAGTGGATAGAGAAGCCAATGAGAATAAAGTCAATAAGGTAGAAAATATCCAAATGACAAATGTCGGGCATCGAGTGGTTCCAATGGGTTATGTAACCCCAGAGGTGTTCCTTTATCCCTTCTCCAACATGGGCAAGAGGGATACTATCCGGAATAATGTTAAATATTCACGAAGGAGAGAAAGCAAACTATGTGGAAAATTTTCAAGGCCAACGAGGGTATGATCAAGGCACTTATCAAAGGCCTTATCAGCAAAGACAATGGAGACCGAGTCAAGGGATAGGAAATTGGAGTAGCAATCAAGTAGGGAGAGGAGTCGTTCTTCTCAATAATATGTGACAAGAGCTCCATTTAAACAAACTGATTATGAACAAAATAGTCCTTCCAAGCTAGAAGAGATGATGGATTTAATGCTCAATAACCAATAACGGTATTCCGGAGATATGTAAGACATGCGGCAAAAAATAACATCTCATTCTACTTCAATCAAGGACCTTGAATGTCAAATGAGTCAACTTGCACATCAAGTGAATCAAAGGCCACAAGGGGCACTACCAAGTGACACGGTAGTAAACCCCAAGAGAATCGGCAAAGATCAAGTGATGGCAATTAAAACCCAAAGTGGTAAGACATGGGATGACCCCAAACCCAAGAGTGGTGATGATGTAGAGTTGAGAGTTCAAAATGATCATGTGGGTGCCTAGTTGAATAAAATGAAGCTATAGAGGAAGAGATGGTACAAGAAGAGGTGGAGAGGCAAGATGATGTGCTTGTGTAAGAACATGAAGTTGACGTTGAAGAAGTCACTAAAAAGCCTACTCCCCTAAAAATCACTACCCAAATAGCCAAACCAAAGAAAACTCCACCACCTCAAGAAAGCCTTCCCAAAAAAAACTCCATACCCAAAGTACCCCTTCCATTACCACAAAGAAGTAACAAACAAAAGAGAAGTGTCTCATGCAAATAAAATCTCTTTGGTTGATGCATTGGGACGAATGCCGAATGTTGCTAAGTTCATGAATGATTTGGTGGCCAAGAAGACATATGGAGACTTCGAGACAATCGAAGTCACCCATTAATGTAGTAAAATTGTGTCAAAACATATGGCACGATAATTGGATGGTCCCGGTGCTTTTACCATTCCATGCACTATTAGTGGAAGACATTTCAAGAAATTCTTGTGTGATCTTGAGGCAAGCATCATTTTGATGCCATATGTAGTCTATAAAACCTTGACTATATTTGGTATACAAAATCTTTGCTACCAAGACACCAAGGTCAACAACAATAAATTTGCAAATGGCCGATCATTCGATAAAAAATTCGATTGGAGTAATTGATTATGTTTTGGTAAAGGTGGAAAAATTCATTTTCCCGACGGATTTTGTCATTCTTGATTGTACTTTTAAAAAGTGTCCCAAAGTGTCCCATCAAGCCCCCACAATGAGCTTCACGAATCAACAATTCCCTCCAAGAGGACTCGGTAACACACACTTTACCATTTTTAAAGATGTAACCATTAACCCATTGGTATTTTTGAACCCTTTCTCCCTTTTCAAGAGCTTCGTGAATGCTCTTTAGCTTAGGGTCTTGAGCATACATCAATTTAATGCTCTCGAAACCCATGAGCTTGGAGGCAAGGGTTGTGGCTAGAGCAAACTTCCGAGAAAGTGCATCCTCCATAGCATTGTCTTTCCCTTTCTTGTATTGGATAACATAGGGAAAAGACTCAATGAACTCTACCTACTTGGCATGACGCTTGTTCAATTTCTCTTGGCCCCTAAGATATTTGAGTGACTCATGGTCACTCTTGATCACAAATTCTCTAGGCCAAAGGTAGTGTTTCCAATGAGCAAGAGCTCTCACTAAGGCGTACATCTCTTTGTCATACGTAGAGTAGTTCAAAGATGCACCCTTCAATTTCTCACTAAAGTAGGCTATGGGTTTTCCATTTTGCATTAAAACACCACCAATACCTCCCGAGGCATCACATTCAACCTCAAATGTCTTTCCGAAGTCGGGCAATTGCAATAGAGGGGCGGTACTCAACCTACTTTTCAATTCTTGGAAGGCCTTCTCTTGAGGCTCTCCCCAAACAAAAGGTTTTTCCTTCTTCACCAATTCGGTTAGTGGAGCGGCAATGGAGCTAAAGTCTTTCATAAATCGTCTATAAAAACTAGCAAGACCATGAAAGCTCCTCACTTGAGTCACGATAGTAGGAGTAGGCCAATCACGTATGGCCTCTACCTTAGACTCATCCACCTCCACTCCTTGGTCACTCACAACAAACCCAAGGAAGACTACCTTCTCAACACCAAAGGCACACTTTTTAAAATTAGCATAGAGCTTTTCGGCTCTCAACACTTCAAGCACTTGCCTAAGGTAATCAACATGGTCATCTATTGATTTTCTATAGATCAATATATCGTCAAAGTAGACGACCACAAACTTGTTGATGAATGGCTTTAGAACATGGTTCATTAGCCTCATGAAAGTACTAGGTGCGTTGGAGAGCCCGAAGGGCATTACCAGCCATTCATATAGACCAAACTTGGTCTTTAATGCGGTTTACCATTCATCCCCGGGTTTCATCCGGATTTGATGGTAACCGGACCTAAGGTCTATTTTGCTAAAAACACATGAACCACTCAATTCATCTAACATATCATCAAGTCGGGGAATGGGATTATGGTACTTTACCGTTATTTTGTTCACGGCCCGAAAATCAACACACATTCTCCAAGTGCCATCCTTTTTGGGAACAAGGATCACGGGTACGGCACAAGGACTCAAGCTTTCCCCCACCAAGCCTTTAGTGAGCAATTCATCAACTTTCTTTTACAATTCTCTTGTGTCCTCCGGATTGCTCCTATAAGCCGGTTTGTTTGGGATTTGAGATCCCGGGACAAAGTCGATTTGGTGCTCAATACCCCTCAAAGGAGGTAATCCATCCGGCATCTCATCCGGGAACATGTCCCCAAAATCCTTCAAAATATTCTCAAACACACTAGGCAAAGGGTTAGTGGAAAAATCAAGATCGGATGTAAGAATCATACCTTTGTGCACTAGGCATATGAGTAGTTTGTTGCCATCATTTCCTCTCAAGATCTTGCCCGGTTGCATCATGGCACATATGCTACCGGTAGAAGATGGTAGGATTGCCACCAAGCTTTCGGACAAAGGGCTAGTCTCAACAACCGACTTAGCCTTTGCCGCCTCTCTGAACTCCCTCATCCGCTTGTAATCATCACTCACTTGTTTGGGAGTTAAGGGTTTAAGCACAAACTTCTTTCCCTCATGCTTAACTGTATAGGTGTTGGCACGGCCATCATGAACCACATGTCTATCAAATTGCCATGGCCTTCCAAATTGAAGGTGGCATGCTTGCATAGACACAACATCAAACATGTGTTCAACCACATAGTTCCCTATCTTGAACTTGATCATGTATTGTTTGACCACCTTCAATTCACCACTCTCACTAAGCCATTGCAAACGGTAAGGATTTGGGTGTTTTAAGGTGGGTATCTTCAATTGGGAAACTAGTGTTTGGCTAATGACATTGGCACAACTTCCCGAGTCAATAATCATGGAACAAAGGATACCCATGACTCGGCATTTAGAATGGAAGATGTTCTCTCTTTGCAAAGTCTCACTATCCTCCACAAACATGGCTCCTAAACTCCTCCTCACAACAAGGAAGGCATAGGCATCATCATCATCCTCCATTGCAACCTCCCCATCATTAATCTCCTCATCACCCTCTACTCCCTCTTCATCCTCGGGTTCACTATCTTGTTCATACACCAAGTCACCCACAAGAACCATAGTTTTCCGGATAGGGCATATCTTTGGAGATATTTCCATAACCCTTACACTTATAGCATTGAGTAGAAGTGGAGATAGGATTACTCAAGTGAGTTTTAGAGTTACCTCCCACGTGTTGTGTAGACTTTTCATAAGGCTTCTTCACATCCTTACTAGCACTTGCACCACTTGCATTTGGGAATTTGACATTTGTTGTAGGAGTCTTCCACTCCTTTGGCTTGCTCAAGGGAGTAGTAGTACTACTCTTGTAGTGAAGGGATTTCTCCTCTTTGAGCCATTTCTCGGCTTCAACCGCATCGTCACATAGCTTGTAGTGGTCATTGTATTTATGAAACTTCAATAGTGAAGCTATGTCTCGGTTCAAGCCTCCTTTAAATCGAATCATGGCCGTTTCATTATCTTCCTCATCCAAGTCTAGGTTCATCCGGACTTGTTCAAATTCATTGAAGTACTCCCCAACCGACTTGTAACCTTGCTTCAACTCATAAAGACGCTTTTGTTGGTCCACTCGGTATTGGTTAGTCAAGTACTTCTCATCCATCACACGGATCAACTCTTCCCAAGTAAGATTGATAGCCATTCCCGTCCTCCTTCTATTCCTCTTCCCCGACTCCCACCAAGTAGAAGCAAAGGATTCAAAGGAAGATATAGCATACTTGGTCTTCTTCACTTCGGGCATATCATTGGTGTCGAATATCCGCTCCATGGAAAACTTCAAATCAATGTACTCCACCGGGTCACTACTTCCTTTGAAAAAAGGAATAGTGAGCTTCACACTATTAAGATTGTTGTTGTTGTCATGACCCCTTTGGAAAGGCTCCGATTGGCCTCCAAAGTGATCTCCATAACCACCAAGATCCCTCCTAGCATTCCCTCCAAATTACCCATTGGGTGGCCCTCGACCTCGGCCTCGTCCCCTATCCACATTCCGTCCCCTAAATTGATAGTGAGCATCATACCCACCATCACCATAATCATCCTCCTCCCCTTTTTGAGCTTGTGCAACTTTCTCAAGAGGTTGAACATTTCGGATTGGTCCGGGAAGTGGAGCATTCCTTTGGGGATTGCCCATAAGGTTAGGAATAGTCACTCGTTGGGTATCGCCCAACAATTGGTCAATTCGATCACGATCCTCCCTTACCCGTTGTTGACGATGAAACAACTCAACAACTTGTTCCGGGGTAAAGGTCGGACTACTTATGCCTTCACCGGCTTCAACTTGGGCACTCGGGGCCCCTTTCTCAATTGGACACTCGGGGTCCCTTTCTCCGATTGGACATTGGAAGTCTCTTTCTCAACTAGGGTACTTGATGTCACCCTCTCAAGGCTTTCAATCCTCAAGTTCATACTATCCAATTATGCAAGGATAGTAGCAAGGACACTCTTAGCAAAATCTTCTCCTTCGATGGACATTGTACCTACACAAAAAACAAACGTTAGCAAAACAACCTCACTCACTCCCTCACAAGTGTTTTACTCAGATCACTTGTTTAGTGGTGGTGGATATTTCACTCTAGCTTGAATTCAAGGCTTCACTAAGTTGAATAGCAAACCTCAACTTAATCACTCAACTCAAAAGCCAAATGCACTCCGGGGTGAGTGGAGTTGATATGACTCTATTGGAACGATAAGCTCTTTAAGTGCGGACTTGAGCCAAAAGATGGTACGAGTCTTCTTCGAATTCTACTCTCCGGTCTAGGCTTGAGTTTCCTAATAGCTTAGAAGGGCTAGTACAATTCAAGTAGGTAAGATTACTCAAAGAAGTACTAGCTAGATGCTATGCAATCAAAGAAACAAGAGATTCTACGAAAAACTACCCGTTCCCACAAACCAACAAAACATACGCTCCACCTACCCAGAGTGGGCGGTCCGCCTGGTTCTCAGCAGAGGGAAGTAGGCGGCCCGCCTCTATAAAGGGGCGGTCTGCCTCTGAAAATCAGAGAGTTGGGTAGGCACCCCGCCTACTATTCGGGCAGTCCGCCTACTGCAATTTCCAGAACAGTTCAAACTCGATTTTTCTTGGTTTTGCACCCAAAAATTCAACAAATCACACATTGTTTTAGCAATTCAAAGGTACCCCAATGTTGTTTCAACCACAAAGATCAAACCCCAACAACTTTTATCAAACCCCAATCAAAGACAAGTAATCCATCATGTTCATCAATTTCAAGCTTAGGGTTTCAAACTTTCAAATTTTCAAAGGGTTTCAAATTTTCAATTATTGTGTTTCAACTTCAAATCTAGTGTTTAGGGTACCAAAAGAACGGGTTTCCAATAGGGATCAAATCCCAATAACAATCACAAAACTGCTCCAACAATCCAAGAATCCATGATCAAATATTTTTGTGTTTTTTCAACTTTTTCTAGTTTTTTGTGTTTTTCTTCTTTTTCTTCAACAACAAACAAGAACCTAACGTAGAAACTAACCTAGGCACGAAGAATCAAGGGTCGGGGGTTTGTAGAAACAAAACCCGAGCCTTGCTGTGATACCAAGATGATAAGGATCAAAATAACACGAATAAAAACATAGGAGAGCGAGACACTTCTCGAACTCCCTGCGAGGTAACTACGGAGAACTCGTTCCGTAATACCCTCGTATCGGCGTCTAGAAGGACCTACACTATGCAACCACCCTTGAGTCGCATCCAGGACTCGCAAGTAGAATGATCGGGTGTTGGTTCGAGACTCAACTAGGATACGCTAGTGAATTCAAGCCAACCAAAAGGGTTTCTTCATAAACAAGAGATAAACTCTATTCATCATTCAACAATGTTCAAGGTAAGCTAAGGTTTGAAGAGGCTATGTGAAGTATTTATAGACTTCACTTACACTTAATGAAACTCCTAAAATACCCCCAAAGTGGGTTAAAATAATAAAGGCCACGTAGGGCTATAATAGTCAAAGCATAGCAATAAAATTAGAAATCCCGCAATGCTTCAGGGGACGGGGCGGTCCGTCCCCTTGCACTAGGCGCCCTGCCTAGTTGTTCCATACTGAAGGTGAAAAACAGGCGCCCCAACTAGGCGGTCCGCCCGCTTGGTAGGCGGCTGAAAGTCCAGAGAGCTGACAAAAAGTAGGCGGTTCGCCTAGTTGAGTAGGCGGTCCGCCCGTTCTTGTGGGTTCTTGATTTGCTTCTAAATGTGCCCCGGATGCCTCTCCAAGTGGCCTAGGTGATCCTCCATCCATGGCAGTCAAAAGCATGATCTTCAACCTACTCTCGGAGCCTCCTTCCATGTCCCTCCAAGTCAAGTGGAGATGGGTGTCTTGAATCAACTTAGCTTGACTTCTAGTGAACGGCCTCGAGGTAGTATGCCCCGCATCAACTTTACATTTGAAGTCCCAATCATCCTTGGCCGTCCATTCTTGGCAATTGGAAGAGCACTTTGTGAGATAGAGAGAGATGATCTCACATTTAGATTCAATAGGGAGAAAGCGGTATTCCATATTTGCAAATCTTTGAAGCAACCAATGGATGAGGTGGCCACTTGCTCCTATGTTAATTTGGTGGTTGATGCATTTGTGGAAAAAACTAGTGTCATGGTTAGTCAAGAAGATACTTTGGTAGTGGTGATTTGGAACATGGATGTGGAGAGTGAAGAGAATGTGGCAGAGTGTGTAAAGCTGTTAGAGGGATTTAGAACAAAAACATATATGCCTAAAAATCTTTCCTTATACCTCAAAAATCGAGAAACTCCACCTACCAAACCATCTATAGAAAAACCACCAAAACTTGAATTAAAAATCCTACCATCCCACTTGAGATACACCTTTTTTTGTCCAAACTCCACTCTACCCATAATCATTTCTTCTCACTTAACCAAAACCCAAGAAACCAAACTTGTTGAGGTGGTGAAGAGGAGGACGAAGGCAATAGGATGGACTTTGGGGGATATAAGATAGATTGACCCTGGAGTGTGTACTCATAAGATTTTACTTGAAGAATGGTGTAAGCCAATGGTAGAATATCAAAAGAGGTTGAATCCTCTTATGCAAGAAGTGGTAAAAAAGGAGATAATCAAGTGGCTAGATGCGGGTGTTATTGTCCCATATTCCGAAGCAAATGGGTATCATCGTGCAGTGTGTGCCGAAGAAATGAGGGATGACAGTGATTCACAATGAGAAAGGGGAGTCTATAGCTACTAGGAATGATCATTTTCCCTTTCCTTTCATTGATCAAATACTTGATTGTCTAGTGGGTCGTGCCTACTATTGCTTCCTTGATTGATGCTCCGGATACAGCCAAATATCCATTGAGGCCGATGATCAAGACAAGACCACTTTTACTTGTCCCTATGGCACTTTTGCATTCCGTAAAATGACATTTGGCTTATGTAATACACCCACTACCTTTCAAAGGTGTCTGCTAGCAGTTTTTCATGACATGGTAGAAAAATTTCTTGAAGTCTTCATGGATGACTTCTCGGTGGTTGGAGACTCCTTTAATGATTGCTTTTCGAATTTAGAAAAGGTGCTAGAAAGATGTGAAGAAACAAGTCTTATACTAAATTAAAAAAAATGTTATTTCCTAGTATAAAAAGGCAGAGTGTTGGGACATAAAGTGTCAAAGATGGCATCGAGGTGGACCAAGCAAAAATTGAGGTAATCTCAAAGCTTCCACCTCCAATGACCGTGAAAGGAGTGAGGAGCTTCTTGAGGCATAAGGGATTCTAGCGTTGGTTCATCAAAGACTTTTCCAAAGTTTTGAACCCTTTATGCAAGCTCCTTGAAAAAAATACCAAGTATGTGTTCAACAAGGCATGTTTGGATGCTTTTGAACAAGTGAAAAAGAGATTGACAGCTGCATCGTAATTTTAAGCCTAAAATTGGAGCTCCCATTTGAGTTAATATGTGATGCTAGTTACGTTGCCTTGGAGGTCGTGCTATGTCGAAGGGTGGACAAGATGTTCCATCCTATTCACTATGAAAGCAAAACTATGAACGGGGCCTAATTAAATTACACCATGACAAAGTAAGAGCTCTTGGCTATTGTGTTCCCATTTGAAAATTTCCGATCATACTTAGTAGAATTGAAGAAAATTGTGCATGCCAATCATTCCGCTATCTAGTACTTAATGGACAAGAAAGATTCAAAATCAAGGCTCATCCGGTAGGTACTACTTCTCCAAAAATTTGATATAGAGGTTCTTGATAGAAAGGGGATCGAAAACTAAATGGCGGATCACTTGTCCTACTTGGAGAAAGACGGTCGTCCAAAAGAAGCAATTGATATGAATGACTCATTTCCAGATGAAAGAATCTTTGTCGTATCTTGGGAAACTGTCCCTTGGTATAGAGATCTAGCAAATATCGTGGTTGGTGGAATCTATTTTGAAGCCTTCACTTTTTATCAAAAGAAGAAGATATCAAAGGGTACGAGGTTCTATTATCAGGATGAACCTTATCTCTTTAGGGTGTGTGTTGATGGAATCATCCAGATATGCGTTGCTGAGTTCGAGCAAGATGTTGTAATAAAAGGATGCCACTCTTCTCCTTATGGAGGGCATCGTGTTGGAGTAAGGACGGCAACAAAAGTCTTTGAATGTGGTTTCTTTTGGCCAACCATGCACAAGGATGCACATGCTTGGGTAAAAATTTGTGATCAATGCGAACGAATGATTGGAATCTCCAGGAAGCATGAGATACCACTTAATCCCATTGTTGGGAATAGACTTCATTTGGCCCTTCGTGAGTTATGGCAACAAGTATATCTTTGTGGAAGTTGACTACGTCTAAAAATAGATGGAAGCAGTTGCGCTTCCTAACAATGAAACCAAGAGTGTTCTAGCCTACTTGAAAAAGTATATCTTTTCAAGATTTAGAACTCCACGTATTATAATTATTGATGGTGGGATTAATTTTTGCAACTGAGCCTTGGCAAACCTCCTCCAAAAATACGGAGTGAGACATAAGGTTGCAACACCCTACCATCCTTAAACAAGTTGCCAAGTCAAAGTCTCCAATTGGGAGAATTAAAGCATTTTGGAATAGACGGTTAATACTCATAGAACCGATTGGGAAAAGAAGCTTGATGATGCCTTATGGGCATACTGGACCGCATACAAGACCCTGAGGGTTTCCTCATTCAAGTTGGTATTTGGGAAAGCTTGTCACTTGCCAGTAGAGTTGGAACACAAAGCCTTATGGGAATTAAAGAAACTGAACATGAATTGGGATGATGTCGCCAATGCATGAGTCACTCATTTACATGAGCTCGATGAGTTCCGGTTCTTGGCATATGAAAATGCCATTTTATATAAAGAAAGATGAAAATGTTGCATGATTCAAAGATTTAGTACCGGACTTTCAAATTTGGGGTCTTGGTGTTGTTATTTGAAACATAGTAGAAATTATTCGCCGGGAAGCTTAGATCTTAATGAATGGGTCCATTTAAGGTTAATTGTTTTACACCTTATGGCTCAGTAGATTTGGAGTGTAAAGATGGTAGGAGAAGCTTCCGGGTGAATGGGCATCAATTTAAACACTACTTGGGATACGACGCGGTTGTTGGTGAGGTGCATGCATCTATCTTGATGAAGTTTGCATGAAGAACCAACATCGTTGTGCCGTGAAGTTAAATTAGGTGCTTCTTGGGAGGCAACCCAAGTTTGTAGTTGTTAGCTTGGATAAGCTTGGAGTTTTGACTGATGACTGAGGAACGGATTCAAAGGACCTGTTCCTTTGAATCACTGCAGCAGAATAGATAATTCATGCAAAATCGTTTAAATTAAGATATTATTATTTATCCTAAAACCGACGTATATCTTGATAATTATATAGGTCTAAACGGATACGAAAAGATTGCATAACTATGGGATAAAGGATAGAAAATTCGGATTCTAGAAAGAAGAATCCAATAAGGACTCAAACTCAAGGGAGCTTTTGAGTTCTAATTGCTCAAGATTTCTTGGCTGCTGGAGCTATAAAACGTGGAGCATATCAGCCATAGAAGTATGCACAAATACAGAGAGGATCGAGCAAAAGATGAGAAGAGTTATTAGCTTATTTGTGTAATCAATTAGCTACAGTAGAACTAAGTTAGAACCTGTTCCTTAGTTTGAATCTTGTAAAATTTCAAGTCTTAGTTCAATTGTAGTAAGCAAAAATCGAGTTGTAAACTTTCTGGTTCAAGTCGTGGACTTGACACAACTTCACTGATGAGAAGATAAGATCTTTACAAGAAGACTTGGTTAAAAGTAAAATGGAACTAAGAAAAACTGTAGAATGGAACAAGTCTTCTGAAGCACTAGAATGGTTACAGGAAAATCATAGTAGTAACAGGAAAGGTATTGGATTCATGAAAGCATAGAGTTCATCCAAATGGGATCCAAAGAGTAAGTACTTATCACTTCCTGAAAACTGGCTATGCTCTCATTGTGGGAACAATGGTCACCGGAAAGAAAATTGTGAATCTTTAAAAAGGGCTGCCCAGAGGAACAGGTCCTATAAACCTGTTCAAAATTCTTTGAAACTGAAGAATAGGTCCTATAAACCTGTTCAACATTCTGTAAAAAGAGAAACTGTTCACACAAAGAAACCATTACCATTCTGGGCTAGGAGAGATCTGATTCATCCTTTTTCTAAAGGAAAGGAACCCAAACTAGTTTGGGTTCTTAAAATTAACCCCTAGTTTTCTTTTGCAGGCTAGAGTGAAGGAGATAAACCACAAATGGTACATGGACAGTGGTTGCTCAAGGCATATGACAGGGCATAAGGAACTGCTCCTTTCACTCTCAGCCTTCCAAGGACGAAGTATTTCCTTCGGTAATGGTAAGAAAGGGGAAATCATTGGAATTGGAAAGGTAGGTAGGTCTTATTCACACTGTATAGATAATGTGTTTCTAGTAAATGGGCTGAAGCATTGCTTATTAAGCATATCTCAATTGTGCGACAAAGGTAATAATGTTAATTTCTCATCTACTGGATGCACTGTGACTAACCAAACTTCTGGAGAGATTATTTTGCAGGGAAATAGGCATGGAAACATCTATAAAGTAGACTTGCTGACATTATCTGATGGAAGCTTGAGTTGCTTAAGTGTGGTGCAAAATGATCCCCTCCTATGGCACAAAAGACTAGGACATGCTAGTCTTTCACAATTGAACATACCTTTTGTCCAAGGACTTGGTGATAGGTCTTCCTAACATCAAGTTTAATGATGAAAAAGTATGTGAAGCATGTGCTAGGGGGAAGCAGGTAAAATCCTCCTTTAAACCGAAGAAACAGGTAAGTACCACTAAACCTTTGGAACTGGTCCATATGGATTTATGTTCCAATGAGGACAATGAGTCGTGGAGGTAAGAAGTATGTTATGGTGTTGGTGGATGATTACTCCAGATTTACATGGACTATATTTCTTTCATCTAAAGAAGAAGCATTTAATGCATTTTCAATTTTTGCTAAGAAAGCTCAAAGAACTCTAGATAATTATATTGTTTCCATTAGGTCAGATCATGGAACCGAATTTGAAAATCATATGTTTTTCAATTTTTGTAATGAAAATGGCATTAATCATAATTTTTCTTCACCTAGAACTCCACAACAAAATGGTGTAGTGGAAAGGAAAAATAGGACTCTAGAAGAAATGGCAAGGACAATGTTAATATCTGGAAATCTTCCATAGAACTTTTGGGCTGAGGCTATTAATACTGCATGCTACATAATAAATAGATGCATGACAAGGCCTTTAATAGAAAAGACCCCATATGAATTGCTTAAGGGCAGAAAACCCAATATCTCTCATCTTAGGGCTTTTGGTTGCAAATGTTTTATACATAACAATGGGAAAGATGCCTTAGGAAAATTTGATCCTAGAAGTGATGAGGGAATATTTGTTGGTTATTCTTTAAATAGTAAATCTTATAGGGTGTTTAACAAGAAAACATTGAAAATTGAAGAAAGCATGCATGTTAAATTTGATGAAACTGACAGTCTCACTCAAGAACAGGTACAGGAGGATGAAGAAATTGGAATGCTGAAAGAGTTTGAACTTAATCCACAAATGCAGATTCTAGATATGAGAAGTGAACTGCAAGGAACTGTTCCTCAGGACAGAACTGAGAAGAGTAGCACTGAAACAGGGGGAACAAATGTTGGTTCCACCTCACAAACTGGTAATGCTACTCTATCAGGAACTGTTCCTCAGCAGAGGACTTCTGACAATGGATTGACACCCAAGCCAAGTATCAAGGGTCACATCCTGTGGATCAAATAATCTCAGATAATACTGCTGGGGTTCAAACTAGATCAGCAGTCAAGAATCACAATCTGTGTGCCTTTAGTGCTTTCTTATCTCTTGTTGAACCTAAAAATGTGAAAGAAGCACTGAAGGATGCAGATTGAATTAACGCTATGCAGGAGGAACTGAATCAATTCCAAATGAGTCAAGTTTGGCATCTGGAACCCAAGCCAAGGAACAGGTCCATAATTGGAATAAAATGGGTTTTCAAAAACAAACTTGATGAGGATGGCATGGTAACAAGAAATAAGGCCAGGCTAGTCGTTTAGGGATATAGTCAAGAGGAGGGCATCGACTATGATCAGACTTTTGCTCCAGTTGCAAGACTGGACGCAATAAGACTTCTTATAGCCTTTGCTACATACATGGAATTTACTCTACATCAAATGGATGTTAAGAGTGCATTTCTGAATGGTTACTTGAAAGAAGAAGTGTATGTCAAGCAACCTCCAGGTTTTGAAAGTGAACAGTTCCCTGAACATGTGTACAAGTTGGACAAGGCCTTGTATGGGCTCAAGTAGGCACCAAGAGCGTGGTATGAAAGACTATCAAAATTTCTACTCCAGCATGTATACAAGAGAGGTAAAATTGATAGTACATTGTTCTTAAAAGAAAAAGGTAAGCATCTCTTAATTGTTCAAATCTATGTAGATGATACAATCTTTGGTGCTACTTGTGAAAATTTAAGTAAGGAATTTGCAAACTTGATGGGGAGTGCATTTGAAATGAGCATGATGGGTGAACTCAATTTCTTTTTGGGTTTACAAATTAAGCAAACCTCAAATGGAACTATGATCCATCAACAAAAGTATGTTAAGGAATTACTTAAAAGATTTGATATGGATAATGCTAAGAAAATTGACACACCTATTGCCACTTCCACAAAACAGGATCTTGATGAACACTGAATATCAGTTGATCAAAAATTGTATAGGGGTATGATAGGTTCTCTACTTTATCTAACTGCTAGTAGACCTGATATTGTGTTTAGTGTTAGTTTGTGTGCTAGGTTCCAATCAGATCTTAAGAAATCTCATTTGACAGCTGTTACAAGAATATTGAGGTATCTGAAAGGAACAGGTCCCTTGGGACTTTGGTATCCAAAAGGTAGTAGTTTTAATCTTGTTGGATATACTGATGCTGACTATGCAGGTTTCCTTGTTGATAGAAAAAGTACCTCAGGTATGGCACATTTTCTTGGTGAGTGTTTGGTTTCTTGGGGAACTAAGAAACAAAATTCAGTGGCACTTTCCACTGCTGAGGCTGAATATGTGGCAGCTGCTTCATGTTGTTCACAGTTGTTATGGATCAAACAACAATTACATGATTTTGGTGTTGATGTAGGAACTATTCCTATTTATTGTGATAACACTAGTGCTATTAATATGACAAAGAATCCAGTGCATCACAAAAGGACTAAACACATTGACATAAGACATCATTTCCTAAGAGACAATTATGAAAAAGGTTTGATCACCATAGCATTTTGTCCCACTGAAAAGCAAATTGCTGACATTTTTACAAAAGCTCTAGGTAGAGATGATTTTGAAAGAAATAGATTGGAATTAGGGATGATTAAATTCACATAAAATCATCAATGCTTTACTTCATAATTGGCTAGAAAATTGCTCTTAAAATGAATTTTATTCAAGTCATTATGAATAATTCAGTCCAGTTTAATACTTAAGTGTATACTCTTATGCCATATATCTTATTTAGAGTTGCTAAAATTGAATGATGTTACCCTTATGCTCTTAGAATTTAAGATTATCAAAATGTTGCAAATTGGAAGGACACTGAATTTTTGTGTTAAACTCAGGTATGTACTCGTTATTATTCAGTTAATTTAGAAGTATAAAGGCTATAGGTAACTTGTGATTAGGATAAATCCCACTAAGTTTCCTACCCATATCCAAATTGCAAAAGAGTCCCATCGGAGGAACAGTTCCCGCTCTGAAAAGGTAACCTGGCAGCCCAACAGCTCTATTTCTCCGGGAGACTCCCAAGAGTCCATAACCGTTGCATGTTGTGCTGAGGTAAGTGTGATCGATTTCTACTCAAATTATACTACCTAATTAACACTATAAATACACTCCTTCTCCCCCATTATTCTTTTACCTTGTTCATCAATTAAAATTCTCAAAATTTCAGAAAGAATAGTCAATTATCTTTTAATTAGAATTGCAAAAATGTCTCTTTCTTCTGTTAATTCTTCAACTGCACCTATTGCTGAACAACCACAAAATCTTAATCCTTCCTCACCCATGGATACCACTGACCTAAACCTTGAAATTCCTGAACCAATCCCAGAAATACCTGAACCTGAAATTCAGGGGGAAGGACCAGTTCCCACGGCTGAATGAATTGCTGAGCAGGTTGAGGATTTATCACGCGCTATGGTATTGTATTAGTATCAGGTAAACTTCACCTATCCTTTGAATGTTGTGATAGATGAGGAAGAAAAGGGAGAGGGGTCTGAGGCTTCTCTTGAGGGGGAAGCACCCATGCATGGGTCATCGGGGTCTCCAGAGGCTGCTTTTAGAGCACCCATGGAGGATGTGATAGATGTTGATGAGGCTGTAAGTGATAGTGATAGGCCCTTGGTGGATTTGATCAACATTAGGAGTCTGAAAAGAAAATTGGCCAGAAAGGGACCCATTGATGACCATGTGACGGCTGAAATTGCTGCTAAGTTGAAGAAAATAAGTGATAGTTATAAGCCCGGAAATAAGAAGAAAGTTGAAAGTTCCTCCAAGGCAAAAGGACCTGTTCCGTCTGCCTCAACCCCTGCTTCTGGGGTTAGGAGGACAAGAAGTGCTGCTAAAGCTGCTGATGAACAATTAGCTGCTGCCTTAGAAAGGAGCAGAAAAGGGAAAGGAAAACAGGTAGTTGAAGAGGAAGAAGTGGAGGATATTGATCTTGTTGATTTTTGTGAGGATGATGAGATGGCAGATCCTGAGGAGGTTGTGCCTCATTCAAAGAAAAGAAAAGTAGCTCAGAGAAGGGTAACAAGAAGTTCTGTTAAAGCTGCAGAGAAATCTGCTAAGAGGACCAGGTCCTCCCAAAGAGTTGTTCTGTCTGAAAGTTCTGCTAGTGACAGTGATGAGTCCTTTGCTGGAGATGAGAGTGATAGTGAAGCTGAAGGTGGTGAGTCTGTACATTGTGTTCATGATGACATGCTGACCAGGAAGGTGTTGAAAGGTCGAGTACTGTCTGATGTGCAAGAAGAAGGGATGTTATGGTTGCTACAAAAACTGCATGCTCAGGGTTGGAGGGACATGGTCCTTAAGATCTTTGGCAGGTGTGCAAAGGGGATGGTGCAACAGTTCTACAAGAACTGCTCCATCAAAGAAGATAGGATTACTACCTCTATTAATGATAATGTGATTGTGTTTGATACAAGGGAACTTGGTGAGCTGTTGGGGATTCCTGCTACTGGGTATGACAGCTATGTCAAGAAGGTTTGGCCTGACTTGACGCCTACTGATCTGGAGATCACTAAGAAGTTTGCTGAGAATGATGGGGAAGAGAAACCCAGAGCTGTGCAGAAGAGTGAGATGCACCCACAGCACCAAGTATTATTCGAGTTTGTGAACAAGATTGTGATGCCAAGGCAGGAGAAAAGAGGAGTTGCCAGTTTCATGGACCTGGTCCTTATGGAACTGTTGGACACTGAAAAGCAGATCAACTGGCCCAGCTTTATGATCCACCTGATTAAAAGGGTGATTGCTGGGAAGAGAAAGCACTCCTTGCTGTTTGGTTTCATATTGACTGATGTGTTTGCAAAATTGAAGATACCCTTGGAAGGGGTGGTGAAGGCTACAAAGAAGGAAAAATTTGGCTGTGCTACATTGATAAGCTATGATTTGCCAGTTCAGGCTGATCCTCCACAAGCTGATGTTGGGAGGCAGCCATTGAACAACAAAGTGAGGGCACTTAGGCAACAGGTTGCTATTCAGGCTGCTGAGATAGCAAGGTTGGAAGAGGAGAAGAATTACTGGAAGGCAGAGGCCTCTAAGGCAAAGGAGACCAATGAGGGAATGCTCAACCAGATGTTTGAGTTACTTAACAAGTCTCAGGGACCTGGTCCTTCCACATCTTGACCACCTTAGCCTTTAGCCATCTTTTGTCTAGTGGGATCTAGCCTAGTGTAGTGCCTTAGCCTTTTTCTTCTTTAGTTCTTGGATAATTCTGTAGTACTTGCTTGTATCCACTGATTTCATCTTTTGATTTAATGAATTGTCTTTGATGGCTAATATCATTGTCTTGCAGTTGCTTTAATTTGATTTATGTTTGCATTTTGAGTTGCCTCAATGGCCATGTGCTGATTAATTCTAACACTTGATTTTTTATGCAACATTTTCAATGATGCCAAAAGGGGGAAGAGTAACTCTGATTTTGTATGAAGTTATACCTAATTAAAATCTGTTCCTTAATGATAAACTCTTCACTAATTGATTGTTTTTGAGCTTAAGTTATACTTCAGGACATTAAGGTTATGCAGCTATGAGTATGAATTTGTCATCATCAAAAAGGGGGAAATTGTTAGCTTGGATAAGCTTGGATTTTTGACTGATGACTGAGGAACGGATTCAAAGGACCTGTTCCTTTGAATCACTGCAACAGAATAGATAATTCATGCAAAATCTTTTAAATTAAGATATTATTATTTATCTTAAAACTGACATATATCTTGATAATTATGCAGGTCTAAACGGATACGAAAAGATTGCATAACTAAGGGATAAAGGATAGAAGATTCGGATTCTAGAAAGAAGAATCCAATTAGGACTCAAACTCAAGGGAGCTTTGGAGTTCTAATCGCTCAAGACTTCTTGGCTGTTGGAGCTATAAAACGTGGAGCATATCAGCCATAGAAGTATGCACAAATACAGAGAGCATCGAGCAAAAGCTGAGAAGAGTTATTAGCTTATTTGTGTAATCAGTTAGCTACAGTAGAACTAAGTTAGAACATGTTGCTTAGATTGAATCTTGTAAAAGTTCAAGTCTTAGTTCAATTGTGGTAAGCAAAAATCGAGTTGTAAACTTTCTGGTTCAAGTCGTGGACTTGACACAACTTCACTAATCATGAGAAAGATCACTAAAGGATTAGAGTTAGTCCTAGGGTAGTAAGAGTGAGTCTTGTAACCAAGTGGGTCTTTTTACATAGTGAAGTTGAAATCCTACTTGAGAAGTAGGTCGTGGTTTTTTGATCCCGAGTCAAGGGGTTTTTCCACGCTAATATCTGGTGTTCAATTACTTACAGTTTTAATTCCGTATATCGTATAGTAAAGGAACACATTTTAAGGAACTGGTCCTTAAAACAGTAAAGTGGTGTAATCGTGGGAAATATCAGTAGTATAATTAGTTGTTGAATGTGCAGGTCTTGCAGTGTGAGTGGAAAAATAAAAGCATAGGAAAAATATGAAAATGCAAGAGGTGGGCCGACCCTATGGCAAGGCAGACTGCCCAGTCAACTCCAGAGAGTCTACAAATTCGGCTCTCAGAAAAATAGCTAAGTGTGGAAGGGGGCGGACCTCCTACTTTGTAGGCACACTGCCCCAGGTGAGTCTTATGTTTTTCTATTTGTGCCAGGGCGGACCGCCCCTAACGGGTCGCGACCCGACCTAGACAAAGGTTAAAAGGGGAAGAACTCGTTTTCCCCTCTTTTTCTCTTTTATCTCCATTCCACAATTACCCAATCGCCAATTCACGCACAAAGAACACACACCACTAATTGTCCTATCTCTTTCACTACAAAAGGCATTAATCAGACCACACACACCCCCGGGCTTCAAATCCTCACTGTGATTTCGAATACTTGCACCTCTTCTTTAATTTCTCTTAAAGTTGTATTGATTCATAGTGTAAATCATGAAATTAGGAGTAGCATTAGGGTAGTTATAACTTTAGTTAGTACTGGTAGTCATCCTTGATATTTAAATGCTAAATCTAGAATTAGGGTTTAAAATGCATGTCACGGCCTTTTTTTAACTCAAAAAAGAAAACTAGTTTTTAAATGTTGTGACTGGTGTTAAAGGTATACAATTATTAAAGAGAATTCGGAGTCGCCACTTGGCAACTTAAAGGTGTACCAAGTCACCAAAAGTGGTGTACCTAGAATTCCTATGACTCGTAAATTGTCTGCATCAGAGTTCCGGATAAGGATCTCGGTTGATTCTAGGGAAGGTGTTAGGCACCCTCGAGTCCTATGCGAAGCACAGTTGCTTTTATTGATGCATTTCGACTCTTTGAAATTGTTTGTTATATTTTTCTATGATTTGTTACACTTTGATTTATTATTAATTTTCACTGTTTAACAAATAATATGCGAATCGAATATAATCGCACGAGAACTTCATTCGTTCGAAATCTTCCGACTTAAGTCAATTAAATCGCGCAGGCACTTCACCCATTCGAAATCTTTTGACTCAAATGAGTTTTGATGAACAAAGGTTTGAAATCTTTTGACTTATATGAGTTTTAATGAACAAAGGTTTTATTTGCTCATTAAGTCTAGTGAATTTTACCTAGCCGTGTGAGTTTTCCTTTGATATTGAATACTAACACAATTTTACACTAAAATGAAAGTAAGTTGTTGCCATTCTTCTCAACGAATTTAAAAGATGAAAGTAAGTTGTTGCCATTCCTCTCAATTAATTTATAATAGGCAGTTTTCAAAGTTTAAAATTGTGTTAAATAACAATCTTCACGTATTTCATGACCGTTGGCGAAAGGTTAATACATTGCCACTTACTTGCATTTGGTGTCCTTGTTTTCTACTTTGATTTGAATTATGCCTAATTTTACAAATTAACTACAATTTGCAAAATGACTTTATTTCTTATGTTAAGAGTAGCCTCAAACTTTCAAAGCATTTACAAACATGAAAGGCCCAACAGAGTCTGGACCGAGAGCCCAACCTTTTAAAACTCAAATATTTTCCGCTTTTTCTTACTTTGTTATTTTCAAACTCATTTTAATATGTCAGCAGCAGTGAATATATAAACGTCAACATAGATGAGGAAACAAAGTGCAAATAAATCCAGCTACTGTTTTTTGTGCATTTTTTCAATTTTTTTAGAAAAAGGAGCCATTTTACACAAGCTTAAACCTAAAAAAAAAAAAAAAAAAAAAAAAAAAAAAAAAAAAAAAAACATTCATACATAATACATGAAGGAAAGTTTTAAGGATAAATACTTAATATTTTAAACTCCCTAGCAATAGCAATGGCAAGCCAAGAACACAAGAACAACACAGCAACGACAAGAACTAGCAACAGACCCTCTTGAATTCAAAAAGTTTCAACCTTGAACTCACTACCAGACTTTACACTCAAAGTTTATCTCTTAGAGACATGTGTTTCACTCCATTTCTTTTTCTTTTCTAATATCTCTCTTTCTCACTATATTCTCCAAATCTAAAAACTCTTAGAATAGTCAAGAAAGTTTTCTCCAGATTTATTTTCAGATGTGTATATCTTTATGCGAAAAGTGGCCTCCCTTATGGAGGAAAAATGGGTCAAAAGTAATACTTATAATAGTTGGCCAAAGGCGATAAATGCAAGGCAAGCATGCTTTCATAAAACAACAAAAATAGCAGGGGAATCTTTTACTTAAGGCTGCCACTCCTTGTCTTTTTGTTTGACTTTCTTACTCTCTTTTAACAAAATCAGTCCCCTTATTCATTTTAAATAACTAAAATCTAAACTATCACAGTAATCCTAAGGGAAACTCATATTTAAGTGAAAGCTAACATTGACAACTTCATCATTAAGCTAAACAACTTATAATTACTTTTTCAATGTTTCTAAACACTAGCTAGACTGAAAATTCAAATAAATTCTTTCCCACAAAGACTCTAGGCTCGCACATTCTCCGTCACAAGCTACACAACAAGACACTATTTAAAACATAGAAAATATTTGACAAACAACATACATGAGCTAAAATAGACCTGACCAGATCGCAATTGAATCATGACAAGTTCAAACACTTTCCAATATACACACGGGTGACCTCCATCAATAGTGAAACACAAGATACAAACAATAGCCATCTTGTATTACTTAACACCTAATAGTGAAATCTAACAATTCAGTTATCAATATTAAAAGGCAATCTTTAACAATATCCAAACACATAATATAGATAAAAGAAACTACATAAGAGACTCCCTTTTCTTTTTTACAATTTTTGACTATCCTGGACATAAGCTCTATGATAACTAATACTTTAAGCTATTAGGAAAAAAAAAGGGAAAGTAAGAAATAAAAAAAATTATAAACTTATCTCCAAACCATCAATTAACAAGACAAATCAAAATTACCATCGCCCCAGCGTCGCTATTATCTCTGTAGCGTCTCCACTGCTGCGCCACCAAGGTCCGCCCCGGCACTCGCTGCTGCAGCCTCCTCACATTGCAAAAGCACCATCACCATTGCTGCCTCCATATGAGCAAAACAGCTCCCATGTCCGTTATTGCTTCATCGTAACAGCCATCACGTGGATAATGTTGTTGCGTCACCGCCCACTGTTTTAGGAATCAAGCACCATCGCAGCAACAACTCCAAGCCACATCACGACCTACCACCAACGATGCCCTGCTTAACCTTGTTCATTCACCACTGTAAACAGCCCCATATAGCAGCTACGACACTACCTTGCCAGCGTCTTCGCCCTCGAAACCAAGCCAATGTTTTTTTCAAAACAAAATAGACATAACAATCACACGCTTTGGTCAAGGCAGCCATCACCCCAATCTTAGATCAGCTTCAGCGTAAAGTCGCCGTCACTTAGACCCCTACTGCCTCGCCATTATGACTCCACCATCGCAGCCTATAGCCACCCCTAACACTGATATCCCCACAAGCTTGGCCATCCCCATGAAAATCATCCTAACACCCTCGGAACAAACTACACTACCTCCTATTGCAGCCACCATCACCAAAATCGCTGCCTGCCCTCACATCATTATCAAATCAGCCCTTATCTCACAAATACGAACCATCTAGGCTCATGGTAACACCAGGCCAATAGTTTAACCAAAACGCAACTCACAACAGAAAATGAGAAACATCCAACGACGTGAAAGGGGAAAATACCTTTAGAACCAGGTGGAGGAGAGCGAAAAGAACCCGTGGGTGTATTTTATTGCCGGAGGAAGGCGGACGATGGCGAAGGCACGATGGTCTAACAATGGTTTCCGGTGAGCTAGGAGATTTTGGCAAATTCCTCTCTAGGTCTGAAGGAATTTGGGAGAAAAATTAGCCAAAAGGGGTAACTTTCTGTATTTATACCACGGAAACGGGCCGGGTCATGAAACTGGGTCAGCGAATTGCACAATTGGGTTGTTACCTTTCCTACCTTTTAAAACTAGCCAACTTGAGACTAAGCAAATATCACAACTAACAAATTAATTTAACTAGCACAAAATTTTCAACTAAACATTACTCATAAGTAATCCTATTTTATTTTTATTTTTGAAATTTTTTTTCTAACATTTTCCTCCTAATTAATTAAAATAGCTTAATAAAATGGTAAATCTAGCAAAAATCACATAATAATTACACCCACTATTTTACGTAATTTATTTTTATTTTTCGTGCTAAAATTAGGTGATTACAGCTGCCCCTCTTTGATCGAGAACACGAATAGTTTTCGGACAAAGATGTAATCGACTACTAATTTTAGCTTTTCGGTTCTAGCCAAAAGGACACTTGCAAAATGGTGACCGTACCTTGAATTTCGGTTCTAACAAAGAACAAAGCTACCTACATATCCCCAGACTAAGGAATCAGGTCAGTGTAGTTCCTCACGTGCGATAGCTGGGACTACCGCATACAATAAACACTAGACTCTTCTAACACATTGAGGCTGTTGCTGCTGGTACTTGTTGCTGGTCACTTGTTGCTGGTCACTTGTTGCTGGCTAGTGATCACTTCTTTACAAAGAAAAATGAAATTACAATATTGAAATGTAAAATTACAATTTCTAAACTAACTCTTCATGCTTCCCAAGCTGATGAACTGGTCCGAAGCTCCCACTACCCAAGTGGGTCTTGACTTGAAAAATATCACTGCACCTCATTATGTAGGTGAGTCTGATTCGAAATGGCCGCCTTCGTCTAAGGGGTCTTGACTTGAAACTTTCGTTTATGTCTGAGCAGATCTCGACTTGAAAATAGAACTGCTGCTTATGTCTGGGCGGTCTTTTCTTGAAACTTGAAGCTGCCACGTATATCTGAGCGGATCTTAGCTTGAAAAGGAAATGGTCGCTTATGTTTGAGCGGATCTTGACTTGAGAACGAAAACGATCGCTATTTTTTAGCAAATCTTGACTCATAAAGGAAATGACCGCTATCTTTTAGCAGAAAATGACTTGAAAAGGAAGTGATCGCTATCTTTTAGCGGAAACTGACTCGAAAAGGAGATGATTGCTATCTTTTAGCGGAGTCTGACTCAAAAAGAAGGGATCACCATCTTTTAGCGGAAATAAACTTCTACATTATCATGGGAGAACCCGACTATTGAAACTAAAACTTTTACATTATATGGGAATACCCGACTACTAAAATTTCTACATTATATGGGAGGGCCCAACTATTGAAACTAAAACTTTTGCATTGTATGGGAGTGCCCGACTTTTGAACCTAACTCTTCTACATTATATAGGAGTGCCCGATTTTTGAATCTATTCTCTACATTATATGGGAGTGCCCCACTGCTGAAACTAAAACTTCTATATTGTGTGGGAGTACACGACTTTGAATCTAACTTCTGCATTATATGGGAGTGCCCGACTTTTTAAACTAACTTTTTCTATTATATGGGAGTTCTCGACTTTTGAACCTAAAACTTCTACATTATATGAGAGTGCCCGACTTTTTAATCTAAAACCTTTACGTTATATGGGATTGCCCAACTTTTGAATTTAAAACTTCTACATTATATAGGAGTGCTCGACTTTTGAATCTAAAACTTCTATATTATATGGGAGTGCCCGACTTTTGAATCTAAAACTTCTACATTATATGGGAGTGCTCAAATTTTGAATTTGACATCTTCTACTATAACGGGAGGGCCCGACTACTAAAATTGAAACTTCTAATTGTTGAGACTATATCCTTTTACATTGTCAAGGGTGAGCCCTATTTGCTGAATTCTAAATCTTCCATTATAATAGGAGGGTCCATTCTTTCGGTTGACATCTTTCTGGCGGGTCATATCTTTCACTGGTCATTAACCCGTGGCGAACACTTGTCTTGAATGTGGGAATTCTACCAATTTCACACATGTGGTCTTGACTTGACAACGGGAAACCGTGACCTATTATCCTAATGGGTCTTGCCTGAAGATTGGAAACCCCAACCTTTATTCAAAATGGGGTTCCATTTGAAGCTTGAAGTTGCCACTCTCGATTCAGGTGGTCCTTGCTCTTGCTGACAATGTAGCAATTATCACACTGGGATTTTTCATCGTGGCTACTGAGCCGCTGATACATGTCCTTCCAAATAAGCTTGGAGGTTCTTGTTATACTCTTCACAGTAGTTTCAGATGAACAATGTCTTGATATTTTAGATTAGAGAGGTCATTCAATGCCTTCCCCCAAATCTTCAACAAAAAATTTGTTGAAACAATATGTCGTTCCATGGCGACTTATCTGGTACAATCCTGGCATGTTATTCTTGTTGCCGAGGTGTGACATGGGAGCTGCCCATTTGGATTTTGACAATGATATAGTACAACTTTGAAACCTGCAAACAAATCTTGCCAAACATTCTTTTTGCTTGTTTCATATTATCAAATGAAAGAAATCGAAAGATCAGTGAAGAAAAGATGAATTGAAGAAATTTGAAGAGGATACATCAAACAAAAATGTCCCTGAAAGATAGAGGGAAAAAAATTTAGAGGTAAAATGACGACTTCAATAAATATGACATACATCTTGGAATAAAGTCTTGACCTTTTCAGCACAGTCTGTCCTTGATTTCGCCCCAGTTTGACAATCTAGAGGAAATTGCATGCTTGGTCTGATCATGATGAAAAATCAGACATCCGTCGTTCGCTTAGTGGTGCCCTCTCGGGTTTTCACCGACTAGTCTCTCTCTTTGTTCTTTTTCCTCACTGATGTCTTTTGGCGCCCTTTCGGGTTTTTACCAATAGGACTCATTTTCTTTTCTCTCTCTTTTTTTTAATGACCTCTTTGTACATTATTTCGAGTCTATCTATCCTTATGGCCATCGTGTTCGCATCTCTTGATTGGTTTGATCGAAGACAAAAATTCATACTTCCTTGAGCCAACTTATTTTAAAATGGTACATGTGGCGTAACATTCTCAAAAATCGGTCAGAAAGCTCTTTATTTGGACCGTTTTAATTTGTTTGGGCTAGAAAGAAAAGGTTTAGCAAGAAAGCTCCAAAAAATCTCATGAAAGAACTGGTTGAAACATTACAACCGTTAAAACCATCTCTTTAAAATGAAACAAACTCCTGTCCATGATTTTTGAGTTTTTTTTTCCTCTTTTGTATGAAAATGATATGGAAGCATCTCCTAAGATGTTTAGGGTGACTGTACAACATTTGGAATTAATTTTCTTGAAAATAACAACATGTTGCCCCAGCTTAGTTGAAACTGGGACCTTGAGTTTTCTTTGAATGGGCCGCAAACTTGAAGGCAAGTTTTGCCTTGATTTCTGACAAAGGGACTTTTGCACTTTCATAGGATGAGACTTAAAATGAGCGGAATATCGAACTTCCTTTCTTTTTATTTATTTATTTTTTGATGTTTTTTATATGAAACTAAAAAGCAGGGCGACATTGAACATTTCCCCTGGGATAAACACCAAGAAAACAAAGAGGAATATTGAATTTTCCCCTTTTCTTTAAAAATATAAAAACTTCTGCCCCAGTTTAAGATAAACTGGGGCTTTTGATTTTTCTTTGTAGGGGCCGCAAACTTGGAGGCATGTTTTGCGTCAATGCAAAACATGAAAAAAATGAACTTTTCACTGTTACGATTGCCCCCGAATGGTTGCCTACATATCCTTTTGAGAGGATTCAGGTCAAACGTAGCTCTAGCACATAGTGCTAGATTTTGTGTTTTTGTTTTCTTTGTCTTATAATTTTTTTATGTCTTTCTCTCTTCTTCTTTTTTTGTCTTTTTTTTTCACAAGTACAATGACATTGATTCCAGAGGAGGGTAGCCAAAAGAAAAAATATACAAGGCTCAAAAGGCTGACAAATTGGTATAGTGTTTGGGTAGTAGAAATGAGAGTCGTTCGTCATCCCGATCCGAGAATGTCTCATACAACTATACACCATAATAAGTCGACCTAGTATCGTACAAAGGCAAGACTAGATCTAGTCAGCATCCTCGATTTCTGCTTCAATGATGATCTTCAAAGAATGGCATTTCAAACTTCATCCGGAGTGATTGTGCGCAATTTGTAAACTCTCACGTATCTCCTCATCACATTCATCCTAACTGTCCAGTTGTTTTATTTTGAAAATTCTAGACTATGTATTTAGATCAAGAGGTTAATTTCGCGCGCATGTCATGTTTATTAAAGTAGGCAAAAAGTAAAACTACTCAAAAAAGCTAAAACTCTCCCATACACCACACATTTAGAAAGCAGGGATTATCAAAGCAATCAAGTAGCAACATCCAAGCCTCAAGAAACGACTCTTCACACCATCTTACTCACGACACACTCGCTCGCTCAAGATTAGGGCCTAATAAAAGCTCCAATCTCTCATAATCCATGTGCCCTCACCAATCAAAGTCTAGTCCCAATCACACACAAATCTATCCAATGAATTATAAGGGACTTTCAAGATAGGAAGAATTCTCTCACACTCAAAAA
Source organism: Petunia axillaris subsp. axillaris (assembly GCA_029990575.1). Lineage (NCBI taxonomy): Eukaryota > Viridiplantae > Streptophyta > Magnoliopsida > Solanales > Solanaceae > Petunia > Petunia axillaris. The sequence goes on from JARKNS010000007.1 coordinate 40,736,719, forward strand.
GAATCTCAAGTGCCACACAATGGTACCATAGGCTTGCCCGTAGTATAGGACTCCACTAATGTAGGCTCGCTCCTATTTGGGATTAACAAGGAGGGGTCGTTTGGTTGGCGGGATTGGACTAATAGTCCCAGGATTAAATTTGGGACTATATTAATCCCATGTTTGGTTGGTGGGATTAGTTAAAATGAGACAATTTTTATACCCCATTCATGGTATTACCTAATCCCACATAGGGGATGGGATTGTTAATCCCGGAATTATAATCCCGGGATTACTGTAATCCCGAATTTGTGGGATATCCCACTTATTTAGTCCCGCAAACCAAATGACCCCTAAGGGTTGTAATGTAGGCTAAAGGACGAGTATGATAGATATGGTTAAAATAGTGACTACCTCCCTAATCACTTTAATACATCACTTCCACTTTTTTATTGCTCAACTTTTCACAAAAACAACCGAGCTACCATCCGAACATCAACCCAAAAAACTTTCTCTTTAAGTATTTTTTTTTTCTATCAATGTGCACAACACTAGCAAGGATTGAGAATTTCTCTTTTGCTTTTTTTTTTTTTTGTTTTTCACTTTTTATTTATTTATTTTTTTTTTAACATTTGTCAATTTTTCTCAACCTTGACAATGTACTTTTCCTCAAAATACCATCATAATTTTCTTTTTCATTGATTCTATTTAAAAGCCACCAATTTCCACCAACCACAACTCCACTAACAAAAGTATTTTCAATTAAAGTGCTCTAAGGAGGAAGGATTCAAAAAGAATGTAATTAAGAACAAAAGGAATAGGCTTGTAATGTGGGTGTAAAAAAAAAAAGGCTAATAGGCTCAAAAAGAGCTACAAGGGATATATATGAACGGGTAGGCTAATCAAGGCTGCAAAAGAAGGGTTTATCAAAGAAAGCCTGTATCATTTCCCGACTAGAGCAAACCTAGAATTTCGCTTTGAACACACCAAGGGCAAGTTCTAGACCAATAATGCAAGCATGAGAAGAAATAAAAGCACCTCACCACTCATGGAACATGAACTACTCAAGGCGGAACAATTCCAGCACCTAACAAAAACAAGCGAGACAAGTCATGCTATTCGGTCAGCACTCAGAGTCAGAAACCTGAGCTGAAGAGTCACTAACAAGACTGACTATCAATCCAATATATAACGCACACCAAAAATCTTGAGGGAAGTTCAACTCACATGTAAAGGACTAAATATGATAGTATCAAATAATTCACAAAGAAGACACAGGTCCTTACCACTTAGCTACTCCTATTTCCTAATTTTTTTGTATTTTTAATATACATATTTTTTTTCATTTTTATCTAAAAAACACCCGGTTCAAAACAAAAGGCATCCTCGGGAAAGAACCATGGCTTGAAAAAAATGCAAGGATTATGCCACTAATCTAAAAAAAATTAAACGCAGTAAAAATATACAAGTACAAGTCATGATACTCCACCCCGCACTTAAAATAGCACATGGTCCCCACTGCACAAATACAAAAATAAGAACAAGAGTGGGTATCAAGAAAGCTCCCTCAAACTGCAGAGTCCGGAGGTGCTGCAGACCGGTCTGAATCCGCGGTCTGAGCACTGGAGGGATCTAACAATATAGTGCCAGCTGCATCCATCGCATCAATCAGCGACCCCTCTATAGTAGTGGCAGTAGCCGGAGCTGGCTCTGCAGCAGTGCCATCAGTAGAACTCAAATCCACAACCTCATGACTTGACCCTCCATCAGTCTGGACGCTAATTGAACGCGTCACTCTGGTACTCTGAATAGCGGCAAGGATCACTACCAGTGTGCTCTGCATCAGGGTGTCTCGAGCTGCCTACTCTTCTCTCAGCTGGGTCAGCTCTGCCTGCTGCTCCTGCCTCAGCAGGGTCAGCTCTTGCCGTTTCTCCTCTCTCAGCTTAGCTAGCTCGGCTTCAAATCCCACAAGTCGCTCTAACGTAGTTCTCTTATCTTCTTTGGCCGCGACCGGTTCATGCACTGAAGTAATGTCATGGGAAATGGGTACCTCTAAAATATCATCATCCGTATAGAAGAGGACCCCGTGCTTCCTCATCAAAGCCGTCAAAGTGTGCACAAAGTACACTTCAATGTCTTCTCCTTACGAATCCGCACCATCTTCTCGTATATAAGCTCCCCCAAGTTCAGTACTATCCCATTCATCAGAGCATAAATAAGAAGCACTCGCTCCCGAAGGACATTTGTCTGATGATCAGCCTACATTATTCAGTTAGACACCCAATTTAGCCAAGATCGACTCTTCCTAGGCATAAACCTCATAGGAAAGGTGGCATATTTTCTCTTTGTGTTGTGCAACCATGCAGGCTTCAAGGATTCAGGATCATTCATAACAGCTGGTGGGTCACACAATACCTCAATAACATCCTTAAAATCTGGCTCTGCTAGCATGTAATCATCCATTGCCACTTCATTCACCCTGTAATATGCATTAATGGCTCTGGAAGAAATATCGACCTCAACCTCTCTAACTCGCACTATGCTGCTCCTCGTATTCTCCCAGTTCGCATATAATTCTTGAACAACAGTAACATTGGCCTTACACTTGAGACCGTGCATAAATCTGTCCCACTTCCTATTTTTCACAACCTCCAGAATAGCTGGGCAAGCATTCTCACAAGCATGATAGTTCAGTGGTCTTTCTTATGTGATATGCTTCTTAATGATCCACTGATACACCAGGTCTGCACTCTCACTCTCACTCTCAAATGTGTCCTCCCACAATGACCTGTCAATCGGGCTACTTGTAGATGGAATGTCCTCAGGTACTGCAATAGGAGTGTACTCATCCTCAGCATCATCATCAACATGCTCGTCATCCTCATCATCCTTCTCCATTAGTTTCTTCCTTTGCCCTGAACTACTCTCCTTTTCTTGGCCCGTGGTTTAGAAGCACCACCCTCATGGATCACCACTGGCTTTTCTTTTGCATTGGTTGATTTCCTCTTGCCTGTGGCTGCCTGAGGAGCGGGAATGGCATGGGCACTTAGAGCCGATCTCGTCTTTGCTAAAGGCATAGCCTCAAGCTCAGCATTATCCTTTTCCATATCCGGAGCTGGTGTATCTTGTTTCTTCTTTGAGCGTTGCTCCCGTTTATTCTTGCCCTCGAGTTGATTCCGCGGTGGTTGACCACCGTCCCCGCTTCCACTGCTCATGGATGTTTGATTTGTAATCGCTATTTTGCAATAGAATACCTGATGAGAACAGTGTGCCGCGCGATCCCCTCGCAACACTGCCTCTGTTCTTATTTTTTTTCAAACAATTTCTGGCTGCAAACAGAGCCTGGCGCGACGCATGCCAGGCTGTTTAGTCTCGTTTCAATTTTATTCTCTGCGCAACAGTGGAGGGCGCGACGCATGCAGCCCTGTTTGGTTCGGAAGTTGAGAATTTTTTACTACTTTGTTGTCCATGGCTGGCCAATTTTGTTGTTCCAACTGTTTTCGAGCATCGGGATCTTGGAAAAACACTACACAAATATATTAATCACATCAAGTTTCCATTCTTTTTGTTCTTTTCTATTTTTTTTTTTCATTTTTTCTTACATAAAAATTCGGATTAACTAACTCTAAAAAACAGTAAAACATGGGTTGGCTCCCATGAAGCTCTTAATTTAATGTCGCGGCACGACGAGTACATCCCTTTTTCAAGGGTCGACCAAAGTAATGGACGATTTAAGCCTATCGACTTCACCTCCCCAATATCGCTTCACTCTTTGCCCACTCATTAGAAACGACTTATCCGAATCCGGGGCTCGCAATACAATTGCTCCATGGGGCACCACCTTAACAATTTCAAACGGAAAAGACCACCTCGACTTGAGCTTACCAGGGAAGAGCTTCAACCTGGAGTTAAATAGAAGAACTAGTTGGCCCGACTCAAAGTGACGGTGCTGAATACGCTTATCATGCCACTGCTTAGTCTTCTCCTTATATAATTTGGCGTTTTCATATGCGTGCAACCTAAACTCATCAAGTTCATTGAGTTGCAAAAATCTCTTCTCACCCGCCAATTATATTATCAAAATTTAGCTTCTTTATTTCCAAATAGGCCTTGCGCTCAAGCTCGACTGACAAGTGGCACACTTTCCCATATACCAGCTTGTATGGTGAAGTCCCAATTGGAGTTTTATAAGCTGTCCTATATGCCCAGAGTGCATCATCGATCTTGGTAGCCCAATCCTTCCTATTCACACTGACAGTCTTCTCAAGAATTTGCTTCACCTCTCTATTGGACACCTCAGCCTGCCCACTAGTTTACGGATGATAGGCGGTGGCGACCTTATACTTGACCCCGTATTTAGCTAAAAGTTTGTTTAGCAACTTGTTACATAAGTGTGTACCTTCATCACTACTCAAAGCCCACGGAGTTCCAAACCTGGTGAAAATATTCTTCTTGACGAAACTCACCACCACCTTCGTATCATTAGTAGGAAGAGCCACAACTTCTAGCCATTTAGACACGTAATCCACTGCCAGTAAAATATAGTTGTTACTATTCGACGAGGGAAAGGTAGCCATAAAGTCGATCCCCCACACATCAAAAAATCTCCACCTAGAATGCCTTGCAGAGGCATCTATTGCTTCCTTGTGATTGTGCCGGTTCTTTGACACCGATCACACTTCTTTAAAAAAGTGTGAGCATCTTTAAACAGCGTCGGCCAATAGAAACCAGACTGAAGTACTTTGGCGGCTATTCTATCACCACCATGATGACCCCCATAAGGAGATGCATAGCACTCTTGCAGAACAACCTCCGTCTCTTCCTCAGAAATACATCTTCTCACCAACTGATCTGCACACACTCTAAACAAAAACGGCTCATCCCAAATATAAAATCTCACATAATGAAAGAACTGACGCTTACCTTCTGCATCCAGATGTGGTGGAACTGCCTCACTTACCAAATAGTTGACATAGTTAGCATACCATGGGTCCGAGTGATTGGGTATGGCAAAAAGTTGCTCATCTGGGAAGGTTTCTTTGATAAAACCTCCCTCATCCACATGTCTGTGGTTATCCAACCTAGATAGGTGGGCAGCTACTTGATTTTTCGTTTCCTTACGGTCTCGGACTTCCAAGTCAAATTCCTGCAGTAATAACACCCAACGAATTAGTCGAGGCTAAGCATCCTTTTTATCAATTAAGTACCTGATTGCTACATGGTCTGTGTAGACAATAACTTTGGTTCCAACTAAGTATGCCGAAAACTTATCAAAGGCATACACCACTGCTAGCAACTCTTTTTTAGTAACTGTGTAATTCAATTGGGCGGGATTGAGAGTTTTGTTGGCTTAGTAAATGGAATGGAACACCTTGTTCCTCCTTTGCCCCAGGACTGCACCAATAGCGACATCGCTAGGATCACACATTAATTCAAATGGTGTAGTCCAATCAGGAGCCACTATTATTGGCGCATAGACCAATTTCTCTTTCAGCTCATTAAAGGCGCTCGAACAGGCCTCATCAAACACAAATGCTGCTTCTTTCTCAAGTAACCTGCATAAAGGAGTAGAAATCTTAGAAAAATCATTAATAAACCTCCGATAGAAGCCAGCATGTCCGAGAAAACTTCGGACTCCCTTCACAAACGTGGGCGGAGGTAATCGTTCAATCGCCTCCACCATCGCCTCGTCAACCTCAATTCCAGCACTGGACACCTTCTGTCCCAAAACTATACCTTCACGAACCATGAAGTGGCACTTTTCCTAGTTTAAAACAAGGTTAGTTTCTTCACACTTGCAAGCACTAAACCAAGGTTAGTTAGACAAGCATCAAACGAAGAACGAAAGACAAAAAAGTCATCCATGAACACTTCGACAAACTTTTCCACCATATCAGTGAAAATAGCCATCATATACCTTTGAAAAGTCGCAGGTGCATTACATAACCCGAATGGCATCCTCCTATAGGCATAGGTACCGTAAGGGCATGTAAATGTAGTTTTCTCCTGGTCTTCGGGAGCAATATGTTAGCTTGGAAAGCTTGGAGTTTTGACTGATGACTGAGGAACGGATTCAAAGGACCTGTTCCTTTGAATTACTGAAGCAGAATAGATAATTCATGCAAAATCATTTGATTAAGATATTATTATTTATCCTAATACTGACGTATATCTTGATAATTATGCAGGCCTAATCAGATACGAAAAGATTGCATAATCCTAAAGGATAAAGGATTTGGATTCAAGAAGGTAGAATCAAATTAGGATTCAAAGTCAAGGGAGCTTTGGAATTCTAATTCATTGGGACTTCTTGGCTGCTGGAAACTATAAAACGAGATGACTATCAGCCATAGAAGTTGTACACAAATAGAGAGAGCATCGAGCAAAAGCTGAGAAGAATTATTAGCTTATTTGTGTAATCATTAGCTACAGTAGAACTAAGTAAGAACCTGTTCCTTAGATTGAGTCTTGTAAAAGTTCAAGTCTTAGTTCAATTGTAGTAAGCAAAAATCGAGTTGTAAACTGTGTAGTTCAAGTCGTGGACTTGACACAACTTCACTGATCGTGAGAAAGATCACTAAAGGATTAGAGTTAGTCCTAGGTTAGTAAGAGTGAGTCTTGTAACCAAGTGGGTCTTTTTACATAGTGAAGTTGAAATCCTACTTGAGAAGTAGGTCGTGGTTTTTTGATCCCGTGTCTAGGGGTTTTTCCACGCTAAAATCTGGTGTTCAATTACTTACAGTTTTTATTCCGCACATCGTAGAGTAAATGAACACATTTTAAGGAACTGGTCCTTAAAACAGTAAAGTGGTGTATTTGTGGGAAATAACAATTGGTATCAGAGCAGGTTATCCTTGAAAAGGCTAACACCTAGGATTAGATGAGTACATCACGTGAAAACAGTGAGGGTCAGTCAATGGTTAGAGCACCCTACTTCAATGGAAAATACTATTCATGGTGGAAAGAGAGGATGCGTGATCACCTTCAGGCAGAGGATTACGAACTGTGGGACATAGTTACTGAAGGTCCCATGATCCCAATGAAGAAGGATGCTGATGGGAAGGATGTTCCCAAAACCAGGAAGGAGTGCAATGCCGAAGACATAAAGCAATGGGAAAAGAATGCTAAGGCAAGGAAGTGGCTGGTTGGTGGACTTAGTCCTGACGAATGCACAAGGATCAGAGGGTATGCCACTACTAAGGAGATTTGGGATGCTCTACAAGTTGCACACGAAGGAACAAGTCAGGTAAAAAGGTCCAGAGGTACACTTCTTTATGCTGAATATGAAAGCTTTAAAATGAAAGAAGAAGAATCAATCTCTGAAATGTATACTAGATTCAATGCCATTGCCTCTGAACTTATCTCTTTGGGAAGGGTTTTAACTGTGGAAGATAGGGTAGAAAAGATTTTAACTAGGGTTCTTCCAGATTCTTGGGAGATCAAAGCATGTGCTATCATTGAAAGTAAAGATTTAACCACATTATCCTTAGATGAGCTCATAGGAAATCTAACGACTTACGAACTAAGGAAAAAGGTTAAAAACATAGGAGCACCAGTTAAAACTGAACCTAACCTAGCCTTAACTGCTGGTGATAAAATCATTGATGATAAGGAACTGGTCCTTATCGCTAAAAGTGTTCAGAAATATTTGAATAAGAAAAGGGAAATTAGTGGACAGGGTAGGTCTACTAACATGAAACAGGCTGGAGAATGCCACAAATGTGGAAGCTCGGAGCACTACATCAGCAAATGTCCAATCATGGAAGGAGAATGGAGGAAGAAATTCATTGATGAAAGGAAGAAGGCTAGGGAACAGGTCCATAGAAAAAGTGGAAATCCCAAAGCGCTGGTTGCAGGATGGCAAGACAGTGAAGATGAAATAACTGATGATGATCTGGATGAGGATCTTGCTCTAATGGCACTTGGAGATTCAGAAAATGAAGAGGATCCTGAGGTATTTGTTTCTAAACTTAAAGAAGATGTAAAAAGCATGTCTAGAGAAAAGTTGGTTAAAGTATTTCATATTGTGCTAAATGAATTTAAAACTCTGAGGGATGATAATCACCAACTGCATGATAAAGTTGACTGTTTAGAAATAGAATGCAAAGAGGAAATAATTAAAAATGATTTTCTGGAAAGGAAGATTAGCATGCTTGAGGAACAGGTCCTCACACTTGAAACAACTGCTCAGGAATTAGAAAATGTTAAAACAGTTGTAAAAGGTAAAGGTATTGCCAATTCTCATCAGATTATTGCTGAAGAGAAACTGAAAAACACAGTTGATGAATTGTGTAAAAGAGATGAAAAGATAAGATCTTTAGAAGAAGACCTGGTTAAAACAAAAATGGAATTAAGAAAAACTGTAGAATGGAACAAGTCTTCTGAAGCACTAGAATGGTTGCAAGAAAATCATAGCAGTAACAGGAAAGGTATTGGATTCATGAAGGCACAAAGTTCATCCAAATGGGATCCAAAGAGTAAGTACTTATCATTTCCTGAAAACTGGCTATGTACTCACTGTGGGAACACTGGTCACCGGAAAGAAAATTGTCAATCTTTAAAAATGGCTGCCCAGAGGAACAGGTCCTATAAACCTGTTCGAAATCCTGTGAAACAGAAGAATAGGTCCTACAAACCTGTTCAACATTCTGTAAAAAGGAGAGATGTTCACACAAAGAAACCTTTACCATTTTGGGCTAAAAGAGATCTGATTCATCCTTTTTCAAAAGGAAAGGAACCCAAACTAGTTTGGGTTCTTAAAATTAACCCCTAGTTTTCTTTTGCAGGCTAGAGTGAAGGAGACAAACCACAAATGGTACATGGACAGTGGTTGCTCAAGACATATGACAGGGCATAAGGAACTGTTCCTTTCACTCTCAGCCTTCCAAGGAGGAAGTGTTTCCTTCGGTAATGGTAAGAAAGGGGAAATTATTGGAATTGGAAAGGTAGGTAAGTCTGACTCACACTGCATAGATAATGTATTTCTAGTAGATGGACTGAAGCATTGCTTATTGAGTATATCTCAATTATGTGACAAAGGTAATAATGTTAATTTTTCATCTACTGGATGCACTGTGACTAATCAAGCTTCTGGAGAGGTTATTTTGCAGGGAAACAGACATGGAAACATCTACAAAGTAGACTTGCTGACATTATCTGACGGAAGCTTGAGCTGCTTAAGTGTGGTGCAAAATGATCCCCTCCTATGGCACAAAAGACTAGGACATGCTAGTCTTTCACAATTGAACAAACTTGTGTCAAAGGACTTGGTGATAGGTCTTCCTAACATCAGGTTTAATGATGAAAAGGTATGTGAAGCTTGTGCCAGGGGGAAGCAGGTAAAATCCTCCTTCAAATCGAAGAAACAGGTAAGTACCACTAAGCCTTTGGAACTGGTCCATATGGATTTATGTGGTCCAATGAGAACAATGAGTCGTGGAGGTAAGAAGTATGTAATGGTATTGGTGGATGATTACTCTAGATTTACATGGACTATATTTCTTGCATCTAAAGAAGAAGCATTTAATGCATTTTCAATTTTTGCTAAGAAAGCTGAAAGAACACTAGACAGTCCTATTGTTGCCATTAGGTCAGATCATGGAACTGAATTTGAAAATCATATGTTTTTCAATTTTTGCAATGAAAATGGCATTAATCACAATTTTTCTTCACCTAGAACTCCACAACAAAATGGTGTAGTGGAAAGGAAAAATAGGACTCTAGAAGAAATGGCAAGAACTATGTTAATATCTGGAAATCTTCCACAAAACTTTTGGGCTGAGGCTATTAATACTGCATGCTATATAATAAATAGATGTATGACTAGGCCATTAATAGAAAAGACCCCATATGAGTTGCTTAAAGGAAGAAAACCAAACATCTCTCATCTTAGGGCTTTTGGTTGCAAGTGTTTTATACACAACAATGGGAAAGATGGCTTAGGAAAATTTGAACCTAGAAGTGATGAAGGAATCTTTGTTGGTTATTCTTCGAATAGTAAGGCATATAGGGTGTTTAACAAGAAAACTTTAAAAATTGAAGAAAGCATGCATGTAAAATTCGATGAAACTAACAGTCTCACTCAAGAACAGGTACAGGAGGATGAAGAAATTGGACTGCTGAAAGCTTATGAACTTGATCCACAAATGCAAGGTCTGGATGTGAGAACTGAACTGCAAGGAACTGTTCCTCAGAACAGAACTGAGAACAGTGGCACATATACAGGGGGAACAAATGTTAGTTCCACCTCACAAACTGGTAGTGCTACTCGATCAGGAACTGTTCCTCAGCAGAGGACTTCTGACAATGGATTGACCCCCAAGCCTTACAAGTATCAAGGGTCACATCCTGTGGATCAAATAATCTCAGACAAGAATGCAGGAATTCAAACTAGATCAGCAGTCAAAAATCACAATCTGTGTGCTTTTAGTGCTTTCCTATCTCTTGTTGAACCCAAAAATGTGAAAGAAGCACTGAAGGATGCAGACTGGATAAATGCTATGCAGGAGGAATTGAATCAATTTCAAAGAAGTCAAGTCTGGCATCTGGAACCCAAGCCAAGGAACAGGTCCATAATTGGAACAAAATGGGTTTTCAGAAACAAACTTGATGAGGATGGCATGGTAACGAGGAACAAGGCCAGACTGGTTGTTCAGGGATATAGTCAAGAGGAAGGCATCGACTATGATGAGACTTTTGCTCCAGTTGCAAGATTGGAAACAATAAGACTTCTTATAGCCTTTGCTACATACATGGATTTTACTCTACATCAAATGGATGTTAAGAGTGCATTTCTGAATGGATACTTGAAAGAAGAAGTGTATGTCAAGCAACCTCCAGGTTTTGAAAGTGAACAGTTCCCTGAACATGTTTACAAGTTGGACAAGGCCTTGTATGGGCTCAAGCAGGCACCAAGAGCATGGTATGAAAGGCTATCAAAATTTCTACTCCAGCATGGATACAAGAGAGGTAAAATTGATAGTACTTTGTTCTTAAAAGAAAAAGGTAAGGATCTCTTAATTGTTCAAATCTATGTAGATGACATAATTTTTGGTGCTACTTGTGAAAATTTAAGTAAAGAATTTGCAAACTTGATGGGGAGTGAATTTGAGATGAGCATGATGGGTGAACTCAACTTCTTTTTGGGTTTACAAATTAAGCAAACCTCAAATGGAACTATGATCCATCAACAAAAGTATGTTAAGGAATTACTTAAAAGATTTGATATGGACAATGCTAAGGGAATTGACACACCTATTGCTACTGCCACAAAATTGGATCTTGATGAACATGGAATATCAGTTGATCAAAAATTGTATAGGGGTATGATAGGTTCCTTACTTTATCTAACTGCTAGTAGACCAGATATAGTGTTCAGTGTTGGTTTGTGTGCTAGATTTCAATCAGATCCTAAGGAATCTCATTTGAAAGCTGTTAAAAGAATATTGAGGTATCTGAAAGGAACAGGTCCCTTGGGACTTTGGTATCCAAAAGGTGGTAATTTTAATCTTGTTGGATATACTGATGCTGATTATGCAGGTTTCCTTGTCGATAGAAAAAGCACCTCAGGTATGGCACATTTTCTTGGTGAGTGTTTGGTTTCTTGGGGAACCAAGAAACAAAATTCAGTGGCACTTTCCACTGCTGAGGCTGAATATGTGGCAGCTGCTTCATGTTGTTCACAGTTGTTATGGATCAAACAACAATTACAGGATTTTGGTGTTGATGTAGGAACTGTTCCTATCTATTGTGATAACACTAGTGCTATTAATATGACAAAAAATCCAGTGCATCACAAAAGAACTAAACACATTGACATAAGACATCATTTCCTAAGAGACAATTATGAAAAAGGTTTGATCACCATAGCATTTTGCCCAACTGAAAAACAAATAGCTGACATTTTTACAAAAGCTCTAGGTAGAGATGATTTTGAAAGAAATAGATTGGAATTAGGGATGATTAAATTCACATAAAATCTTCAATGCTTTGCTTCATAATTGGCTAGAAAATTGCTCTTAAAATGAATTTTACTCAAGTCATTATGAATTATTCAGTCCAGTCTCTATACTTAAATGTATACTCTCATGCTACATAGATTATTTAGAGTTGCTAAAATTGAATGATGTTACCCTTATGCTCTTAGAATTTCAGATGATCAAAAATTGCAAATTGGAAGGACACTGAATTGTGGTGTTAAAAACAGGTATGTACTCGTAATTATTCAATTAATTTAGGAGTATAAAGGCTATAGGTAACTTGTGTTTAGGATAAAATCCCACTAAGTTTCCTAACCATATCCAAACTGCAAAAGAGTCCCATCGGAGGAACAGTTCCCATTCTGAAAAGGTGTCATACAGCCTAACGGCTCTTTTTATCCGGGAGACTCCCAAGAGTCCTTAGCCGTTGCATGTTGTGCTGAGGTAAGCTGATCGTCTCCTACTCTAATTGCACTACTTAATTCACTCTATAAATACTCTTCTTCTCCTACATTATTCTTTTACCTTGTTCATCAATTGAATTAGCAAAATTTCAGAAAGAATTGTCAATTATCTTTTGATTAGAATTGCAAACATGTCTCTTTCTTCTGATAATTCTCCATCTGCACCCACTGTTGAACAACCACAAAATCTCAACCCTCCTTCACCCATGGAAATCATCGACCCAAACCCTGAAGTTCCTGAACAAATTCCAGAAATACCTGAACCTGAGATTCAGGGGGAAGGATCAGTTCCCACGGCTGAATCCATTGCTGAGCAGGTTGAGGATCTCTCTCATGCTATGGTGTTGTATCAGTTTAAGGTAAACTACACTCACCCTCTGAATGTTGTTATTGATGAGGAAGAAGAGGGAGAAGGTTCTGAGGCTGCTCTTGAGGGGGAACTCATTAGAAGTTTGGAAGCACCGGTGCATGGGGGGTCAGGGTCTCCAGAGGTTGCTTTTAGAGCACCCATGGAATATGTTATAGATGTTGAAGAGGCTATGAGTGACAGTGATAGGCCATTGGTGGATTTGATAAATATTAGGAGGCTGAAAAGAAAATTGGCTAGAAAGGGACCCATTAATGACCATGAGACTGTTGAAATTGCTGCTAAATTGAAGAAGATAAGTGACAGTTATAAGCCCGGAAATAAGAAGAAAGTTGGAAGTTCCTCTAAGGCAAAAGGACCTGTTCCTTCTGCCTCAACCCCTGCATCTGGGGGTAGGAGGACAAGAAGTGCTGCTAAAGCTGCTGATGAACAACTGGCTGCTGCTTTGGAAAAGAGCAGAAAAGGGAAAGGAAAACAGGTAGTTGAGGAAGAAAAAGTGGATGATATTGATGATTTTGATTTGGCTGATTTTTCTGAGGATGATGAGATGGTAGAGGCTGAGGAGGTGGTGCCTCAGTCAAAGAAAAGAAAGGTTCCTGAGAGAAGGGTGACAAGAAGCTCAGTTAAAGCTGCTGAGAAAATTGCTAAGAGGACCAGGTCCTCTAAAAGAGTGGTGGTTTCTGAAGACTCTGCCAGTGACAGTGATGAGTTAGTTGCTGAGGCTGAGAGTGATAGTGATGCTGAAGAAAGTGAGACTGTGCACTGTGTTCATGATGACATGCTGACTAGAAAGGTGTTGAAAGGAAGGGTTATGACTGATGTTCAAGAAGAAGGAATGGTTTGGTTGCTGCAAAAGCTACATGCTCAGGGTTGGAGGGACATGGTCCTTAAGATCTCTGGTAGGTGTGCAAAGGGAATGGTGCAGGAATTCTATAAGAATTGTTCCATCCGAGGTGATCAAATCACTACATCTGTTAATGACAATGTCATCATTTTTGATACAAGGGAACTTGGTGAATTGCTGGGGATCCCTGCCTCTGGGTATGCTAGTTATGTCAAGACTGTTTGGCCTGACTTGACAAACTTGCCTACTGATCTGGAGATCACTAGGAAGTTTGCTGAGAATGATGGTGAAGAAAAACCCAGGGCAGTGCAAAAGAGTGAGATGCATCCACAGCATCAGGTTTTATTTGAATTTGTGAACAAAGTTGTGATGCCAAGGCAGGAGAAAAGAGGAGTTGCCAGTTTCATGGACCTGGTCCTTATGGAACTGTTGGACACTGTAAAGCAGATCAATTGGCCCAGCTTTATGATCCACCTGATAAAAAGGGTGATTGCTGGGAAGAGAAAACACTCCCTGCCGTTTGGTTTCATTCTGACTGATATTTTTGCCAAGTTGAAGGTTCCCTTGGAAGGGGTTGTGAAAGCTACAAAGAAGGAGAAATTTGGGTGTGCTACCTTGATAAACTGTGACTTGCCGGTTCAGGCTGATCCTCCACAGGCTGGTGTTGGGAGGCAGCCTCTGAACAACAAAGTGAGGGCACTTAGGCAACAAGTTGCTATGCAGGCTGCTGAGATTGCAAGGTTGGAAGAAGAGAGGAATTACTGGAAGGCAGAGGCCTCAAAAGCAAAAGAGACCAATGAGGGAATGCTCAAGCAGATGTTTGATCTCCTTCACAAGTCTCAGGGAACTGGTCCTTCCACATCCTGACCACCTTAGCCCTAGCCTTTAGCCATCTTTTGTCTAGTGGGATCTAGCCTAGCCTGGTGCCTTAGCCTTTATTTTCTTCTTTAGTAGTTGGATAATTTTGTAGTACTTGCTGTATCCCCTGATTATAATATTTGGTTATATGAATTGTCTTGGATGGCTAATATCATTGTTTTGCAGTTGCTTTATTTAATTTATGTTTGTACTTTGAGTTGCCTCAATGGCTATGTGCTGATTAAATCTAACACTTGAGTTATATTTTTGATATGCAACCTTTTCAATGATGCCAAAAGGGGGAAGAGTAAGGCTGATTTTGCATGATTTTATACCTAATAAAAATTTGTTCCTTAATGATGAATTAATTCTCCACTGATTGATTGTCTTTTTGAGCTTACACTGTACTTCAGGACATTAAGGAGATGAAGCTATGAGTATGAATTTGTCATCATCAAAAAGGGGGAAATTGTTAGCTTGGAAAGCTTGGAGTTTTGACTGATGACTGAGGAACGGATTCAAAGGACCTGTTCCTTTGAATTACTGAAGCAGAATAGATAATTCATGCAAAATCATTTGATTAAGATATTATTATTTATCCTAATACTGACGTATATCTTGATAATTATGCAGGCCTAATCAGATACGAAAAGATTGCATAATCCTAAAGGATAAAGGATTTGGATTCAAGAAGGTAGAATCAAATTAGGATTCAAAGTCAAGGGAGCTTTGGAATTCTAATTCATTGGGACTTCTTGGCTGCTGGAAACTATAAAACGAGATGACTATCAGCCATAGAAGTTGTACACAAATAGAGAGAGCATCGAGCAAAAGCTGAGAAGAATTATTAGCTTATTTGTGTAATCATTAGCTACAGTAGAACTAAGTAAGAACCTGTTCCTTAGATTGAGTCTTGTAAAAGTTCAAGTCTTAGTTCAATTGTAGTAAGCAAAAATCGAGTTGTAAACTGTGTAGTTCAAGTCGTGGACTTGACACAACTTCACTGATCGTGAGAAAGATCACTAAAGGATTAGAGTTAGTCCTAGGTTAGTAAGAGTGAGTCTTGTAACCAAGTGGGTCTTTTTACATAGTGAAGTTGAAATCCTACTTGAGAAGTAGGTCGTGGTTTTTTGATCCCGTGTCTAGGGGTTTTTCCACGCTAAAATCTGGTGTTCAATTACTTACAGTTTGTATTCCGCACATCGTAGAGTAAAGGAACACATTTTAAGGAACTGGTCCTTAAAACAGTAAAGTGGTGTATTTGTGGGAAATAACACAATACATATCTGGTTGTACCCAGAGTAACCGTCAAAACAATAGTAATACTCTTGACCAACTAGCCTATTTGATATATGATCAATAAAAGGGAGGGGAAAGTGATCCTTTCGAGTGGCTTTATTCAATTTTCGATAATCAATGCACACCCTCCACCCCGTAACAGTTTTTGTGGGGATAAGTTCATTATTCTCATTTGCACCACTGTCATCCCTCCTTTTTTAGGGACACATTGCATTGGACTTACCCACTTGTTGTAAGAGATAGGAAAAATTATACATGCATCTAACCATTTAATCACCTCTTTCTTTACCACATCTTTCATGATTGGATTGAGGCGACGTTGATGCTCAACACTTGGCATGTATCCGTCCTCCATAAAGATCTTGTGCATGCAAAAATCCGGGCTTATTCCCTTGATATCAGCTATGGTCCAGCCAATAGCACTCTTACGATCTCTTAGCACTCTCAACAGCTTTTCTACCTGCAGGTCAGACAACAGAGAAGAAATAATCACAGGTAAAGTATCAGATTGTCCCAAATAAGCATAACAAAGATGAGCAGGTAAAGGTTTGAGCTCAGACTTGGGTGCCTTTTCAATAGATGGCTTGGGTGATGGCCCTAGTGGCCTATCTAGAGGCTCAAACTTAGGAAACCCCGTAATAAAGTAACAAGAGCAGTCTAAGAGCTGCGACATCTCCTCTATATCAGCATCTTCGCTGGTTTCTACTCCCAACATCAGTGCTCGCTGGAAATCATCATTGACATAATCAGCTGGATCACGACTTCTCATCCGGGTCATTCAATGTGATCATTGACAACTCTTCATGATGGTTAGGCATTTTTAGAACCTTGTTCACATTAAAAACTGCTTCCTAATCATCCACCTTCATTGTCATATTTCCCTCTCGTACACGGATCACGTCATCACCAGTGGCTAAGAAAGGTCGTCCCAAGATGATAGGAACTTCCTTATCAGCCTCATAATCTAGGATAAAAAAATCAGCGGGCAAAATAAATTGACCAATCTGAACTAGTACATCTTCAATCACCCCCTCAAGATAAGTAGTATACCGATCAGCTAACTGAAGTGAGACTGTTGTTGGCTTTGGAGTACCGAGACCCAGTTGGTTGCACACAGACAATAGCATAAGATTTATGCTAGACCCTAGATCACATAGGGCTCGACCAACTACTATGTTGCCAACATGAATAAGAATGGTGAAACTACCTGGATCCTTCAACTTCTAAGGGAGTTTGTTCTGAACTCTGAATGTGCACTCTTCAGTAAGTGCCACAGTTTCAAATTCATTGAGTTTCCTCTTTGATGACACTATGTCTTTGATGTACTCGGCATACTTTGGAATTCCTCGGAGCACGTCTACCAATGGAATATTGATACTAGTTTGACTGAGTTTGCCCAGGATCTTCGTATCTGCGGGATCTTGCAGATTCTTTTGCAATCTTCGAGGAAAGGGAGGTGGTGGTTTAGCAGCAATCACTGGCTCCTTCTTGACTTCGACTATTGGCTCTGGTTATTTTCCTTTGTCAGAGTGAGACTGTTTTGGCTTCTTTGTAAATTCTTCCAGTTCTCTCCCATTTCTTAATGAAACTGCTTGCACCTGTTCCTTGGGATTGGGATTAGTATTACTTGGCAAAGCACCAAGTGGCCTTGTATTTTGATTACTAGCAAGCTGTCCCATTTGTTTTTCTAGAGAGAGAATGGCATTGTCCTAGTTCTGCTGGAGAGTTGAAATTTTCTGATTAAGATCAACAGCCAGTTGTTGTATCAGTGCCTCTATCTTTGACGTTTCAGGCTGTTTCTGGTGCGGTGGATTCTGCACTTACTGATTATTACCTTGAGGTTGTCTGCTGCCTTGTCCGCCTTGATTACCACCCCATGAGAAATTAGGGTGGTTGCGAAAGTTAGGCGGGTAAGTGTTGCCATACTGAGCATTTTGGTTGAAACCCCTGCCCTGCTTACCCACGTAAAATATAGACCCTAGGTTGTCCGTGCAAACATTACTTATATGATCATATCCACCACACACATCACAATATGGAGTTGCTTGCACTTGTGGAACCTGGGGCGGAGCCTGTGGTTGTGGCTTTCTTACCTGGACTAGTACTGCATCAAGTTGCTGCTTAACAGAGTGTCGCATTGCTGCCATTTCAGCTCTCATAGCTGTCAGTACATCCACTTCAACCTGTCCACCTAGCTTGAGATTTTTGTCTCTGCCTGAGTCACCTTGATAATGCTGACTGCCTTCTGAAATTTTGTTAAGAATGATCTTTAGCTCATCATACTACTTCTCTAGACTTGGTTCGCCACAATAAGCATGCAACAAGATTTTACTATGCGATTGCAGTCCCTCAACAAAAATATGTCCCAGTACTTCTTTTGATTGGCCATGGTGTGGGCAGCTTCTCAACAATGCCTTGAACCTTTCCCATGCTTCACCTATCTCCTCTGATGATTTCTGACTAAATGACACTATCTCACCTCTGATCTTTGGAGTTTTGCCCGATGGAAAGAATTTGATCAGAAACTTCTTTGCCAATTCATTCCACGAATTAATGGAGTTCGGTGGTGGGACCAAGAGCCACTTCTTTGCTTCACCCAGCAAGGTGAACGGAAACATAATCAGCCGTATATATTCATCTGACACGTCAACATATTTGTAAGTATTGCTGATCTCCAGAAATTTCTGCATGTGCTGTTGAGGATCTTCATGTGACAAACCCGCGAACTGACCATTAGACTGGAAGAGTCAGATCTTACTCTCTTTCAGCTTAAATTTTCCAGTAATGGTGGGCCTCAAAATGGCCTTGGCTATGTTATCAAGAGTAGGTCTGGCCACATCCAGTATGGCGCGGTTTTCATTTTCAGCCATCTCTACAGGTTCAGAAATAGGAGCTTTCTCTAGCTTTGCTTTGAGTCTGGCCTTCTTCCTTAGCCTGTGAAAAAGTCTTTCAGGTTCAGGGTCAAAAGTGAAGAGTTTATCACCACTCTTGCTCCTTAGCATTCAAGCGAAAACCTAAAACACCCAAAGACAACTAAAACAAAAATTAATCTTGAACAAATAACAAATAAAAGATAATCTAGAACTAATTAAATCTTAGTCCCCGGCAATGGCACCAAAAACTTATCACTCCAAACGCACGCAAAAGTATACGCGGTCGATCAAGTAATAAAGTGATAAGAAAGTATCGTTCCCACGAGGACTATCGATTAACTATTCACTAGACGAACTTTAATTCAAATATTGTTCAAGAAAGTTCAACCAAATTTTGAGTGGTTTTAATTAAACTAATTAACTAAAAGTAATTGAAGTAAATGGAATACAAGACGGTTCAGAGTTTTAGATAACAGTGAGAGAAAATATTTCAGGATTATGGGACGATCACTAATCCAGTTGCACGCATCCGCTAATTGAACTAACTTTATTTATCTGAGTTTCTAATCACAGGGTTAATTATATTCACAGAGCTCTTTCGATACCCTGCTCACCTATTCAAGCCAACCTAACGCCTATATGTCTACAGAATTAGAGTCAACAAGAATGCATGTGCTTCTCCTGTATACTGATTAAGCGTGACTGTTAGGTATATTTCTATCCTAACCGCGAAACGATTCCCCGATGCCCGGGTTCAGGAACACGCTTTATTTAATTCTATTGCAACCTACGGTTTCCACTTTCGAGTTCAACCTTAGGTTCATAGATAGTACTTAACAACTGGCTAGGAAATCAAGTAATTCAGAGCAGAATTAAATAAACAACTCAATTTGATAAATTTAATAGAATTCAATCAACTTCAGAGTACAACTTTCATGGTTAATCCATAACCCTAGAATAACAGAGTTTAGCTACTCATAGACAAGATAGCTTTCTCACAAAATAATCTAAAACTCATGAAAAATAAAGAGGAAAGAAGAATTACAACTCAATTGATGAATTTTGGTTCTCTCGCCTCTACTGTGGTTCTTGCCTCCAAAAATATACGTAATCTCCCTAGGAAAACGTTACAAGGGTTTTAAAAATAAGAAATATGCTAGTGGCCCACGTTTTAGCTTATCACAGCTGCTCTCGGACTATTTACTATCGCATACACCGGAGCATGCCAAGCATCCGTGGCTGTATGCGCTACTTCTCTCAATTTCTTCAATAACTCTTCCGAGACCATACAACCTAGCATGCCAAGAATCATGGTTGTACCCCCTGCTTCTCCCTTGTTCTTGTACTAATAACACTCCAATTTCCTTCATTTCGCTCCTAAAACATCCAAAACACCTCAAGTTAGCATTTTACTTTAAATCACGCATTGTTGGGCACATAATACACTGAAAACAACACAAAAGGTATAAGAAATCGATGTCGAGACATAAGATATACACCCAACATCCGCTAACAAGACGTTTGGCGGGTCCACCTGAACTGTGAAAATAACGAAACTCGACTTGAAGCCGAGTCAGGCTATAGCACGAGGATTTGTATGACATACAACTCAATTGGTCATAAAAGACTATCCTTACCTTGGTTTAATATTTAATTAGACAAGAATGGGACCACACAAGAGACTTGAATTTTAATTTGAAAATTGGACTCAACACAAAATTTGAGAAAAACTTACAGGACCGGACCATGAAAATGGACCTTTGATTATTTTTTGAAAATGGATATGGCTATGCGATAAAAAAAGTCACGACACAATTTGCACTTCTTTTTCACTTTCTTCTTAAATTTTTTATTTTTTTTCTTTCCAAAAACTAAGCCATAATACAAGAAAACTCGAAACAGGATTATGAAAACAGAACCTTAGTTTTTAAACAGAACCTTAGTTTTTTACCTTAAAAAGGTGACTCAGAAAATCAAAAATTATGACAACATAAAACAGACACGATAAAATTTATTTTTCTTTTCTTTTCTTTTTGAAGTGTTCATACTATCTAATTTGAAAAACACGAAACACATGATATTTACAAAATTGACACTTACGAAATAAAATGACACACATGCGACAAGCCGTTGGCACAAATGTAGACCGGTGAATGATTCATAAAACTTCGCCATTTAATATGCGTAACATGATGAAAAAAACTATTTTCAAACCTAGGATCCAACCTGGATACAGACTCGGAAATAAGAATGTTCCAAAAAATTTGCCTGTATAACGGCATAAAATGACTACCAAACATATTTATTTTAGACTTGGGATTGAAGTCTCACTTTTCTTTTTTTTCTTTTATATATATATTTTTCTTTTCAAAATTTGTTAACCCCGTCCTCAATAAACGGTGAGCATAACAACCCCCTGACAGATGCAACACATAATGTGCCAATGGTGTGTCTTTTGGGGACGGGGGCCCCATCATGACACGAGGGAGTCAGCCAAGACAAGTGCGTTACTGGTGTACCGCACCTCACTAAGTCCAGTGATATGCAAATAAATCTGCCTAGGATAAGCACAGGTTCAACTCTAGGTGACTCAATAGGTTCATGATCTAGTGGTTCAGCATTTTGGAAGTGCCTCAGAGGTACCGGTCGAAAACGTCTTACGGCCTAACCCAACGCACCTCCTCCAAATAGGGGTTAATTTTTTTTTTTTTTTTGTCCTGAGACACGACAGAAATTCCAGACGCCGAAGCGAAACTGGAATGCATTCGTGCAGTGTTCCAGAAGACTCAGAGGTGTACAAGAGAAGTCAGTTGTGTATATATACAGTTCTGTAAATATCAAAGCAATAACAATAAACTAATGAAGGCAATATACAAACAAACATTCAAAGGTCAAAAGGCGACAAGTTCTAAAAGCCTAAGACTCTCAGTTTTCACTTTCCTCCCCAGCGGAGTCGCCAAGTTGTCACGACCTTTTTTTTAAAGTAAAAAAGAAAACTAGTTTTAAAAGGTTGTGACTGGTGTTAAAGGTATACAATTATTAAAGAGAATCCGGAGTCGCCACTTGACAAGTTAAAGGTGTGCCAATTCACCAAAAGTGGTGTATCTAGAACTCCTATGACTCGTAAAAGGTCTGCGTCAGAGTTCCGGGTAAGGATCTTGGTTGACTCTAGGGAAGGTGTTAGGCACCCTCGAGTCCTGTGCCAAACACAGTTGCTTTTATTGACGCATTTCGACTCTTTGAAATTGTTTGTTATATTTTTCCATGATTTGTTATACTTTGATTTATTATTAATTTTCTCTATTTAACAAATAAAACTCGAATCAAATATAATCACGCGAGAACTTTACTCGTTTGAAATATTCCGACTTAAGTCCATTAAATTGCGCAGGCACTTCACCCGTTCGAAATCTTTTGACTCAAATGAGTTTTAATGAACAAAGGTTTGAAAACTTTTGACTTAAATGAGTTTTAATGAACAAATGTGTTATTTGCTCATTAAGTCTAATGTATTTTACCTAGCCGTATCAGTTTCCTTTGATATTGAATACTAGCATAATTTTACACTTAAATACAAGTAAGTTGTTGCCATTCCTCTCAATGAATTTAAAAAATTGATGTATGTTGTTGCCATTCCTCTCAATGAATTTATAATAGGCACTTTTCAAAGTTTAAAATTGTGTTAAATAACAATCTTCACGTATTTCATGATCGTTGCTGAAAGGTTAATACTTTGCTACTTACTTGCATTTGGTGTCCTTGTTTCCTACTTTGATTTCAATTATGGCCAGTTTTACAAATTAAGTTCAATTTGCAAAATGATTTTATTTTTTATGTTAAAAGTAGCCTCAAACTTTCCAAGCATTTACAAACATGAAAGGCCCAACAGAGTCTGGACCGAGAGCCCAACCTCACAAAACTCAAATGTTTTTCCCCTTTTGCTTACTTTTTTATTCTCAAACTCATTTTAACATATCAACAGAGGTGAATACATAAACGTCAACATAGATGAGGAAATATAGTGCAAATAAACCCAGCTTCTGTTTTTTGTGCATTTTTTCAATTAAAAAAAAATAAGCCATTTTACACAAGCTTAAACCTTAAAAAATGCCAAATTCATACATAATACATGAAGGAAATTTTTAAGGATAAATACCTAATGAGTTTAAACTCCCTAGCAATAGCAATGGAAAGCCAAGAACACAGCAACAACACAGCAATGACAAGAACTAGCAACAGACCCTCTTGAATTCCAAAAGTTTCAACCTTGAACTCATTTCCAGATTTTACACTCAAATTTATCTCTTAAATACATGTATTTCACTCCATTTCTTTTTCTTTTCTAATATATCTCTCTTTCTAACTATATTCTCCAGATCTAAAAACTCTTAGAATAGTCAAGAAAGATTTCTCCACATTTGTTTTTAGATGTGTATATCTTTATGTGAAGAGTGACCTCCTTTATAGAGGAAAAATGGGTCAAAAGTAATGCCTATGATACTTGGCCATAGGCCATAAATGCAAGGCAAGCATGCTTTCATAAAACAACAAAAATAGCATGGGAATCTTTTACTTTAGGCTACCACACCATGTCTTTTTGTTTGACTTTCTTACTCTCTTTTAAATCAGTCCCCTTACTCATTTTATATAACTAAAATCTAAACTATCACAATAAACCTAAGGGAAACTCATATTTAAGTAAAGCTAACATTGACAACTTCATAATCAAGCTAAACAACTTATAATTACCTTTTCAATGTTTCTAAAAACTAGCTAGACTGAAAATTCAAACAAATTCTTTTCTACAAAGACTCTAGGCTCTCACATTCTCCCTCACAAGCTACACAAAAAGACACCATTTAGAACATAGAACATGTTTGACAAACAACATACATGAGCTAGAATAGACCTGCCAGATTGAATCATGACAAGTTCAAACACTTTCCATCATACACACGGGTGACCTCCATCAATAGTAAAACACAAGACACAAACAATAGCCATCTTGTATTATGTCATACCCTATTTTGGACTCAACTAGAAGCGAGTCGGGTTTCGGATTCGACTAGGCGAACTCGTTTAAGTTAAGGTTTTGGAGTCGCCACCTAATATATTTCGAAGGCGTATTTGGTCACCTAAGTGTCTAGAGTTAAGTTCAAATCTATGTCAGAGATTCTATATGGGTAAGAAGTCCAAGTGACTCAGGGAAAAAGGTGTTAGGCACTTCCCCGAGTCCCACCAAATGGTGGTTACCATCCAGGTCTTAATTTTGGGATGTAAGCAATGTCTATTACTATATAGAGACTAACTTGGGTTTAAACTAAGATAAATCATGCATATACAAACAAATTTCATATTCGGCCTAAGTTTAAGCCTAATCGAGTCTACGGCCTCTACTATTTAAAGCCTAATCGTACAGAAAAATTATCATGCAAATAGGTATTCTATCTTGACTCACAAATGTGATCATACTTCAAAAGAAGAACATTTGCACAACTAATTGATTTTGTAAATAATTTTGGTTTTAAAAAAGAACCGAAAGGAGTTTGTTTTAAAACAAAATGTTGGCTCATTTAGAGTCGATGTGACTCGTCATTAATTGTCGAGCCCTAACCTTAATGGTCTTTTGGTATTGGGGTCGGTTTTTCAGAAACATATATATAGGAGGAAAGGTTGTTTTTGAAAACGGGATCACAAGAACACATATATGCAAATAGTGGGCTGTCGCATATAATAAATACATATATAGGTATACTCATGCAAATATATGATCTTGGTGATGATTATAGATCAAAAAATATAGTTTTAAAAGCGTATGAAAGACCCCTATTACTTCATACATCCCTATACACTATTAGGTTAGTGTATGAGAACGATAGTAAAGGTTGAAAATTAGTTTAAGCACACAAGAGGCCCTTATTGAAAATATTTTTGGGCCCAAGCTGTTTATGCAAAAGAGGGGCGACTGCAGTTTTCATAAACAGTCTACATCAGACGTAAATAGCACAAAATAGCCTCTGTTTTAAGATTTCAGGTTGTGATGCAAACTAACATTCTTCTGATGCCCCTTAGGTATGAAAAAGCTTTTAATGAAGATAGGATTTCAAATGTACTGTCAAGACAATCATTTTTTACAAAAAGAGATCTATCCAAAATTATTTTCTCCTAAGTCTAGGCATGATGCATTGCACACAAAGGAGAAAGGGCAAGAGAATGGCCCGTGGATAGCCAGTTTTGTGCAACACCATTGTTGTACCCCTGTTTTAGAAAGATACACACAGGGCCCTACCAAATATACAAATTTGGGGACAGTTTCTATGGGGAAAGACATGAGGGTGAGGGTACTGATCAAAAGAAGTCCCTGTTCTTAAAGTTAGAAGCATTCCATCAATAGCCAAGGGTTCCTGGTTCCAGAAGAACTAGTTTAAAGCATTGGTTCATTGACTTACATTGAACCCGCAGGGTTCTCTAAGCACAAGCTGCAAGTAAACAGAATTAGCAGGGAAAACGGGGGAAAGGGAAGGCTTGAGTCAAAGGAGAGATCTACCAGAAATAAATGCAGTCAGTGCATCTTACTATGAATTTCAGATGTGCATGACATTCAAAGAAAACAAGGCAGACCAATAGTTTAGGCAAAAATAGAGATAGGATAAAAGATCATGCTAAGGAATACTGTTGCTCCCAACGCACACGCAAGTATACGTGGTCGACAAGTAATAAAATAATAAGTAGAGTATCGTTCCCATGAGGACTATTCAGACTGACGCTTAACAAACAAATTTCTAACTATCTATCCAGGGATCTTTTTCCAATAGTGAGAGTTTTTACTAACTAAAGAGCAATAATTAAAATGGTGGAAATTCAGTCAAACAATGGAGCAAATGTTGGTTGTAAACAATATTAGGGAGACGGTCCAGGGTCAGAGTTACGAACAATCCAGTTGAGTTTTCTAATTGATTCCACTTCTAAAATCCCGGATTACTAACTAACAGAGTAAATGTACCCATGAAAACCTTTCGATTCTTCACGGTCTATGCAGGCTACTCCAATCCCTATATGTCTATGGGTTGAATCACGTGCACACATTAACGAATTCTAAAATTAGTTAAGCTAGGCGAGCAAGTATATGTCTATCCTACTCACAAATTGGTTCCCCGATGCCCGGGTTCACAATCTAGCCCTACTCTTTCTTATTGCGTTAATAAATTCTCTCTTTCGAGTTCAATCTAAAAACCATAGATAATGCAAAATTATCGGACCCTGACAATGAAACAAGTGAAATCAAGAAAGAATAAGCAATCCGTTATGGGATTCAATATATGGAATTCAATCTTCAAACATCAACTTTCATGAAATACTCTTAACACTAGAACGTAAGATTTAGCCACTCATATTCATAATCACAAGCCAATGAATTGATGAAATAATGATGTAATGATTAATAGATGAAAGAATAGGAATAAACCCTTGTTCAATGAAGTATGGTGCTCTCAATTTGAACTCCTTTTAAAAACTAAGTAAAAGAGTATTTATAGTGTTTACAAAAGCCTAGTAATAAGTTACGCCAAGCCTAGACGAAATAGGAAGTCCAAAAACGCTCCAGGGGCGTTATAGCTGGTGCCTCGCGCCTCGGAACGAACACAACTAGGGAGAACCCGTCGAATTCCACGCGCAATAGCCACGCTCCACGCTGAAAAATGCGCCAGAAGGCTGGGCGCCATAGGGGCGCGGCGCGCCACTCACCGCGCCAAGCAATTTCTACTTTTCCTTGCTCCGCAGCTCGCTTCTTGTCGTACCTTCGTGTGCTCGATCCAATCCTCAATCAAATTCCAACCTTTTCTTGCTTGATCATGCTCTTTAAAGGTCCAAATGAACTTCATAATAACCTACAAACATACGACACAAACTCAGTGCAAAATCACATTCATTAACTAGAAACGTGCGAATAAAGTATCCAAATGATTATAGGCATAAAATGCCAAACATCACCACCCCACGCAATTACCAATAACTTTCCAATCTAGGTAGAACAGGTCTGCCTATGACTATGGTTGATACTGACCATTGAACAAATGCATACAAGACTACTATGGGTCCAAAAAACATGCCAATAGTTTATCAAACTCAAAACATGAGAACAACCACCCCAAGACAACTTAAATGCACAAAATCGACTCATTGCAACCATGCTCCCACACAGTCATACCTATCAACTCAACCAAGAAGCCACAACTTCACCTTCCTCATGCAAACCGTGTGGCCTCACCAAAATGAAGCAAGAGAGTGTCCCCCAAATATCACACACAACCATGAATATCAAGAATAGAACAGGGACAATAGCATAGAAAGAATTCACTCACTCTCATGAAAAGCTCACATGTCACACACGATGTACCATAGGCTTGCCCGTAGTGTAAGACTCCACTAATGTAAGCTCACTCCAATCGGGATTAACTAGGACTTTAAAAAGGTTTTAATATAGGCTAAGGGGCTGGTAGGATACATATGGGTAATAGTGACTACCTCCTTAAGCACTTTAATACATCACAATACAAATTAAGTACAAGTCTCACCAAAGCGACCCAATCAACAACTTTCACACACACCTTCTCAACAAGTAGCAAATTTTTCTCTTTTAAACACAACACTAGCAAGGATGAATATTCTTTTCTTTTTATTTTTTTTCCAATTTTTTTTTCAGTTTTTTTTTCTTTTCAATTGTTTTTTTTCTTTACTTATTTCCAAACCTTGCCAATGCTCCTTCAAATACATCACAATTTTATCACATATTCCCCTCATTGGTTCCACTCAAAAACCTCATAATATTTCAACCACAAACTCCACAATAATATAACATTATCAATTAAAGTGCTTAAGGAGTAAAGGGCCAAAGGAAAGCAATATAGAACAAGTGGGTAGGCTTGCGGTGTGGGTGCCAACAAGAGGTCAAAGAGATCACAACAATCATGTCCAAGGTGTATACAAAAGGGTACGCAAATCAAGAGAAGACCTGTATCATTTTCCGACTAGAGCAAACCTAGGATTTTGATTTGCAAACACACGGGGAAAGTTCTAGACACCAATATGCAAACACGGAGTATAATAATAATATGCCTCACAATGCACATTGCACACAGTCTACACAAAAATGCTCCATCAACACTCTCAATCAAGCAAATAGAGTGCAAGTTGTGGAAATTTAAGCACAAATGCACAAAGGTTCACAACAAAGTCAAGTGAGTGGACTCAAGCATCTCAAGGGGGTCGTTCAATTTTTTTCTAGGCATGCATCTCAATTTAAAACCAAAAGACACCACAAATAGAATATGCAACAAGTCCAAGTCCACCGGTATCAAAAAAGTCAAAAGCACCTAGCATTCCACCTAATTCTTCGTCTAAAGCCACCTATACTAACTACTCTAATCCTAATAAAAATAAAAACTACCCGGTTCAAAGGCCTCCCCATGGAAAAGAACTGAGGCCATAAGAAAAACCACGGGGTGGATGACATGTACCACTAACAAAGACTAAAAAGAAAATCTTTTTGAAATTTTTCATTGGTTTTCTAAATTTTTTTTTCATTTTTTTCATATATTAAAGCAAGAAAACAAATAAAAATAAAGTCAAGTGACAAAAGAAAATCCTAACGGTACATGCATCCCTAACCTCAAAAATAAAGGGGAGTTCCCCCACCCCACACTTAAAACAAGCAGTGTCCTCAGTGCTACAATTAAAAAGTGCAGAGGTAAAGGAAACTTCCCTGAAGGCCAGTCGGCCTACAATGGATGGGGCGCTGGAGTGCGGTCCTAATCCTCCTCCTCCACATCTGTGGCACCTCCCTCAGCATCTGACGCCACACCATCGCTGTCCGGATCACGGTCTACGATGTCCGAATCAGTGTTCTCATCCTCCTCTGGGGGCAGCACCACTGCCTGAGTCATACCCAGCAGGTGTCTCGAAGACTCCAATAAAGGAACGGTGCGATCAAGTGCAGCCATATCCATGCCAGCCTTCCGGGTCATGTGCTCCATCATCAAGTACTGACGTGCGGACAAGTTGGCGTCTGTGTCCCCCCACTCGTCTGCTGTCAGTGGCACTGGTGCAGTGGTGGTCACACTCTTCACCGCGGCGATATCAAAAGGCTTCTCAATGTCGGGGACAATGCGATCCCCAACCTCATCAACTGGGACTCCAGCCTTCTCCAGATACCCGGTAAGAATATTCCCAAAGTATAATCGGCTATATGTTTTCAATTTCCTTTGCTCTCTCATAACTTTGAGCATGTAGTAGACAATGTTAACCGGCCTCCCAGTCAAGAAAAAGTAAATCATACACGCCCGAGTCTTGGTGACCTCGGAATAATGAGATGCAGGTGAGATGCGTGCATTGATCAATCTCATCCACACTCGAGTTGTCTTCAAAAATTGCGAAAAGAGCATTTGTTTGTGCCTTCCCATCTCAGATTGCTCCCACCTATGAGTGGAGCTCTCACCACACAATGTCTCTCGTATGGCCTTGTAATCAGGCTTCTTAATGAAGTCCTTCAGCTCGTTATAATCTGAGTCCTCTACCCCCAAGAAAGTGTTCAATGCAGTGTGATCCAATCTCACCTTCTCACCTCGAATAGAGACCATGTCATCATCCTTCCATGCTTTATATGGGTCCCACTTGGCATAGAGCTCCTGTACTAGGTCGAGGTTAGAATGGCCCAGACTCTCAAAGACCGAGTCCCAATGCAAGGCATGAATAGCATCACCCACACCCCGACACTTTTGCATCAATCTCCTCTCATCAATGGCTTGCTCGGGAATATATCCCGCAAGCCTCACACTCTTGTACCAAGTTTGGCATTCACCTTTCTTCACAAAAGAGAGGCCGAACCTCATCTTACCACCGGGCCTTGGGATAGGCACCGCATCTTTAGGAACTCTAGCCTTGGCCTTGGGCTTGGCCGGTACCTTGCCCTTTGCTTTGCTCGATGAAGGCCCGGCATGGAGTGATTTTTTAGGAGCCGAGGCGGATGAAGAGCTCGTTTTGTGGGGTGTTACAACCATTGTGCCTACATCAAACAAAAATACCAATGTGAGATTTCAATTCAAGCACAAAGTTAATTGGGTGGGGCACCACCCCACACTTATCGCTCATTCTAGGTATCAACAATTCAACTCATAACCACGAGTGACCCCACACTCAGTGAAAACTAGCATTGCACAAATTGCCATGGGTGTGGACTTCATGACCAAGCTAGTGAGGGTTACAAAATAGCCAATTCTATTCATGTGCGACATCCAGTGTTCAACTTAAGCCTAAGGATACCATTGCTACTAGAGAATTCACAAGGTTAAGCATTTTTCATAGTTGACGCATTTTTTCAAACACTTGGTGTGCACAATTTTTAACTTGCAATTTCAATGGCTAAAGTAGTGTATCAACCCTCCCAAATTGTTGGGAGATCCCTTTTTACAAGTACACAAGCTAAACATAAAGCAAAATTATGAATCTAAGCAATTTAAGATCAAATTCTAATCACATGCTTGCATACTAGTTAGGGAATTAGACATGGAAAGAGATAGTTAACTTACATGTAATGGAAAGAGAAGGGAGAGAATTACTTACTAGAAAAGGTTAGATTGGGTGGAGAAGAACTTGTAATCAATTTCAAGAATTAGGAATGAGATGGGAGAGTTTTGGGAGTGTTTTGAGTGAAAATAATGTAGAAAAGGGGAAGGGGATCGGGTAAAGAAGGGAGAGGGAATCCGGGTCGCGGGTTAAAACCCGTTTGGACCTGGATTTTTAAAAACATTTCGCCCAGCGCGTTATCTCCGCGGCGCGCCACTAAGCCGTGTGAAATTCTGAACATTCTGCCCACCCTCGCACGATGGGAGGCGCGGGGCGGGCCTATGGCGCCCAGCCTTTTTGCTTCAGTGATCATCCAGGCGCGTTAGGAGGCGCGGGGCGCTCCCAAACGCGCCTGAACATTATTTTTCGTACCAAATTTTTGATTCCAAGTGTGAACCCAAGCGCGGGGCATGCCTCAAAGCGTCCCATACCCCTCAATACATCAACTGCATCTCGTTTAGCACTCCCGACACCTACAAAAACGACACAACAAAACAAAAACTACGTGACACTATAAAACACAAAACAACTAAACTATTTCAAGTACAAACTCGGGTTTCCTCCCGAGAAGTGCCTTATTTGACATCGTGGCACGACGAGTATCAATCATGGAGGTATAATGATTCACCGAACCTCCCCAATAATGCTTCACCCTTTGGCCATTCACCAAGAACGTCTTTTCCGAATCGAGGGCTCTCAACTCAACCGCTCCATGTGCGGTAACACGAACTACTTCAAACGGTCCCGACCATCTAGACTTCAGGTTGCCCGGAAATAGCTTCAACCTTGAATTAAACAACAACATCAGCTGCCCCGGCTCAAACTGAAGACGCTCAATGTGCTTGTCATGCCATTTCTTTGTCCGTTCCTTATACAGTTTTGCATTTTCATAAGCATGGAAACGGAACTCTTCAATCTCATGCAATTAAAGCATTCTCTTCTCACCCGCCAGTGCTATATCAAGATTGAGCTTTTGGATCGCCCAATATGCTTTATGCTCTAGCTCAACGGGCAAGTGACAGGCCTTACCATAAACAAGCCTATATGGAGAAGTTCCAATAGGTGTTTTAAATGTAGTCCGATAGGCCCAGAGAGCATCATCTAACTTCATAGTCCAATCCTTCCTCGAGGCATTCACAGTCTTCTCAAGGATTTGCTTGATCTCTCTATTGGACACTTCCACTTGGCCACTAGTTTGGGGATGATAAGCAGTTGCCACCTTGTGGCGAACCCCATACTTGGCCAACAATTTATTGAACAACCGATTGCAAAAATGAGTACCTTCATCACTGATTATAGCCTGCGGTGTCCCAAAATGAGTGAAAATAGTTTTCTTCAACAATTTCACCACCACACTCGCATCATTTGTTGGAAGTGCCACAGTCTCCACCCATTTAGACACATAATCAACTGCCACAAGAATGTATTTGTGGCCCATGGAAGGCAGGAACGGACCCATAAAGTCAATCCCCCAACAATCAAACAGTTCAATCTCCAGAATATTGTTCAAAGGCATCTTGTGACGCCTAGAAATAGTACCCGTTCTTTGGCAACGATCACACTGCTTAACAAAAACATGGGCATCTCTAAACAAAGTAGGCCAAAAGAACCCAGACTGAAGTACCTTTGCAGCTGTTCGATCTCCACCAAGATGGCCACCATAAGGAGAGGAATGGCAGCTCTGTAGAATTGGCTCAACTTCTTCCCTTGGAATGCATCTCCTAGCAAATTGGTCAGGGCCTATCTTGTACAAATAAGGCTCATCCCACTCATAAAATCTGCTCTCATGAAGGAGTTTGCGCTTTTGCTTAGCTGTAGCCCCAGGAGGATACACATTACTCACAATTAAGTTCACCATATCAGCATACCATGGCACCTCGGCTACAGCTAAAGCAAAAAGCTGCTTATCAGGGAATACCTCTTTAATCTCAGGCCCTTCATCTACATGATCTCTATTCTCCAGCCTTGCCAAATGATCAGCTACTTGATTCTCGGTCCCCTTGCGATCTCGAATTTCAACATCAAACTCTTGCAATAGGAGAACCCATCGAATTAGCCTAGGTTTGGAGTCCTTCTTCTCAAACAATAACTGGATTGCGGCATGATCAGTGTAGACAACAACACGAGTGCCAACCAAATAAGATCTTAATTTATCAAAAGCATACACAACAGCTAGCAACACCTTCTCGGTGGTGGTATAATTGGATTGGGATGCATCAAGAGTCTTGCTTGCATAATAGATTGAGTGAAAGAATCTTCCAATTCTTTGGCCTAGAACAGCCCCAATAGCATTATCACTCGCATCACACATCAATTCAAATGGCAAAGACCAGTCAGGAGCAATGATGATTGGTGCAGTCACCAACCTTTTCTTCAAATCTTCAAATGCCTTGAGACAAGCATCATTAAACTCAAATTTCACATCCTTCTCCATTAACTTGCAGATGCGATTAGAAATTTTGGAGAAGTCCTTTATGAAACGCCTATAGAAACCTGCATGTCCCAAGAAACTACGCACCCCCTTAACAGAGATAGGTGGTGGTAATTTCTCAATAGCCTCAATCTTCGCTTTATCTACTTCGATCCCTTGCTTTGACACCTTGTGCCCAAGTACTATGCCTTCTTGAACCATAAAGTGACATTATTCGCAATTCAGCACCAGATCTGTTTCTTCACAATGGCTCAGCACAGCATCTAAATTCTTCAAGCAGTCATCAAAGGAATCACCAACTACCGAGAAATCATCCATGAACACCTCAACAAAGTTTTCCACCATGCCGGTGAAAATAGCCATCATGCATAGTTGAAAAGTCCCTGGGGCATTACATAATCCAAACGGCATCCTCCTAAATGCATAGGTACCATATGGACAAGTAAATGTAATCTTCTCTTGATCTTCAGGGGCTATCACAATCTGATTGTAGCCCGAATACCCATCCAAGAAATAATAATACTCGTGCCCAGAAAGTCTATACACCATTTGATCAATAAAGGGAAGTGGGAAGTTGTCTTTCCTGGTGGCCTTGTTCAGCTTCTTATAATCAATGCAAATTCGCCACCCTGTGACTGTTCTTGTAGGAATCAATTCATTATGCTCATTCTTCACCACTGTCATGCCCCCTTCTTTGGAACACATTGCACTGGACTCACCCACTTGCTGTCTGAGATAGGAAAAATAATGCCAGCATCCAGCCACTTGATAATTTCTTTCTTCACCACCTCCTTCATGATTGGATTTAATCTCCTCTGCTGCTCTATAGATGTTTTATGGCCTTCCTCCAAAATAATTTTGTGCATGCAGAAAGATGGACTAATCCCTCTAATATCAGCAATGGTCCAGCTAATAGCTCTCTTGCACTCTCGCAGCACTCTCAACACCTTTTCAACCTGCACATCAGACAACAAAGAAGAAAGGATCACGGGCAAGGTATTACCCTCACCCAAATAAGCATAACACAAGTGAGCAGGTAAAGGTTTGAGTTCAAGAGTAGGAGCCTATTCAATAGACGGTTTAGCAGGAGTTAAGGTCAACGGTCTATCAAGCTCCTCAAATTTATTCCACCCTGGGATGAATTTACTCTCCATATTAAGAATCTCCGCATATTCTTCAATTTCATCATCCTTCAGGATATCATCATCATCACACAAGAGTGCCTTCTCCAGAGAGTCAACATTAGAGGCTAAGAATGACCTCTCATCAGTAGTCAAATCTTCATCAACCACATTCACCATGGACAACTCTTCATAATGGGAAGGAAGATGGGTAGCTCTAAACACATTGAATACAGCTTCTTCACCATTTACCTTCATAATAATCTTTCCAGCTCTAACTCTAATGAATGCATCAACAGTAGCCAAAAATCCTCTCCCCAAGATGAGAGGAACCTCAGGATCAGCTTCATAATCAAGAATAATGAAATCAACAGGCAATATAAACTGACCCACTTGTACAAGCACATCCTTAATTATCCCCTCGGGGCATGTCAAAGATCTGTCAGCCAGTTATAGAGTCACAGTAGTTGGTCGTGGTTCACACTGGCCTAGCTTTTTGAAAACTAATGAAGGCATTAAATTCACACTAGTATCCAAGTCAAACAAAGCTCGTCCAACCTCATGCTTCCCAATTTTCACGGGAATAGTAAAACTGCCAGGATCCTTCAATTTTCGAGGAAGCTTGCTTCTAACTCTAGAACTGCACTCTTCAGTAAGTGTAACTGTCTCAAACTCAGTCAGTCTTCTCTTGTTAGCAACAATATCCTTGATGTATTTGGCATATTTGGGAACATCCCGCAAAAGCTCCACCAAAGGAATATTTACCTGAATCTGACTTAAGATCTCCAAAAATTTCTTGCATGCTGCATCAACTTTCTGCTTCTGAAGTCTCTGTTGAAAAGGTGGTGGTGGTCTCACAATAGCAGGTTCGGGCTGCTTTTCTATCACTTTCTCAGCTTCTTTCTCCACCTCTTTATCAGTATTAGGCTCTAACTCACCAACAGGCTTCTTTGGCTTTGAGGGAACTTCTTCTAGAGCTCTTCCATTCCTCAAAGTGACTGCTTGAAGAAATTCTCTAGGATTTTTCTCTGTATCACTTGGCAAAGCACCCCGAGGTCTGTTATTCTGTGCTCCAGCTAGCTGCCCTATTTGTCTCTCAAGATATTTCTGAGCATTGGTAAAATCTTTTATTGTTTGTGCCTGAGCTGCTGAATCTTCCATGAGTTTTTGCTGCCCTGCAAGAATTTTTCTGAGCATATCTTCAACTGAACTCGGCTGCTATGGCTGAGCCTGCGACTGTGACCCCTGCGGTTGAGCATTCTGAATTTGAGGTCTGTCATTGGCTTGTGGCTGCTCATGGTTATCCCTCCCAGAGAAATTTGGGTGACTACGCCAATTGGTGTTGTAGCTATTACCATATTGATTGCGATTCTGACCCTGTGGCCTGTTCTGATTACCCATATAATACACTGACTCTGGATTAGCTGGACAGACGTCAGTAGCATGATCATCTCCACAAACCTCACAAAAGATTTGAAGTTGTTGCACTGGAGCTGCCTGCTGTTGAGTCTGCGGCAGAGCTAGCTTGCTAATTTGATTGGAAAGAGCATCCATCTTCGCCCTCAGCTCTGAAACTGCATCTAGCTGAAGTACCCCAGCAGATTTCTGTATAGTAGCTCTACCATCTCCCAGCCAATCAGGATTACTCTGCGAAAACTTGTCTAGTAATTCATAGATCTGGTCAAAGTTTAAGGCCAGTACTTGGCCTCGAGAAGCAGCATCTACCACGATCTTAGTATGCGCAGTCAACCCCTCAACAAAAGTATGTGCAAGAACCTCATTGGATTGGTTTTGGTGTGGACAATCTCTCAATAAATCTTTAAACCGCTCCCAGGCTGAATACAAAAACTCTCCCTTCTACCTGTCTAAAGGACATAATTTCACTCCTCAGCCGGGCTGTCTTGACAGATGGATAAAACTTAGCTAAAAACTTCTTAGCCAAATCCTCCCAAGTAGTGATAGACCCAGGCTTTTCAGCCTTTACCCACCTCCTTGCTGCCCCAATCAGTGAAAACGGGAACAATGTCAAGCAGACATAATCAGTAGGAACTCTCGTTGGTGTATAAGTATCACTGATCTCCAAGAAATTCTAAATATGTTGCTGCGGATCTTCATGAATTAATCCAGCATATTGCCAAGTCGTATGCACCAACTGAATCATACTGGGCTTAATCTCAAAGTTTCCGGTGATAGCGGGCTTCACAATGCTAGACGCCACTCCCCCAGGCTGGGAAGAGCAACATCTCGCACCGCTATTGCTCGTTCTTCTGCCATTTCAGTGGGCAAGGAAGCAAGTACAATTGCTAGTACTTCTCGGTCTCTCGCTTCTCTTCTTACCCTTCTCAAGGTCCTTTCAGGCTCGGGATCAAAAGGTTCGAGTGGTTCTGTCACGACCCAATTTTCGGGGCCGTGATGGCACCTAAGTGTTACATCCTTATGCGAACCACGAATAATTAAACTGACTCAAAATGATAATTCAGATAGAAATATTTCAATAAAGTGTAGGTGTAGACATCCACCCGAAATACAGTATCAATAGAGCATCTACGAATTCTGACATCCGATATATATATATATATATATATATATATATATATATATATATATATATATATATATATATATATATATATAATACAAGATGTAGGAAGCGACTAAACACTAAGGTGGATCAGACGGTATGCCACCGCGAACCATGCGGTTGGCTCACCTCAAGCAAAAATAGCCACAGCCTCGAACGGATCAGATAAGTCCAGCTGTCTGACTAGTAGAAGGATCTGCACATTTAAACAGTAAGTTATGAGCCAAAGCCCAGTAAGATCATCGACAGGCCCGCTAAATTACCCTTTCGGGACAAGTCTTTGATAATGCATAAGCAGATAACGGAAGTACAATCCACACCTTTACAGTAACCCATAAACATTACATACGATAATATAACTATACAACAACACAAGCAATAATACGCGAATACATAACATAGTCAATAATATAAAGATACATAATATAGACAACATATACAATATTATATTGATACTATGGCGTAAGCAGTAATATAATTAACACACAGCATGGCGATGATATATCTCGCATACCACATAGGTAATGATATACCTAGCACATAGCATAAGCACACACCCTGTGCGGCTTTGTTTATAGGTCATAACGCACCACAGGCCTCTGTCCCTATTAACAACTTTACTTATAGGTCATAACGCGCCACAAGCCTCTGTCCCTATAAGTCTCCACATCTAGGTCATAACGCACCATCGGCCTCTGTCCCTAGATGTAATTTCGCTTCTAGGTCATAACGCACCACCGGCCTCTGTCCCTAGAGCATATCAATAATACACCGGCACACAACATCGACTATACACAAGTCACGTTTGTGCTTTCTCCTTTTTGTATAAATATAACGAGTAGTACATAATACTATCTACTAGACAATGCTAGTCAATTAAGTACTCGACATCTTACTTAGCAAGATCAAATCTTATCCGCAAGCAAAATAGAGGTCAAGTCTCACTTACCTCAAAATCGGCTCAAGTGGCTAAGGAACGACCTCCTTTCCCAAACGATGTGCCTCCGTAAGACTCCTCTCTGAGCCAAAGAAATAGTGTCGCATTCGCAAGCATGTGAGGAAAGGATTCTAAGCCCTTACGAAATTTAAGAGACAATTTACCAAAATACCCCCCGGGTCGGACGTACCCAAAAACCCGTAAAATTTATGTTTCCGGACTCCCCATACTCCCACGAGTCCAAAAGTACCATTATTGTACATACCCGAGTCCAACTCGGTCATTTTTCCCATTTCACAAATCTAGAGTTCAAACCCTCTTTCCAAGGATCGTCACTTTGATCCTCGGATTAAAGCGTTAAAAATGGGTAAGAATAGTTACCTTGTGTTTAGGAATGATTTTGGTACTTCAAATTCCCCTTGGAATCACTTTTAGAAGCTCAAAACATGAAAATAAAAATGAATGCCCGCCCTAGAATATATAGCAGCCCGCAGCTTTAAAGAGTTGTACCACATGCTGTCTGAATTGTACCTCACTGGATTGATCTGAAAAATTGATTTATTTCCGGCTGAACAGTAAAAAAAAAACAGATTCAGCAGCTTTTGGCTTTGCACCAGATCAGCCACTGTTTTTGGGTCCAAACGGGACCCTACAAAGCTCGGAATGACCCCAAATTTTGTACACAAGTCATACAAGACTTGTTACATGCTCGTCAAGACGGAACTCAATTCGGATTTATAGAACTCAAAAAGTAGGTCCCACGGGAAAGGGTCAAATTTCGACTTTCGCCAAAATAGCGAATTTTAATCAAACGACCCCGGAATCCAAATTCGAAAGTTGCTACAAGTCACAAATGACGATACGAACCTAACGGAACCCTCAGATCTCTCATCGGAGTTCGTTGACTCAAATCGAGCTCGAAAACCTCTTTTAACCTTTTTAAATTTCCGCAACGGAGACTTTATCAAAAGTCCTATCAAACGAGGTCCGTTTTCACTTCTGAAGGTTGCTACAGGTCATAAATTACCATACGAACCTAACGCAACTTTCAGATTTCTTATCAGAGCTCATTTGCTCAAATCGAGCTCCGAAACCTCTTTTAGCCTTAACGAATATCCGAAACGGATGTCTTTCTCCGATACCTATCTAACAAAGTTCGTTTTAGCTAAAAAATTTCAGGCATGTCATAATGGACCTTACGGAGCTTTTGGGATTATCGACACGCAAATCGAGGTCCTGATTCCCGAAACGACTATTTGAGGTCGTTACAGGTTCGTCCCTTCTATTCCTTTGCATGCAAAACCTGTTGCCTGAAACAGCACAAGAAACTCAACAAAAAATTAAACCTGAATAGATAATAAGTAATCGTTCAAAAACAAATAAGTCAATTACTAGTCCCCGGCAGCGGTGCCAAAAACTTGTTGCTCCCAACGCACACGCAAGTATACGCGGTCGACAAGTAATAAAATGATAAGTAGAGTATCGTTCCCACGAGGACTATTCAGACTGACGCTTAACAAACAATTTCTAACTAACTATCCAAGGATCTTTTTCCAATAGTGAGAGTTTTTACTAACTAAAGAGCAATAGTTAAAATGGTGGAAATTCAGTCAAACAATGGAGCAAACATTGGTTGTAAACAATATTAGGGAGACGGTCCAGGGTCAGAGTTGCGAACAATCCAGTTGAGTTTTCCAATTGATTCCACTTCTCAAATCCTGGATTACTAACTAACAGAGTAAATGTACCCGTGAAAACCTTTCGATTCTTCACGGTCTATGCAGGCTACTCCAATCCCTATATGTCTATGGGTTGAATCACGTGCACGTATTAACGAATTCTGTAATTAGTTAAGCTAGGCGAGCAAGTATATGTCCTACTCACAAATTGGTTCCCCGATGCCCGGGTTCACAATCTAGCCCTACTCTTTCTTATTGCGTTAATAAATTCCCTCTTTCGAGTTAAATCAAAAAACCATAGATAATGCATAATTATATGCATTATCGGGCCCTGACAATTCAACAAGTGAAATCAAGAAAGAATAAGCAATCCGTTAAGGGATTCAATATATGGAATTCAATCTTCAAACATCAACTTTCATGAAATACTCTAACTCTAGAACGTAAGATTTAGCCACGCATACTCATAATCACAAGGCAATGAATTGATGAAATAATGATGTAATGATTAATAGATGAAAGATTAGGAATAAACCCTTGTTCAATGAAGTATGGTGCTCTCAATTTGCTCCAAAATCTGAACTCCTTTCAAAAACTAAGTAAAAGAGCATTTACAGTGTTTTCAAAAGCCTAGTAATAAGTTACGCCTAAGCCTAGATGAAATAGGAAATCCAAAAACGCTCCAGGGGCGCTATAGCTGGCGCCCCAGGCCTCGGAACGCGCACAACTTGGCAGAACCCATCAAATTTCACGTGCAATAGCCATGCTCCACGCTGAAAAACGCGCCAGAAGGCTGGGCGCCATAGGGGCGCGGCGCGCCAATCACCGCGCCAAGCAATTTCTCCTTTTCCTTGCTCCGCAGCTCGCTTCGTGTCGTGCCTTCGTGTGCTCGATCCAATCCTCAATCAAATTCCAACCTTTTCTTGTTCGATCATGCTTTTTAAAGCTCCAAATGCACATCATAACAGCCTGCACACATACGACACAAAATCAGTGCAAAATCACATTCATTAACTAGAAACGTGCAAATAAAGTATCCAAACGTGAGGAAATATTAATGAATTATAGGCATAAAATGCCAAACATCAAATACACTGATGTATAAGACAATGAAAGGTGAAGAAAAGAATTGCACCTCAATATTGTCTTAGCTTTTAAACAGAAGTGCAGGGTTACTTAAGGCACACAGGACCAAGGCAAACGAGATTATACTATTAGCTTTAACATGACAAGAGTATATCAAACACACACATGTATATGCAGAGGTAATAGGTAATCAAGAGGGAGAGGGGAATGCCTTGAAACACTGTGAGGTTAACAAAAATGCAAAAAAGAGAGAAGAGAAACACAAGCAATGAGAAGTATTCCTTTATGGAAGCTAAATAAACCAAAGAGAATAGTGTGCTAGAATAGCTTGTGTAGGATTATATCAGTGTATCAGTGAGTATCTCTGGGTTTTAAATGTCCAGAACCTGTTCCTTTTAGTCGAAGGAGAGTTTTTTTATATAGGTGAGAAATCAGAATTTGAAAAGCAATCTGTAAAGATCAATAAGGCAAGAAATATAACTTCCCAAGAATAAACAAAGGACAAACAGAGTCAAACTTCCAAAAATAGGGTAGTCAATCCCAATATCACTGGTTAGTCAGTCCTGAAGTTATTTGAGAATCCCCCATCGATCTTAAATTGGTCTAGGTTCAGAAATCTCTCCCCACAAACAGGTTTGAACCTTATCAGTCTCTTAAAACAAGAATGCCAATAATCATGCCAATTCTCTCCTTTATTCAACTCATGAATTCAAATCAGCATCAATTAGAATCCTTTGAAATCATGTAAATTAAACTTACCAACTCAGATTTTAGCCAAAACAAGCCATGAACTTATACAAGTAATACACAGTGCACGGTTTACGCAAACTCTGCATTTCATATCTAATTATAGGATTTTAATCTATTAACCAAGGCAAAATTAACAGCGTAAACAAGTTCACAAACAAATCGACAGTTGAAAAAAAAAAGTCATGAGTTATGCAAATCGATTAATTGACAAGTAAGGACGATAACCCTATTAATTCCTAGGAAACACAGAGGACTTTATGCATGAATTTTACAGAATCAAAGAAGAATTACCTTACTTATTAGGACTTGGTCAATCGTGACCCGTTTTGATTTACATAAACATGAGGGTTTTCCCCTCTCCATTAAGTCACATAAACCAATTCTCACCATGTTTTGCTGGAGCTCCGGTGAAAATAATGAAATCGATGACAGGTCAACTTCGAACCCTCCTCAAACAGTGACAAACCCATAGGGGTATTGTAGAGGAGAGTGAGGGGATCGTCGACGCATATCTTATTCGATGTTTCGCCGGCGGAGTTGACCGGAATCGGCCCTTGACAGTGGCGATTCAACCGACCTAGGGTTCAGCTTCCCCTCATCCAAACCCCATCAAAAGTGTGTGGGGTGTGTTGCGGACGACAAGAGGAGCTCAATGATATTAATTTCCCCAATTTTCACCGGCCAAATTGTCCGGAAAAGCCATCGACAGTGGTGACTCATCCAATCGCCAAGGAGAGAGAGGAAGGAGTGAATATTGGAGCTGGTGGAGTGGAAATGAAGGGAGGGGAAAGGTTTAGGGGCTGTGTTAGTGGGGTAAGGGGAAATTAGATCTTGGCCTTTGGATCAAATCAACGGAGGGTTAAAATTAGGCCATGCAAGCGCTTAAGTGGCAAAATATAAGCTGATGTGTGCGCATGTGTATATTTACGTATAAAAATATGTGTGTGTGTGTGTGTGTGTATATATATATATATATAAATCAGTATAAAATGGGTATAAAAGGGTATAAAATGGATTTTAAATGGTGTAAAAATATATGAAAAAATTAAGAAGTCAGTTTTAAAATGTTAGGAAGGTTAAGATGCACAGAAATTGTAGTTTTGAGGCTTGAAACGATTTTGAATAATTTTTTTAAAAGTATAAGTAATTGTAGGAAAATTGTAAAAATAGCTATGGTTTGAGATGATGCTTTGAAAATAGCCTAAATTATCAGGCCAGTGTGAGAAATCAATTTTAAAAAGAATAAACGAGGTGGGAATGAATACAGAAGTGTGTGTAAAATTCAAGAACGGTTGATTTTGGAAATAGGAGGGACAAAATTGGGTGTCAACAGCCGCCCCTCTTTGCCCGGGGATGATGAAAGAGTCTTCAGGCAAAGACATTGACGGTGCGGCCAATTTTGTCATGACTATAGAAGAGCCTATGACTTAAGACAAATATGGGGCGTCAGGCTGAGATGTTTGCTTTGCTCGGGGTGTATCTCCTGCAATGAAAATGTATTTTCAATATAATGTGTATATATAAAGCGTACCTTCCTGCCATGCTGGATTGTCTTTCCAGGATTATTGCGATATGAGA
This sequence comes from Petunia axillaris subsp. axillaris, assembly GCA_029990575.1. Taxonomy (NCBI): domain Eukaryota; kingdom Viridiplantae; phylum Streptophyta; class Magnoliopsida; order Solanales; family Solanaceae; genus Petunia; species Petunia axillaris. The sequence goes on from JARKNS010000007.1 coordinate 40,779,163, forward strand.
GTGTGTCTGCCATGTTGTAATTGCCTGTCTTTGGCTGTCAAGTGTTAGATTCGACATTGGATTCTATGCCCTCTGTTGGTGTATTGGGCTGTATACCCTCCACAAAGAATAAAAATGACAAATCAGTATCGGGCTGTGTACCCTCTACCGGCGCCTTGGGCTGTGTACCCTCAGCTAATTTAAAATGACAAATCGACATCGGGCTGTGTACCCTCAATCGACGCTTTGGGTTGTATGCCCTCAGCTAATTTTAAAAAGACAAATCGATATCGAGTTACATACCCTCAATAGACGCCTCGGGCTGTATGCCCTCAGCTAATTTAAAATGACAAATCGATATCGGGCTGTGTATCTTCAATCGACGCTTCGGGTTGTATGCCCTCAGCTAATTTAAAATGACAAATCGATATCGAGTTTTGTACCTTCAATCGACGCTTTGGGTTGTATGCCCTCAGCTAATTTAAAATGACAAATCGTTATCGGGCTATGTACCCTCAATCGACGCGTCGAGTTGTGTGCCCTCAGCTAATTTAAAATGACAAATCGATATCGGGTTGTGTACCTTCAATCGACGCCTCGGGTTGTATGCCCTCAGCTAATTTTAAAAATACAAATCGATATCGGGCTGTGTACCCTCAATCGATGCCTAGGGTTGTATGCCCTCAGCTAATTTAAAATGACAAATCGATACCAGGCTGTGTACCCTCAATCGACGCTTCGGGTTGTATGCCCTCAGCTAATTTAAAATGACAAATCGATATCGGGCTGTGTACCCTCAATCGACGCTTCGGGTTGTGTGCCCTCAGTTAATTTAGAAAATGACAAACCTCTGTCGAAGATTATCTTTGTTGTGCATTGTTGGTTTAGGTCTCTTTCGTTCCTGCATCCAAAGAAAGATTGGTGAGTTGTACGGGGGGTTCGGTTTGTGCATTCTCGACTTGTTTCGCGTTCGCTCTCCATGAGTGTCGGGGTCTTCGCCGAGTTGATAGGGATATGCATGAAATAATGTTTAATGTAAATGATTTTGAAAAATTTTTCAAGAAACGAAAATACAATATTTTATCCGATTGAGTCACAAATCGCGTTGTGTAGAGCCAAAGTGGTCGTCCTTTGTGCTGTTCCAAATGAATTTTGAGGACACCCTCAAAATTCTGCCCCAGTTTGCACTTTGAAATTTTTGAGAGGTCCTCAAAAATTTCTGCCCCAGTGTCAACTGTGTCTGTCCTTTGGGAATTTACGAGAGTTCCTCAAAAATTCTGCCCCAGTGTTTGCTTTGTGGGGAAAATGAAGTTTTTGTATTTATGCGACCGAACCTTGAATAGGTTGCCTACGTATCCCACTTGGGGAATCAGGTTGTGACGTAGTTCAGATTACATGATGTGTTGCAAAATGTAGAAATCGATGACCAGTATGAATTCCTATACATAATATCTCTTGACAGTGTCTGAGTTGATTGGTTTCGACCAGACTTCTCCATCCATCTCTGACAGTATCAGTGCTCCTCCATTCAAAACAAGGTGAACCACGTACGGCCCCTGCCAATTTGGTGCAAACTTGCCTTTTGCTTCTTCTTGATTTGGAAATATATTCTTCAGTACTAGTTGCCCAGGTTCAAAGGATCTTTCTCGAACTTTCTTGCTGAAAGTTTTGGCCATCCTTCTCTGATATAATTGCCCATGACATATTGCATTTAATCTCTTGCCATCGATGAGGGCTAACTGCTCCATTCTCCCTTTGATCCATTCGTTCAATTATGTCTCTTGGATGATTCTCAATGATGGTATCTCAACCTCTGCGGGTATTACTGCCTCGGTGCTATATACCAATAAATAAGGAGTGGCTCCTATTGACGTTCTTATTGTGGTGCGCTATCCTAAAAAAGCATAAGGCAGGTTCTCATGCCATTGCTTTGAAATGCCTGTCATCTTGCGCAATATCCTCTTGATGTTCTTATTGGCCGCCTCGACCGCTCCCTTCATTTGAGGCCTGTATGTGGTGGAGTTGCGATGCTTGATTTTGAAGACCTCACAGGTTGCTTTCATTAGGTCACTGTTGAGGTTGGACCCATTGTCAGTGATGATGGATTCAGGGATACCAAATCGGCAGATCATCTTATCACGGACAAAAATCGACACCACCTTCTTTGTTACTGACTTGTATGATGCAGCTTCCACCCATTTGGTAAAATAGTCAATGGCTACCAGTATGAAGCGATGTCCATTGGAAGCAGTTAGTTCGATAGGTCCTATGACATCCATTCCCCAAGTGGCGAAAGGCCAAGCCGATCCCATGATGTTCAGCTCGTTAGGAGGCACTCGGATCATATCCCCATGGACTTGGCATTGGTGGCATTTCCTCGCGTGCTTTATGCAATCATGTTCCATTGTCATCCAGAAATAGCCGGCCCTCAAGATCTTTTTTGCAAGTACAAAACCATTCATGTGCGGGCCACACGCTCTAGAGTGTATTTCTCCTATCAATTTAGCAGCTTCTTTTGCGTCCACACATCTCAACAAACCCAAGTCGGTTGTTCTTTTGTACAAAACCTATCCATTCAGAAAGAAACCATTTGCTAGCCTTCTCAGTGTCTTCTTTTGGAGGTTTGTTGCATCCTTTGGGTAAATGCCTTCTTTGAGAAGTCTTTTGACATCGTAGAAGCAAGGTTGTCCGTCTGACTCTTCTCCTACATGATAGCAGTAAGCTGGTTTCTTCCTTACTGTCACGGGTAAAGGATCAATGTAGTTTTTGTCAGGATGCTTGATCATGGCAGATATGGTAGCCAAAGCGTTCGCGAACCCGTTTTGCAATCTCGGTACATACTGGAACTCTATTTTGGTGAACCTTTGTTTTAACTCCTTTATGCACTCCACGTATGGAAATATCTTGGAGTTCTTCGTTGTCCATTCTCCCCGAACTTGATGAATCAGTAAGTCAGAATGTGCGATCGCCAGCAGCTCTTGTATGTTCATATCTATTGCCAATCTAAGACCTAAGATGCAGGCCTCGTACTCCGCCATGTTGTTGGTGCAAGGGAACCTTAGTTTGGCCGTGATAGGGTAGTGTTGTCCAGTCTCGGAAACTAATACCGCTCCAATGTCGACTCATTTAAAGTTGACCGCTCCATCAAAGAACAACCTCCAACCATCATATTTTTCGGTGATCTCCTCTCCTACGAACATGACTTCTTCGTCAGGGAAGTAGGTGTGCAAAGGCTCATAGTCATCTTCCACCGGGTTCTCAGCCATACGATCAGCCAAAGCTTGAGCTTTCACCGCCTTTTGAGTGACAAAAGTGATGTCGAACTCGCTGAGCAGCATTTGCCATTTAGCCAGCTTTCCAGTAGGCATTGGTTTTTTGAAAATGTACTTGAGAGGGTCCATTCTTGATATCAGCAGCGTTGAGTAGGATGTCAAGTAGTGTCTCAACTTTTGTGCTATCCATGTCAGTGCGCAACATGTGCATTCCAACAATGTATACTTGGCTTCATAAGGAGTGAACTTCTTGCTTAGATAATATATGGCTTGCTCCTTCCTCCCAGTTGAATCATGTTGTCCCAAGACACAACCAAAGGCCGAGTCCACCACGGACAAATATAAGATCAAAGGTTGCCCAGGCTCAGGTGGAACCAGCACAAGTGGGCATGACAAGTATTCCTTGATCCGATCAAATGCCTTTTGGCAATCCGCTGTCCACTCGATCGCTGCGTCTTTCTTCAGCAACTTGATGAGTGGCTCACAGATGATGGTGGATTGTGCTATGAAACGGCTGATGTAGTTGAGCCTTCCTAGGAAGCTCATGACCTCTTTCTTGCTTCTTGGGGGTGGCAATTCTTTAATGGCTTTGATCTTGGAAGGATCCAACTCGATGCCCCTTCTACTGACGATGAAACCCATGAGCTTCCCTGCTGGAACACCAAAAGCATACTTCACCGGGTTCAACTTCAGATTGCACTTTCGCAAGCGCTCGAAGAACTTGCGCAAGTTATCAAGATTCTCCGAACTCTTCTTTGATTTGATGATCACATCATCCACTTAGACATCGATCTCTTTGTGCATTAGATCATGGAACATGTTTGTCATCGCTCTCATGTAAGTGGCCCCAGTATTTTTTAACCCAAATGGCATGACTTTGTAGCAGTAAGTTCCCCAAGAGGTGGTGAAGGTGGTTTTCTCGGCATCCTCTTCATCCATGAGCACTTGATGATAACCGGCAAAATAGTCTATGAAGGATTGTAGTTTATGCTTTGCACAGTTGTAAATCAGGATATGTATGTTTGGTAAAGGAAAATCATCCTTTGGACTTGCTCGATTTAGATCCCTGTAGTCCACACAAACTCGGAGCTTCCCATATTTCTTCGGCACGGGGACGACATTGGCCAACCAAGTCGGATACTTGACCGTTCTCAGAATCCCCGCGTTGAGCTGCTTAGTTACCTCTTCACCAATTTTCAACAGAACCGATGACTTGAATGTTCGGGCCTTTTGTTTGACTAGCGGAAAGCCCGGATTGATAGGTAATTTGTGAGCTACCACATCCGTGCTTATGCCAGTCATGTCATCGTACGACCAAGAGAATACGTCCACATATTCTTTAAGAAACTCGGTGTATCGGTTTTTGTCCTTAGCATTGAGGTATACACTGATCCTTGTTTCCTTCACAATTTCCTTATCTCCTAAGTTTATCACTTCAGTCTCCTCAAGGTTTGGCTTAGGTTTGTTTTCAAATCTTTCAAATTCTTCTTGCGTAGTCTCATCAAAGTCATCATAATCAGCTCTAGCTTCTCCAAGTTCCATTGTTTCATTACACATTGCGATTGTGGACTCAATGGGATTATTAATGCGGGTGCTGAAAAAAAAAAGTAAAATATTGCAAAATTAAAAGATTAGAGCAAAAAATTAAACATGAAATGGTGTGATGTTTTCTTTATGAATCCTTGCAAAATAAAGTTTGTAGGGAGACATGTGCAAAAGAAAAGAGAAATGCCAACTCCACGACTCAGGGTCGGGTTTTATTTTGGAAAATATAAAAATAGATTCTATCCCCTCAGCTCTACCAAGGTCCACGCTAAGCTCGGGCCCGGTTGCTGGTCCAGTTGTTCAAAGCCTCTCCATATATAGCCTTTGTCAGTACAGGAGGTTCATCATATTCTTCCAAAATCGCACAGCAGTCTTCATCAACTACGAACAAGTTTTGCATTCCTGCCAGCAGGTCCCCTTCAGCATCAGCTACCTTCGGCTCCACTCCTTCTGCTGCGGACATCTCCCCTTTTCGACCATCCAAGTATCCAGACGAGACGAAAATATGCAAGAGAGTCTTGGTGCTTTTTTTGTAGAACTTGAAATCTAGTGACGCTTCCTCCATGCTCTTTCCATATGTCACGATATATCCTATGCCAGCCTTCTCATTGTCGGGCCTTATCACAATTCTGATCAGCTCGACCATACCATCCAAATTCTTTCCCAATCCTTTGCCCGATTCATAGCCTTTCTCGATCATGATGCCTATAACCCAGTCTCAAGGCCATTTTGCAGGTTGTGGGAGTACGTATGGCTCTTCAATCACTACCTCCATAGGTTCCAGTGCTTTGGGTATCCATACTTGCTTTCCTTTTGTTTCTTCAGAGATGCGTTTCCAATTGGGGTGAGCATTGGGTGAGTACATCGGCTGCTTCTCGGTCTTAGCTGGCAGGGTCTCATGAAATTCTCGCGATGGCAGACTGGCTCCCAGACTAGGTTCCTCCCTTCGTAGCTTTTGCATCGGCCATCCCAGTAAGCACTATAAAAGTTCCTCTTCTTCTCTTCAATCCCAGGTGGCGTATTGACCAATTTGGGAGCAAAGTGTGTAGTGTAACCTCCTTGGACCGTGCATGTGGAGTTCCAGCTTGAATTGTAATTCTTACGACGTCCTCCTCGAGTGCCTTGTAGTGCTCCCAAAAGTTCTACAGTATAGAACGTCTGCCTATCAGGACTACTTCCTTCAACTGCTGGTATGGTTTGCTTATTGTATATAGAATTATTCCCCTCGCCAAACACTACTACCTCTTTGTGGTCCCATTCGAACTTCACGTTTTGATGCAATATAGATGGCATCGCACCAGCCATATGGATCCAGGGCCTCCCTAGTAGCTGATTGTAGGAAGCAGAGATGTCCATGACGTGGAACTAAGTAGTGAACTCCACAGGACCAACCATGATGGTCAAGTCAATCTCTCCAATGCTGCTTCTTTGTGATCCATCAAATGCTTTCACCTTCATGTCGCTTTCCCTTATCTTGCTTTGATCAATTCCCATTCTTTTCAGGGTGATGAATGGGCATATGTTCAGGCCGGAACCTCCATCGATCAGAACTCTTCCCACGAACAGTCTTTGCATTTAACAGTGACGTGCAAACCTTTGTTGTGATTCAACCCTTCAGGTGGTAGCTCATCTCTGTGAAAAGCAATTCGGGTGGCCTCCATGACTTGTCCAACCATGCTAGCCAAGTTCTCGACTGAAGTGTCCACCGGAACATGTGCTTCGTCAAATACTTTCATCAAAGCACTTCGGTGACTTTTCGATTTGAGGAGTAGGGCAAAAACAGAGATTTGTGCTGGAGTTTTGACTAAGTGCTTAACCACAGAGTACTCCTTAGCTTGTACTTTCTTCCACAGTCCCTCAGACTCTTCCTCGCTAATGCCTCGCCTTTCTTGAATTAGATTCTCGGGAGTGTAAATCCTCCCACTCCTAGTCATTCCTTGTGCGGCAACAGTCTCAGCTACAACCTTGTTCTTCCTCTTCCTTTCTTAGTCCCACGGCACTGCCTTGTCGCTGTATGGTTGAACCACATCGACATAGAATTTGGGTGCTACTTCTACCTTAATGGGCTCTGGCATTGTGGCGGCTTGAGCAGCTGAAGCGGTTGCTGGTGCATTTTCTTTTGCCTTGACAATAGTCCCCTCTAAATTGCATTCTTCATCCACCTCAATCAGGTTCACCCTACCGTCTCCGTGATTAGGCAAAGGGTTGCTATGCATATTCGGAGTCTTCAAATATATCACCTTTTGGTCGATCAAATCCTGTATTTTGTCCCTTAAAGCATAGCACTTCTCAGTATCATGACCAGGCCCTCCAGAGTGATAGGCACAGGGTTTGGTTTGGTCAAAGTAAGGTGTAATTCTATCAGGCATTTTGAATGGCACGGGTTGTATATGACCGGCTGCTTTGAGTCTCTCGAACAACTGTGTACGAGATTCACCCAATAGGGTGTAGTTTCTTTTGGGTCTTGGGTTATTATTGGCGTGAGGCCTTGGTGAGTAAGTGTTGGTATTTCAGTAATTGGAACTATGTGGGTACGCTGGTCTTTGTGGTTGCGGGCTTTGGTACATGGGTTGGGTGTTACAGACTGGGTAGGTGGATGTGGGTGGTATGTATGGGTAGGAGGGAGGAGGTGTTTGGTAGTAATGGTTGTGAGTAGGGGAATGGTCAAGTGATGTGGCCACGAAGGAGACATCATCCTTCTTCTTTCTTGAGGTGGTAGTGCTGCTAGCTTGAAGGGCTTTGTTAGTGGCTTGTAATGCAGCCATGCTAATGATCCTTCCAGTCTTGAGTCCATCTACGACCATGTCGCCAATCTTGATCAGGCATAGCGTCAGTCTTATGCCCGAAGCTGTCAACAAAGTCTCCAGCCATTGCTTCCCAGCTTATCCACTTCTTCGTTTGTTGCTTAGAGTACCATACAAGTGCATCTCCAGTTAGACTGCGGTTGAACAGCTGCATGTGAATCTTCTCGTCGTGCCCAACCCCAATCAGCTTGTCACAGTAAGATCTCAAGTGAGCCATTGGGTCTCCACTACCGTCGAACATGTTGAATTTTGGCGTTTTGTAGCCTTCAGGTAGTTTCAAGTCAGGATACAAGCAGAGATCCTCATAAGCTAACCCTTAGGTTCCTTTAGCGCCTTGGAGTTGTTTGAAATTCTCAACCAGCCATTGGACTTGTTCTTTTGTGTTGTCTGGGTCGTCCTTAGTCCAGGCATACATTTCATGGTCCTTGGTAGGTGATGCAATGGTTTTTGTTTCAACAGTAAAGGCGGGCAGGTTGTTTTGTGATGCTTTTGGTGGTGCAGTGTGGGTAGGGTAAGGAAGGTCTCTTTCGGGGTAAATTAGATTTTTTTCGTGAGGGCGAGCAGTTTGATTTGGTTCAATGATCTCATCAGTATGGGCCAGAGGGATCCTACCTTCCAATTCGAGCAACCTCTGCTCCAGCTTAGTATAGTTTTCATAAGCGGCCATGCTTTGTTTCCCAGGAGTACCAACCTTGTCGAACTCAGCCATGATATTTCGTCTCGTCCTTGTCCTTGTATGTAAAGGGGGAGGTGTTTGGATCGATCCTTTGGACCTTAACCGGTATTGCGGCGCGGCCAGAATGCACAAACCAAACTTTCGGGGACTTGGGAACTGACATATCAAAACAAAGATAAAATGTGAGTACATGTTAGCTAAAATAAAAATCGCATCCTATCATGCATTGGACCTCTTTTCGTGCCAGAAGTGGGCCTATCGTGAATTCGAAGTAAACATTTGCACCAAACACATCATTTTGTTTGAATAAACATGATCATTAAAAATCTAAAACCCAAAAATAACGAAATTTCATTTAGCTTGCTTGTCTTTATTACAACCACTAATGACTCGATTAAGGCAAAAGACGACAATAAAGAAAGGACAAGACGACTCGACTCGACCTGACTAGACTAGGTGCCAAGCAAAAGGACTTCAGTTTCAAATATCAGCTCCAGCGTCTTCTTCTCCCTTATCCTCTTTGGCTTCTTCCTTGGGTTTGTGAACCAGACTAATGAGCGGAGTATCAGCAAATGTCTCCAGCAAGTCTTTTCCATCCTCCATGTCACCTAGAGCCTTTACTAAGAACTCAAAAATTTCCAATCCTCTTGCTTCTTTCTTCTCCAACGATACTGACTTAAAATATTCTCCCCATCCCTTGAGAAAATCTTGCAAATTTCCAGCAGCTTGCCTTGCAGTCCTGACCTTGCCGGTCCAATACTTGAGTTCGTCTCATTTGATCTTATATTTATATTGCCTCCTCATCTCTCTTTCTTGTGTCACCCTTAACTCCTTCTTTCTTTGGTTAAACTCTTGCTTCAACTTCTTGTATTTATCAGCAGCATTTGGAGCTTTGGCTTTCCTTTTCAATGTAGTCTTGGATCGATACTTTGCCCTATCTTTGTCGAGCCATTGAGGGTAAGTCAAGGTAGCTGTGGGGTTCATCCTACTGTCACGACCACGGCAAAATCGCATAGTAAGTCTTTTCTCCCACATTGTCAGTATGGTAAGGGCCATTGGATGCTCGGTGTCTTTCATGTTGACATTAAAACTTCTTCCTACAGTTAACTGCGGAGTATGTTGTGTCATGCCCACTTACCGAAGGATCCTTAGAGGAACATAGTGATGAGTTCCTCGGAATCCAATCAACGTCAAAAAGGTGATGTATTGACCTTGTATGGAGACAACGAACCCGGCACAATGTTCAATCACCCATTGCACCTCTTGCAGTTCCTCGAGCCTAGTATACCAACCTTCCATATTTGTGGGGTATTCCCATGCCACTGTTCCAGCCATGCGAGTGCCATGTGAGCGAATCCCTCCTTGCCAAGAGGGTTTTTGTGCCACTGGACTGACAGGGACACTGTGCAAATGCTCTATCAACCAGATTTCCAACAGATTGCAACCTTCGAAAAATTCTCCTCCCCTCCTACATTTAGATAAAGCCCTATAAACTTCTCCCAAAATCATCGGGACCAAACTCACGTGACGTTTGAAGGCACCTCTGCGCAAATCCTCTACTACTCTTCCCAGCCTTATGTCGATCTTCCCTACCTTCTCGGGGAAAACCATGCTTCCCAGAAAAACGATGATGCATTCTATTCGTTTCTAAGTGTCGGATCTCCAAATCTAGAATGCAAGTATTCTAACGTTTTCCATTGGTCACTCCCTCGATATATAGATCATAAGGGGCTCTTAGCAGATCAATGAACTCCTTAGGTTCCATGCCTCGAGGATAAATCATAGTCTCAGGTCCAGCCCTCTTGTAGTCCCATAAATGGGTAGCAGCTTCAACCAAACCAGTCACGGCAGTGTAGTTTTTGAGAGCTATCAATTCCCCCAACATCTTTTGAACATGAGCTTTACTGACAATGGCTAAGTCCTCCCACCAAAGTCTGATCAAGTGGGGTGGTCGGGAAATGATCTCAAATTGGAGATTACCTTTTGCAGCCATAGTCCGAAAATAAAACAAGAAAAGGTAAAGATCAAAACACTCTTATAGTTTTGATCATGTTCAAACAGATTATCAATGTTTTGTGCAAATGCTTCTTCGAATCAATGCAATTTGTCATTCTTCGGGTTTAAAACCCTTTTTGACATTTGGCGTAGGTTTACTAATGGACTATTACGTGCCAAGGACGTACGGCCTTCCTAGGTTTGTCATTATGCAAAAATAATAAATACGTATTTTGTAGCCAATTATTCTCATGAATTCCCAAAAATTTATAATTAGTACATGACAATAATTTGGAAAAGTAAAAATACAAAAGAAGAAATGAAAATGACACTTTTGACTAGGCAACACACTCCTTTCCATCTTAGATCTTTTTGCTTCTCGTGTGATCTCCTTGATCTCTTCCATAGCCTTGACTAAGTACCCTTTGGCTGCTACCAAATGTAAGATGTCTACCTCTGCACATTCTGAATTCTGTCGCTCAAGCTTTGTTTCCAATGCCTCTATCTTTCCTTCTAGTTCCAATGTGCGCTTCTTCCACACTTCGATCTCTTCTTTGTTTTCCTTATCAATCTTGATGGCCTTTAGCATGAACTCTCGGTACCTGATTTGAGCCTCCGCTTCACGATCTCTTACGTTGTTTCCATGACTCAGCCCTACTACCACATTTCCCTTCACACTAGAGCGCAACCAGCTTTCGTAGTTTGGTTCGTACCCAGCGTTGTATCTATCAGGTGCTAAAGATGCTTCTTCCATGACTTGCCTTCCTTACCATGACTTCTTAATGCTTTTGACCCTTGGAACAATATCTTCGGTGTAGTCAAACTGATAATCTTTCGTGTTTGGTATCAATGGTATGATTTGCTTCCTCCCTACTTGCCTCATTACTCTTAGCGATTGATAAGGTTGGAGGCCTCTTAACCCCATTAGTATCACAAAGGATTCCTTCTCAGAACTAATGATGAAATATGATGAAGGAAACCAAGTGAACATCCACTGGATCGAGTCTTCTGTTATGTCTTCGAACAATTTCACCCACTTCTCTGTGCTGCTCGGTTGCTTGAATTTTGAAGTCCTATACCGTTCCCCAATCAAATAATTGTAACCAGCTGGTTTGGACAAGGCTTGCACGCCTCTTGTTCTTCTCAAATGTTCTTTGAACCACGCTTGCAGTAGAAGATTACAAACTTGGAAGTATTTTTATCCTCTTTTGCAACAACTCAAAGCTCGATAAATGTCTGCTACTATCATAGGCACTATGGTGCAACGATAACCATCGATTCCATTGAATATTGCATCGGCAACCATGACAAGTCTTGAACATATGTCGTGACTTGGAACTCTCGGGAAAAACCATCACTCCTAAGAAACCAATAGCAAATGCAAGTGCTCTATCCCTCCTCCAATCGCCATAGGACTCAAACTCCTTCTTATAACTATCATATGCCCTCAAATGCCCAAAACCGAGTGTAAAAATAGGAAAAGGGGATCTTCTTTTGTTGTAAAAATCCCACGTCCACACTTGCTACCATCCCTAACTTCTTACGAAACTCATCAGCTGTGGGGACGCTAGGTGCTAGTATGTGACTCCTTTGCCAACGATGTTTATCTAACCCCGAGTGCAACACAAAGCCCCATATTTCTTCCAAAAAAGGCGTTAATTCAATGTTCCCAAACCTAAACACGTTCAATTCTTCATCCCAAAATGACACTGCTGCTTCGATCATCTCTCTACACGGCTCTGTATCTAGTAATGAAACCAACTGACCCAGTTGTTGACGTACTTCAGTTTGCTCTCCTACTGACAAATTGTTCCACCAATTGGTTAACAAAGGAGGTGCGCCCATAGTCATTCCAAAACGATGGAATTTTTGACTCATTGTGACCTAAAAAGAAGGAATAAAATTTAAAAACGCGTCCCTTTTGAGAATAATTGAACGAATCAAAATGCATTGTTATTGTCGTCTCACTTTTTCTCTTTTCTTTTTTTTTCCCTCTCAAATGCACATAATCGTGTCCAAACGTCCCTTTGGGGTCGGAAAACCCGTTTAGGTAGTTTGGACAAGTTGAATACTAGTCGGCTCATAGGGAGCCCCTCCTACGGCATGATGCATGCTCATTACAATAGAAGAGTGGAGTAATTTCTAGACACGGTTCCCCAAGGCGGACAACCAAGGTGTGGGATCTTTTGAAATTGTTGGCTGTACTACGGACCAACTATATTTCAACATGTCCCTCTTAAAAGGTGTTTTAGTAGTGAAGCGACCGCGGGATCCACGTAATCGTCGTGTGTATGTGAAGTGTCGTTTACCAGGAGTGGGGGAGTATGAGTGAAATATGCAAAATGCCACATAAGTAATACGATAAATAAACAAAGTGAAAGAAAGAAAAAACAAAAAAAAGAAACCAAGTTAGTACACCAATAATAATAATGAATGACAAAAATGATACTTAAATAAATCCCAGAAATAAAGACTTGTTGTGGTTAGGACTTTGAGTATCCCCAGCGGAGTCGCCATTCTGTCATACCCGATTTTAGACTCAACTTGAGGCGAGTCGGGTTTCGGATTTGACTGGGTGAACTCGTTTGAGTTAATGTTTTGGAGTCGCCACCTAATATATTTCTAAGGCGTATTAGGTCACCTAAGTGTCTAGAGTTAAGTTCAAAAGGTCTACTAGTCTATGTCAGAGATTCTATATGGGTAAGAAGTCAAAGTGACTCGGGGAAGAAGGTGTTAGGCACTTCCCCGAGTCCCGCCAAAAGGTGGTTACCGTCCGAGTCTTAATTTTGGGATGTAAGCAATGTCTATTACAATATAGACACTAACTTGGGTTTAAACTAAGATACATCATGCATATACAAACAACTTTCATATTCGGCCTAAGTTTAAGCCTAATCGAGTCTACGGCCTCTAATGTTTAAAGCCTAATCGTACATAAAAGTTATCATGCAAATGGGTATTCTAACTTGACTTACAAATGTGATCATACTTCAAAAGAAGAATATTTGCACAAGTAATTGATTTTGTAAATAATTTTGGTTTTAAAAAAGAACCGAAAGGAGTTTGTTTTAAAACAAAAAGTTCGCTCATTTAAGGTCGGTGTGACTCGTCATTAATTGTCGAGCCCTAACCTTAATGGCTTTTTGGTGTTGGGGTCAGTTTTTCGGAAACATATATATAGGAGGAAAGGTTGTTTTTGAAAACGAGTTCACAAGAACACATAAATACAAATAGTGTGCTGTCGCACATAATAAATACATATATAGGTACACTCATGCAAATATATGATTTAGGTAATTATTATACTTCAAAAATATAGTTTTAAAAGCGTATGAACAACCCTTATTACTTCATACATCCCTATACACTATTATATTAGTGTATAAAAACGATAGTAAAGGTTGAAAATTAGTTTAAGCACATAAGAGGCCCTTATTGAAAATGTTTTTGGGCCCAGGCTGTTTATGCAAAAAAGGGGCGACTGCAGTTTTCATAAACAGTCTACATCAGACGTAAATAGCACAAAATAGCCCCTGTTTTAAGATTTCAAGTTGTGATGCAAACTAAGCATGCATCTGATGCCCCCTTAGATATGTAAAGCTTTTAATAAAGATAGGATTTCAAACATACTGTCAAGACAATCACTTTTCACAAAAAGAGATCAATCCAGAATCATTTTCTCGTAAGTCTAGGCATGATGCATTGCACACAAAGGAGAAAGGACAAGAGAATGGCCCCAGGGTAGCCAGTTTTGTGCAACAACATTGTTGTACCCCTGTTTTAGAAAGATACACATAGGGCCCTAGCAAATATACAAATTTGGGGACAGTTTCCAAGAGGAAAGACATGAGGGTGAGGGTACTGATCAAAAGAAGTCCATGTTCTTAAAGTCAGAAGCATTCCATCAATAGCCAAGGGTTCCTGGTTCCAGAAGAACCAGCTTAAAGCAGTCGTTCATTGACTTACATTGAACCCTCAAGGTTCTCTAAGCACAAGCTGCAAGTAAACAGAATTAGCAGGGGAAACAGGGGAAAGGGAAGGCCTGAGTCAAAGGAGAGATCTACCAGAAATAGGTGCAGACAGTGCACCTTACTATGACTTTCAGATGTGCAGGACATTCAAAGAAAACAAGGCAGACCAATAGTTTAGGCAAAAATAGAGATATGATAAAAGATCATGCTAAGGAACACACAGATGTATGAGACAATTAAAGGTGAAGAAAAGCATTGTACCTCAATATTGTCTTAGCTTTTAAACAGAAGTGCAGGGTTACTTAAGGCACACAGGACCAAGGCAAACTAGATTATACTATTAGCTTTAACATGACAAGAGTATATCAAACATACACATGTATATGCAGAGGTAATACGTAATCAGGAGGGAGAGGGGAATACCTTGAAACACTGTGAGGTTAACAAAAATGCAAACAAGAGAGAAGAGAAACACAAGCAGCACCCACACAAGCAATAAGAAGTATTCCTTCAGGGAACCTAAACAAACCAAAGAGAATTGTGTGCTAGAATAGCTTGTGTAGGATTATATCAGTGTATCGGTGAGTATTTTTGGGTTTTTAATGTCCAGAACCTGTTCCTTTTAGTCGAAGGAGAGTTGTTTATATAGGTGAGAAATCAGAATTTGAAAAGCAATCCGTAAAGATCAATAAGGCAAGAAATATAACTTCCCAAGAATAAACAAAGGTCAAACAGAGTCAAACTTCCAAAAATAGGGTAGTCAATCTCAAAATCACAGATTAGTCAATCCTGAAGTTATTTGAGAATCCCCCCTCGATCTTAAATTGGTCTAGGTTCATAAATCTCTCCCCACAAACAGGTTTGAACCTTATCAGTCTCTTAAAACAAGAATGCCAATAATCATGCCAATTCTCTCCTTTATTCCACTCATGAATTCAAATCAGCATCAATTAGAATCCTTTGAAATCGTGTAAATTAAACTTACCAACTCAGATTTTAGCCAAAACAAGTCATGAACTTATACAAGTAATACACAGTGCACGGTTTAAGCAAACTCTGCATTTCAGATTCAATTATAGGATTTTAATCTATTAACCATGGCAAAATTAACAGCGTAAACAAGTTCACAAACAAATCGACAGTTTAAAAAAAAGTCATGAGTTATGCAAATCGATTAATTGACAAGTAAGGACGATAACCCTATTAATTCCTAGGAAACACAGAGGACTTTATGCATGAATTTCACAGAATCAAAGAACAAGGATTACCTTACTTATTAGGACTGGGTCAATCGTGACCCGTTTTGATTTACATAAACATGAGGGTTTTCCCCTCTCCATTAAGTCACAGAAACAAATTCTCATCACGTTTTTCCGGAGCTCCGACGAAGATAATTAGATCGACGACGGGTCAACTTCGAACCCTCCTCAAACAGTGACAAACCCACAGGGGTTTTGTAGAGGAGAGTGAGGGGATCGTCGAGGCATATTTTATTCGATGTTTCGCCGGCGGAGTTGATCGGAATCGGCCCTTGACAGTGGCGATTCAAACGACCTAGGGTTCAGCTTCCCCTCGTCCAAACCCCATCAAAAGTGTGTGGGGTGTGTTGCGGACAATAAAAGGAGTTCAATTATATTAATTTCCCCAATTTTCGCCGGCCAAATTTGCCGGAAAAACCATCGAAAGTGGTGACTTATCAAATCGCCAAAAAGAGAGAGAGAGAGAGAGAGAGAGAGAGGAGTGAATATCAGAGCTGGTGGAGTGGAAATTAGGGGAGGGGAAAGGTTTAGGGGCTGTGTAAGTGGGGTAAGGGGAAATTAGATCTTGGCTATTGGATCAAATCAACGGAGGGTCGGGATTAGGCCACGTAGGCGCTTAAGTGGCAAAAAATAAGCTGATGTGCGCATGTGTATATATATGTATAAATCGACATAAATGGGTATAAAAGGTTATAAAATTGATTTTAAATGGTGTAAAAATAATGGAAAAATTAGGAAGTCAATTTTAAAATTTTAGGAAGGCTAAGATGCACAGAAATTGTAATTTTGAGGCTTGAAACGATTTTGAATAATTTTGTTAAAAATAGAAGTAATTGTAGAAAAATTATAAAAATAGCTATGGTTTGAGATGATGCTTTGAAAATGGCCTAAATTATCAGGCCAGTGTGAGAAATCAATTTTGAAAAGAATAAATGAGGTGGGAATGAATACACAAGTGTGTGTAAAATTCAAGAACGGTTTATTTTGAAAATAGGAGGGACAAAATTGGGTGTCAACATATTAATTAACACATAATAGTGAAAGCAATCAATTCAGTTATCAATATTAACCAATCTTTAATAATCTCCAAACACATAATCTAGTTAAAAGTAACTACATAAGAGACTCCCTTTTCTTTTTTATAATTTTTGACTATCCTGGACAAAAGCTCTATGATAACTAACACTTTAAGCTAGTAGGAAAAAAAAAAGGAAAGTAAAGAAATAAAAAGAAAATCAGAACATAATCTCTAAGACCATCAATCAACAAGACAAATCAAAATTACTATCGCCCTCATGTTGCCATTATTTCTGTAGCGTCTTCGCCGCTGCGCCACCAAGGTCCGCCCCAGCACTCGCTGCTGCAGCCTCCTCACAGTGCAAAAGCAACATCACCCTTGCTGCCTCTATATGAGCAAAACAGCTCCCATGTCTGCTATTGCTTCATCGTAACAGCCATCACGGGAATAACGCTGCTTCGTCACCGCCCACTGTTTCAGGAAACAAGCACCATTGCAGCAACAACTCCAAGCCACGTCACGTCGCTGCTGTTCCAAACAAGTTGCCACCAACAATGCCCTGTTTAACCTCGTTCATTCACCTCTATAAACAGCCCCATACAATAGCTACGACACTGCCTTGCCAGCTTCTCCGCCCTCGAAACCAAGCCAATGTTTTTTTAAAAAAACAAATAGGCATAAAAATCACACACTTTGGTCAAGGCGGCCATCACCCAAATCTTAGATCAGCTTCAGGGCCAAGTCGCCATCACTTAGACCCACTGCCTCGCCATCGTGTCTCCACCATCGCAGCCTATAGCCACCACTAACACTGATATCCCCACAAGCTCGGCCATCCCTATGAAAATCATCCTAACACCCTCGAAAAAAACTACACTACCTCCTATTGCAGCCACCACCACCGAAATCGCTGCCTCACCTCACATCATTATCAAATCAGCCCTTATCTCACAAACACGAACCATCCAGGCTCATGGTAACACCACGCCAACAGTTTTACCAAAACGCAGCTCACAACAGAAAATGAGAAACAGACAACGATGAGAAAGGGGAAAATACCTTCAGAACCAGGTGGAGGAGAGCGAAAAGAACCCGCGGGTGTATTTTATTTTCGGAGGAAGGTGGACGACGGCGAAGGCACGATGGTCTAACAACTGTTTTCGGTGAGCTAGGAGATTTTGGCAAAGTCCTCTCTAGGTCTGATGGAAATTAGGGGAAAAATTAGCCAAAAGGGGTAACTTTCGGTATTTATATAGTGGAAACAGTCCGGGTCATGAAACTGGGTTAGCTGATTGCACAATTGGGTTGTTACCTTTCCTACCTTTTAAAACTAGCCAACTTGAGACTAAGCAAATATCACAACTAACTAATTAATTTAACTAGCACAAAATTGTCAACTAAACATTACTCATGTGTAATCCAATTTTATTTTTATTTTTGAAATTTTTTTCTAATATTTTCCTCCTAATTAATTAATTAATTAATTAAAATAGCTAAATAAAATGGTAAATCTAGCAAAAATCACATAATAATTAAAACCACTATTTTCCGTAATTTTTTTTATTTTTCGTGCCAAAATTAGGTGATTACAGCTGCCCCTCTTTGATCGAGAACGCGAAGAGTTTTCGGACAAAGATGTAATCGACAACTAATTTTGGTTTTTCGGTTCTAACCAAAAGAACACTTGCAAAATGGTGACCGTACCTTAAATTTTGGTTCTAACCAAGAGCAAGGCTAGCTACATATCCCCAGACCAAGGAACTAGGTCAGTGTAGTTACTCACGTGCGATAACTGGACTACCGCATACAATAGACACTAGACTCTTCTAACACATTGAGGCTCTTCTAACACATTGAGGTTGTTGCTGCTGGTTACTTGTTGCTGGTCACTTGTTACTGGTTGCTGGCTGGTGATCACTGCTTTAAAAAGAAAAATGAAATTACAACATTGAAATATAAAATTATAATTTCTAAACTAACTCTTCATGCTTTCCAAGCTGATGAACTGGTGCGAAGCTCCCAGTACCCAAGTGGGTCTTGACTTGAAAAATATCACTGCACCTCATTGTGTAGGTGAGTCTAATTCGAAATGGCCGCCTTCGTCTAAGGGGTCTTGACTTGAAACTTCCATTTATGTCTGAGCAGATCTCGACTTGAAAATTGAACTGCCGCTTATGTCTGGGCGGTCTTTTCTTGAAACTTGGAGTTGCCACTTATATCTAAGCGGATCTTAGCTTGAAAAGGAAATAATCGCTTATGTTTGAGCGGATCTTGACTTGAGAACGAAAATGATCGCTATCTTTTAGCAAATCTTGACTCAGAAAGGAAATGACCGCTATCTTTTAGAAGAAACTGACTTGAAAAGGAAGTGATCGCTATCTTTTAGCGGAAACTGACTCAAAAAAGAGATGATTGATATCTTTTAGCAGAAAGTGACTCAAAAAGAAGGGATCACCATCTTTTAGCGGAAATAAACTTCTACATTATCATGGGAGAACCCGACTATTGAAACTAAAACTTTTACATTATATGGGAGTGCCCGACTACTAAAATTTCTACATTATATGGGAGGGCCCGATTATTGAAACTAAAACTTTTACATTATATGGGAGTGCCCGACTTTTGAACCTAAAACTTCTACATTATATAGGAGTGCCCGATTTTTGAATCTACTCTCTAAATTATATAGGAGTGCCGACTACTGAAAATAAAACTTCTATATTGTGTGGGAGTGCCCGACTTTGAATCTAACTTCTACATTATATGGGAGTGCCCGACTTGTTAAACTAACTTTTTTTATTATATGGGAGTGCCCGACTTTTGAATCTAAAACTTCTACATTATATGGGAGTGCCCGACTTTTGAATCTAAAACCTGTACATTATAGGGAGTGCCCGACTTTTCAATCTAAAACATTACATTATATGGGAGTGCCCGACTTTTGATTCTAAAACTTTTACATTATATGGGAGTGCCCGACTTTTCAATCTAAAACTTCTACATTATATAGGAGTGCCCGAATTTTGAATTTGACATCTTCTATTATAATGGGAGGGCCCGACTACTAAAATTGAAACTTATAATTGTTGAGACTATATCCTTTTACATTGTAAAGGGCGAGCCCTGTTTGCTGAATTCAAAAATCTTCCATTATAATATGAGGGCCCATTCTTTGAATTGATATCTTTCTGGCGGGTCATATCTTTCCTGGTCATTGACCCGTGGCGAACACTTATCTTGAATGTGGGAATTCTACCAATTTCACACATGTGGTCTTGACTTGACAACTGGAAAATCTGACCCATTATCATAATGGGTCTTTCCTGAAAATTAGAAACCCCGACCTTTATTCAAAATGGGGTTCCGTTTGAAGCTTGAAGTTGCCACTCTCGATTCAGGTGGTCCTTGCTCTTGCTGACAATGTAGTAATTATCACATTGGGATTTTTCATCGTGGCTACTGAGTCGCTGAATCATGTCCTTGTAAATAAGCTTGGAGGTTCTTGTTGTACTCTTCACAATAGTTTCAGATGAACAATGTCTTGATATTTTAGATTAGAGAGGTCATTCAATGCTAAATGTTCCCCCAAATCTTTAGCAAAACATTTGTGGAAACAGTATGTCGTTCCATAGTGACTTATCTGGTACAATCCTGGCATGTTATTCTTGTTGCCGAGGTGTGACATGGGAGCTACCCATTTGGATTTTGACAATGATATAGTACAACTTTGAAACCTGTAAACAAATCTTGCCAAACTTTCTTTTTTCTTGTTTCATATTATCAAACGAAAGAAATCGAAAGATCGGTGAAGGAAAGATGAATTGAAGAAATTTGAAGAGGATACATCAAACAAAAAATGTCCCTGAAAAATAGAGGGAAAACAATTTAGAGGTGAAATGACGACTTCAATAAACATGACATACATCTTGGAATAAAGTCTTGACCTTTTCAACACAGTCTGTCCTTGATTTCGCCCCAGTTTGAAAATCTAGAGGAAATTGCATGCTTGGTCTGATCATGATGAAAAATCAGACATCCCTCATTCGATTAGTGGTGCCCTTTCGGGTTTTCACCGACTAGCCTCTCTCTTTGTTCTTTTTCCTCACTGTTGTCTTTTGGCGCCCGTTCGGGTTTTTACCAATAGGATTCATTTTTCTTTTCTCTCTCTCTTTTTTTAACGACCCCTTTGCACATTATTTCGAGTCTATCTATCCTTACGGTCATCATGTTCGCATCTCTTGATTGGTTTGATCGAAGACAAAAATTCGTACTTCCTTGAGCCAACTTGTCTTAAAATGGTACATGTGGCATAACATCCTCAAAGATCGGTCAGAAAGGTCTTTATTTGGACTGTTGGAATTTGGCTGGGCTAGAAAGAAAAGGTTTAGCAAGAAAGCTCCAAGAAAATCTCATGATAGATCTGGTTGAAACATTACAACCGTTGAAACCATCTCTTTAAAATAAAACAAACTCATGCCCTAGTTTAGTAAAAACTGGGGATGATTTTTGAGTTTTTTTTTTCCTCTTTGGTATGAAAATGATATGAAAGCATCTCCTAAGATGTTTAGGGTGACTGTACAACATTTGGAATAAATTTTCTTGAAAATAACAACAATATGTTGCCCCAGTTCAGTTGAAACTGGGACCTGGAGTTTTCTTTGAATGGGCCGCAAACTTGAATGCAAGTTTTGCCTTGATTTCTGACCAAGGGACTTTTGTACTTTCATAGGATGAGACTGAAAAGGAGCGGAACATCGAACTTCCTTTTTTTTTTTGATATTTTTGATAAAGCAGGGGGATACTGAATTTTCCCTTTGATATGGAACAGAAAAACAGGGCGACATTGAACATTTCCCCTGGGATAAACACCAAGAAAACAAAGAGGAATATTGAATTTTCCCCTTTTCTTTAAAAATAAAAAAAACTTCTACCCCAGTTTAGGATAAACTAAGGCTTTTGATATTTCTTTGTAGGGTCCACAAACTTGGAGGCAACTTTTGTGTTAATGTGAAATAGAAAAACATAAACTTTTCACTATTATGACCGCACCCGAATGGTTGCCTACGTATCCTTTTGCAAGGAATCAGGTCAGACGTAGCTCTAGCACATAATGCCAGATTTTGTGTTTTTGTTTTCTTTGTCTTTTAATATATTTTTTTTGTCTTTCTCTCTTCTTCTTTTTTTTCTCTTTTTTTTTCACAAGTACAATGACATTGATTCCAGAGGAGGGTAGCCAAAAGAAAAAATATACAAGGCTCAAAAGGCTGACAAATTGGTATAGTGTTTGGGTAGTAGAAATGAGAGTCGTTCGTCATCCCGACCCGAGAATGTCTCACACAACTATGAACCATAAAAGTCAACCTAGTATCGTACAAAGGCAAGACTAGATCTACTCAGCATCCTTGATTTCTGCTTCAATGATGATCTTCAAAGAATGGCATTTCAAACTTCATCCGGAGTGATTGTGCACAATTAGTAAACTCTCATGTATCTCCTTATCACATTCATCCTAATTCTCCAGTTGGTTTATTTTGAAAATTCTACACTATGTATTTAGATCAAGACGTGAATTCCCCGCACATGTCATGTTTATTACAGCCGGAAAAAAGTAAAACTACTCAAAAAAGCTAAAGGAAAGAAATAGGAAATAGAAGAGATAGAGTGTTTTGATACGAGAAGTGGAACTCGCTTTTCATTGAATCAAAGACATAAGGGTTTGAATATTAAAACAAGCAAAACAATGCACTTGGATTACAGTTCTTAAATAAAAAAGTGCTCAGAAAGATTACCAAAATAAGCTAACAAGTGCCCTCTTAGAAGGGATGGGTGTTGCTCCTCAATTGTTTATTTTCATATTTGGGCTAATGTATTGCACTCATGTCATGTTGAGCCCTTCATCAGATTGTGCCACGTTGGTGTCGGTGATGTGCTTCAAACTTGACAACATCTTTTTCCTTGCCTCATTTTCTTGAAATACCAGCGAGGTAGACATGTTTTCTTTGAAACAGATGAATGACCGGGTAAGGCACTGCATTGGCTCGACAACCGAATCTTACTTTGTTGCGTTGATAGTTGATATATTTGGCCCACCGACTGATACAACAATAGATGACTCATAGCGTCTGGAGTCTGGGGAAGGACCAACTGCCACAATCTGCTTGGCCTCATTCCTTTTTAAGACTTCTTTTTTTAATACTGTCCCAACCATACCTGTGTCATTTGGAGGATAATGAACTGGAAAAGGAATTTGATTCACAATGTTGCGTCTCATCCCATACCACCCTTATCTGATTGTTGGCTGTCATCACTTCAATTGCTTTTTTGAGATCCCAACAGTTCTCTATGTCATGTCCAGGTTCTCCAGATTGAAAAGTACAACGGCGCGAGCGATCCACTTTCCCAGTTGGATTCATGTTTCCTAAGATGGGTTTCAGCATGTTAGCTTGTTGTAGCTTTTCAAACAGGTTGGTGTAAGCTTATCCAATTGGTGTGAACCTAATCATCCCCCTCATCGCAACTTCTTATGGTATGCACTCATACATGAATCAGGGTTCTTTCTTTTTCAGCAGGGAAGGATTGGAGAAGCCTGGAAATGATTGTGGGGAGTGTAACATGTGGTTTGAGAGGGCTGGTACGTGCCTTTACGGATAGAAAGATGCTAGAGCATATGGTTGTGCTTCTTGGAGTGGATGAGTTGAGTATTTTGGATTATGTGGGGAGTGGTTGTGCTGATGATGCTTTTGTGGAGTTCGGGAGTATGAGTGGGGTTGTTTGAATTCTCTCTTATTCCACTTTCTGGGATTTCGTTCCCTTACTGTATCATTGCGAAGACTCTCTGACCTAGCTAGGATAGTGAATTATGGAGCGAAGGCTGAGGGTGGAGCAAGTGTAGATGGTGGTGCCAGAGGACACATAGTGGAGGGTTCTGCCACTTTTGATGCACTGTAGTAGTGAGGAGATGTAGGTGAATATTGAGGGTCCTCAACTGTAGCAGGCATGCCATATGCCCGATGCACGATGGTCAATGCAAATCTTGAGAGATTAGATGTTACGGAAGGAGGTGCATGTCCCATGGTAAAAACAAGATACAGTTCAGCCACAAACTGTTTTAGATTTTTCACCTCTTCAATCGACCTCTCATTCTGCTCAACCACCAACTATTTAATATCTTTTGCCTCTTAGGTAAACTTCTCATTCTGCTCAACTACCAACTGTTTCAGATTTTTGGCCTCTCTAGCAAAAGTCTCATTCTGCTCAGCCACCAACTATTTCAGATTTTTGAGTTCTTCGGTCAACCTCTCATTCAGCTCAATCAAACGCTCATGTGCGTTGAACACAGAATTCCCACCTTATGATGTCATGATCACGGGTCCTATTTATCCTGTTCTGTACAGGTGATATGATGCCAGAATGTCCTCTCAAGTTACAGTAGAACTCCAAACACGAGACAAAGAGATCAGGTTAGCACAAAAATACACATTAGAAAGCCTACGATTGTTATGCGTTATCCCAAAATGGTTCACGACATATGTCGCGTGTACCGATGGAATCCCAAGAAAGATTGTTGTCACATTAAAATGTCAGAAGACAAACAAGCGACGACATGTGATTCGGGACGGGGAACAAGCTTGATTTTTTTTTAAAAAATCATTTGTTTTTTGAAACAACAGACATAAATGAGACATATTCAAAAACAAAAACTCGACAAGAGCCATGACTTAAATATACAAACCGGCTAACAGGACGTTTGGCGGGTCCACCTGAACTGTAAAAATAACGAAACACAACTTGAAGCGAAGACAGGCTATAGCACGAGGATTTGTGTGAAATACAACTCAATTGGTCATAAATGACTATCCTTACCTTGGTTTAATATTTAATTAGACAAGAATGGGACCACACAACAGACTTGAATTTTAATTTGAAAATTGGACTTAACACAAAATTTGAGCAAAACTTACGGGACCAGACTATGAAAATAGACCTTTGATTATTTCTTGAAAATGGACATGGCTACGCGATAAAAACAGCCACGACACAATTTGCACTTCTTTTTCGCTTTCTTTTTAATTTTTTTATTTTTTTCTTTCTAAAAAATAATACATAATACAAGGAAACTCGAAACAGGATTATGAAAACAGAACCTTAGTTTTTTTTACCCTAAAAAGGTGACTCAGAAAAATCAAAAATTATGACAACATAAAACAGACACCATAAAATTTATTTTTCTTTTCTTTTTGAAGTGTTCATACTATCTGATTTGAAAAACATGAAATACAAGATATTTACAAAATTGACACTTGCGTCATAAAATGACACACATGCGACAAGTCGTTGGCACAAATGTAGACCGGTGAATTCACAAAACTTCGCCATTTAATAGGCGTAACATGACGAAAAAACTATTTTCAAACTTAAGATCCAACCTGGATACAGACTCGGAAATAAGAATGTTCCAAAAAAATTTGCCAGTATAACGGCATAAAATGACTACCAAAAATATTTATTTTAGACTTGGGATTGAAGTGTCACTTTTCTTTTTTTTTTCTTTTCAAAATTTGTTAACCCCGTTCTCAATAGACGGTCAGCATAACAACCTCCTAACAGATGCAACACATAATGTGTCAATGGTGTGTCTTTTGGGGACGCGGGACCCATCATGACACGAGGGATACCGCACCTCACTAAGTCCAGTGATATGCAAATAAATCGGCCTAGGATAAGCACGGTTCAACTCTAGGTGACTCAATAGGTTCATGATCTAGTGCTTTTGAGTAAGTAAGATGGATGGATTTGGAAGCAAGTGAAAGAACACAAGCATCTTTTTCCTTTTGTTTCTGAATTTGGCACTCTTCCTGCTTCATTAGATAAAGCGTCTTCACTAATAGATATAAATATTCGGCATCTTGCCCGGGGGAAAGGCTACATCAGGAAAAACAACTTCTTTCTTTCTTTTTTTTTTGTTCAACATTTTGGAAGTGCCTCAGAGGTACCGGTCGACAACGTCTTACGGCCTAACCCAACGCACCTCATCCTAATAGGGGTTAATTTTTTTTTGTGTCCTGAGGCACGACAGAAATTCTAGACGCCGAAGCGAAACTGGCGTGCATGTGTGCAGTGTTCCAGAAGACTCAGAGGTGTACGAAAAAAGTCAGTTGTGTATATATACAGTTCAACAAATATCAAAGCAATCACATTAAACTAATCAAGGCAATATACAAACAAATATTCAAAGGTCAAAAGGCGACAAGTTCTAAAAGCCTGAGACACTCAGTTTTCACTTTCCTCCCCAACGGAGTCGCCAAGCTGTCACGACCTTTTTTTAACTCAAAAAAGAAAACTAGTTTTAAAAGGTTGTGACTAGTGTTAAAGGTATACAATTATTAAAGAGAATTCAGAGTCGCCACTTGACAAGTTAAAGGTGTGCCAAGTCACCAAAAGTGGTGTAACATGAACACCTATGACTCGCAAATGGTTTGCATTAGAGTTTCAGGTAAGGATCTCGGTTGACTCTTGAGAAGGTGTTAGGCACCCTCGAGTCCTGTGCAAGCACAGTTCCTTTTATTGACGCATTCCGACTCTTTGAAATTGTTTGTTATATTTTGCCATGATTTGTTACACTTTGATTTATTATTATTTTTTTCTATTTGACAAATAAAACTCTAATCGAATATAATTGCGCGAGAACTTTACTCGTTTGAAATCTTCCGACTAAAGTCAATTAAATCGCGCAGGCACATCATCCATTCGAAATCTTTTGACTCAAATGAGTTTTAATGAACAAAGGTCTGAAAACTTTTGACTTAAATGAATTTTAATGAACAAATATGTTATTTGCTCATTCAGTCTAGTGAATTTTACCTAGCCGTGTGAGTTTCCTTTGATATTGAATACTAGCACAATTTTACACTAAAATACAAGTAAGTTGTTGTCATTCTTCTCAATGAATTTAAAAAATGAAAGTATGATGTTGCCATTCCTCTCAATGAATTTATAATAGGCACTTTTCAAAGTTTAAAATTGTGTTAAATAACAATCTTCACGTATTTCATGACCGTTGCCCAAAGGTTAATACTTTGCCACTTACTTGCATTTGGTGTCCTTGTTTCCTACTTTGATTTCAACTATGGCCAGTTTTAAAAATTAACTTCAATTTGCAAAATGATTTTAGTTCTTATGTTAAGAGTAGCCTCAAACTTTCCAAGCATTTACAAACATGAAAGGCCCAACAGAGTCTGTACCGAGAGCCCAACCTCTCAAAACTCAAATGTTTTTCCCTGTTGGTTATTTTGTTATTCTCAAACTCATTTTAACATGTCAGCAGCAGTGAATACATAAACGTCAACATAGATGAGGAAATAAAGTGCAAATAAACTCAGCTTCTGTTTTTTGTGCATTTTTTCAATTAAAAAAAAAGAGCCATTTTACACAAGCTTAAACCTAAAAAATAGCCAAATTCATATATAATATATGAAGGAAAGGTTTAAGGATAAATACTTAATGAGTTTAAACTCCCTAGCAATAGCAATGGCAAGCCAAGAACACAACAACGACAAGAACTAGCCACAGACCCTCTTGAATTCCAAAAGTTTCAACCCTGAACTCACTGCCAGACTTTACATTCAAAGTTTATCTCTTAAAGACATGTGTTTCACTCTATTTCTTTTTCTTTTCTAATATATCTCTCTTTCTCACTCTATTCTCCAGATCTAAAAACTCTTAGAATAGTCAAGAAAGTTCTCTCCAGATTTGTTTTCAAATGTGTATATCTTTATGTAAAGAGTGACCTCCTTTATAGAGGAAAAATGGATCAAAATTAATGCCTATGATACTTGGCCAAAGGCCATAAATGCAAGGCAAGCATGCTTTAAAACAACAAAAATAGCAGGGGAATCTTTTACTTTAGGTTGCCACTCCTTGTCTTTTTGTTTGACTTTCTTACTCTCTTTTAACAAAATCAGTCCCCTTACTCATTTTAAATAACTAAAATCTAAACTATCACAATAAACCTAAGGGAAACTCATATTTAAGTGAAGCTAACATTGACAGCTTCATAATCAAGCTAAACAACTTATAATTACCTTTTCAATGTTTCTAAACACTATCTAGACTAAAATTCAAATAAATTCTTTCCCACAGACTCTAGGCTCTCACATTCTCTCTCACAAGCTACACAACAAGACACCATTTAGAACATAAAACATGTTTGACAAACAACATACACGAGCTAAAATAGACCTGACCAGATTGATCATGACAAGTTCAAACAATTTCCATCATACACACGGGTGACCTCCATCAACAGTAAAACACAAGACACAAACAATAGCCATCTTGTATTAATTAACACCTAATAGTGAAAGATATCAATTCAGTAATCAATATTAAAAGGCAATCTTTAACAATCTCCAAACAGATAATCTAAATAAAAGAAACTACATAAGAGACTCCCTTTTCTATTTTTATAATTTTTTACTATCCTGGACATAAGCTCTATGATAACTAACACTTTAAGCTATTAAGGAAAAAAAGGGAAAGTAAAGAAATAAAAAAAATTAGAACCTTATCTATAAACCATCAATCAACAAGAC
This sequence comes from Petunia axillaris subsp. axillaris, assembly GCA_029990575.1. Lineage (NCBI taxonomy): Eukaryota > Viridiplantae > Streptophyta > Magnoliopsida > Solanales > Solanaceae > Petunia > Petunia axillaris. The sequence continues at coordinate 40,807,273 of JARKNS010000007.1, forward strand.
AAATCAAAATTACCATCGCCCTCGCGTCGCCATTATTTCTGTAGCGTCTCCATCACTGCGCCACCAAGGTCCGCCCCAGCACTCGCTGTTGCAGCCTCCTCACAGTGCAAAAGCAGCATCACCCTTGCTGCCTCTATATGAGCAAAATAGCTCCTATGTCCGCTATTGCTTCATCGTAACAGCCATCACGGGAATAACGTTGCTGCGTCACCGCCCACTGTTTTAGGAAACAAGCACCATCGCAGCAAAAACTCAAAGCCACATCACGTCGCTACAGTTCTAAACAAGCTGCCACCAACAATGCCCTGCTTAACCTCGTTCATTCACCACTGTAAACAGCCCCATTCAGCAGCTACGACACTGCCTTGCCAACGTCTCCCCCCTCGAAACCAAGCCAATATTTTTTTCAAAACCAAATAGGCATAACAACCACATGCTTTGGTCAAGGAGGCCATCACCCCAATCTTAGATCAGCTTCAGCGCAGAGTCGCCATCACTTAGACCCTTACTACCTCTCCATCGTGCCTCCACCATCGCAGCCTATAGCCACCGCTAACACTGATATCCCTAAAAGCTCAGCCATCCCAATGAAAATCATCCTAACACCCTCGAAACAAACTACACTGCCTCCTATTGCAGCCACCACCACCAAAATCGCTGCCTCGCCTTACATCATTATCAAACTAGCCCTTATCTCACAAACACGAACCATTCAGGCTCATGGTAACACCACACCAACAGTTTAACCAAAACGCAGCAACAAAAAATGAGAAACAGGCAACGATGAGAAAGGGGAAAATACCTTCAAAACCAGGTGGAGGAGAGCAAAAACAACCCGCGGGTGTATTTTATTTTCGGAGGAAGGTGGACGACGGCGAAGGCACGATGGTCTAACAACGGTTTTCGGTGAGCTAGGAGATTTTGGCAAAGTTCTCTCTAGGTCAGATGGAAATAGGGGGAAAAATTAGCCAAATTGGGTAACTTTCGGTATTTATACCATGGAAACAGGCCATGTCATGAAACTGGGTTAGCGGATTGCACAATTAGGCTGTTACCTTTCCTACCTTTTTAAACTAGCAAACTTGAGACTAAACAAATATCACAACTAACTAATTAATTTAACTAGAAAAAAATTGTCAACTAAACATTACTCATAAGTAATCCTATTTTATTTTTATTTTTGAAATATTTTTTCTAACATTTTCCTCCAAACTAATTAATTAATTAAAATTGCTAAATAAAATGGTAAATCTAGCAAAAATCACATAATAATTAAACCACTATTTTACGTAATTGTTTTTATTTTTCGTGCCAAAATTAGGTGATTACAATGCATGCCTAGTTCTTGACCTTGAATTGTGACCCAAATTCATGACCCTTTTCTTATGATTCGAGTGCTTTAAATTGTATTTAGTGAAAGAGAGGTTGGAAATGTGTTAAAACAATGATGTTGGTGGTGTTTTAAACACTTGGCATGCCTGAACAGTCGTGGAGATTCCAAGTGGGACCACTACGGGCGGATTGCCTTGTCGTCAAAGCAGGCCGCCCATTGCCAACTACCTCTCTAAATCTCTGAAGGCGGACCGCCTAAACTTAAAGGCGCGCCGCCCTGGCAAAATTTTTCCAAATAATTCGAAGTGTGGCACATTCCATTCTCTGAAGTTTGGAGGACGGACCATCCACTACTCAAAGCGGACCACCCACTGAAGTTCCCACTTTCTGTATCTCTTAGGGTGGACTGCCCAGTTCTTAAGGAAGACCGCATCCCTTTATAACTGTGAAATTTTTTCTAAGTGTCCAACTTGACATGCTGGAGTTTTAAAGGTGGACCACCCTATCATGAGGCGGCTGCCTCCTTGTAAAATTTTGGAAAGTTCCCTCTCTGAAGTTTGGTGGGCGGACCGCCCCTTTTTCAGGGTGGGTCGCCCCACTGCAAACTGAGCACAGTGTTTGATGTCTCTTTGCCTTAGATTGAATCCATGTTTAGGCTGTCGTTAACCAATGTTCTATGCAGCTACTATGCCTAGACAAAAAAGCATTGTGCGGAAGAGGAAGGTGGTGAAGATTAGAGGGAGCCAACTTCACCACCTTCCTCTTCGTCTTCTGATAGTGATGATAGACATGAAGAGCCCTTAGTAAATTTATGACAAAACAAGGCAGAAACCAGAAAGAAGCGGAGGCAAGATGCTTCTTCTTCATAAGCGCAATCTTCAAGGGCCCAAGGGGAGGAACAAAGGAGGCTAAGCCTTCCCAAGAGGAAGGAAATGACAATGAAAGTGAAATAGAGCAGCCCCAAGCTCAAGGTGATGAATCTAATGATGATGAACTCCCAGAAAAATGGTCATGCTTGTTCAAATCAAAAGCAACTTGTAGGGATTACTACAAGAACTTCCGGAATATAAACATTACCCACGAGCGAGTCATTTGAATGAAACTGGTGGAAAAAGTGAACCCAGAGATTTATGAAAGATTCCAGAACACAGGGTGGAACACTATGCTTAGGAAAAGATTGATAAATGCCAACATAAACATGGTGAGGGAGTTGCATGCGAACTTGGGCAGAAATGAAGACAATGATCATTCAATGTATTGTCGAGAGGAGTATGTTGATGTGTCTGCGACGACCTTAAACAGGTACTTCACGCTAAAAAATATCATTGAAGGAAAACATGGATAAATTAGCAATGAGTGAAGCGGAACAAACAGCATGGTTGGTGCCAATAATTGGTCGGGAACCAAATCCCGCTTGAAAGCAAAATGGGGTTCAAATTGTGAGTGCTGATTTAAAATTTTGAGGAAAAGTGGTGGGAATACATTTTCATTTTAAGAATCAGACCAAAGTAAGACATTAAGCTCACTTTGAAAAGAGCGATGTTGATAGGGTGCATAAAGTCAGGCATTTCGGTTAATCTAGGAGTGAAAATGATCAAAACAATTGTAGAAGATCAAAGAACAATAATCTTCCATTCCCGAACACATTGATTGACTACTTGTTGGACCACGGTTGTGAGGCTTGGCCACATGACGATACCTCAGGACCGATTTCCAAATTCAATTGGTACGCCATTAATGATACCGACAATCCGGTTCACCCAGCCCCTGCCCCTGCCCCTACACCAACTGCTCTGACACATGATCCTCCATAGGCTCCTTTAGGTATTCCTCCACCTTCTGACATGCCCTTCACTTCGGGAGTATCTCCTCTTATTTTGAGTCTGGCCCTTCAGGAACTGGTATGGGCGATGGCACTATCCCTAGGGATCTGACTCAGGATGTGCACGACTTTGGTGTCAAGTTGGAAGAGATCAAAACTCTCATTTCCAAGTTACCCCAAGGCCAGCCACTACCTCCGGCTACCACATTGGAGATATTTTCCAAGATGGTGAAGGCAATGGATGCTCATTCATCAGCCCTCGAAAGGAACACTAAAGCCCTCAAAGAACACAACTAGGCAATTGACGGCCATAAGAGTGATATTGAGGACAAGAAGTTGAGCAAGGCCTTAGGAGTTCCCGCAAATTCAAATAAATTGTCTACAGCTGCCCACTCCTAGACATTGGCCCTGAGGCTTATTGCTACTATGACACCTCCTCCAGATCCACCACAGGTTTCCACTCATATGCCTAGGCACTCGGGTTCTAAAGCTCCTGCTAAATAGTCCAAAAAGGCTTAAGAAAATGAAACTTGACACGTTCTCTAGAAATGTGATTTCTTCTCAGTAACCGCTAATCATCGGCGACTACTGAAATGGCAAAGAAATACAAGACCGGAGGGAGGGGGCAACAGATCCAAAGACCGAACACACGCATAGAAACATGACAGAGAAGTGAATCTGAGATGACAAACCAACCAATCGAATTGGGTAAAAAGACAATACCACAATCAAGCGATTCAAGGAAAACGGTGAACATCGACGTGCTTCAAGGAATAGTACCATTCACATTGAATCAAATCGACACACCAGCAAACTCCCCATTGGGACTCGCAACAGCAACTCAATCTCACCCCGCAAGCTCAGGGAAACCAGTCTGGGCAGACATAGCGGAAGAGGAAACGACAACTGACCCCAAACTAGGTAACTCTAAAACCCTAACATCAAATTCGGGAAAGTCATGGAGTAAAATAGTAAGTGTTGAGATAATAGAGGAGGGCTTTGATCTAACGGGAAACAGAAAGCAGACTGGGAACATTAAAATCACCATAGATGATATACAAGAGGAAATAGACTACTGGATTACGGTGGTTGTATGCTATGTGCTAGGTTCGAATCCGCCCCAAAACGTGATGGAGGGATACTTTCAAAGAATTTGGAAAGGACTGGGAATTGATAAAATTGCGATGGAAAAAAGGGGGGTATTCCTAGTGAGATTCCAGAGCGCTGAGAGTAGAGGGACAGTAGTGGAATAGGGGGTCCAGATATTTGATAGAAAACCCATAGTAGAAAAGCCATGGGGACCAGAAATTGAAGTCACAAAAGAAACAATGGCAAGGGTGCCTATCTGGGTAAGACTGCCAGGTCTGGATATCAGATATTGGGGCAAGACTGCACTGACAAAGATAGCTAGTCTAGTGGGGACACCATTGAGGGAAGACAAGGCCACAACCCAGCGGAACAGACTAAACTTTGCAAGAATTCTGGTGGAAATGCCACTAAACAAGGCATACCCCTCAGAAATACTGTTTGAAAATGAACAGGGAAAAATAATAACACAAAGGGTGGTGTACGAATGGAAGCCAGTGATGTATGCAACCTGCAAGAACTATGGGCATGAGACTATAGAATGCAGGAGGCAGAAAAATAATGAAGTGGAAGCTGGACAAGGAAGAAGAAATCAGCACAATGCAGAACCTAGCAACAAAGCAAAGCAGGAAATTCAAAAAGAAGCAGATCAGGGGAGAAGTAATGCAGGAGACATACAAAGAGAGAACCAAGCACAACAAGGACCTACAACAAAAGGGAAAAGAACAGGCAACAACCAAAATGAGAAAACAACAAAAAATACATTTGAAGTCCTAAATGGAGAGGAGAAGGAAGAACAACAACATGAAGTAAGAGGCAGTATTAGTGGAGCAAATATGGGGGACAAAGCAACTGGGAAAGGAAAGGATGACAACTCAACAAAGAGTAGTGAAGCAGTAGAGGGTGATCCCAAAACAGGGGGAAGAGGGGGTCCCCCAAAACCCCATGGATAAAATAGGGTTTTGGAACACCAGAGGCCTAAATAGAACACCTAAACAAATGGAGATGCAGGTGTTTATGCATAACTCCAAGGTGGGACTATTTGGCCTGCTGGAAACCAAGATTAAGAGAGCAAAAGCACATCAGGCTTCTCTTAATCTTTGCCAAGGATGGTCGTTTACAACAAACCTCTCCGCACACCTTGGGGGGAGAATTTGGTTAGTGTGGAAACCTACAATATATGATGTTGATATTAATCTAGTTACTACACAACTTATACACTGCAATGTGCAGCACAGAGGGACTAGGGTCATGTTTAGTGTGACCATGGTGTATGGATATAATGATAATGCAATGAGGAGAACCTTATGGGGTGATATAAGAGAACTGAGTGGAAAAATTAAGGGACCTTGGGCAGTAATGGGAGATTTTAACTGCATACTGCATAGAGAGGAAAGAATAGGAAGCAAAGTAACACTGGCTAAACTGAAAGACTTCAGAAACTGTGTGGAGGATACTGGACTGAGTGACATGAGATCATCTGGGGCCTTCTACACTTGGAATAAGAAACAGAGAGTGGAAGATAGGGTCTGGAGTAGGATAGATAGAGTACTGATTAACAATGAATAGGTAATGCAAATACCAGCAGCAGAGCAGTGACATGAGATCATCTGGGGCCTTCTACACTTGGAATAAGAAACAGAGAGTGGAAGATAGGGTCTGGAGTAGGATAGATAGAGTACTGATTAACAATGAATAGGTAATGCAAATACCAGCAGCAGAGGTACACTTCAGAAGTGAGGGGCTCTATGACCATTGCCCAGCAATTATTAGCTGGGAAGATGGAGTCAAACATGGCAAGAACCAGTTCAGATAATATAATATGTGGAGAAAGTCCCCAGACTACAAGGAAAAAGTGAAGGCAAGTTGGACCAAACCAGCACAAGGAAGGAAAAAGTTTAAACTGGTGGGAAAATTAAACAGGCTCAAGAGTGTACTAGCTAAATTGAACAAAGACAGATTTAGTGTTATTGAGAAGCAAGTAGACAAAGCAATGGAAGACTTACTCAAGTGTCAAACGAGACTGCAAGCAAATCCTAGGAATTCAGCACTTGTTGAACAGGAAAAAGTACCGATAGAGGTAGCTACAACACTAAAAAAGGCCAGAGATAATTTTTTACAGCAAAGGAGCAAGATTCAGTGGATAAGAAAAGGGGATCAAAACACAAGATTCTATCATAGTGTTCTGAAAGCTAGAAGGGCAAATAACAGAGTGTTTGCAATCAAAGCAATGGCTGGGAGTATGAAAACAGATATGGAGGGAATAGCAATTGCTTTTACTGACTACTACCAGGAATTGCTAGGAACAAGCAGCCAGCAAAGACAACATGCATGCAGTGACATCATAAAGAGAGGAAAGATGATAACTGAAGAACAAAGAGTAGGGCTAGCTAAAGAATTCACAGAGAAGGAGGTTAAACAGGCACTATGGGGCATAGAAGGAGGAAAATCACCAGGTCCAGATGGGTTTGGGAGTCAGTTCTACAAGGATAGCTGGGATATAATAAAGGATGATCTGATTGGAGGCATTTTTGAGTTCTTCAGAACTGGGAAGATGCTAGAAGGGATCAACAACACAACAATCACATTGATCCCAAAAAGCTCACATGCTGAGAGTGTGCTAGACTTCAGGCCCATAGCATGTTGCAACACAACCTACAAGATCACAAAATGCTATGTAACAGACTGAAAGAAGTATTACCAGAGATCATCTCAGAAACCCAAAGTGCATTTGTAGCTGGACGATCAATTGTCCAGAACATACTTATATGCCAAGATTTGGTCAGATTGTATAACAGGAAGAACACAACCAGCAGCTGCCTGATCAAAATAGACCTAAGAAAAGCATATGACTCAGTCGAGTGGGGCTTTGTGGAGGAGATGTTGCATGGACTGAACTTCCCACACAAATATATAAGATGGGTAGTGGAGTGTGTGACAACACCTAAATACAATATAGCATTGAATGGAGTTCTACATGGGAATATAGAAGGAAAAAGGGGCCTAAGATAAGGGGACCCCATCTCACCACTGCTGTTTGTAATCTGCATGGAGTACTTTACAAGACTCATGCAATGGGTAGCCGAACAAGAGGGATTCAAATATCATACCAAGTGCAGAACCTTGAAACTGACCCATTTATGTTTTGCAGATGATATGTTGATATTTAGCAAAGGAGAATTCAGGCCAGTCTTACTGATGCTAAGAGGATTGCAGACCATCTCAGTTGCATCCGGGCTAACAACAAATAATGCAAAGTCAAGCATCTTCTCTGCAAATATGAATCCACAAGAATTGCAAGATCTGTGTGACCTGACAGGTTATTCAAAAGGGAAGTTGCCTTTTAGATACCTGGGAGTACCAGTGACATCAAAGAAATTGTCAGCTGTAGAATGTGAGATGCTGGTGCAGAAAATGAGAACAAGGATCAAAGCATGGGGGACAAGGAACCTGTCATATGCAGGGAGAGTGCAGCTTGTCAACTAAGTACTGATGCACATGCAGGCATATTGGGCATCCATATTCATCCTGCCTCGAAGTGTGACTAAGGAGATTACAGCTATATGCAGGAACTTCATATGGGGAGGACAAGCACAAGCAGGCAGACCTCCACTAGTGGCCAGGGACATTGTATGCAGGAAGAAAAAAGAGGAGGTGGGGGGCTGGGAGTGTTAGACTGCTTGATATGGAATAAGGCAGCAGTTGCAAGGTATGTCTGGGACATAGCAAACAAATCTGATAACCTATGGGTCCGGTGGGTTAACCACATCTACATCAAGAGCACAGACTGGTAGCACTACCAAGCTCCACAGGATAGTAGCTGGTATTAAAAAAAAATATGCAGCTTGAGAGGAAAATTTGATGCAGGGTACATACATAATGATTGGCTGACACCAACAGGTAAGTACACAACTCAAAGTGGTTACCAATAGAGGATGGGCACTGGAAATGAATGGAGCTGGTGGAGAGAAACTTGGAATAAGGCAAATATCCCTAAACACAGTTTTATTTGCTGGCTGACAATGCATAGAAGACTGCTAACAAGAGATAGATTGATAAAGATGGGCATTACACAGGAAGACACATGCTTACTGGTGGAGCAAGTCCAGAAACAGTAGAACATTTGTTCTTTCAATGTACCTTCTCCCAGAAATGCTTGACCAGCACCATAAGCTGGCTAGAGATGCAAACACACAGAATTGACCTACAAGGCCTATGGAGAAGCATAGCGGAAGACAAAAGGAAAAATCAGCAGAGCGTTTGTAAGGGCAATAATAGCTGCAGTGATATACCAAATATGGAAAGCAAGGAATGAGGCACTATGGGACAGGAAAGTGATCAGACCCCAACTAGTCAGCAAAAAGGTGAAACTAGACTGTCGATACAGGATAGCTGAGATACTACATAGGAAGAAAACATGTAAAGATAGAGGATGGCTGGAGGAGTTGTACAGACAAGTATAGAGACATGGAGAATGGTATGAGCAATACAGATAGAGCACATGGACTAGAAGAAAATAGAGTATTAGCTTAGGCTGGTCTGTTGACTAGAAGGATTTTGTTTTCTGTAATTTTCTTTCGGTATTTAAGCAAAGGTGACAAATTGTAAGGATGCTGAGGTTGTGATTTTTCTAATAAAATGTGTTCGTTTAACCAAAAAAAATGAAACTTGACTTGAGGAAAGATTTTCAAGCCACAAAGGCTATGAGGAGTTTGATGATAATGATGAGGATATCCCTTAGGGTCCCACTGTTGACCCCACTACTGTCATTGGCACTCCACGAGCTGCATCACTACAAGCTGATGTCCAGGATCAGATTTGTGCTCGTCCATTGTGGAAGCAATACGATGAGAAGAAGAAGAAGAAAAAGAAGAAGAAGGATAAAGAGCCTCCAATTGCACATGTGGAAGGCAAAGGCAAGCAGATTGCCTGAGATAATGCCAGGTAGTCCTTTTCTACCCCTTTTTGTCTTTACTTTAGTTTACTTAGCTTGTGGGGATGATGGTAGAGTCTTTAGTTGGGGGAGGGGTTCTAATTCTTATGTGTATTTTGGATAGAATCGTACTTGTGCTTTAATGATGTCCATGAATGAATTCAAACCATTCTGATGTATATACACTTTCGTACTAATAGTTTGGTTGCCTATGTTATGTTCCAAATTCTTAGTCTTTGCATAAGCTTCCAGATTTCTTCACTTGGTTCTTGGAAGTTCCTTTTAAACCAAGTATGTACATGAAATTTTTATAAATGTATTAGTAATTCATGTGGTACTACATTATGTTATGTTATTTTTATGGCTGTGACAAGTGAGTGTGTACTTTGATTGACATGGCTTGAATTGTAGACCGTGAGTCTCTTTTGTTGGCTCAATAAGTTGTTGGCGTGGTCAAATCTTGGACCATTGTGTGATTTGTGAGTGAGAGTCCTTATTGTGCATTTGAAATTGTACTTGAGAAATCACTTGTATGTTTGGTGAGGTATTTGTATAATGAGCTCGTGTGTGTGACTTGGGAGTTTGGAACTTTCCGTTAGTGTGCCTTGAGGCAAAATCCAAGGTATTACTTGATTTGAAAAATAAATTTAGGCTTTCTTTGGACCGCTAGAATTCTAAATATCCTACTCGTACATATTGATCCTAATCAACCCCTTTGAGCTTTTAACCTTTCATTTGGCAACCACAAAATGTAACCCAAACCAATTCTTGTATGCTAAGGCACCAATCCTCTTTTGGCTCTAAACTCCGTATCTGCATTGAAAGATGTGCAATTTAGGCTAACACCTATGTTAAGGGGATATGGTAAGAGTCGGGAACCTCTTGTGAATGTCGTTAAAGTAAAAAAAAAAAAAAAGAGAAAGAAAAATGAAAACCAAAAAAAGAAGCAAAAAAAATGAATAAAAGAGGGAACCGACTAGTACCATCTTTGAGAAAAAGTAGAGTTAGCCGAAAAGAAAAGAAAATGAAAGTTACAATTAAAAAAGATCAAAGATAATACAGTGTTAAGGAGGTGTAAGTCACTAATTAGAAAATATACCACACCTTGAACCAAAAGCCTACATTACAACCTATCAAGTTCTAACTGATTCTGACTCAACTATGCCTACATTAATGGAGAAATACAAGAAGGGCAAGTCTTTGAATTCTTGGATAGTGCACATGAGCATTTCATTGTGAGAGTGAGAGCATGAGCATGAATTAGTAAGAGTCCCAATTTCTTTTGGTTGAAAATGATTTTTATGAGTAAGGGACTCTATTCTTTCTTGTGAGGATACCAAGTGATTGTTACGTGCAAGTTTCAAGTGCATGGTAAGGTGCATGAACGAGTTAAGTGAGCCGATGACCTTGAGGAACCTTTAAAGGGTCAGATGTTTCCTCTAGCCATGGTTTGATCGAATAAGTGTTTTGCTTGTCAACTGAATCATTAATGTAAAACGATCTTTGAAACTTCAAGAGGTGGAATATGACTCGACATTGAGCTTAAACTAGAACATACTTTGGTATCCTTGATTTTGAGTTGCTTGAGGACAAGCAAATACTTAAATTTGGGGGAGTTAATAAGTCGGCATTTTACCAACTTAAAAAATACTTTAAACTTTCATTTTTTTTAATCAGAAAGCAACATTCGATGTTATTAATATCATAAATTGCTTAGTTTCAAGTTATAATGAGTTTTCTAGTCTGTTAACAAAAGATTGAAGCTAAGGAGCAAGATTTGGATCCAAAAGTATGACGATTATGGTATCTACATGAAAGGGCGCCCGACCCTATACCCTAGGCGGACCGCCTAAGGAGAAGTAGAGAATTTCAAAGTTGAAGTAGGAGTTGGGTGCCCCGCTCTGAAGATTAGACGGACTGCCTATTGAAACCCTAAAGCTGAAGCCTAAAGGGACGGTCGCCCTCGCAAGTAGGCGGACCGCCTACTAAGATCCAGAGACTCTACAGTTTGGAACCAAGAGATGTGGACCGCCCATAACCTGCATACATGAAGGAATGCAGTCAGCCAAGTCTCCAAAGGGCGGACCTCCTATTATTATAGGTGGGCCGCCCATGCCAAATGGCATTTTTATAATTATTTTCCTAGCTTAGTATAAATAGAACAAACTAAGGATTTAACACTATTCTATTCTACATTTCACATTCTACTCTTAGAGGCAAGTTTGGAAGAAAAGATTGAAGGTCTCCATTGATTTGTAAAATTAATATCTTGTACTTTTGAATCATTACTCATATATCAAATACATATTTTATATTTGAATCCATTCCAACTTTTTATTATAAATTTTTATCTTTGATTTAAACCCCTGGTATGAGTAGCTAAATTCATAACTAGGGGTGTAAATGTGTTATAGGTGGTAGAAAATCAATGGGTGTTGTTTAGATTTACCACATATAATATAAGTAACAATTATCCAACTCCAATTACATTAACATCAAAATCTTGATATTCATCATATTAGGGTTTAATTTTTATATTGCTAGTGAAAGACTCGGGAGAGATTAGCTAGTGTAGATTCGCGGAGTTGGCAAGGATTTGGATTTTATTGGCTAAAACTTAGCCTAACCCATCTAAAAGAGTTTACATGCGGAAGAGGTCTCCTTTTCTTGGGTCCATGAGTTAGAGTTTTATGTGCTTAACAATGGCTTTACCGAGCGTAGTGAGATAGATACTTCTTAGGCCTGGCTAATTCTAGGGGTTACCATAGAATGACTCGGCCATATTTATACTTGTGTTAGGAAGATGAAACTACTCTACCCATTGATTGGATACCACCATTAGCTATTTAAGCCTCTAGCTCTCACTCCAGCCTGCAAAATAAATCAGGGATTATTCTTAGGAACCCAGACAAGCTTGGATCCCTTCTTTTGAGAGGATGAATGTATCAAATCTTTTTTAGCCTAGTGAGGCAAAGAAAGTTTTTTTTATTTTTAGTTGCTGCCCTTCTAAAAGCCATGCAATTTTCTTTATAGTGCGCAGTATTACCACATAATGTGAAAAGCATGTTACACTTGAGTCTTATATATTTGCTTCTAGGACTGTAAGGCGGCAGTGGATGCTAAGCCCTTCTTTCCTTTATTCTGATTTTTCAGCACCCAATTCATGGCCTCCGTGGACTTGTTTCATTTAGTGAGCCTTGTGAGTTCATAATTAGTTTTATCAAACTTTTCTTGAAGAACCCGGTTCTTCTCAGTTTCCTAATATATAACCTCATTTTTCTTTTTGAGTTCACCCTTAAGACTAGTTTGAATCTCTCTAATTTCTTGCTTACCACTAACTTTTTATTTTTAAAACATCAATTCAAGAGCTAAACGTTTAGTTTTAAGGGCAAGAACCTGTCCATTGAAGGCATTATTATTTTTTTCCAAAATTCAGCACTAACTTCTTCTAGGTTCTTGTACTTAGATTTAAGTTCAGACACAACTAAGGATAGTTGGTCCTTCCCAACCTTTAACTTCTCATATCCCTCAATTAATGTGATAGTAATCAGTGAATGATTTTTGTAAGAGCATGTGTGACCTTTTTCTTTAAAATCAGAAAGATTTACCTCGGCTACATGAGCGGACTCCTCTTCATCAGTTGCCATGAGAGCCAATTCCTTCTTTTTGGGATCTTCCCTGTAGAGTTCCTTCAGCTTATTCCAGATTTCCTTTGTTGTGTAGCAGCTTGATACTTGAGTCAACACATCATCACTCAACCCACACTTAATTGCCCAAAAAGTCTTGGCATTTTCTTGAAGCCAGTCTAAGTCATGTAAGTCGAGTTCCTAAACCAATATTGGTACCAATGGCCCATTTTTATTTCTTTTTAGCGGAACATGAGGTCCTTGCTTCACAATTACCCAAAGACTATAATCAGTGGCTTGAAGAAAGACTTTCATCTCCTTCTTCCACAGCAGATAATTCACTCATTCGAACGGAGGAAGTCTATAAAGAATCTTTCCTTCAGAGATGTCTTCAGTCAGTCCCATCAGTGTTAATGATGAGGCATCCTCAGGTTCTCCTTCAACATCAGACTCATTTTCAGATGGTCCCGAAGTCGCATAGAAAGCTTTCTTCTTTTTCATTCTTTCAGCTCTGAAGTTTGGTGGACTTTTTGACTTTTTTTTTCTCATTGTGCTTGTCTTTGTCCTTGTCCTTCAAAGCTCTGTTCTTCAACCATTCAATTTCCCATAGGGGACAATATTCGACTACATGATCCTTCATGAAATATTTGAAACATCCTAAGTAATCTGGACTGTCAACAATTTTTTTTCTTTCTAGTGTTGTCTTTTTGTTTCTTCTTGAATCCTTTAAACTGGCCAAGATTCAAGTTTTGTCTGAGAGCACCCACTATAGCCGTCTATACTTCATAAATATCAATTTAAGCTTTTTCAGTTGCTTTTAGTGCTAGAGTCTTTTCCTTTTTAGGAACAGACTTTATTCTTGATTATTTTAGCATCTCATATGTCTTCAAACTACCAATCAATTCTCCGGCTTGATGGAACACATAGGTTTGGATTCAATGATATCGGTCATCTTCACTTCCCAGGAGTCAGAAAATGTTCTAAGAACCTTCTCAACCATGTCCTTCTCAGGAAGGTCCATACCCAACGACTTCATTTTATGTATGAATATAGTTAACGTTGTCATCATGTCTTGAATTGACTCATTTTCGTCCACAGTAAAGAGTTTAAATTGTCTCTTGAGCATCATCTTCTTCGAGTCCTTAACTTGAGTCGTTCCTTCATGAGAAAATTCCAAAGCATCCCAGATTTTCTTTGCAGTCTTGTAGGAAGAGACTCGATTGAACTCCTCAAGAACACGTCCAATGATAACCGGCCTCTTGGCTTGGTGATTTTTCTCAATTATCTTATAATCAGCTTCGTTGTACTCAGGCTTGCCCTTTGGTTCAGTTATAGCAGCGGCTTCTTCTCCAACAGTTTTAGTTGGAACTAGGGGACCCTCAGAGACAATCAGTCATAACTGATAATCCTCCACACAGATAAAATTTTCCATTCAGCTCTTCCACTAGGCATAGTGATGTTGGGCATATATCTAGTGTTCCGACGTTAATTTCTTATTACTTTTGCTTTGTTTTCACGATATTATATGCCAGACAACGATTGATTTGAGGTATATTTCTAACTTGATGTGTTTGGGTGTTTTAAGAATGAATTGGACATAATTGAGAGCAAGAGGAAACAAAGTTCCAGCCGAAACAGCCCCTCATGCTTTGCATTCACCGGTGTTTGGCCTGAGAAGAGCAAAAATTAAAGAGACCAAGGGAACAACAGCACATACAGCCGTGAGCTCGAGTCATGCTCCAATTTTGCACTGAAGTGCAGTCCCAGATGAGTTTGGAGAAGCGAATGACGTGTCCCACATATTGTATTCCATATATAAACCCTTTTAAATATATTTGTAGACCTTTTTACATACTTTTGGAGGCAAGAAATATAGTAGAGCCTAGAGCAATCAAGATTCATCTATTGAGTTATAATTTCTTCTTTCCTCTTTATTGTTTCATGACTTTTGAATTATTTTGTGAGAAAGCTACCATGACTATGAGTAGCTAAACACTTTTATTCTAGAATTATAGGTTAACCATGAAAATTGTACTTTAAAGTTAGTTGAAATCTACAAAATTTATTATATTGGGTTGTTTATTTAATTATGCTCTGAATTACTTGATTTTCTGGCCAGTTGTTAAGTACTATATACGAACCTATGGTTGAATTCAAAAGTGGGAACCATAGGTTGTAATAGAATTAAATAGAGCGTGTTCCTGAACCTGAGCATCGGAGAATGGTTTCGCGGTTAGGATAGAAATGTACCTAACAATCACGCTTAGTCACTATACATGAGTAATACATGTATTCTTGTTAACTCTAATTCCATAGACATATTAGGTTGACTTGAATAGGAGAGCAGGTCATCAAAAGAGTCCTGTGAGTAAAATCAACTCATTGATTAGCGACCCAGATAAATAAAGTTAGTTCAATTAGCAGAAGATTGCAACTGGATTGGTGAAAATCCCATGATCCTGGAATATTTCTTCTCATTGATATTTAAAACTCTTGAAGCCATCTTGTATTTTAGTTTTACTTCCTTTACTTTTTGTTAATTAGTTATAATTAAAACACTCAAAATTTAGTTGAACAGTATTTGAATTCAAGTTTGTCTAGTTAACAGTTAATCGATAGTCCTCTGGGAATGAAACTTTCTTATTAGTTTATTACTTAATGGACCACATATACTTGCGGGTGCGTTTGGAGCGACACATAGTATTTCCCGTTGAATTGTGGTGGCATGTGCAGAGACTGTCCTTTAGTAATTTTTAGTGGTGCACTCATACTTAAATCCTTCTCTGGGTGTTAATCTAATAGTGAGAAGACCTTCTATGATACCACTTGTTTCACATAGTGCACCTATTCAGGACACTAGAAGGGGGGTTGGATAGTGTCCTCCAATTTTTCTGAAGAACTTAGTTTGTCTCGTCAAGAACCTAGTTCTTTCCTTGTTTCTTTAATCAATAAAGTACTCATAGATCCAAAACAGAAACTAAAGAACACTGAGTTTTTACGTGGAAACTCCTTGCTCAAGGGAGAAAAACCGCGACCCAAACTCTGGGATTTTGCAAACTCTTTCACTAACACAACGAGCAAGTTTTTTAGGTTATAGACTCTATAACCAAGGGGCTACACTCTAGATCCTACATATTCTCAAAGCTAAGCTCTAGCTTTTACAAGTTGTTCCTCACAAGAATCACCTAATACAATGTTTCTAAGAATAAGCGATAGGTAAAGTGTACAATCAGTTCAAGACGACAACAATATTAAAGAACCTATACTAAACTGGATCAGCACTGGGTTCTTCAATGGTTGTCCGCTTTTGTCCACTCACTCACGATCAACTCTGAATTGCCTTTGAATGCTCTCAACTCTCGTGATGAATGAATGAATGCGGTCAGCCTCAATTACTTGCTTGTGTAGGGTGTACAAAATCCCAGCGGTTTACCTCTAGGATTCTTCTCAATTATGGAAAGAGAATATCTCCTAAGATGTACTCCTTGTTTAACTTTAACTCTAACTCTTGTTACACTTCATAGATGTGGCCAATGCACGATCTCGTTTGCTGACTATAATAAATGAACTTGTACGTGTCAAGTTTTCCTAGTTCTATGGATTTGCAAGCCATAATTTTTTCGATAAGTCGTGCCTTCACATACGGATTGGATCCTCCTTCAAGTCCTTTATTTATTTGTCAATCTTCAAAACACACCAACATCATTCAACAAACTGTCATTTAAATAATTATGAAATTTAATGGTTGTCTCTTTATATGCTCTTAAGTTCAAAGTATTCGATGTTTGGCAATATTAGCCTATTTTATCTTAATATTTCCGCACATTTTAATACTTTATTTGCCCATTGCACAAAATAATTGTGATTGTTGCGCTCACTTATTGTGTTTGTGATGTTAGGAATGATTTGGATGAATACAAGTGCAAACGGAGTGAAGATGGATAAAATCGAGCAAGAATTGATGAACTTAGCTAATTGCGGGATAGGGCATTAGACGGAAAGCTATGGAGCAAGCTACGGATTTGCTATAGCTTCAGGCTTCCAAAAGCCATAGCCATGCGAGGCATGGCTGTAGCTTCAGACTCTCAGACGCCCTAACCATGCGAGACATGGCAGCGCGCGACTTCCAAACGCCATAACCATGCGAGGCATTCCCCATGGCTTTCAATTCTGCGACCCCAACTTTTCCAATTTAGTTTAGGCTTAGGATTAACTTATGGGAAGACTTTATAATTACTATAAATAGTCTTTTAATTTCGTTTTTAATGAGGGGTCGAATTTCTAGAGCAAATTTGGAGTTCTTACACATTGAACCAAGGGTTTAATTCCTTTTCATCATCTATTACAATATTTATTCTTCCTTCCATGAATTATTGTGTTGTTATTATGAATATGAGTAGCTAAACCTATCGTTCTAGGGTTTGAGAAAATACATGAAGGCTGATGTTTGAAAGTTGATTTTTACCTATTAATTTACCACTACGGATTGTTTATTCTTTCTTGAACCAAATTGTTCGGTTATTGAGGCTGGTAATTCATCACTATCTATGGTTTACAAGTTGAACTCGACAGAGGGAACTTGTAAATGCAAATAAGAAAGAATAGGGCTTGATTGTGAACCTGGGCATCAGAAAATCGATTTGCGGGTAGGATAGACATATACCTATTTGTCTTGCTTAGCTAAATACAGAGTTCTTTAATGCATGCATGTGATTTAATTCCATAGAAATATAGGCGTTAGAGTAGCTTGCATAGACTCGTGAAGAATCGACAGGTTTTCACGAATATAATTAACCTGTTAGTTAGCAATCTAGGAAATCAAGAAGTAGAATCAACTGGAAAACTCAACTGGATTGTTTGTCGCTCTGATCCTGGACCGTTTCTCTTTTATTGATAACAACTCATAATTTGCTTTCTATTACTTGACTTCAGTTACTTGTTTTTAATTATTGTTTTCTTTAGTTAATAGAAAAATTACAATCATCATCGAAAAAGATCCCTGAATAGTTTTTAGGAAATTGTTTGCTAGGATTCAGCCGTAACAATAGTCCCCGTGGGAACGATACTCGATTTATCACTTTATTACTTGTCGATCACGTATAGTTGCGTGTGCGTTTGGGAGCAACAGTATTTCACCGAAAGATGTAATTGAAGAGTATATTTAGAGGATTTAAAAAGCTTAAAGTTCCCTAGAAGTATTAAATGAATAGCATAGTGACTGCTAATTAAAGAGATAAGATTAGTGGCCTAAAAACAATAGTAATTTAATTGGATTTATTCATACCCTATCTTTTATAAATTTTTCATTTTAAGACATTAATGCTTCACGACTCATTACTTGAACTATTTTGATGTTTAGCGGAGTAGTCTAGAATGTACTTTCATATTTTATTGACAGTGTTATAATGTATGCACTTTCTATAAGTTCTCTAGAATTTCAGGTGAAAATATGTCTGAGCTACAACTTACTTATATTGTCTACTAATCTTGATAGTATTATTATATATTTTAACGATGTAAAAGTCTTATCAAATTTATGATGATATTTTCGTTTTCTAATTTTTTACTTGGGGGTGTTTCCACTTTTAATATATCATGATTACTCCATAATTTGTTATTGAAAGGTAAATTAATTTTTTACTTCAAAAATTGCTAGCCAGGAATTCCCACTCTTATATTATAAAGAAATACTAATACTCAATCCCACCTTTTATTCCACCCCTGGCCTAACTTATGTCTGCATATTGTACTTGCCATCTTGTAATCTTTTTATGTTCGCATGAAGAGAAAAAGGACTTGTGGTTCAGAAAGAGGGAGACAGGCAAAAAGCAATTACGGTTTTGAAGTTAATAAGTGAGTTAAGTTGAACCACTACAAATCAGTTGATCCGCCTCTGTAGTGGAAGTGTTAACCGTGAACATGTGCACCTAGAATATTTGGAAGTTGGTTCGCCTGGTTTTTGGTTACCACTAGTCCAGGATATGTTTCCTGACTTGATAAAGCCGCAAAGCTCTTATGTACTATTTCTGATCTTCTGTTTTAACTACTTCCTTTAAGTGTACGGTTCATAGTAATCTAACTGAGAAACCATAGTCATCGTTCTTACTCAGATAAAGCTGTAAAGATCAACAAGATTAATATATTTCTTTTACAGAATCACCAATTAATATTGAACCTTATAAGGTCAACCATCTTGAGGCCTTGATTTTCTTATTACAAAACATCTCGGGACACGTGTTTAGGCAAATACGGGAACCATATATATTGATATCCAAATATGAAATACATGAACGGAGGAGACATGATGTCTTACCTCCTTATAACTACGTCAGAGTTGAACATGCTCAACTCTTTACAAGGGGCACAGAATTAACAAACAATACATGGAAGTTTAAAGTACTAAACTAGTGAAACCAATTACACCCCTTCACCAGCAGGAAATATGATGACATTGAACAAAAGTTTGGACCTATTAACCAGTTCAAAGACACAAACATCACCTACTTTTATGTTATTGTCCAGCACAAACTCCTTCCAACCTGAACTCAACTTAGCGTTCTGTGTTCCAAGGTTACATTTTACAGCCCATGTTCTCTTGCTTGAAACTTGTAGCACCAGATCACTGTGTTTAGTGGGAAAAAACTTCCTAGCTCTTGACAACGTTATGGACTGTAGAAATTTTCAAATTTTAATAGGGATTCTTAGTCAAGGTGTAGCATTAGTTACCAAAACATTCAACTTGATGAGGTACTCAAGAATAACTATCTTACCAATTGAATCTGGCCTCTTGCTAGAGACACATATGATGGTTGCATAAAACATATGAAGAATGGATTTTCAGATGAAAAAGCTTCTGCTCTTTGATAAGCCAAAACCATGTCTTGCGCCACCACTCTGCCCATGGGAGAAGAGTTAGTGCATTCACCGAGTTCTTCTGCAGAAATTCAAGCCAACACCGCCACATTGAAAAAATCAAGAAAGCACCTTATATGTATTCCAAAAATTAAAGCTATGATCTTTACGTATACACATTATAGTGAGCCATTCGTTCACCTTTAATTTTTGAAGGGAAACCATCTGAATCTCCTTTCTGTGGCTTCTCAATTTTCCATTTTCTGCTGTGAACAATTTTTGAATTCTCGGTTTTGATAATCTTGTTTTTACCAACAGAAACCTCTGGCACTTCTCCATCCGTCTTATGCAATAGCGTCCTCCCAGCCGCACGGAATATAGTGACATCTATTGAGAGTTCAGTGCACTTGATCACTTCAAAGACACAAACATCACCAGATTTTAACTTATTGTCCAGCACGAATTCCTTCCAACCAGAAAGAATTTGAGCGTCTGATGTTCGCAGACAGCATTTGACAGACCAAGATCCCCTGCCTGGAACACGAAGCGTTAAGTTGCTGCAGTTCTTCCTAAAATATTTCTTAGCAAATGTGAGCCCTATGGACTGCCAAAAGATATGAACATGATAAATTAGTTTAACGTCATGCATCTGTGGATTGAAATAGAGTATAGAAAGTCTAACAGAGTTTATAGCTTATAGCTTACCAGAATGTATTTTTTTGAGACATATGATGGTTGCATAAAAGATACAATGAATGGATTGTTGGATTTAAAAGCTTTTGCTCTTTGATATGCTATAGTCCTCTCTTTGTCCATTACTTTCTTGTTCTTACCAGAAACAATCTTGGATTGCTGTAGGTGCATCCTGCTGCTTTCTCCGCTTTCTTCAAAAAGAAATTCAAAATCAGTAACTAAATTGTCATGAAAGTATTTCATCAGTTCTGTTCAAAGCTAGAGTAAACATTTTCTTACTTTTGGTGTTTCTTGTGAATGATGGTGAAGCCACATCCTCTTGTGATTCTTCCACTTTGATACTTTTTGTATGAACGTCAATTGAAGCGTCAACCTCTGCCTCCCCTTCTAGTCTTTTCTTTTTGCTGCTCTTTCCTGACGGACGATGGCCCAAAATCTCAATTGAGTGCCCAATCTCAGTGCCTTCACCATGTTCTTCTGAAGAAACTCAAACCAATATAACCTTTAACGAAACAGTCAAGAAAATTTACTAGTACAACGATGCTAATATGTAAGTTTCTGAATATCTGATAGAGAAATCACTTCATCACCTTTAATGTTTGAGTTGAAACCATATGAACCTCCTCTCTGCTGCTTTAATTTCTTGGTCAGAACCATGTTGGGTTGGCAACATGGAACAGGCTTATCAGTTTTGATAATCTTGTTTTTACTATCAGAAACCCCCGGCACTTCTTGACCACCTATCTTATTCATTGGTGTGCTTCCAGCTGCTGGGAATATGGTGACATCTACAAGCTTAGTGCCCTTAATAACTTCAAAGACACAAACATCACCAACTTTTAACTTATTGTCATCAACAAATGCCTTCCAAGAAATTTTAGCATTTGCTGTTCCAAAATTGCATTTGACAGACCAAGATCCCTTGCCTGGAACACGAAGCACTAAATCTCCACGGTTCTCAAGGAAATACTTCATAGCAAATTTCAATGATACGGACTGCCAGAGGAGATTGATCAATACATTTGCAGAATGGAATAAAAAAACATTAGGTAGAGCACAACAACGTCCTTAAAGTTTATAGCTTCTAACTTACAAGATTGAATGGAGATAAGGCATATGACGGTTGCATGAAAAATATAATAAATGGATTGTTAGATTTAAAAGCTTTTGCTCTTTGATATGCTATAGACCTCTCTTTGTCCATTGCCGCGTTGTTATTATCGTGAATAATCTTGGATTTTTGGGTGTGTTTCCTGCAGCTTTCACTGGTTTCTACAAACAGAACATTAAGATCATTGTGTTAAAACTAAATTTCCAATGTAACAAGATGTCTGATTCGTATTTCAGTTCATAGACAAACAAGAGCAAATAAAATGCTTACTTCGGCCCTTTCTTCTGAAAGACAGTGAATGTACGTCCTGCATATCAACTGAAACATCATCCTCTGAATCCTCTTCTCTTTTTCTTTTGCTACACTGTCCTAATGGACATTGCCCTATTTTTACAGCAGAAAGGTCTATTATATCGGCTACTTTAGCCCCTCTGTGGCTTTGTGGGATATCCTCTAAAATCTCTATAGAATCATCCAACTCGATCTGGTTTATTTTTGGTGCATGGCGTGTACCATGGACAGCATTGTAAGGGTATTCAATTTCTGATGCACTTAAATCAAATATAATGACATTAAATTGGGAAAACCCATCATATCCGAACATCAAAAAGTACCCAGAGTCTATGGAATAATAGTCAGTGAAATCTTGCCATCCTTCAGTTAGCCAAATTTGGCCTTCAGAATGAACCACTTCAACTTCCCATACTTCTCCACTGGGAACCACAACATATGCAGGGTTTTGCATGTTTTTGCAGTATCTGCTGGCAAAGTGTTCCGGAATTCCCTGCATCATCAGAGGCGGATTCAAGATATAATCATTATGAGTTCAAAGTTCTAATTTATTTGAAAATATTGTTTCAAGACATAATTGTATCACGTTTTAGGATTTTCACTGATGTGTGCACAATTATATATGGTTTAAATGAAAACTGTGAGTTCAAAAATTGAAACTGATCCCTTAAACTATTAGTGAAGCCTTCACCCCCTAATGTAAATACCTGATTCTTTCATAAAAGTTCACACCCGGGATTTTATGCATGGGGATCCAAAAATGTTACACTCAGGATTTGAACATGTGATCTAAACCTATTTTTGCACCCACTTTACCACTTAGATAGAATTTATGTCATTTCAGAAGTTCAAAAGCTTATATATAACCAAAAAAAAAAAAAATTTACCCTATTTACACTGTAATTTTTCAGAACAAGGTAGCTCCGACCCTGACTTACACCTAAAAGACCATGAGTTCCTCTAATTCACAACCAAAATGAAAAAGATACAAAGTTACTGAATGAACATAATTTCGTTACACACACACATAGAGCAGGCGTACGTACACCACTATCTTTGGTTCAACCTACAAACACGACATATCTATGAACATTTTTTAGAAAATCTGTTAAATTAAAATCCATTCTCACAACTGAAGTGGATGCAATAATACTTCGATTTCACTGACTTAAAAATCCTTAATACGGTCTCTGAATCAAGATTCAAAATAGAGGTGTCAAATAGACTGGTTTGGCTACATTTTGGCAAGTTAAAACAGGTCGAAAAATAAACATGTCGGGTTATAACCCCTACCCCCAATGTTTGATTTGATCTAGATGGACGAGTCAATTTAGACTAAACATTGGGTCATAGTCCCACCAACCCAACTCATAATCATTTATTTATTCATTTTTTTCGTTTATTATTTGTTTAAATATAAATGAAAAACAAATGAAGGACTTTCTACTTATCATAACTATATCAAACAATCAAACAAAAGAAAAAACTTCTATTCAATGTTATAAACTTTTGCATGGGTCAGTTTGGCTTATACTCCTTCCGTCCCAATTTAAGTGTCTTACTCCTTCCTTCCAAATTTAAGTGTGTTATTTTCCTTTTTGTGTGTCTCAAAAAGAGTGTCTCTATATATTTAGTAAGTTAGACAATTCAAACACCATAATGGCAAGTCTAAAACCATAAAATTCATAGGACATTTTAGTACATTATACACATCTTTAATATAAAACCACAAGATTGAATGTCTCCCTATATTTCTTAAAACTCCTTATTCAGTCAAACTAAAACACTTAAATGGGGACGGATGGAGTAGAAGCTGCCCAAATTGAGCCAAACTTTTGATTGAACTAACTTGGGCCGGTCGAAAATGACTCGCCAATGATTGTATATTCAGCTCAACTAGCCTAAGTCTAAGCTAACTTGGATTACATTTTCATGCATTAAATTTAACATAACTAACTCAAAGCTTGAGCAATAAAGAAGGGAAAAAGTAAAAGGAAAGAAATGAAAGTACTTACAAGACGACTGCATTCATGTGGGGAAAGTATTATCTTGTAGAACTTTGGTTGTGGCATGTTAGTAGAAGAATTCCTAAAGGAAGAGCCTTCACCACTTTGCTTGATTGCCATTACTGATCAGTGATCATTGCATAATTGAGCATGTCCACTGTGCTTAAATAGTAACATTGTGAGGGTGGAGATGGTAGGTAAATAAAAATATGGTATGGTCATTAATATTTTACCTGATTAATATCGATGAGACAAATTATAAATTACTATCATAAGTGGCTTTTGGGTTTGTGATTTCCTGACATGTTTCACTGAACAGTTACTGTAGGCAATTAAAGGGTCAACAACAACGAATTGTGTACTTTGTTATTGCAGCAGAAATTGTTGAACTTACCATCGTAAAAGAAATTACTCAAGTCTGATTTTGAATCTCTTGGAAACGAAGTACTAACCCACAAACTAAGTTAGCGTTTGGACATAGATTCTCAAATAGTTTTTGGGAAACACTTTTTGGGTGAAGTTTGATATGAAAATGAAAAAGTGTTTGCACATACTTTTTTACAACAAATTTTTTTGGCTCAAAAAGAGCCTTTGAGCTTTTACAAAAATGAAATTTGATAGGTAAATGTTAGTTTTTAACTCCTCTTTTTAGTTTTTGGGAGTTTTTGGGAGAAGTTTTGCTCAAATAGCATAAAGAAACAGTTTTTCTTCCAAAAATTCTCAAAAAATATTCCCAAAAAGTATAAACAAATGGGGCCTAAGAGTCTTCTTTGTGTGTGTGTGTGTGTTTTTTTTCCGCAAGGAAGAGAATTAGGAAGATAAAGAAGAAGAAAATTTTTCTTGTATTTTATTCATCTGAAGAATACCTAACTTTTATAGGAGAGCAAAGGGAGTAGTTTTTTTCAAAAAACTTCCCACTGCTCACTAATGTGGAGTAGCTTCCCACGTTTTCCTCCCACCCTCCTAATGTAGGGTAAACTTCCTTTAAGTAGTTAATATCAGATAAAAAACTCTTCTTTTATTTTATTAAGTTGGGTTGGGTGTCCATGACTCAAATCCAAAAATAACCACCATCTCCCACTTCACACACGGTGGACTGGATCGAAATCAGTACCATGTCAAGACCACACACAATTTATACAGACAAATAGTTCGTGCGACCTGCGATCATCAACAAGAGTTATACCCATTAAAGTTATTCAATAGCTCTGTGTAGAAATCCAATCACATACGGAAATGATTCGCTACCAACAAGAGGATCTTCTAACTCGCAATATCCCAGACATCATTCGTTACTCCCATAGCTAACTATCCAATTCCCTCACCCTCGAAAGAGGTGAACTCGAGTTCCTATTTAACTCTGTACCACAATTACACTTGAAACTTTCATGGTAAATGTAATGGTCGACCTGTGAATACAAGTTAATTTATAAGTTATTTTATAATTTATATGTCTTCTCTTTCTACTCGAATCTATTCATTCAAAATCAGCTGCTTTCCTAGACATGCACCGCATTGCCGAATTACTCGTGGCTATTAGTAACATGCATAGATTGGTACTTCAAGAGACAGTAAAAGGTCAAAGGGTATTCCAATGAAAAATCATTTTGATTTTTCTTAGGGTCTCACACAATAAAGAAGCAGGGATCCATTCTTCTATTACCCTATTGGTCGATTATGCACACGTGGTATGAAACACGTGTTACGATGTCCTTGCCTAATTTGGTGCATGTGTCTCATTCTAAAATATATAAACACCGTACAGATCTTGGCCTAGACACTACTAAATGTCTAACCCGAGTTTTTCTTCAGACAATCCTCAATTCCAATCTTCTGAAAAAACTCACATCTGGCTTGCGAAACAAGTCATATAGGATATATGAATCCATAAGTCTGAACTCTAGTCAAGATCGATCATTTTAGTTAAAATACTCATGACCTTATACAATTAAGGTTCAATTCGGTCTCATCTCTGCACGTTCCTCGACGTCGGAGGTGATCGCTCGTGTGATAGAGCTGATTTCATGGCTTGTTCGACACACTTAACAAAAACAAATTTCATCACATGCATATAACATAAATACTAATATATTGATGAGCATAACATTCAAATTGTTTTACAATACATAAACATTATCATTTTCTACGCAAACCTAGAGCCATAACATGTTTCTCAAACTGGTCTCTCGATATGGCTTTTATAAAAAGATCAGCTACCATTTTCAGCGTAGTGATCGGCGCCCTATAAAAGGGACTAAGCGGTCGCAGCAAATATAGCTCGGTGCTTAAAGTCACGAGGTCGAATCCCACAGAGAACACTCGAAGTCTAGTTGCTAATCAAACTAACTTATCTAACCAATTAAATTCAAGATTTTGTATTTGTATAATGGTTTCAATGGAACAAAAGTAAATAGCAAAATATTAAAAAATAAATTAATCAAGGATTTAGAAGCCTAGGATTGATCTACCCAACTCCTACCTATGTGTTAGAATAATTCTTTTAACAAATTCAACTTGGTTTTCTTCCTATTGAACACTTGCTCCAATTATACAACTATTCACTCCCATGTAATAATAGTAACTTTCACTAGCCAATTTTTCAATTAATTAATGAAGATACTTAGGACTACAAATTTAGTTCACAATCAGGGTCAATGGTCACAAATCACCTTATTGACAACCTAAGTAATACCTTGGTTTTAGGTTGAAATATTGCTAAGTGTTTAACCCCAACCTATGAATCTATCCCTAGACACACAAGATTAATAGGAACAATCAATTGGGGGCCCTTCCAATCAATAGTAATCAAGACATAAACACTTAGATAGGAAGAATTCTCAAATTTCATTCATCAAAACAAATATTCATAGCACATAAATATTGGAGTGGTTCAATCAACCCTAGAATGGGTGAATTAGCCACTCATATTCATGATAATCATGTCAATATAATTCATGAATAATTAAATTACCAAAAGTATGGAAGAATTTAGGAAAAACTCTGTTCTTGAAGTCTCCCAAGCTCTAGCCTCCTTTTTGCCTTTTTTCCAGCATAACCTTTATAATGGAGGCAAAAGAAGCTTTTATACCCTGTAGGAAACTAAGCAAAAGTACCAAAAAACCTCTTATTTTTTCGCCCCACAACTTTGTGCTTCGGGTGCCACGCGGACTAAATTTTTTTAGGCAATTCAGCTCGCGTGGTGCTCGCGTATTTGACCTAAATGTGCTGAATTTTTTTTCTCCATTCCTAAGTAAAGACTCTATTTCTTCCCATGTCACTCACGTGGTACACGAATCACTTGAAATCTTTAATATCTTTACTTTTAACTCCAAAACTTGCATTTTCTGGCTCAATTCACCATGTTCAATTCCTACAACATAAAATACACCAAATAAGAGCAATTCCGTTCAAAATACCAACAAATATCACAAGTCAAAGCATAAACACGAGGCGAAAGTGTTGAAATTATTGCAATATCTAGCCTCGTATCAACACCCTACACTTAAATCTTTGCTCTTCCTCGATCAATATATACTTAGAACTCAAGATGCACCAAAACAACCCACAAGGGATTACTTGGGTTTATACAAACATTTAACAAGTTGTATATGCACTAATCGTATCTTTTTCACACAAAATCCATGCCAAGAATATTTAAAAATAATTAAGTGCACCAAATCAACCTTCGAATCCCACATCAACTTCAGACTCACTCAATAAGTCACGCAAGTACTCAATCTATTCAAGAGACTAATAAAAGAGCTCGCTTTTCGTAAACCATGTGACCTCAGAATCAAATAAAAACCTAGAGAAAGAATTCATTCAAGAGAATGATCATGAACAAAAAGTTCACATATAGATGAAGCACTCACTCTCAGAAAAGAACTCACATGCAACACAAGACATACCATAAGCTTGCCCTTAGTGTAGAACTCGACTAATGTCCATCTTCTCGACTAAGATCAATTAGAACTTTTTTTAAGTTATAATATAGGTAATGAGACGGGTAGGATATATTTGGGTAATAGTGACTAACCATCCCAAGCAATTTAAGACACAACAATTATATCAAACATTTTTCCATCCAAACCCATCTTTCTTTAACCAGCACAGAGTCAACGTTCACAACCTTTTTCTTTAAGAAAAGGTAGGAGCTAATGATAGGGACTACTTTTTACTCTTCCATCTTTCAAATATTTTTTTTAATACATTCTTCAATTATTACACAATACTCTAAGCTTTCTCTTTTTTTTTTCTTAGTAAATCCCTCCAATAGCATCCTCCTACGCACTTTTTGTCTTCCTCCAGCAAACATAATTTTTCCACTTCATTAACTAGTCTTTTAGGCTCATAATACCATAAGTAAAACTCACAGATATTTAGCTCAAGAAATAGAAATCCCAATGATGTCAAAGAAAAGGCTACATGCGCAAAAGGGTTAGCTAAGGTCAAATTTCACTGTTAAATATCTAACTCTGAGGCTTCAAATAAATTGGCTATGAAAGAAAAGTCTATATCACTTCCTAGCCGAGCAAACATCTCATTTCGCTTTGCACACACACACCGGGCAAGTTCTAGACATCAAGTATTAAACATGGAGAAAAAAAAATCCTCACTCACACATGGCACATAACCTACTCAAAACGGCTCAATTCCCGCTCTCAAACAAAGCAAACACAAGCAAACTCTCAAGTAAATCTAGAGTCAACATCGTGATCATAGGCTTCAAACAATGCACTCAATGTTTCTCAAGACAAGTGGATCATGGTAGAATATATGCATGAAGTTCACATACCCGAAATTAAGTATCTATATAAAACTAGTCAAATCATGGAGCCAAAACTCACCCATCCAATTACTACACTCTAATCCTACAAAAACGAAATCTACCTATACCCGGTTCAAACTACTTCCTTTGGAAACGAGCTGATGCACAAAGAAAAACCAAAGGGGATTCTTAGCACAATAGGAAGACTCCCACCCCACACTTAAAATCAGGCATTGCCCTCAATGCATTAAAAATAAAAAATTAATGATGATAGAGAAACTCCCTGGGGCTCTAAGCCCGAAGAACATCCATGTGAGCTTCTTAGAGCATAAGGCACTCAGACTTTCCTCATAGAAGGACTTCATCTTCAAGCATGATGAGATTGCAGACACCCCACACTTAGACTCCAAACCAGTTGAAACCTGCAAAACAAAGAAACTCACCAAGTAACATCCTTCAAAAGATAATATTTTTTTAAAAAAAGATTTGATATATTTTTTTTTACTTGTTTACAATTACAATCACGGGTTGCACCCCGAGAAGCGCCTTATTTAATGTCGTGGCACGACATAATCAGCTAAACTCATAGCTCATCCAGGCTCGCATATATGCACACATGAACAATTCACATCATCACAATGTCCCTTTAGCATTTTGCTAATGTCAACAACTATCTCTTCATCATACAACTTCAAGGTCATATTCCCCTTATCAACATCAATCACTGCTCTACCAGTAGCCAAGAAAGGACGACCTAAGATAATTGGAACATTTTTATCAACAAGACAGTCAAGAACCATAAAATCTATTGGAAATATGAAACTACCCACATACAAGGAGTACATCCTCAACTATTCCAACAGAGTGCTTTTGTCTTCTATCTACCAGCTGGATTCGCATTGAAGTCTCTCTCATGCCAGTCAAACCCAACTTATTGTATACTTCCAGCGGCATCAGATTAATGCTTGCATCAAAATCGCATAAGGCCTTACCGATTGTGCGATCACCAATAGAGCACGGTACTGTAAAACTACCAGGATCTTGCTTCTTTTTAGCTATAGGCTTTGTAATGACAACACTACACACCTTATTCAACTGGACCATCTCTACCTCATTAAAGTCAACCTTCTTAGACAGAAGATCTTTTAACAATTTTGCATATTCTTGAACCTCTCACATAACCTCGATGAAAGGTATAGTAAGCCTTAATTGTTTCAACAAATCAAAAAGCTTATTAAACTTCAACCCTTTTTGTTGCTTTGCCAATCTTTGAGGAAAATGAGGTGGTGGAGTTTTTTCCTTGGAGTTCTGCTCCCTTGACACTTTACCTTGTTCAACCATCCTCTCGGCTTCTATATCAGGTTTTATCGAAATTATCTTCTCAGTACCAGAGATAGGTTTTGGAGTAGTCTCTTTCTCAGTGTGATCATTGCCAGCCAGTTTGGCAGAGTCATCAACAAGCTCAATGTTTGGCATAGTGGGTAGTGCACTTTTAGCTAATTCTTGCTCCTTGTCCAAGTCTCTACCATTCCTCAAACTGACTTCCATCAATTGATAAGGATTTGGATCCTTAGGATTCACCACAGTGTCGCCCGGAAAAGCACCTTGAGGTCTATTATGTAGAGCTAGGGACAGTTATCCCAACTTGGTCTCTATTCCCTTAATGGCAGTGTCATGGGCTATTACTTGATCTTGCAACTTCTTGTGTATTCCCATCATAGAATGCACCATGATCTTAATATCAGCTATGTCATTAGCTTGGCTGCGTAGGTAATACTATTTGCTGTTGATTATTATAAGCTGCTTGTCTCTGGTAAGGAACTGGCTGACCCTGTTGTCTGGCAGTGTTGTGTGGAGCTGGCTGTTGTGCCTGCCTAACTGGACCTTGCTGATTTTATTACTGCCTCTACCCATAATTAAGAAAACTCACATCTTCAGTATAACCCAATAAATTAGAGTCAGCAAAATTACCAGGATCGGGTGTGTCCACTTGGTTAACGGGTTTCAGTGTCCTCTCGTTTAGTTGTTTCGACACAATATCAAATGTAGTCTGCAACTTTGACATCTGTTCTTCCATTTCAGAAGTAGTACCAATAGATAAAGCCCCCATACCTAGGCCAGTAGATGCATCTCTTCTAAACCAGCACGAGTTTTGAGCCATCACATCAAGCAGGACATTCGCTTCAGCAAATGTTTTACTCAAAAACGCTCCTCCAGCTGCTGCATCCAAAGTGCCCTTAATTTGATCTCCCATGCCCATGTAGATCCTTTTCCCCAACATTTGGTCAGGAATACCATGATGATGACACTTTCTCAAATAACCTTTAAATCTCTCCCAAGCTTCTGGCAAAGTCTCTAGCGGGTACTAACTGAACATAAGTATCTGATCAACTAGCGTGGCAATCTTATTGGTGGAAAGAACTTCTTCATGAAATTTATCACCAAGTCATCCCACGACGTAATAGAATTAACTGGCGACGAGTCCAACCAATCACTGGCATCTTCCATTAGCGAAAATGGGAACAACATCAATTTCACAACCTTTGCTAGCACTCGAGTCTGTTTTTCAGTTTCACAAGCCCTTATGAACTTTTTCAAATGCTTTTGAGGATCATCAGTAGTTCTACCTTCAAATAAACCGGCATTAGCAAGCAAAGCCACCATTGTCTGGGTGATGTAAAATTTTTCTGCCTCGAATGTTGGGAGCAGAATAACAGACGCCAGATTCTCAGCCATAGGTAGCGCGAAAGCATTAAGAGCCAAATCTTGAGCCATCCTAAATTCTTCAGGATCAAGATGACAAAAGTGAAGTTAATAGAAAAATCAAATAGATATCTTAACAACTAAATAACACTTTGTTCCGCAGCAACGGCGCTAAAATTTGATCACGCCCAACTACACCCTATAAAAGAGACTAAGCGGTCACATCAAATATAGCTCGGTAATTTAAAGCCCCGAGGTCGAATCCCACATAGAACACTCGAAATCTAATTGCTAATCAAACTAAATTATCTAACCAATTAACTTCAAGGTTTTGTATTTGTATAATGGTTTCAATGGAACAAAAATAAATAGCAAAGTATTAAGAAATAAATTAATCAAGGATTTAGAAGCTTAGGATTGATCTACCTAACTCCTACCTATGTGTTAGAATAATTCTTTTAACAAATTCAACTTGGTTTTCTTCCTATTGAACACTTGCTCCAATTATACAACTATTCACTCTCATGTCACTAACCAATTTTTCAATTAATTAATGAAGATACTTAGGACTACAAGTTTAGTTCACAATCAGGGTCAATGGTCACAAATCACCTTATTGACAACCTAAGTAATACCTTGGTTTTAGGTTGAAATATTTCTATGTGTTTAACCCCAACCTATGAATCTATCCCTAGACACACAAGATTAATGGGAACAATCAATTGGGGGCCCTTCCAATCAATAGCAATCAAAACATAAATACTTAGATAGGAAGAATTCTCAAATTTCATTCATCAAAACAAATATTCATAGAACATAAATATTGGAGTGGTTCAATCAACCCTAGAATGGGTGAAGTAACCACTCATATTCATGATAATCATGTCAATATAATTCATGAACAATTAAATTACAAAAAGTAAGGAAGAATTTAAGAAAATTTTTGTTCTTGAAGTCTCCCAAGCTCTAGCCTCCTTTTGGCCTTTTTTCCAGTATAACCTTCATAATGGAGGCAAAAGAAGCTTTTATACCCTGTAGGAAACTAAGAAAAAGTACCAAAAATCTCTTATTTTTTCGCCCCACAACTTTGTGCTTCGGGGTGCCACGCGGACTAAATTTCTTCAGGCAAATTTAGCTCGCGTGGTGCTCGCGTATTTGGCCTAAATGCACTGAATTTTTCTCCATTCCTAAGCAAAGACTCTATTTCTTCCTGTGTCACTCGCGTGGCACATCAATTACTTGAAATCTTTAATATCTTCACTTTTAACTCCAAAACTTGCACTTTCTTGCTAAATTCACCATGTTAATTCCTACAACATAAAATACACCAAATAGGAGCAATTCCGTTCAAAATACCAACAAATATTACAAGTCGAAGCATGAACACGAGGTGAAAGTATAGAAATTATTGCAATATCTAGCCTCGTATCACGTAGGCATGTATTGTTTTGGAAGTTCACCACTTGTAACTATGTTTCTCAAGTACTTATACTTGGTGTCAATGTGTTTGATCTTTTCATGATGCTTAGGATCTTTTATAAAATCAATATGCGCCTGACTATCACAATATGAAATTATCAATCTTTGAGGACTCTTTGCAATATCTGGATGCTCAAAGAATCTCTTCAACCAAACAGCTTCTTGTACTACATATGTATAAGCGACAAACTCAGCTTCCATAGTCGAAAGAGCAATATAAGTTTGTTTCTTACTTTTCCATGAAATGGCCCCACCATTTAGTAAGAAAGCATATCCAGATGTTGACTTTCTTTCATCCAAGTCACCAGCCCAATCGGCATCTGTATAACCTCTCAACATGAAATCAAATCCACCATAGCACAGTGAATAGTCTGCAGTTCCTTTCAGGTATCGAAAAATCTTCATTACTTTCCAATTATCTCTTCAGGATTAGATTGATACCTGCTAACTAGACCTACGACATAACAAATATCAAGGTGAGTGCACAACATAGCTTACATCAAGCTCCTGATAGCACTTGAGTATGGAACTGTAGACATTTCTTTTTCTTTTTGAGTCTGTGGACATATTTCAAGGCATAAAGCTTCACCTTTCGCTATAGGAGTATCCATGGGTTTGCAGACACTCATTCGAAAGCGTTCCAGAATTTTCTTTATATATGTTTCTTGAGACAGACTCAATAACTTCTTGGAACGGTTTCTTTGGATCTTAGCTCCAAGAATATACTCTGATTCTCCCATATCTTTCATGTCAAATGACCTTGAAATCCATAACTTCATAATCTTTAGGTACTCTAAATTATTTCCAGCCATCAATATATAGCATCTATGTAAAGAGAAAGAATTACACACATATCATTGGACCTTTTAACATAAATGCAATGGTCTTCGTCAAACATAGTAAAATCATATGAGATCATTTCTTTATGAAATCTCAAGTATCATTATCTTGAAGACTGCTTTATACCATAAAGAAATCCTTTCAATTTATAGACCTTATTTTCTTGGCCCTTAACGATGAAACCTACAGGTTGTTCCATGTAGATCTCCTCGTTCAGTTCTCCATTGAGAAAAGTTGTCTTTACGTCCATTTGGTGTAATTCTAGATCCAAACGCGCAACAATAGCTAAAAGTAAGTGAATTGAGGTAAACTTCACAACTGGCAAAAAAGTATCCTCATAATCAGTTCCTGCTTGTTGAGTAAAGCCTTTTGCTATCAGTTGTGCCTTGTATCTTTCTATTGATCCTTCCGCTTTACGTTTAATTTCAGAAGCCATTTGTTCTTAATTGCTTTGCGCTCAGGCGGAAGATCAACTAAGTCCCAGACTTTGTTGGTTCTCATGGACTCTAACTCTTCTTTCATTGCTTTCATCCACTCATCCTTTTCAGGGCTTGACAACGGAAGTTGGCTCATTCACTTCCGATGCCGATACCAGGAAACATAATCCTCAATGTCATAAATATGTTTATGTACTCCTTTCCTGGTACTCTTTCTTAGTTGAAAATTAAAGTCATAAGAAGGATCTTGTATTGAAAATCTCCCACGCGGATCAGCACCATATTCTTGATCAAGTAGATCATCAAATGTGTCAGAAGACACTTGCTGACCATCCGAGTTCAACATTTCATAAAGAGGCTCTCCATCCTTTACTTCACCCTTCTTAGGTCCTTTACTTCACCCTTCTTAGGAAAATCATTTTCCAAAAATATGACATCTCGTGATTTAATTTCTGTAACACTTCCATCCTCCAATTCACTAATGAACACATATCCTTTGGAGTGTTCTGGGTATCGTATAAAGATACATTACTTTCCTTTAGGATCTAGTTTACCAAACTTATTAAAGAATCTCTTATAAATATAGCACAACTTCAAGGTCGTAAATGATCCAAGTTTGGTTTCTGGCCGGTCCATAGCTCATAAGGAGTGGAAGGAAATGACTTAGAAGACACTCTATTCAATATATAGGCCGCAGTTAATAACGCATCTCCCAAAAAGGAGATAGGTAAATTAACTTGTGCCATCAATGACCTTATCATATCCAATAGAGTTCTATTTCTCCTTTCTGCTACACCATTTTGCTGAGGTGTATAAGAAATAGTTAATTGTCTGGTGATTCTTTTTTCACTACACAATTCATTAAATTTCCTTGACAGATATTCATGCCCTCTATCAGTTCTTAGAGTTTTTATACTCTTGCTAATTGATTCTCAACTTCATTCATGTACTGTCTCAAGCACTTAAGTGCTTCGAATTTATGAGAAATCAAATAAACATAACAAAAATGCATTAAATCATCATAAACGTAATGAAATACAAGGCATCAAATCTTGCCTTCACGTTCATTGGACCACAGATATCTAAATGGATTAATTGCAATGGGAAGTCAGCTCTCTTAGCCTTCCCGAAAGGTTTACGTGTAATCTTTCTGGCAAGACATTGTTCACAAGTTGGCATTTCAATTTTCGTAAAGGAACTCAAGTGTCCTTCCTTAGCCAATCTATTTATTCTATCTTGCCCAATGTGACCTAATCTAGCATCCCATGTAATAATACCAACATTTTTATTATTAGAAGAACATGACATAACACAACGGTCCACATAATAGTCATAAGCAGAAGGATTACAACTTAACACAAAGAAACCATCATAAAGATGTCCAGAACCATAAAAGTCATTGTCTAGAGTAATTCTCACAAACTAAAATTCAAATATAAACCTAAATTAAGAATAAAAAACACATATATTAAGTTCCGTCAAATTTCTGGAGCATATAGGACGTCATGCAATATCAAAGTATGGCCACCACGCAAGTCAATCCTGCAAGTGCCAAGATCTTTGACTTCAACCTTCGCATTATTTCCTACATATATCCACTATGATCCAAATGGAGCTCGACGGTACTTCACAAACACTTCTCGATCACGGGTCACATGGTCGGTGGCCCCTGAGTCTAAAATCTACACAAGATAAGATTCAGTTAATAAAATTGTGCTAGAAACAAATGTAGCACTTAGAGATGCGTTTTGAAATGCTACTTTTTTCAGCTCAGTGCATTCACGAGCAAAATGTCCCGACACTTGGCATTTGTAGCATTTCATCTTGCTCTTGTCTTTCTTCTTAAAGAATCGCTTTTCTTTCTTGGTGTTCGGTTTTTTTCTTTTCTTTGAGGGTCCCTCACCAGTCTCCTTGCCCTTTCCGCCTTTCTTCAAGTCATTTTGGTGCTTGAATCCTGAAGCCTTTTTATCACTTGATTCTACAACATAGGCACTGGGTATAGCTTTCGCAGCACCAAGCTGCTCATCTTCAAGCTCCACATGGCGGGGAACATCAGCAAAAGTTTTGAGACTGTCATTGTGGGTCAAGTTTACTTTCAGATGTTCCCAATTATTGGAAAGAGACCGGATCACTACCTGAATCTGTTTCTCATTGGAGAGAATATGACCAACACTATTGAGTTAAGCTATCATATTTGACATCACCCTAAGGTGTTATTTGACACTGTGGTCATGACGCTTCTTGTAAGTGTCAAATTTGATAGTTAGTTGTCTA
The DNA here is from genome assembly GCA_029990575.1 of Petunia axillaris subsp. axillaris. Taxonomy (NCBI): domain Eukaryota; kingdom Viridiplantae; phylum Streptophyta; class Magnoliopsida; order Solanales; family Solanaceae; genus Petunia; species Petunia axillaris. The sequence goes on from JARKNS010000007.1 coordinate 40,843,526, forward strand.
AGGCAGGTCACAGTAGTACCCCCATATGTTTCTCTCAAATGCGCCCACATGACATGAGCAGCAGGGAATTGTTCACATTCATGAATGAAGTCATCCACAACTGAGCTTACAATGATTCCACGAGCAGTGACATATTTCTTTTTCCAGGAATTGTAAAACTCAAGATCTTTCCTATGTTGGGCAGTGTTACTCTCCTCTGGGCAATCCATGACATGGTTAATGGCTTCTAGAGCATCTTGCTCTTCCAACACATACCACATCTTACGGCTCCAAATATCATAACTTTAGTCGTTCAGTTTGTCACTCTTGTTTAAGTCAGCGATGATAGTCTTTGATGGCAAAGTCTGTTAAATGAAACAATAATGCAAGTGTATTTATTACTCATCATTCTCGCATGTGATATACACACTTAAAAAAATTAATTAAATAAAATATTAATTTTACGCTTCGTATAGAATCGAAAGGTTACTATGTTTCCATTCATCATCTACAGCTAAATGTTCAACTAATATTTCACAAAATTATTTCTCATAGTGTGTTTGACATTACGTCAATAATTTCAATTTCATGTCCTTTTTTTAAAAAAAACTTTACACATAAAAATAAATAACATCACATGTAATCATAGAAGCCAATAACTGAATTTCATTAATAAGATAAAAATAAATTACAATGAAAAAACATCTTAAGTTACACATAGCAAAGTCATTACATCTTCATGAAGACATAGTTTTCCCATTCATGTTCTAGTACGTTTACATAAACATAATAAGGCACACTTGGTCATGTCTCATGAAACATATTAATCAACACTTCACTCCAAGGCTCTAGAAATGAATCAGCCAACATACTAAGAGCTACGTGATTAATTAAATAACTATGTTGACCCAGTTCATATCGTTTTAACTCAAAAAGGTCAACATGATCTCATATAGTAGCATTATGTGCCATTTTCAACTCTCTAAACTCCTTCAGTTTCTTTGCTCTCTTCCTTCAAATAGCCCTTTCACCCCTTAGCAGATTTTGCATCGCCCTGGGGACATTCCTTATGACTTCACGTCCTCGGGAATATGTCCTACGACGACGTACTCTTCTACGTAGTCCTCTTGCTCGATTTCCAACGCACTCCCACTTGGAGTAAATCGAGTTTGTCCATGTTCAGCCATGTAATAGGAACAAAGAAACAATGAGAATGGACATACCATTCAATGTTGTGACAACATATGTCACATTTTGTAGAAGAGGTTTTAATATATGGATTAGGACTAATCTTTCTTTAGGAGAATTAGCGAACAAAGAGTGGAGAAGGGCTTAATTACAAGAATGAATTAACTATAACTTGGCAAAATTATTCACTTCTGTGACTAAACAGAAATAAGCATCTTCATTTTTCCCTTTAAAAAATAAATGCATACAAATTTATTTAAATCATGTTAAAACTATCTTGGAAAATTCGGATATATACTAAGAACAAAATAGATTCCTTATTTGTTTTAGAGAAAAAAAAATAGGAACCATTCCAAAAAGAATCTCCAGTAAGCTGTCTGCTAAGAGTACACATAATGTGGACAATAATCAGAAAACTACAGTCCACATTTATTGTGGTACTTTCACTTCATGACAAAATGTCTAAGGTCAATTGAAAGTCCCATAAAGATGACATCAAGAAAAACTTTTCTACCATACCAAAGAAAAAATATTACTTCTAATTATGCCACCTTTTCCAATTACTGCCACAAAAAAGAAGTCTATTGTAAAAGAAACTTTTGACTCCTTTAACAAACCGTGAGGCAAATAAGAATTGCACAATTTCTTTAAACCTTTTTTTTGTTTTAAATATAGATATCAAACTTCCTAATACAGTACGGAGTCGTTTGGTAGAGAAACAAGTTATACATGGATTAATAATACATGGATTAATAATACAGGTATTAGTAATACAGAGATTATTTTTATCTAGCATTTGGTACATTGTATTCAAAATGACATATATAGGGTATATAATTTAAATAATGTATTTGACTTTAAATTGGATAAATTTTTATTTCCAATTATAACCTTGGGCCTTTAAAGAAAGATAAGACCAAAGGGAAAAAATGGTTGAAAAGAAGGTTACTTTTGTCAAGTTGATCTTATCCATGTATTAGTAATACATGTACTACTTATCCCCCATAGGAGGTGGTATAAAATAATACCACAATTCATGTATAACTTAATACATGGATTGTTTATAGATAGAGGAAAATAGCAATCAAACAAGGGATTAGACCATCTATTATTTAATACCATGACTAATTCTTCTTATACACCATACCAAACGACCTCTACGTGTTTTATGGAAGAAGCTAATAATCGGAACAAACAACCTGGCTCGGATACCATTGCAGGCAATTAAAGGGGAAAGAACAACGAATTGTGTTCCTTGTTATTGCAGCAGAAATTGTTGAACTCACCACCGTAAAAGAAATTTCTCAAGTCTGACTTTGAATCTCTAGGAAACGAAGTACTAACCCACAAACTAAGAGTCTTCTTTGTGTGTCTTTTTTATTGCAAATAAGAGAATTAGGAAGATAAAGAAGAAGAAGATTTTTCTCTGTACTTTATTCATCTGAAGTATACGTAACTTTTATAGGAGAGCAAAGGGGGCAATTTTTTTCCAAAATACTTTCCACTCCTCATTAACGTGGAGTAACTTCCCACGTTTTTCTCCCACTCTTCTAATGTATGGTAATCTTCCTTTAAGTAGTTACTAGTGAAGAAAGAGGCTTAGGGACCTCTCAAGTCTTTAAAGAAGGAAAGAGGATTTCAATTTCTTTTCTATTTTCTTTTATTGCCCGTGTGTCATTAGAGAGGTGATTAACCAAAGCAAGGACCAATCAGCAATTATTAAGACTTGCCAAAACAAAACAAGTGGGCTGAGAAGTAAGACGTGGGACATACACGTCAAACATATATATACTCCCTCTCTCTCCGCCTGACACACATTTTTATTTCCCAATTCTCTCATCAAAGTTTTTCAACATCTCTCTCTTGTAAAATTAAAAAATGCTACTGTTCATCATCAGATTTCTTCTTGTTTTCTCCTTTTCCGTCAAATTTGTGGTGGTTCAAGACAAATTGTTGCATATTTCTTTTCATCAAGTTAAAATAGGTACTTTTTCAACTTTTTTAAAGCAAAAACAAGAAAACGGTCCGTCTGAAAGCCCTTGTTTCATTTTTTTGGTTTGAGTTAATTTTTCTGAGTTTGTGTACAGATTTCCGGTGCACGTTCGTTTGAAAACCCAGAATACACTGGGAAAAAATCGTGTCTTCGGTTCCCGCGAAAAAATTATGTATAAATATCTGAAATGTGTGTAAACATATTTGCAAATGTGTACACATCTTTGCAATGTGTAAACAAAAGATGAGTGTATATCTGAAAAATAAGCATAGATCTGCAAGATCTGTACACATATTTTTTATGTGTATAAATATTGTTTTATGTGTACAGATATATCATCATGTGTACACATATTCTTGATGTGTGTAAACAAAAGAAGTTAAGAAAAGAGTTTATTAATTTTACAGATATTCTAAATGTGTACACATAAGGTTATATGTGTACACATATTATTTTATGTGTACACATATTCTTGACGTGTGAACACAAGTTTAAAAAATGCACTACTATTTTTACACATATTCTTGACGTGTAAACATATTGTTATATGTGTACACATATAACAATGTATCTGCATCTTTCCATGTGTAATTCTCTTAGAAGCTGTTTTCATTTAACCTAAATATGTTATTCCTTTTATTTTCTATGTAAATACAATGGTTAGCATATGTCGTGGGGAGGCTAGTGGTATTAGTAGCAGGGGTGGAAAGAGTAAGGCTGATGGAAGAAGCGAGACGTCTGAAAATGCTAGCAAAAGAACTAGAACTGCTAGTGGTAAAGCACGATCAAATGAGGCCCAATCAGAGAGCCAAGCCAACATAGATATGTGTGCACATGTAGATGTTAATCAAATCATTGAAGAAGTTAATTAACAAGCGGCACTCATAGATAGTGGATCAAAAAATGAGGGCTCTGCAACTCAGGTAGGTGAAAATAAGGAGGGCGATGTAGAATGCATAAGGGAGAGAAGAATGCAGTGGAGAAAGAAAATGATAGAGTTACTGGTGATAGAGAAGAAGAGGCTGCTGAAAAAGTTGTTAGTGAGGTTATTGAAAAATAAGGTGATGCTAGTGGAAGGGATGAAGTAGAAGAAGGAGTTGTTAGCGGAAGGGAAGGAGTAGAAGAAGGAGCTGCTAGTGGAAGATATGGAGTAGAAAAAGATGTTGTTGTTGGTGTTAGTGGAAGGGAAGAAGAAGTAGAAGGTGTTGGTAGTGTTAGTGGAAGGGAAAAAGAAGTAGATGTTGTTGCCAGTGTTAGTGGAAGTGAAGAGCAAGTAAAAGAACAAGAATGTGGAAGACAACAAGAAAGTGGTGAAAGTGGAGAACGTGTTGGTACTGCTTGTGGATTACAAGAAGAAGGTGGAGAACTTGTTGGTACTGCTGCTGGAGAAAAAGAAAAATTGGCAAAACGTGCTGCCTTGAGAAATTGGAGGTCGTTGTTGACAAAGATAATACAGGATGATGGCAATGCTGAGAAGGAAAAGGAGTAGGATAATGCTGAGAAGGATGCTGAGAACTTGGATAACAATGATGATGATGATGATGATGAGGAGACGGTTGAAGAAGAAAGTGTTGGTGCAAAATCAGTAGAGGCAGCCCCAGAAGTGGTATGTGTTTATGTTCACACATATAAATAATGTGTACACACAGATAATTCGTGTACACACAAGATATATGTGTGCACATATAGCTTATGTGTGCACATATAACTTATGTGTACACAAAGAAATGATGTTTGAAAAAGACTAACTGATCAGTATCTCTTAATCATTTGCAGGTTGAGGTGGGCACAATGACTTTCCATCCTGATATGAATCTCAGGACCTTTATGGAGGAACATGGAGAGCTCACCGTGGCCAAGGTCACACAAAGATCCTCCCTTTCCGGGGATATGAAGAAATTTCGAGAGGCTTTGACTAATCTTGATGTGTTGGATGATTTTAAAAGTTTGGTGTTTGGGCACTTGTTGGGTTTGAGTGATAAATCAATTTTTCCTCCAAAACTAGTCCATGGGCTCCGATTGCGGACCATAAAATGCAAGAAGACAAAGGAGGTATGGGTCAAATTTAATAACCTTCCTGCTCGGTTTGGACTAAAGGAATTTGCATTAATGACGAGACTGTCCTGCCATGATTACCCTAGTGATTTTTTCTGGATGATGTGAAAGCAAAGGGGCAACAGATGTAGGACACGTTAATCGAGAAGAATGGAGGAAAAAAGGCTGTTTCTGGAAGTGAGCTCTTGAGAGTGATCAGTGAAGGTGATCCAGATGCCAGGACGAAGTTTCGCCTTTCCCTTGCTTGGTTTGTGCACTCAATCTTATGTTCGAAGGATGCGCGCCAAGTGTTGATCCTTTATTTGTCATGTTTTCATAGGCCTACCATATTCTTCGCCAAGTATCCTTGGGGGAGAAAAAGCTTTGAGATGACAATTCAGAGCCTAGTCAAGCCAACGTTTGTTAAAATGAAAGGATACAACTTGTATGGCTTCCCCCGGACATTCGTTGCATGGGCATATAAAGCCATTCCATCCCTTCGGCACCCGAAATTTGATGACAAACCCATAGAACCAAGGATGATAAGATGGATCCCTACCAAGCAGGAGAGGGAATGTGATCATATCCTTCGCCATTTTGATAACCCGGTTAGTGATTTTTCAGTTATCTTCCATTTGGTGTTTACACATATACAAATAGTTCTTTATGTGTACACATAACTTATATGTGTACGCATAAAGAACTGTGTGTAATATATTATTACATTTTACTTGTGTGTACACATAAAAGTTGTGTGTACGTACACATAAAAGTTATATGTGTACACACAACTTTTATATGTACACACAAGTAAAATGTAAGAATATATTACACACAGTTCTTTATGCGTACACATAACTATTATGTGTACACGTATGTTTTATTTCCTGATCTTTTTTTTTCTTTTCTAATACAACTTTTTTTAATGGGGTTGCAGGTGGTGAGCCCATTCCTTGTGCCTACTCCAACGAAGAAGAGAAAGGTGTTCATGAAAAATTTGTTACCATTTGTGGATGAGGAGGATGAGTTGATCGATCAATTGACGGAAAGACTTAAAGGTGTGCAAAATTTGAGGCTGGGGGATGTTGTTGGTGGTGGCAGACCACTTGCAGTTGTTGGTGTTGATGCAGAGGTTGTTCTAAAGCATGTTGATACAAGAATAGGTGATGTTCTAGAGCATAGTCATAGGAGAATAGACATAAGACCAGAACAAAGCGATAGAAGAATGGAGTTTGGTCGAGAGTCAAGTGGTGATGGAGGAGGAGCTCTTGGAGATAATGTTGTTGGAGATATACGTGTTGGCATGAGTGCTGACTTTGTTAGTGGGAGAGTTAGAGAGAATGTTGACTGTAGTGGTGGTGGTCGTAGGCTTTTTGAACAATCTGGTGGATATGGAGGTGAGGTCGGTGAGAGGACCTCTAGAAGACTTGGATGTATCAGATGCTCATTATGTGAAGCATGTAAGGAGGATAAGGAAAATGAAGTGAAATTGTTGAAAGATTTGAAGGAATCTGTTGAATTCCTAAAAAGGTGTACTAAGGAGAAGCCCAAGAGGACTGTGTACCCTTCTAGGGCTCAGATGTCTCCATTTGTTGCATCATTGAAGAAGGCGAGGGCAGCGAAGGCAAGGGCCGCAAAGGCGACAAGGGCTAGGGGAACCAGGGCAAGGCTGTAGATGTTCAAGAGCAAGAGAGGCTGCCTGTTGATCTTTATAGACCAGTTGATCCAGCTAAGGAGGCTATTTTTAATGCATATATGAAGGAGAAAAACAGGGAAAAACGTCTTTTTCTGGGTCACGAGTACAACTACCTCGACTTCCAAGATGTAATCCGCATGAAGAAGTGGATGGAGAGTCAGGTACACTTTTCTCTATCTATGTACCTTTTTTGTGTACACGTATGATTTATGTGTACGTATATTATTTAAGTGTATACATATTCTGGTATTTATACACATCAAGAATATGTGTACACAACAAGATTATGTGTACACATCAAGATTATGTGCACACGTAGAGAATATGTGTACGCATAAATAATTAGCTTGTGATTGTTCTTTATATTAATTACCATCTTACATGCTTATATTCATTTTTGTTATATTTTTCCATTATCATACAACATGGTGATGAAATTTTAAACTTGATGCGGATAAGGCATAAGGAATTCCACAGGCACTACAACAAGACCGATGTCATCTTGGACATGAACTTCTGTACTAAATTGACTGCAGCGCACCAAGCTTTTATAAAGGATGCTGAAGAATTTGGGGTTTCATTTGATGAATGTATGAAGATGAAGAAGTGTGAGGAGGTTCTCCTAGATTATGCTATTGGAAAGCTGCCTAACCCTGGTGGACGCAAGTGGGATGGTGCCAAGAGGATATTTACTGTCCTTAACATTGATAAAAGGCATTATCTCACATGTGTCTTCTTACTTGGGCAGGGAAAGATTCAGCTTTATGACTGCAAAATGGGGGTTTATAGTGAAGATGCATTAGCTCCATATGTCTTGCCCATTACGGTTATGTTCCCAAAGTTCTTGCGTGATTGTGGTAAATTCAAACATTCACCAGAAGCCATCTTGAATGCAGACTTGTGGGGTTATGAACGAGTAAAGAATCTTCAAAGGAACGAAACAGCTACTGCATATGGGGGGGTATTCGCTTATGTTCATGGAGCATCTCTTGACAGACACCCCAATGACGTTGCTGCATGATAGTTCAATAGAAGATAAGAGAAAGAAGTGGGTTGTAGACATATTCTATGAGGAAATGGAACCTTAAGTGGTGTTAGATGAACTACTTTAATTGGTCTGTATGGATAATCTTAATCTTTTTATTTTCGTTGGTCTGTATGGATGATAATCTTAATCTTTTTTTTTTATTTTAGTTTTTTGATGTCGTGGACTAGTATATTGCATGATGTACATGATCAGCTTTCTTTTATTTGGACACCTGTTGTGGATATGTTGAAATGACTTGCCTATTTCCTCATATCTTTCAAACTTATATAAAATATGTGTACACATAAGACATATGTATAGGAAATTACTTGCTAAATTTGCACAAAGTATTTCCTACACATATTAATTATGTGTACCCGTAGTTAATATGTGTAGATAAATTTCTAGCTAATTTGCACGTGCCTGACCTACGCAATTATGTCTTGCTAAATTTGCACAAGTATTTCCTACACATCAAAACTATGTGTACACGTAAAAAAATATGTGTAGGTAATTACTTGTGCAATTTGCACAAGTCCATAATACTCGTCAAAAATATGTGTACACGTAATAAATATGTGTGGAAAATTACTAAGTCCATCATACAAGTAAAAAATATGTGTACACGTAAACAATAAGTGTAGGTAATTACTTGTGTGGGGACGGTTATCATTGATAAAAGGCGGATAATAAAACTAGGGCAGTTATATAAATAGCCTAATGCAACTCTTCAATAAACCGTCCATAGCACATAAAGATGAAAAGACGCAATCCTTCACATCCTTGATCTATAAATAGTCAAAAATACTATCTCATAATCACACAAGCAAAAATAATTCCAGTATCTATAGCAAAAACAACAAAGAAATCATGGCAAGACGTCCTATTATAAAGATGGAAGACTTGAAGAAAGATCTTGATGAAATGAAAGAAGCCCTAATTGAAGCAAGAGACCGCCAACTTATGGATATAAGGAGGATTAAAAGGATCTTAGAACCACTCCTAGCACCTTTGGGCAAGTCCCTGAAGGACATCTACTATACTCCACCCAACTCTCCACCTCGCTCCGGCTTTGAAAACTAGAATCTATAATGTTAAGTTCTCCTTTTATTGTGAAATCCGAGTTATGTCTTAATTTTAGTTAAAGTCCTCTATTATCATGTTTCTATGTTTATAATGATTGAATGTACCCACACATAACTTTACGTGAACACATAAAGTTTATATATGTACACATATTGTCATATTGATTCTAAAATATCTCAAATCTTGGTTGTTTGAGTGCCTACAATGGTGAATCCGTGTTCCTACATTAAAATGGAAGTTATTTGAGTGTTCAAACGAGTTCTCATGCATTCCCTACCTATTGGAGCATTAGAATCTAAGGATTTGGCCTTTTCATTAGACAGTAGTTGTCATATTGATTCTAAAATATCTCAAATCTTGGTGTTTGAGTATCTACAATGGTGCATCCATGTTCCTGCATTAAAATTGAAGTTATTTGAGTGTTCAAACGAGTTCTCATGCATTCCCTACCTATTGGAGCATTAGAATCTAAGGATTTGGCCTTTTCATTAGACAGTAGTTGTCATATTGATTCTAAAATATCTCAAATCTTGGTTGTTTGAGTGCATACAATGGTAAATCCATGTTCCTACATTAAAATGGAAGTTATTTGAGTGTTCAGACGAGTTCTCATGCATTCCCTACTATTGGAGCATTAGAATCTAAGGATTTGGCCTTTTCATTAGACAGTAGTTGTCATATTGATTCTAAAATAACTAAAATCTTGGTTGTTTGAGTGCCTACAATGGTGAATCCATGTTCCTACATTAAAATAGAAGTTATTTGAGTGTTCAGATGAGATCTCATGCATTCCCTACTATTGGAGCATTAGAATCTAAGGATTTGGCCTTTTCATTAGACAGTAGTTGTCATATTTATTCTAAAATATCTCAAATCTTGGTTGTTTGAGTGCATACAATGGTAAATCCATGTTCCTACATTAAAATGGAAGTTATTTGAGTGTTCAGACGAGTTCTCATGCATTCCCTACTATTGGAGCATTAGAATCTAAGGATTTGGCCTTTTCATTAGACAGTAGTTGTCATATTTATTCTAAAATAACTCAAATCTTGGTTGTTTGAGTGACTACAATGGTGAATCCATGTTCCTACATTAAAATAGAAGTTATTTGAGTGTTCAGATGAGATCTCATGCATTCCCTACAATTGGAGCATTAGAATCTAAGGATTTGGCCTTTTCATTAGACAGTAGTTGTCATATTTATTCTAAAATATCTCAAATCTTGGTTGTTTGAGTGCCTACAATGGTGAATCCATGTTCCTAAATTAAAATGGAAGTTATTTGAGTGTTCAAATGAGTTCTCATGCATTCCCTACTATGCTTTTAGCTGTAGATAATGATTGAATGTACCCATACATAATAATTACGTGTACACATATAATATTATGTGTACACATATAACATTTACGTGTACACATAATTAATATGTGTAAATAAATTTTAATTATTTTTTGTAATCTACTCACACATCGGCAAGATGTGTACACGTCAAACGAGATGTGTACACATATTATATTATGTGTACACATAAGTTATATGTGCACAGTACATTAATTTATTTAGTGTTTCTATCTATCATGTTATGATTTTGTTTGTTCGTTTTACGTTGAAGGATAAAGAAAGTATAGGTAATGTCTGCATACAAGACATATTAAACAGGAAAATAGATTAAAAAAAAATAAATAGGAACTTTAGGTTTACAAATGGTTACAAATACAAGAAATGAGCATATATGGTTCTATGAAACAACATTGGGGCCTCCGGAATCTTCAACCCTCCGCTGGGGACATGTTGTTTTCTTACTGCCAAGTCTCTTGCATATGCCACATCTATTCTTCCTACTTGTGAATGCTTCACCCACCGAAGGAATTCGCTTGGTCTTCCTTTTTCCTCGTGTCATTTTCACAAAAGGTGGCTTTATCTTCCTCTCATAAAGCTCTGGTGGTGCATTCCACAACTCCTCTGCAGTCATTGGATAGATTAAGCCGTCATACGCAAGAATGTATGCATTTGTAGAATAATACCCTGATGTATATTGGTATATCTCGTTCCCAAACTCAAACGCTTCTCAATATCGACATCTTAAGGCTGCCATAGCATGTGCACAAGGTAGTTCGTCCAAATCAAACCTCCGACAAGAACAAGTCCTTTGATTTAGATCGATACTAACAACCTCATCCCCTGTAACGACATTGTAAACATCATGCCAACGCAACAAACGTAAAGCTTGTTGCCCTCTGTGACATTTTTTCTCAATATTTGTTCAATCGAAGGAACGCATGGCTTTGAGTGCTGTAAGAATATGGTACGCCTATGATGAAACTTTTCAGAAAAATTCCTCAAAATTCTATTGAATATTGCAACAATGGTATATTCTCTTTCATCCTTTAGCATTGCGTTAATTGACTCAGCGATGTTTGAGGTCATCACGCCAAACCTACACATATATAACTGATTCTTACAACGTGTACATATGATTCTGCATTTATTTAAATGACTACACATGAGACTGGAATGTACACAAAATATTATATGTGTACACATCATTTATATGTGTACACGTATTTAATATGTGCACATAAGTCTACATTTTAAAAATTGAAAACACACGGACACACATAAGTTGTATGTGCACATATATTTAATATGTGTGCACATATAATATTATGTGTACACATATACATTACGTGTACAAATATGGCTAATGTATGACATGACTACACATATAAAGGATGTGTACACATATATTATATGTGTATACATAAGAGCAGTATGTGTACACCTATTAAATATTTGTAGAAAGTATTACATGCGGCCTGGAAAAAAGGCTCTGCTCCAGCGCTCAAACCCAACCTGCTCAAGATATGTGGCAACCCTTGGGCATAATGAACGAATTTGCTGGAAATGTTCCTCGAACTCAGTGGGCGTATATGATTCAGCTGCTTTATAAAAATAGGATACAAGTTCACCACAATGAAGCTTTGCACGAATGCTTTCAGCCAAGTGCCACTTGCAAACTCCATAATGAGCTTGTGGAAAATACTTTGAAACTGCTTTTGGGATGCTTGGATGCCTATCAGAAACAACACACAACTCATCGGTGCTTGGGAGTATACTGACCAAATTTTCAAAGAAGTAATCATAGGAGGCATCGCATTCCACGTTTACAACACAAAATGCCACAGGAAAAATATGCGTCTCCAAGTCTTGTGCCATGGCAGACAACAAAACTCCCCCATACTTCCCCGATAAATGAGTTCCGTCTACGGCGATGACTTTCCTCATATGCGCAAAACCCGTTATCCATGCACCAAGAGCTACAAAAAAATACATAAACCTTTGGTTGTCATCAACCTTCAATGTTGTATGTGTACCCTCATTTGTCATCCTAAGCATATAACGGTACGCATCCAATATCGCATAACCATGCTCCGGAGTCCCTCTTATCAAATACTTTGCAATAACAGTCCCCATCCGGCACTTCCAATAACTAATGTTACAACCCAAATCCCTACGGACTGCAGCTTTAACATCCTTTATTAATATACCTTTTCCTTTTCCCTCTTCATAACTACTTTTCAAGTATGAACCGATGAGTTCCGCAGAGGCATGTGGGTGATTACTTGAAAGATGCTCTAATTCGCACGAATGCTTGTTCCCGTACACAGTAATGATGAACCTATCACTGTCTACGTACTTTATGGCCTGGATCCACCACTTGCAGCTCTGATTTACACACTCATACAAAAAACTTTTTTTGTATCCTTCACTTTCTTGAAACAATAATGCTTCTTCACTACAGCAAGCTGCAAGGCATTTATTAAGACGCACTTGTTTTTTAAGGTTAAACCATTATAAAAATCAGTGTCGTCATCATCCCCATCCCTTTGAATATTGCAGGCTACTTGAGAACCTCTAACGATAACCGTATTGCTCTCAACTACAGGAGTCGGACTGAATTCTATTTCTTTTCCTTTTTCTTGTTTCTTGTTCTTGTTCTTCTTCTTCTAGTTCTACTTCTGCTCCTCCTCCACCACCTCATTTGTGTGAAGCACCAACATTTTCTTCTTCTTCTCCTTGAGTTAGTGGAATTTCCATATTCAACGGGTCTGGTAGATCCATGTCATCCCATCCACTAGTAGAAAAATCATCATGCATCCCATCATTACGCACAGGTTGTTTATTTGAAACCTCTACAGACCTATCAGCCAAACATACCCTTAAAGTAGGCCTATTTCCAGATCCGTCGACATCGGCAAGGTAAATAAGGAGATCCTCGTCGTTCTTTATTTTACAAGGATGACTCTTTTGCTTTGAACAGATGCTAAGCATGTATGTAATGCAAAGATCATTTGGATCATGAATTCCCCCACATCTAGTAATAATCTTGTTAACCAACTCAGAATACGTAACATCATTATTCAAAATAACTGGTACCGTCTCCCGTGTCATCGAAATCCACGTGAAACATTCTGGGGTCTAAATCCATTCACCAAGAAAATCAACTGCTAACAGTAGTACAACCATTTATGGTACAAAAATACCTGGATGCATCAGAAATTGATATGCATTAGAAGCTGAAAACACAATTGAGATGTTTTCACGTATAAAGTAAAAGATATGTACACATATGTTTTTGACGTGTACACATACTTTGAATGTGAATTAAGAAAAAGATGCTACGTCGTCTTTTGTGTACACGCATAGGTTGATGTGTACACATATTTATTATGTGTACACATCAATATAATATGTGTACACATACACGTATAATTGATGTGTACGAATAAAAAAGATGCAACGTCAGCTGATGTGTACACATTATATATTTATGTGTACACATATATTTGATGTGCAGGGTGCATCTTAATATGATGTGTACACGTCTCTCATTATGTGTACACATTCTTACATAAGTGTACACATATTATATATGTGTACATATAATCTTCGCATCCATACATATCACCTGTCCAGAATTTAGATTTTTCATAAAATGCAGAAACGAAACCCAGTAATCACAAAACAAACTGCATTATACAGTGTACAATACTGAACACTTACCAGAGCTCCTTTCAAGCGAAAAAGTCACAGATCTTCAAGAGGGGTTGAAATCGCGGAAAAAAAATATTTGGAAAAAGCTTTTTGATTTGAATTGCAATGGGTTTAGATCGGGTTTGGGATGAAAAAAAGCTTAAAATACCCTTCAATGGAGCTGTTGATTTGAAGCGAAATTGAAAAAAAAAAAAAAAAAAAAAAAAAAAAAAAAAAAAAGGAGGCGCGGGAACAAGCAGCAGCTGTTGCATAAAAAATGGGAAAGAAGAAGAAGAATGGAGGAGAGAGAAATGTAGGTTTTTTGCCTTTTTTGGCTATTGAATATTTATATATATGGAGGGCCATTTTGCACTTATTGAAACATTGGAGGTTGTTTTAATGAGACCACATATCTATCATTAATTATGAATTAGAGGGGTGTTCCCCTCACCCAATTCTTTATAACTTTGTCCCCTTTTTTCCTTTTGGGGACTTAAAAATCCCCCTCACCCAAAGGACCCTAGTTACTATCAGATAAAAAACTCTTAAGTTGGGCCGGGTCGGATCGGGTCCACGTGGGCGATCCATGACCCAAATCCAAAAATAACCAACAATTATCTTCATTTAAAAGGAAATATAATAAAGTGTTCAATGATTTGAAACATTGATGAGCTTTTTTTAAGTGACACACTGAGAGCTGATTAAATGCTTACATGGAAGATATATTGCTTATAGTCATTCGTGTAAATGATGATAAGTTCTTTTACAGCACTCACTGAAAGTTGGTTAAATATTTACGTGAAAGATACACTGATTATCCAGACGTATAAAACATGTGGACCGTAGGTAAATATTTACGTGAATGGTACATGCCTTGTATTCAGACATGTCAATATTGATAAAAAATTTAAGGGACACTGTGGATAATAGGTGAGTATTTATGTGGAAGACGCTAATGCATTCAATTATTTGATGCGAATAAACTTTTACCATGGACTGTGAAACATAATCCAATTTAAGGGGCAAAAGAGGTTGCAAGAGCCTAAAAGGCTGTCACTTTTTGCAAGTATCATTAGTGAATGCGGGTCATAACTGGTTCGCAAATGGGGGAATCCGGATGCTAAACATAATTTTAGAGAAAAGAATAAAGTAGTGGATCTACTAATGAAAGAAGCAGCTAAAAGGTAACTCTTTGATAAGACACCATTAATCTTTTGGTAGTTCCTCATGTGTTTGTCAATGGAGAAGTATGGACGACTATTTTAGGAACTGCATATGAACGCAAAATTTTGAATTATATCAGTAATTTCATAGCTATTGTTATGCCTAAATTTGTACGTCTATGTTAAATAATTAATTAAGAATGAGGTTACAAGCAATATGGTAAATTACGATGGAAAAGTAAGTAAATACGATGAAAATAAAGACAAGTAAATAAATAAAAATTAATGAAGAAAAGTAATGTAAATCTTATTCCTTGAGAGTAGCGAAAGTTGATGGCATATCCAGAGATTGTACAATACAATATAAGGAGGGGTATCTATAGTAGTGATACCCAGCCCTAAATAAGGTAAAATATAAGTACTAATAGGGCCATGGGCCTACAACTAAAGGCGGTGGTATACGTACTAAACCCTAACTAGAAGACTATAAACCCTAGGCAACGGGATGTGTGCTTGCACCTTGTGGCCAAACCGCCTAAACGTTCGTTGGATTTAGGGGCGAGCATGTATCCTTAGTGCCCGATGACTTGTAGGATAAGTCTAGTCTCGCCAGCTGGACTCGTATCCCCGTAATAGTAGATGGCATATTTTTCCCAACACTGTCAGTCCCCCTACTTGCTGAGTGCTGATGCAAGCAGTCAGGAAATGAAAAAAGTGTGATAGCAGACGTAAAGGTGTGACGATACTGATGCTCACCTCCTTGACTCTTCGCGTGCGTCGTATTAAATGAAAATTCCTTAGTATAGCGACATGTTTCCTGATGATGGGAGGGGTTTTTCTGCGTATCTTTCCAATGCTGCTGCTCTGTTCACATCCCATAAATTATGGGGATGCATATCACTTAAATTGCAGTAATCATAATTACAATCCCACATGAATGAGATCATTCCACTTCCCTATATGTCTTCAGCCCAGACGTGTACATATACGTCATAAGAGAGAAAGTTTATTCACAACCTTTCCAAGATCTTCAAGAACTTTTCTTCAAAAGATAAACTCTTTTCCAATCTTGCTAACAATATCATCTTGGCACAAGGTCCAAGCTTTCTCCCAGCAAACTTCAGAGTGCAAGATTACCTCATAAATACCATCAATTTTTAAAATGACGGTCACATGCTAGGTCAAACTCCCAAGCAAAAGGGTGATAGTAGCAATCTCTCTATCGAATCCTACCCTTCTACAGTCATGGAGAGGGATATAATGCGTATCAATCATGAATGCAAATGGCCTAATTTCACTTTCGTTCTTGCTCCTCGTGCTGAAGAAAGGATTTCTTCTCATTGGGCTGGCTATTCGATGGTTCACACATACCCTTTCACTCTTCATCTCAACAGGCGCATCCACTTAAGAGATTTTTACACAAATATACAAATTTGACTCCTTAATTACAAAAAAATAGCAATACTTTCAAATTACAAGGCATAGCAATATTTTTTTAGCACATTTTCAGTTTTTACAATTACACTTACACCCACTCTCCTACAAACCCTAAAACACTTTTTCCACTTCCCAAACAAAAGCAGCCGTCACCCTATTGTTTCTCTCAGATTCAAACACACAAATCAACCACCACCTATCCAAACACAAGTACAAACACCACCACCACCGCTGGAATCTCTACTGGAAAAATGCAGTATCATCGACGCACGGTGGCACAAACACTATCACCAAACGACGGGATTCGATTTTTCCAGTGAGGAAGACAAAAATGTAGCGAATGGGACCAAATGCTGGAATCAAATGACGGTTACGTTGTGTTCATGTGTCTCTGGCTTTAAGCTCTCTACTTTTACAAATACTGGCTTCTTCTTCTCTTTCATAGCTACTGTTGTTGTACTCGGTGGTGTCGCCATTGCCATTTTCGATTGAAAAATGTGAAACCCTAATTTGTAGAATTTAGGGAATAAGAGCGAAATGGTGATGGGGAAAATCCATCGCAGTCGCTCCCCTCTTCCATGCCTGTTGTTCAGTTCACCGTGAATTGGCCCATGGTCATTCTGGGAAATCGTGAATCCAACAGTGGAAGATAAGTTGCTGAGTTTCGACCAGCATTCAAAGATCCATTGGTTTCTCAGTTTTTCAATTCAATCCAGTGTTTGACACTTGACTCCTACTTCAAATATGGGTACTGTGATTCTGTTGTTTGTTGTTAAAAAGCAGACAATAATAGTTTCTTTCTAAGCCTCGATAGTGCAATTGGTCCTTTTTGACGTTGCTAGATGGAAACCAATTTTAATTCTTGTAACTCAGTTAATAGGGAGTTGAAACAATCTGAAACGCTATGAACACTATGATACATTTTGAAACGGAGTTGAAACGATCTGAAACGGTGTTGAAACAGTCTGAAACCAGTATTGAAACACTATTATACAGTTTGAAACGGAATTGAAACAGTCTAAAACGACCTTGAAACAATATGATACAGTCTCAAAACGGCATTGAAACACTATGATACAGTCAGAAATAGAGTTGAAATAGTCTGAAACGGTGATAAAACAATATGATACAGTCTGAAACCGCTCGTGAAAAATTCTGAAATAAAATATAAAAAATAATATATGAAATAATGCTGAAAAAGTGAAAATAGCTTAGAAATAGTGAGAAACAATGCACAAACGGGATGAAACAATGATGCAGTGTTGAAATAATCTGAAACAGTGCTGAAACAGCGTAGATACAGTGAGATACAGTCAGATACGGTGCAGAAACTGTTAGACACAGTGCTGCTGAAACAGTAGAAACGATGCAGAAACTGTTAGGTACAGTGCTGCAAAACAGTCGAAATAGTGCAGAAACTCTTAGATACAGTGCTGCAGAAATAATTGAAACGATGTAGAAACAGTATAGAAATAGTTAGATACGGTGCAAATACAGAAGATACAACTAGATACGAGGTGGTTGGTAGTTGAGAAACATCGAGATACAACGAGATACAGTGAGGATGGGATGAGGAAAAGTGAAATTGGGAGAAATAGGAAGAATGAAAGTGAAATTGGGGGAAATAGGAGGAGTGAAAGTGAAATTGGGGGAAATAGGAGGAGTGAAAGTGAAATTGGGGGAAATGGTGGGAGGAAAAGTAAAATAGGGGAAAATGGGAGGAGCAAAAGTGATAGTGGGGGAAATAAGAGGAAGAATGTAAAGATTTGGTATATTATAGAAAATATTGCTATATTTTTGCTATATTTGTAATTAACTTGTGTTTTTCTCTATATAGTGTTATTTTGCTAAAATGTTACTATGTTTGGTAATTAAGTTCTAAAAATTGTACTTTTGTGTAAAAATTCCTCCACTTAATCATAGAGGACATATGCCACCATTTTAACATTTGCCTGGGTTAGATCGGCCCTTCCGTGTGGCGACTAGTGGCCATACTTGATCACTTGGCTAATTGTGCCCAGGTTGCATTTACTTTTGATCACCTTCTAGCCTTACTCCCCTCGTCTTCATAAACGGGGGAGGAAAGGCATAGTCCCAAATAGCGAAGATTCTAAAGATCACGGTTGGGTGTTTAGGTATGTGGCTATGCAGACGGCCGATTTGGTATCCTCTCTTCCCTTTTAAAAGGTCTTTAATTGAAAGTGTAAGTCCGCATAAACTTATCTTCTTGCTTTCAACAGTGATTGCTTCAAATTGATTTTCTGCCTTCTATGCAGTGAACGTAGTGTTCACCGTTTCTTTGAGTCATAATGAACTGATGACTTGGGTCACCAACATCTTTTCGAGGTACCATCCTGATTCCCTGACCTTCTTGTCCTTGGCGAACACGAATGGCTGGCAGGCGACAGATCACGGTAAATAATCATAGAGCCGTTCTTTCTACCGAAATTTCTCTTGGGGCACCATTAAAAACTTTTGGGGCTAAATTAACAACCCAAAAAGTTTTAATTAAAAAGGTGGGAACTGATCCCCCAGACTATTTTGTTCCATCAAATCATTTCAAATATCGAAACCCCAACCCCTTTCTTCTTTTACACACTTATCAAGTCTTCTCTATTCTCAACTACCTTCGACAAAATCGTTTGAACATCGTCGTGTCTGGCTATCAAATATCATTCCTGTAACATCAAAATGTACGTTTTGAAGTACATTTACGTTTATCAAGTGAATCGGGTTTGGTTTTTACAGCTTTTTATTTTTGTAAAAGCTAGGGATTTTACGCCCTTTCACTGGTTCTGGACTGAAATTTTGGTTTGTTCTTATTTTTTATTAAATGGTTGTATGTTGTTTTATAAATAGTGATTTTTTTGCATGTTTATGATTATTTGGATGTTCATACCATACTCCTTCGCTATGTCAAACATCATGAGATAGTGTTCTGAACGTGTGATAGGATGTTTCAAATTGCTGATGAATTTTAGTTGTATTTTATTAAAATAAATTAGGGTTTTATTAAATATATATGCTTCTGTCTAAAAAATAACTTTTTTAAGCTTTTCTTAAAAAAATGTTGCATGTACTTACTCACTTTTTTACTAAGTTATATTTGACACACCTTATTCGATGTTTTGAAATATCCTGAGACAGTGCTCCGAACGTGTGCCAGGAGGAATAATGTTTAATGATGACTTTAGATGTTTTTTATTTTTTAAAAAATTTATGGATTTTTAACACTGTTTTTAAGGTATTTGCTTTGTTCTTGCTCAAATAGTAGTCTATTATGTTTCACACATCCCTGTTTCATATTTGAACATCTTCAATTGATGAATATGCTTGTGATTTGTAGCTACAATGCTATGTACGCGTGGAATGATTTCATGTTCTACTATTAAGAGGAAGGAGAGTACTACTCCTCCTCCTCCTAATTAGCCTCCTAAGAAGATGAGACGATTGATATTGGAGGAGGACGAGGAGTTAGGAGACTATGATGTAAATGTAGGGCCACAAGAAGCTGTCAGGGTGCATGAGGATAGTAATTTATCAGAGGAAATAGAAGCATTATTTCGTGATGATAACTGGGATGATGAGGGAGAAAAAAAAGAGACCATTTTGAATAGGGAATAAGAAGAGGAGGTGGGAAGACTTGTACATAATCTTGCTGGAGAATTTGCAGAAGTTGCAAATGTTCAAGAAGAAGTTAATAGAGGTGGTGGAGAACTTGAAGCCATGGAAGAAGAAATAGTAGAGGTTGAAGATAATAGGGATGGTGTAGAAGTACTAGTAGAAGAAGATGTTGTAGATAATAGGGATGGTGCAGAACCTGAATGCAGGGAAGAAAGAGTAGTAGAGGTTGTTGATGATGAAGGTAGAGAAGAAAAAGTTAGGGATGCTAGGGAAGAAGAAGAAGTTGTAGTCCGCTTTGAAAGAAGTAAAGGAGAACATCGGAGCAAATTCATACACGACGTTTCAGCTGAATCTGCAGAGTCACCAATAGAGATAAAAATATATGTTGTTTGGAACATATATGTAGATGTTCTACACGTCACTGTATGATGTAAAAAATATTTATAATGAGATATGAGAACATTCTTTTAGATGATCAGAACATCTACATAAATGTTCCAAATATTCTTTTTGTAGTTTCATAGAACATCTAATAAGATGTTTGGAGCATCTTATATGATGTTTTTATAACCATGGTGATTCTTTAAACTAATAAATTTTAAAATATTGTGTAGTCTGAGTACGTTATTAGTGTCATTCCATCAATGGTGCTGTAGACTTACTTGGATGATCATGAATATTTTCAATCCAACATTACCGTATATTCGTCGGTTGTTGGAAAAATGCATGAGTTCAAGATTGTGTTGCGTAGATATGGTTTGTATAACAAGTTCAAGCAGAGTATTTTTGGGAATTTTTTGGACTTGCCAGAGTTGGCATCGTTGTTTCCAACCAGGTTAGTGCAAACTTTTCTATTAAGAAGAGTTTTGTGCAGCAAAAAAATTGAAGCTTGGATCAATTACAATGGAGTGCCTGTTCGTTTTGGCCTCTGAGAGACTTCCCCTCATGATAATGCTGAGAAGTTAAGCCTATCCCAGTGATGAGTGGATGGTTGTGATGAAAGCCAGAGGCAGGGAGATGTGGGAGTATATTTCAACGGTATGGGAGGATGGGAAAGCAAGGTCAATAATTGCTGGTCGGCTACTAAGTCTGATAGAATCAGATGAAGTTCATGAATGATACAAGTTTGGCCTATCCTTGGCATTGATATAACATTTGGCCGAAAAACTCACAAAGCCGCCGGAGTTAGGGTTCAATCAAACTTTCAAGGTCCGATCTACACCAAACCATCAGATATTTGGGAAAACCAAGATCATTTTTGTGGAGAGGAGTTAAAGATGAACCCGGATATGTATTTTTTAACGCCAGAGGACGGTGGTCGCTGGAGGTCTGCCGTGGTCGGTGGTTGCTCAAGCGAGAAGGGAGAAAAATTGGATAGAATATCTTTAGATCTGATGACTTGGGGTCCAAATGCCTAAAATGGAAATATTTTTCTATTTACACACAAGGAACAGGCCAGGTCAAGTAGGTATTGGGTCGAATACTTCTTTCTTTTGAATTTACCAATGGTCACTCAAAGTCCAAACTATTTAAAGTATTAACTAGAATTAAAACTACATAAATTGCAATATTACCACAATCAAAGCATAAAATCACAATTAAAAACCGAACGAGTATTCTTTGGTATTTTTTATATTTTTTCTTTTAATTAATTAACTAAAACTAATTAAAATGGAATGTAAATATCTAAGAAAGATAAGCAAAGATCACAAAAAAAAAAAAAAAAAAAAAAAAGTAACACAACAATTAGAGATTTGAATTTTATGCTAAAATTAGGTGATTACACTCTTCACTACTCAATGATGAAGCTTTCTTTTTCTAAATTCAAAACTGGACTTGGTCGTACGTTGTTATCCTTTGTCCTTAATTTATTTAATTAATTAGTCATGCTTTGCAAATGCACCATTCTCTCACTGCAATTGGCGTGAAATAGAGTATGTAACATGTACACTTTCCATGCAGAAAAGCAGCTTTCTACCTTACAGAGGACTATGTTATGGCGTGCTCGCAACTTTCAAAAAACTGCAAACTTCAGTGTCCAAAAAAGTTACTCTATTTAATAAGGTGGCCGAGGCATTAAAGGTAATCAAAATGCAAGGTGGATGCTAACCTACTAAACTCATATAAGTATGTTAGCAAATCTCTGTGAACTATTTAAGCCAAAAGCACAGGAAATTTAAACAGTTTAGAAAGCATTAATTTGTTGTCAAATAAATACTTTCGTCATCCCAAAATTAAAAAAGATTGATTTTGAAATAGCAGATGCATAATAGTTAAATTCAAGCCCGTACTTCAATATATTAACATTTTTTAAACACAACGCATACATATTTGAAAACTACTTAAAAAAAATAGAGTAGCGAATTCCTTTGAGACCAATCACAAAATCCAAAACTAATGCATACTACCTTTACCGGACTTTCAATAGATTGTGATATTTCCCTAGATACTAAGATAACGCCAAAATACAACCAAAAGAAACCAAGTTCATAGATGTAGTTATTGCAAGAAATTCAGTTAATTGAGGATCTTTTGAACCTGTAAAACATTGCTATCACCACCGGCGCCCTTAATCAACTTGAAGAGGCAAGTGTCACCAAAGGATATATTATTATCAGTTCGGAAGGCAAATCATCCTTTTGTTATGTGAACCCATCGATCATGACTTAGTATATTAACTTGCCACTCCTTCCCTTCACGGTTAACCAGAGTCATCTTTTTCATGGCAATTATGCCAGTCTCTCTTGCGAACTCGATTGGGATAGTCTAAATATATTCATCAAACATGTTTCAGTCAAAGTAAACTCATAAATCTACCTAAGGAGAAAATATTCAAAGACAGAGAATAGAATTGCTCAAACTTACCATATATTTTGAGTGTGAATCTCTTACAACATTTTCAAAATATCGAACTTTATTGTTTAAGTTCACCACATTGAATCTGTTCTTCTTTGGACCATTTTCTTCACCTCGAAGTACTTCAGCTTTCTCCACTGCGACACCTGTTTTTCTCTCCAAAGTTTAGAGAGTATTTACAAGGACATTCTCGACTCTCGTTCGTCTTTTGATAAATCAATCAATTAAGTGCATGGACCTCAATATATAACTAGTTATAAATTTTCTTGTAGAATACTAAAATAACTTTCTTAAAGATAGATTAAGGATCTTACACTTATAATACTCACGTTAATACACAAGTCTCCTAAGATCACTTATAAAATTACTAATTACCAAACTTAGTACAAGAGAAAAATTACCACTTGATCGGAGATTGATGTAGAGCATGTTTGGTAGGTTAAATCGATCAAACTCAACAGAGTATATAAATTTATGTAACGGTTAAAAAAAATTTCGACAATATTAAACTTCAAACCTATAGTTCCAAAAATACAACAGATTAAATAGTAAGATTTTAAAGGTCAAGTTCGTGTCTGCACTTGATTCCCACTAGTTAGTGTGGCAAATATGCATCATTTTTTTTCGTTGTCGTCGGTTCATAATTAAGTTTGCATTGATAATTGATCTCATGATCAATATATATAGATGAATTGAAATAAAGTAAATATCCACTAGGTATGTAGTAGTTGTTGTTGTAGTAGTAAAAATTCAAATTTATAAAGACATTCATTATACCTGACGGCAACAATGGCTTATCTTTCTCGGAATCAGATAAATCTATTATGCCTACTTTAACTCTTTTTGATTTTCTTGAACATCCAATGTCCTCCTCCTCTTCCTCTTCCGATTCTGAGCTACTGCTAAGTTCCTCGTTCATAGCTTGTAGTTGCCTTTTACTAATGTTATTATAACGTTTTTGTGAGTAGATCATAACCTGGAACTTTGATTTAGCAGTGAGAAAGAAGTACAAAGAGTCCCATAGCTCCAATTTGTGATGCACTACAAATTGTGTCCACTCTCCTTCACATATGAAATAATCGGATTTTTCTCTCACAATCTTCACGTCCCACAACTTTTCAGTTACATTTGTTTTCAATAAGCAAGTCCTGCCCAACATCTTCTTGTATTTTTTTATAAAAGCAGCTGGCATTAGCTAACAAACAAAAATGTGAAAAGTTTAGCCAAACTCGGTAGGAAGAAATTACATTTAGACCTTAAGAAACGAAACGAAAAAGTAAAGAATAAAATAAAGATTAAAGTACTTATTATTTTATTCATAAAATCTTCTTTAAGTAAAAGCCTGCAAAATGTTGGATGACTGTTGTTGGGATCTACTAGCATTTTTTCTCTTTTTGGATTAACGAGAGGAAACAGTTGGAATTAAAGAGGAAACATAGAGAAATAATCTATATCTATCTATTTATATAGAGTATAATTTTAATTCTAGGCCTAAGAAAAGTAAGTGCACCTCTTCAAATGATAGGATTCTTAATTATCTATTTTCTTCTTTTTTTGGGTGTTTTTTCTTATTTTTCTCCTACCCACGTCTCCAGCCATCAACTCTAATCCGGCCAATTCAATTTCTCCAACTTCAGTTTAATCTATGCATTGAATTGCATTATATGGACAATCAAAGCATGTCAATTATTTTTACCTTTCCTCTCCCCATTCTTTCATGCATTTATGGTTATGTGGCAGAAATGTGCTCATTGTTTGGACAAATAGTATCGTATCAACCATGTATATATATTCAACATCCTATCCTTTTTCTTTAGCTTTCCCTAAAGAATTTACAATTATTTTGCTTTATGTAATGCATTCTATTAGGATGCATAGTGTTGAGAGAAGAAGGCACTAGAAGTTTGATTCAAGTAAATTATGCTCAGATAATTTCACATACATCTGAAAAATGCGAGCCTGGACACAGTTGAAATTTTAGCGCGACATCAAATGATCCTATTTTGAGATTAAGCACCAATATCCTCACTATTTATGAGTTGGTAATATCTTGAGGGGTATTTTGGTCAGTTCAAAAGTAGATGCATTGCTAACCTACTATCTTCATTAAAATATTATTCAATTAAATAATCTGAACAGAAAGATATGTGAACAAAGTCCGAGTCCACTGATTTCACAGCACCTCCTTAAGGAATTTAATCCCCAAGTAATCGAGATTGAAAATTATTTTCTCCTAGGATAGGACGAATTAATGCAATGGTGTAGCGCCGTAGCGGTACACCAAACTCCCACGTGCTACCGAATTACTCGATGACAACAAACAACACTTTTATAAACTGTTTATTTGTAAAACAATGCATAAAGAATGGAAGATATATATATTTTTTTAATAAACAAAGAGTCTACTAGGCAGAGAGCCTAGTGACCATTTTATTAATAACCAAATAAAATTTATCTTTACAAGATGAAAACAATAATAACTTGCAAGAAATATTAATCGACCTAGCTAGATCACTAGTAGCAACACATCCAAGTATCACATTCTTTTCTTTGGATTGAGCTGAAAAAATAGAAGATATATTTGAAATTTTCATAAGGAAAATCTGTTGGAATTGGTGGGTAGGTAGAACGAAATAGTGCAACTCAAAAGTTGCAACCTTTTTGGAGCTTGTTCATGAAAAACAGTTGTTTACGAAAAACTGTCAAAATATTACTAAAATTTTGTTGGTCCAAAACACTAATTTACATAAATGAATTGATCGAAGTCGAAGCCGAGCGACAATAATACGAGGTTTTTCTTCTTCTCAGCCTTTTTAAAAGTTAGTAAAAATATTTCTTTATTTAGACTCGACAAAAGTTTGTTCCTCTTCTAATGTGAGAAAAGTTTATTTTTCATTTTTTTCCTTCATTTCTCATTCACACCACTTTGCATACCACCGCAAAATCCAAACACATTCTACTTTTCATAAGAGACATCAAATTCACAACAGGTCATCAATGCTTAAAGAATGCTCCTACATGCATGATTTCAAAATGATAACACAACTTTCAAGCAAAATATATTTCCTTTGTAAACAAAGTACTTCATATCAGTAATTACGTTATACTTGAAAGTAGAACCTAATTTTGTCACTTTTCTTGAATTCATTGTTTTGATGTTGAGTCCCTGGCCTTCTTCATAGTAAAAACTTTGTCATGCATCATGTGTTTGTCCATGCTTAATTCTTGGTTTTCTTTTTCGTTTGTAATCTGTGCATTTGTTCAAGATCCATCATGCTCTATTGCCATAAATAAATTAGAACGAACCCACCGACAGTTCACAATGACAACTTTATCAAGATAAATAAGCGATTGCGTTTGAGTAAAGAAGTTGATTGATGTAAAATCCTTGGAGGTATAAATCAAGCATCTTCACGAAAGTTGTCAGCGCATTGCTTCTCCTCAAGCTGCTGCGTTTGGCTGGTGTTGCGAAGCAGAGTCCACTACTAGAAATCGAACAAAAAGCTACAGAAAGGTTGGAGACGGAATTTCCTCTCCAATCAATTAGAAAGGGAATTCCGTCTCCAATCAGTGTTTGTGTAAAAAATTAATCAAATCTTTTAGAATTCCGTCTCCAACTCTAAACATATACACAGCCGCTCCCACATTTCTTTCAGATCGTCCCACCCCTAACATTTCAAAACCCTAAAGCGAAAACACTCTCTCCCCGGCAAAAATCACCCAATCCATCCGAACAACTTATTCAAGTAAGTTTTCTTCATCTTCCTCATTATTTTTAGCTATAATTTAAATTATTTTACCCTCCCCATTTTCCCCACCCTTTAATTCGGCCCCCATTTTTCCCTCCCCAATACCAACTTTGACACTCCATTGTCATCCTTATCAATATTGAATTTATTGTATAATGAATTTCTAATAAGCTCTATCATGTTTGTATACTTGTGTGATTGCTTAATATTCCCCTCCTTTTTAAGAATATTGGTTAGATTGGATTATTGGAAATGTCATTAGCTGAAAATTTAGACATAGTTAGAAAAATAATATAAAGTAGATAAATTTAATGCAAGGATAATTAGAAAGAAATAATTAAGAACAATATCATTGAACATGGCAAATAAAATAAATGTAGGGAGTTTGATTTAGTTAGTTAATTAAAAAGTTAATATACAACATAATTTAACAATAATGTTATACACCTATAGTTTGCTAGAAAAATTGCTATATTTTGTTGCATTGATTTATATTTATTTGTTTGTAACTTTTGTAGATGGAACATGATGAAAATCGTAGTTGGATGTACAATATGTTCTATGAAAATATGGGTTTGAGGAAAAGTTATGTAGATGGGGTTGACGGGTTTATTGCTAAAGCTAAATTACTTCCTGAATATATACGAGGGGGTTCAATCAAATGTCCTTGTGTGAAATGCAAGTGTAGCCACGTGCAACCAATTGAAAATGTCGTGTTGCACCTTTATAGAAAAAGATTTGTGCCAAATTATTTTGTGTGGACTGCACATGGAGAGTGTAACCCTAGTGTCCATAGAGAGAACTTCCAAAATGACTATGTCGGGTATAACTATCCTATGAATGAGATGTTGAATGATGCGTTTGGAATGTACCAAGGGGAACCCTCTCAACCAAATGTTGAGGAGATTCCCAATAATGAGGCGAAGCTCTTCTATGAACAGTTGGAAGAAGCAAGTCGCCCATTTTACGAGGGGGTAAGTCATTCAAAGCTGTCGATGGCAGTTAGGTTGCTTAGTATTAAATCAGATTATAACATATCTCAAGGAGGCATGGATGAGATCATTGGACTCTTGAATAAACTAAACATAAGTAAATTGGGATTGCCTTCCTCGTACTACGATGCAAAAAAGTTGGTTTCGTTTTTTGGGCTATCTTTAGAAAGAATTCACTGTTGTAAAAAAGGTTGCATGTTATACTACAAAGAAAACAAAGATAAGCAATTTTGTACGTTTTGTGGTGAGGCTCGATACAAGCCAGTCAAAAATGCTAAATAGAAACAGGTCCCAGTAAAAGCGATGCATTACTTACCTCTTATACCAAGGTTAAAGAGGTTGTATGCATCAATGAGTTCTGCTCCTCATATGAGATGACATCATGAACGTACACGACAATCTGGTATTCTATGTCATCCGTCTGATGGAGAAGCATGGAAGCATTTCGATAGAGTGTATCCTGAATTTGCAAGTGAACCTAGAAACATCAGTTTGGGTTTAAGTTTTGATGGGTTTACTCTGTTTGCTGTCTCTGCTGCACCATATTCTTGCTGGTCTGTATTCGTCACACTGTATAATCTACCCCCAGAAATGTGTATGACAAGTCCATATATTTTCCTGACTTGTATTATCCCTGGTCCTAGTAACCCAAAAAGCTCTATTGATGTATTCTTGCAGCCTTTGATTGATGAGTTACAAATATTGTGGCATGATGGTGTTGTAACATACGATTGTTCCTTGAAACAAAACTTTAGATTGCATGCTTGCTTGATGTGGACAATTAATGATTTCCCTGCATATGGCATGTTGTCTGGTTGGTCCACTGCTGGTAAGCTATCTTGTCCTATTTGTATGGAAGATACAAAAGCACTTTATTTGAAACATGGGCGTAAGCACACATGGTTCGACTGTCAGCGCCAGTTTCTGCTAGATGACCATCCATTTAGGAGAAACACTAGTGCATTCATGAAGAACAAGGAGGATTTTGATGATCCTCCACAGAGGTTGACGGGCCATGAAGTTTGGTCCCGGGTTCAAGGGTATCCCAAGGCAACGGAGCAGCAACCATTGCCTAGAATAGCAGGTTTTGGTGTTACACATAATTGGACAAAGCAGAGCATATTTTGGGAACTTCCTTATTGGAAGGACAATCTTCTTAGGCATAATTTGGATCCAATGCATATTGAAAAAAACTTTTTTGATGCTGTCTTTAACACTGTGATGGACGTCAATAACAAAACAAAGGACAACTTGAAGGTAAGGTTAGATGTTCAAGCATATTGTTGGCGACCTGAATTGCACCTACAATCAGATGGGGTTAAGGTGTGCTAGCCATCAGCGAACTACACTTTTGACTTGGAGGAGAGAAGAATGATTTGAGTGGATACAGAACATTAAGTTTCCTGATGGTTGCGCATCGAATATATCCAAATGTGTCGACATGACAGAAGGTAAGCTTACGGTAATGAAAAGCCATGACTGTCATGTTTTCATGGAAAATTTTGCCAATTGCGTTCAATGGCTTGCCTGATACAATTTGGAAACCACTCACTGAAATGAGTGTGTTTTTCAAGGACTTGTGTTCTAGTACATTGAGGGAAGAAAATCTACAATTGATGGAAAGTAATATTCCTGTGATCTCTACTAAATTGACCAAGATATTTCCCCTTGGTTTCTTCAATGTTATGGAACATCTGCCTATGCACCTTGTTGAAGAAGCAAGACTTGGAGGCCCGGATCAGGGAAGGTGGATGTATCCTACTGAAAGGTAATGCATATCAAAGATTTCCTCCTATATTTAATATTTTTTAATTCATTATTAAATTATATAGCTATCTATGTTATACAGGACTATTGGCAAATGTAAGCGGACTGCAAAAAAATAGGAATAGAATTGAGGGGTCAATATGTGAGGCTTATCTTGTTAGGGAAACGTCGCATTTCTGTTCTTATTATTTTGGGGCCGAGGTACCTTCTCTAAGTCGCAGGCCTAACCGACATGATGATGGTGGAAGCGGCAATTCACTGTATCCTCACTTTTGCATATTCAATCATCCCGGTCGAGGATCAGAAAAAGGTTGCAAAAAACCATTCAGCGACATCGATAGACAAGTTGCTACAACACATGTACCGCTAAATTGCCCAGAAGTGCAACCTTTTTATAGGTATTTGTCACTTTCTACATATAACAAAAAAGGTTAATACATATATTAACTTTTACATCCTGAATATTGTTTTGTGCATAGCAGTTTATTTGTCAGTAACTTTGGGCACAATGCTGTGACGGCCAAATTTTCAGAGTGGTTTAGAGAATACGTAAGTATTTTAGTGATACATATCCCGTTGGTGAATACTATACGCAAGTGTGTTTTAACTTATAAATTTAATTATATGCATGTTAGGTGCACAATCCTGAAAAAGCAAATTGGTGGGTTGTTTTGAAAGCCAAACCGGTTGGAAGAATTGAGGTGGATGATGCATTAGATGAAGCATACCAAAATGACATTTCAACTATTCAAGAAATTGTAGATGAAGAAGTACCCGACGAGTTGCATCAGGGTGTGGACTAATTTGAAGAATTTGATATGTCGGTGCTCAATCAAACCATGGAAACGTCTTTGGAAAACGTCTTTTGGATTATTTTGAAGAATTTGATATGTCGGTGCTCAATCCACAGGTCATACTACTTCTCTACTTCCGGCATTGACCCCTACCTCTGCCTTGCTCTCACAATTAGGTAATTATCCGAGTACATTTGTTGCTGGTCTCCCTAGTACCCTACTATTCCATCAGCCACAGGCCCCTAGTATATCTGCATAGACCATGCCACATACGGGGCCACACTATCAGTTTGGCCAGCCTGCTGGTCCCTCTTTCCATTCCATGCCTATAGTAGGCACATCCCCTCAGTCTGTGCTTGTACGGCCCCCTACATTTTAGTCATTCGGCGCACCGGGCTCTTCACAACTGATGATGATACCTACTCCTAGTATGCATCCATTTCGAGTACTATTCCATCTGCATCATCATCGGCATGCCTCAGTTCGAGTACACCCGTACCAGAGACTCAGCCAGAGTCCTCTCCATCTGTCACCACTACAGCACGAAAGGGTAAGAAAAAGCGTACTAGTGGTACAGTTCAGTTTCCTGGTGGTATTGGATCTCTCGATGAGTCTGGTAGGTTGATTATCATACCTGACAGCAAAGAAGGGTAAGATTTATTCATTAACCCTTAAATTATAAATTTTTGAATTGAATGCAATATATATTTATCAACATAATTTTGTAAGTTAAATTTAATGCAGGTTTCTTCCATCAGACAAGGTAGTGAAACTTGTTGTTGAATCTATGACACCACACTTTACTGATGGTTGGCCGTCCTGGGGAAAGGTGCCAGTACCTATTAGATACCGCATGTTTGAAGCTTTTACGATATTAACTATACTTATGAAGCTTTTGTCATTTGATTATTATATGTGTTTTATTAGTTTTCACTTATTATATTATTATTGTTTCAGCACAAGTGTTCGCGGGATGCTATATATGATAATGAAGTCCAAGCAGTTTTGAAAAAAAGGCGGCTAAAAGGCTAAGTGATTCCTTGTCAAAATACAGGCAAAAGGGTAAAATTCCCAAATGGATTTATCAACAGAATTGGGATAAACTCAAAATTTATTGGGAAACACCTGAATTCTTAGCCCAGAGCGAGCAGGCTAAGAAAAATAGAGCATCCGCAAAGGGAGGATCGAAGCACACTTGTGGTTCACTTAGTTTGGCCACCCATCGGGCATGATATGTAAGTCAATCTAATTTTTATTTAAATTAAAAACATAACACCATTTTGATTTAGCATTAACACATTTGCAGTGTAGGAAGCGGAACATGGAAAAGTTAGTGATTATGAATTTTTCCGTTTGTTCCATTATTTATATGACGAACAAGAAAATGAGGTGGGATGGGTCGAGCCACGTGCACAACAACTAAAGGTGACATATCATAAAAAATTCTATTTAATTTTAAATTATTTTTTAATTAATTATTCTAATCGCGTCGTGTGTTTTAGGAAAACTACAAAGCTCTACACCAAGAATGACTTGAGAGCCAAGGGTCACAGGTCGATGAAGGCTCTCCTAAACCCACCCAGGATGAAGAAAATACAATGTTCGTTCAGGCGGGTGGTGGCTATACTAGCAAAAATCGAGCCTATGGCCTTAGTCCTTCGAGGTACAAGAAGCCTTCTCGTATAGGCATTGTCAATGCTAATTGTTCTTCTTCTTCTTCTTCACCTGCACCACAAGCTGTGGATGATGAGTTGCGCTCTAAATTGGCAGAAATGGAGCAAAGACTACTAGATAGTGAAAGGCAACGGTTGGAAGACCGTGAGAATGTGAAGAAATTACAGGAAATTGTGGCAAAGATTTGGAGGGATAAGGATCAAGGAAGTGGCTCCTCCCAAGGGGCGGATTAGTCTCATGGTTTGTTAAGTTTGTGAACATATTACTAATTAAATACTTTAGTTTTTATTTGTGTTGGATGCTTAATGATGAAACATGTATGTAGAATTGTTTAATTGGCCGTGGTGGCTTTGTTTTATGTTAAACAGGTGGTTTTTGGTTGCTTTGTAGTGAATTTCTAATGTTTTTATTTAACAGGATTAATATAGTTAGAGACGGAATTCGGTCTATAACCAAACAAAAAAAAATTAATTATTTTACTAGAGAGGGAATTCCGTCTCTAAACAACAAAAATAATTTTTAAATTTTTTACTGGAGAGAAAATTCTGTCTTTAAACAATAAAAATAATATATACATTTCATGTTGGAGAGGGATTTAATTAATTCCCTCTCCAAGCATTAAATTAATTAATTTGGAGACGGAATTCCCTCTCCAAGCAAATTAATTTAATGCTTGGAGACGGAATTCCATCTCCAAATGCAAAAGTCACTAGCGCATTGACACATTCTTGGAGACGGAATTGAATGTGTCAGTGCGCCAGTGACTTTTTCATTTGGAGACGGAATTCCATCTCCATGTTGGCCAACGACGCGCTTTTTCGCGAAGGACGCGCAGAGACGGAATTCCGTCTCCAAACACCTTTTAGAGAGGGAATTCTGTCTCCAAACTGTGACGCAAAACTGATAATTTCTAGTAGTAGTCGTGGAAATTCGTCTGGGGCTGTTGGCTATGGGTGTGCATTGAGTTTCTTTTCTTTTTTAGGTTTTGTATTTTTAAATAATGTTATAGATATAGATAGATTATGGAGTACTTTCACCTTAAATAATTCACTTATAATTTTGTTTGGTTCCAGTTTTAACTGTTTCCACAATTACTCATATGTAATGTTGAGTATATGATGTTTTGATGATAATAAATGAAATGTACTTGTTACATTGAATTAATTAAGACCTTATTTGTGGAACTAGTTTTTCTTGAATTATTGGTAAGTTGGTGAATATAATCTAATTGCTAGTTTTTGTGAAATTACTGTATGGCTGACTTATGGATTAAGCTAAGTATTCTTGATAAGATTCTTTAACTATTTGATTATCTGCAGGATTTGGAGGATGAAGTAAAGTTGGAGTAGAACTCTATGAAATCCAATATGATAAGGAAAAGGGATTACAATTAAAGCTATATGGTTATCCCTAATATACTTGGACTTTATTTTACTTGTAAGGTCTTTATCTATAAAAGAAGTCCTCGTACATATTGAGAGAAAGCGTCCAAACACTTCAGCACAAAAAGAGATATTGAGCGTACAAGAGAGAAAAATTCTGAAGCAGTTGGAACGGGCGTTGGAACAGTCTGGATAAGTGTTTCATCAAGTCATTTAGAATTGTTCGAGTCCAGTTCTTAGTTCATATATAAGGCACTTAAATTGTAATCTCGGTCAGCTTTTTAGAAGCACTTTTTGAGGTTGTAATCTGGAGTTAAAATCCTATTGGGTAAAGAGCTTAGAGTTAAGTTCTTTGTGTTCCAAGCAAGGGTAGTTTGGAAGGGTAGCAACAGTCTAGGATTGTTGTGTAAGGGCTTAGAGTTAGGTCCTTGGGGTTACCTTTGTAATCCGAGTTTAGCTCGTTTGTTTAGTGGATTGGTTGAAATTCCCACAGGGGTGTGGGTCGTGATTTTTTACACCTTTGAGCCAGGGTGTTTTCCACGTTAAAATCGTGTGTGCCTTGTCTACTTTTCTCTTTACTACTTTGTTAATTTATTGTTTGAACACCCGTTAGAACAGCTTCAAGTAAGCTATTCCAACAAGTCAAGAAACTTAGATTAAATTTTAAAAAGAGGCAAAATTGTTAATGACCCAATTCACCCCCCCCCCCTGTGTCGAGTGTACTCTAAACTAACAATTAGTATCAGAGCAAGTGTCTCATATCTAGGCTAACACCTTTGAGAGATCCTTAAAATGAGTGCACTAATAGGACTACTAGAGGGTCAATCTATCACTAGACCTCCATTATTTGACGGTCAAAATTATAAGTGGTGGAAAGCTCGCATGGAGATCTTCTTACAAGCAGAAGACTATCAGTTATGGAAAATCATCACTGAAGGACCCATGGTTCCTATCAAAACTGATAGTACAAGCACAGAGGTTCCAAAATCTAAAGTTGAATTTAATCAAGATGATCTCAAAATGCTCAGTAAGAATGCTAAGGCGATCAAAATACTTTGTTTTGGTCATGGACTTAATGAGTTCAACCGAATCTCTGAATGTGCCACTGCAAAAGAAATTTGGGATTCTCTAAAGTCAACTCATGAAGGTAATCTGCATACTTGTGAAATTGGGAAGAATGCTCTAGTTGAGGATGAACCAATGATGGAACGTTCTAGAGGCTGTTCCAAGAGGCAGCAGAAATTATCCAATAAAGGTTTCAAGAAATCCATGATTGCGCCCTTGGAAGACTCTTTGACTAGTGAAGAATCAGAAGGTGAAGATGAAAGTGATGTATTTGCTTTAATGACCAAAAGTGACTCTGAATCAGATGATGAATCCTCAGAGGCAATGCTCACTCAACTTAAAGAAAAAGTTCATTATTTATCCAAAAGTAAAGTAGTTGATCTTTTACTTTCTTTAGCGGATGAATTTCAAAATGTGAGTGCTGAGAAAAATGATTTAGCTACTGTAGTATCAAGTTTGAAATCTGATTGCAAATATTCGCAAAGAAACAAAACCAAACTTGAAAAGGCTAATAAGGCACTCAAAGAAGAAATATGTAAATTGGATGGAACTGTTTCATCTATGAACGCTGAAATTTATAAACTTAAGAAATCCTTATCTGTGAGCAAGAGTCAAGTAAAGACTTATCAAGTAAGTCTTGAATCTGATCTGAATACTTTGAAAGGGGAGTTGACTCATGAAATTGAAAAGAATAAAGAGCTTCAAGCATATTTGAAAAATGTGAGCAATGAACTTGCTATGATCAAAAAGTGGAACAAGTCCAATGAAGCTTTAAATTGGCTAACTGAACATCAAAGTAGGAGTCGTAGCGGTCTGGGTTATAGAAGTGATCAGGTTAAATGTAATATCAATAGAAAAAATGTTAATTTGCCTGATTATCGCTTATGTACTCATTGTGGACACACTGGTCACTACAGGTATGAATGTTTAGCTAGAATCAAGGCTCTTGAAAAAATTAAAAATATTGTTAGATGGGTTAGAAAAGATATGATGTTTCCTGTTTCTCAAGGAAAGGGACACAAAAAGGTTTGGGTTCCTAAGTCTAACACTTAATCTAGTTTTGCAGGCTAAGGTGAGAGGGAGCAACCAATTATGTTACTTGGTTAATGGTTGCTTGAAGCTTATTATTGGAGTAAAATAAAATTCCTCTCACTAACGACCTTCAATGAAGGAAGTGTGGCGTTTGATATAGGTAAGAAAGGTAAGCCGCTCTTCCATTCTTTATTGGTTGAAGTTTTAAAAATTAAATTGTTTCATATTTCACAATCATGTGACCATAGGAACAAAGTTGATTTTCTTAGTTGTTGCAAAATTGTGAATGACTATATTTTGAGAAGTTGTACAACTGATTTTCTTATGCTTTAGCTGAAAAGAGTGTGTAGGATAATGCTTTCAGATTAGTCTTTGTCGAACTTTAAGTGAGGAGGATGCCACGAATGTCCAACACGAAGCAACATGTCTTGGAACAGGTTCTTTTGAACCTGGACATATTCTGGAACAATCAGAGGGAAGAACAAATGGAACAACACTTGCTGAAACAGTTCCAACCCCTGTTCCAATGAAGGATCCTCATACATCAACTCTCAACTAGACCTTGCAAGCATAGAACTCACATCCTCTTGACATCAGCTGGTATGACTTTGATTTTTAGACATGTTGATGTTGTTTTTGTTGAGTTCTTGGCTGACAATGTAGAACTAAAGATGTAATTTTTTCTTAGCTCTTGTTTAGTATTTTGGGTAAAAAGCTGCTAGCATTTTTACTAAAGCATTAAGTGATGGACATCTGGAGGTAAATAAATTGAATCTTGACATGATTATATTTACTTGGTGCATAGTGTATTGCTTTTTCCCCAATGATTGGCTAGGAGGTGTCATTCGATCTCTATCAATGCATAAATATTTTTTTCAAGAAAAAAAAAAAGGGTGTCTAACTCAATTCTTGTGCGATCACATGCATGCTCTCATGTCATGAGTTCATTAATTTTCTCGTTGAGATCTAATGATATTGCTCTTATTCTCTTTGATTGATTCACAATTTTTAAAGCATGAAATAGAGGATAAATGAGTTTTAAACTGTTCTTGATATGTACCTCCAAAATATGGCTTGTGTACATAACCAGCCCATATCCACTTTTGTTAAAAGTTTTCATCACTTAAAAAAAATATTGAGCATGCTCACTACAAGAGGTTACAAATCAACAAAAAAGTACATGGAAGTTTAAAGTCCTAAACAAGTGAAATCAATTACACGCCTTCAGCAGCACGAAATATGATGACATTGAACAAAAGCTTGGACCTGTTAACCAGTTCAAAGACACAAACATCACCTACTTTTATATTATTGTCCAGCACAAACTCCTTCCAACCGGAACCAAACTTCGTGTTATGTTTTCCAATGGTGCATTTTACAGCCCATGATCTCTTGCTTGAAACTTGTAGTACCAGATCACTATGTCTAGTGGGAAAGAACTTCCTAGCTATTGACAGCGTTATGGACTGTCGAAATATTCAAAAATTAATAGTGATTCTTAGTCAAGGTGTAGCATTAATTACCAAAATATTCAGCTTCATGAGGTATTCAAGAATAACTATCTTACCAATTGCATCTGGCACCCTGCTAGAGATACATATGATGGTTGCATAAATCGTATGAAGAATGGATTTTCAGATGTAAAAGCTTCTGCTTTTTGATAGGCCAAAACCATGTCTTGTGCCACTACTGTGCCTGTACAAGAAGAGTCAAATTGTTGCACGTGCTTCCCAGTGCATTCACTGAGTTCTTCTGCAGAAATTCAAGCCAACACGACCACATTGGTATGATCAAAAAAGTACCTTTAATAGTTTCTAAAACTTGAAGCTATGATCTTTCTATATACACCAGAATACTTCATATTATAGTAGCAGTAAGGCATTCAATCAGCTTTAACTATTGAAGCGA
Source organism: Petunia axillaris subsp. axillaris (assembly GCA_029990575.1). Classification (NCBI taxonomy): domain Eukaryota; kingdom Viridiplantae; phylum Streptophyta; class Magnoliopsida; order Solanales; family Solanaceae; genus Petunia; species Petunia axillaris. The sequence goes on from JARKNS010000007.1 coordinate 40,881,006, forward strand.
GACCATCTGAATCTCCTCTCTGATGCTTTTCAAGATTCATTTTCTTGATGTGTACTTTAGGCTCAGAGCATGAAACTGCATCTACCCCTGGTGATTCTGCATCTACCTTATCCATTGGTGTGCTCCCAACTGCGCGAAATATGGTGACATCTAAAAAAGGATGAGTGCCCTTAATCACTTCGAAGACACAAACATCACCTACATTTAACTTATTATCCAACACAAACGCCTTCCAACCAGAAAGAAATTTAGCATCTGATGATCGCTAAGAGCATTTGACAGACCAAGATCGCCCTGCCTGGAACACGAAGTATTAATTTGCTACAGTTCTCCCCCAAATATTTCCTAATAAAGTTGAGCCTTATGGACTGCCAAAAGACATGAACTTATTAAATTAGTCCAACATCATGTTGGGATCGAAATAACATGGTGCATGCGGAAGCTAACAAAGCAAACTTTGGATGACAATAAAGAAAGCATAAAAGAAATATATCAAAAATTTTATTAAAAGTGATTTGATCATTGACCTACATAATATGGGAAGAAAAAGTCTACCCTAAATAAAATTCTACTAATGACTACATTGTGGATGATTTTGATGGTTTGTTATTGGGAAGAAAAGGCCTCAAATTATAGATGTTCAACACTTCTCCTTTAAGTAATGGATAAGCCCTATTGTTAGTTTAGAGTACACTCGACACAAGAGGGGGGTGAATTGGGTCGTTAACGATTTTGCCTCTTTTTAAACTTTAAACTAAGTTAGAACAGCTCACTTGGAACAGTTCCTACGGGTGTTCCAACTGCAGTTTAAGGACGCAATTAAAGAGCAAAAATAGATAAGGCACACGCGATTTTAACGTGGAAAACACCCTGGCTCAAAGGTGTAAAAAAACCACGACCCACACCCCTGTGGGAATTTCAACCAATCCACTAAACTCACGAGCCAAAATCGGATTACAAAGGTAACTCCAAAGACCTAACTCTAAGCCTTTACACAACAATCCTAGACTGTTGCTACCCTTCCAAACTACCCTAGCTTGGACTACAAAGAACTTAACTCTAAGCTCTTTACCCAATTGGATTTTAACTCCAGATTACAACCTCAAAAAGTGCTTCTAAAAAGCTGAACGAGATTACAATTTAAGTGCCTAATACATGAACTAAGAACTGGACTCAAACTATTTTAAATGACTTGATGAAACACTTGTCCAGACTGTTCCAACGCCCATTCCAACAGCTTCAGATATTTTCTCTCTTGAATGCTCAGACTCTCTTTTTACTGAAGTGTTTTTGGACGCTTTTTTCAACCTGCATGAAACTGTATTTATAGAGATATATACCTGACAATAGAATATACAATCCAACAAAGTTAGGGATAAAAATATACAGCTCATAGTTTAATCCCTTCCTTATCTAATAAGAAGATTTCCTACAATCCTATTACAACTCAAATTCCTTAGCCAAGTCCTGTAGAAATCAAATCACTAAGGAATCTTATCAACAACACTATGGCTAATCCATAATCCAGCCATACAAATAACACCAAAATTAATTAATCTATTTCACACATTTTTCTTGAAATATCATTATTTACAAATTGCTATTTTTTCAAGAAAATTAATTCCACAAATAATGCCTCAATTAATTTCAATGTAACAAGTACATTTTATTTGTTGTCATGAAAACATCATATACTCAACAAATTCCCCCTTTTTGATTTTGACAAACAAAATGTGCTTGTTTCACTTTAATAATAACAACAACCTTACTTAAGTCAGTTAAGGACCTAAAACAAGGAATTTATTTATCTAAACATGACACAATATTTCTTCCCCCTTTTTGCCAAACTCATTTATTACCAAAAGCACATACAAGTATGGGACAATGAGACAAAACTAAAGTGGAATATTTATCAGTGATATACATAACCTAAGCACAAGCACATATTACTCTTTCCCCTTTTGGCATCATCGAAAAGCATCAACTACTGTAAAAAATCAACAATGCAAAAAATATGGATAATCAAGTATGTCACACCCATCGCCACTGGGGCAGCAACTCATGTAAGCATAAGCATAAATTTCTCAAGTATTGATACTAAATGATATTGGTCATCCTGGTTGAAATCACAATTCATCAAAACAATCCACAAAGGACAAAGCCAAATCTGTACCAGTTAAGCTTTCAAGCCCAAAAATAAAATGCTTAATGCATAACCTTGTTCATAGGATTTAAAACAAGAATATAAGGTTAAGGAACAAGGCATTGAACAGGTTCCAGACTGGGCTTAAATGAGTGTGAGGTTAAGGAAATAGTTAAGAGTTTCTAGTGGTGTTTGGCTTATTTTTCCCTCTTACTTTCAGTTTTTTCTCAATTCTGAATACATAGGATATCAAAATTTCATTCTCCTCCATAAGAATAGCCAACCAATTCTCTAAAATATTAATTTGAACATTCACATTAGAGATGGCTATTAGATCACTAGTAGAACCAGGTCCACCACCTGTTCCATCTTCTTAGCAGATCATGATCTTGACAATAGATCTATGACATTTGTCTTAAAATAATTTTTCATCAAACATCTCCTCCACATAATAAAATTACAACACTCATCAAAGCACACATTTTTTTCTTTTTTTTTTTTTCCCTTCAACCTTAGGCTACTTCACATTTATCCAAATAAGATTGTCTCCTATTATTTTCAGATTTGCAACTTTATCTTTGGAAATTCTTCAAGGTCAAACCAAAGGGAGTGCGGAGGTATAAATGAAAGAATCAATTTTTTAAGGGATGATAACTTTTAACAAAAAGTGGATATGGGCTGGTTATGAGAAATTGTAATGAACAATTATATGCACAAGCCATATTTTGGAGGTACAGATCTAGGAACAGTTTAAAACTCATTTATCCTCTATTTCATGCTTTAAAAACTGTGAATCAATCAAAGAAAATAAGGGCAATATCATTAGATCTCAACGAAAAAAATAATGAACTCATGACATGAGAACATGCATGTTACAACACAAGAGTTGAGTTAGACACATTTAAAAAAAAAATATTTATGCATTGATAGAGATCGAATGACACCTCCTAGCCAATCACTGGGGAAAAGGCAATACACCATTCACTCAAGTAAATATAATCATGTCAAGATCCAATTTATTTTCCTCAAGATGTCCATCACTTAGTGCTTTAGTAAAAATGCTAGCAACTTTTTACCCAAAATACTAAACAAGAGATAAAAAGAATGACATACCTATAGTGCAACATTGGTCAAACAACATAACCAACATCAACGTGCCTAAAAATCAAATTTATACCTGTTGAAATTAAGATGATGTGAGTTTTTTGTGAGTTGATGGGTGAGATCCTTATTTTAATCTTTCAGCTCAGGATCTGGAACATGGCTTCGAACTGTTTCAACAAGTTTTGTTCCACTTTTTCTTCCCGCTAATTGTTCCAAATTGTGCCCAGATTTAGAGCGACCTGTTCCAAGACCTGTTCCTTCGGGCTGGACATTTGTGGGATCCTTTTCAGTTAAAGCTTGAGTAAGACCAATTTGAAAAGAATATTCTTTTCAGCTAAAGTATTAGAAGTATCACTTGAACAACTTTTCAAAATATTACCATTCACAATTTTGCAACAACTATGAAAATTAACTTTGTTCCTATGGTCACATGATTGTGAAATATGCAACAATTTAATTTTAAAACTTTAACCAATAAAGAATGGAAGAGTGACTTACCTTTCTCGCCTATATCAAAGATTTACCTTTCTTACCTTCACCAAATGCCACACTTCATTCATTGAAGGCTGTCAGTGAGAAGAATTTTATTTTACTCCAATAATTAGCTTCGAGCAACCAGTAACCAAGTAACATAATTGGTTGCTCCCTCTCACCTTAGCCTGCAAAACTAGATTAAGTGTTAGACTTAGGAACCCAAACCTTTTTGGGTCCCTTTCCTTGAGAAACCGGAAACATCACATCTTTTCTAACCCATCTAACAGTATTTCCAATTTTTTCAAGAGCCTTGATTCTAGCTAAACATTCATACCTGTAGTGACCAGTGTGTCCACAATGAGTACATAAGCGATATTCAGGTAAATTAACATATTTCCTATTTGTATCCCATTTAACCTGATCACTTTTGTAACCCAGACCACTACGACTCCTACTTTGGTGTTCAGTTAACCAATTTAAAGCCTCATTGGACTTGTTCCACCTTTTGATCATCGCAAGTTCATTGCTCACAATTTTTAAATATTCTTGAAGCTCTTTATTCTTTTCAATTTCATGACTCAACTGCCCTATCAAAGTATTCATATCAGATTCAAAACTTACTTGTGCTCACTTGACTCTTGCTCACAGATAGAGATTTCTTAAGTTCATAAATTTCAGCATTCATAGATGAAACAGTTCCATCCAATTTACATATTTCCTCTTTGAGTGCCTTATTAGCCTTTTCAAGTTCGGTTTTCTTTTTTTTGCAAACATTTGCAATCAGATTTCAAACTTGATACTACATTAGCTAAATCATTTCTCTCAGCACTCACATTTTGAAATTCATCCATTAAAGAAAGCAAAAGATCAACTACTTTACTTTTGGATAAATAATGAACTTTTTCTTTAAGTTGAGTGAGCATTACCTCTGAGGATTCATCATCTGATTCGGAGTCACTTTTGGCCATTAAAGCAAATACATCACTTTCATCTTCACCTTCTGATTCTTCACTAGTCAAAGAGTCTTCCAAGGATGCAATCATGGATTTCTTGAAACCTTTATTGGATAATTTATGCTGCCTCTTGGAACAGCCTCTGGAGCGTTCCATCATTGGTTCATCCTCAACTAAAGCATTCTTCCCAATTTCACAAGTATGCATATTACCTTCATGAGTTGACTTTAGAGAATCCCAAATTTTTTTTGCAGTGGCACATTCAGAGATTCGGTTGAACTCATTAAGTCCAAGACCAAAAAAAAGTAATCGCCTTTGCATTCTTACTAAGCATTTTGAGATCATCTTGATTAAATTCATCTTTAGATTTTGGAACCTTTGTACCTGTACTATCAGTTTTGGTAGGAACTATGGGTCCTTCAGTAATTATTTTCCATAACTGATAGTCTTCTGCTTGTAAGAATATCTCCATGCGAGCTTTCCACCACTTATAATTTTGACCATCAAACAATGGGGGCTTAGTGATGGATTGACCCTCTAGTAGTCCTATTGGTGCACTCATTTTAAGGATCTCTCAAAGGTGTTAGCCTAGTTATGAGACACCTGCTCTGATACCAATTGTTAGTTTAGAGTACACTCGACACAAGAGGGGGTGAATTGGGTCGTTAACGATTTTACCTCTTTTTAAACTTTAAACTAAGTTAGAACAGCTCACTTAGAATAGTTCCTACGGGTGCTCCAATTGCAGTTTAAGGACGCAATTAAAGAGCAAAAATAGATAAGGCACACGTGATTTTAAAGTGGAAAACACCCTGGCTCAAAGGTGTAAAAAATCACGACCCACACCCCTGTGGGAATTTCAACCAATCCACTAAACTCACGAGCCAAAACCGGATTACAAAGGTAACCCCAAAGACCTAACTCTAAGCCCTTACACAACAATCCTAGACTGTTGCTACCCTTCCAAACTACCCTAGCTTAGAACACAAAGAACTTAACTCTAAGCTCTTTACCTAATTGGATTTTAACTCCAGATTACAACCTCAAAAAGTGCTTCTAAAAAGCTGAACGAGATTACAATTTAAGTGCCTAATACATGAACTAAGAACTAGACTCAAACTATTTTAAATGACTTGATGAAACACTTGTCCAGACTGTTCCAACGCCCGTTCCAACAGCTTCAGATATTTTCTCTCTTGAATGCTCAGACTCTCTTTTTACTGAAGTATTTTTAAACGCTTTTTTCAACCTGTATGAAACTGTATTTATAGAGATATACACCTGACAATAGAATATACAGTCCAACAAAGTTAGGGATAAAAATATACAACTCATAGTTTAATCCCTTCCTTATCAAAATAGAAGATTTCCTACAATCCTATTCCAACTCAAATTCCTTAGCCAAGTCCTGTAGATCTCAAATCACTAAGGAATCTTATCAACAACACTATGGCTAATCCATAATCCAGCCATACAAATAACACCAAAATTAATTAATCCATTTCACACATTTTCCTTGAAATATCATTATTTACAAATTGCTATTTTTTCAAAAAAATTAATTCCACAAATAATGCCTCAATTAATTTCAATGTAACAAGTACATTTTATTTGTTATCATTAAAACATCATATACTTAACACCTATGAAGGAGACATTTCAATTAGACTTCTCTTCCTTCAAGAAAAGAGTCCTAATAGGTATCAAATTCAGGGTAAAATCGTAACAATTCTCCCCTTGGCCTGAATTTTCTGGCAAAGTAAACTTAATCTTTAATTTTTTCTTCACATGATCTTCAACATATGACTGCTGCTTGTTTCCCTGAAAGGAGCCCAACAATGGGTTAAAATAGGAGCATATGCGTTAAAAATAAGCATTTGTTAAAATTGACATCGGTTAAAAGTGGTCCAAACATGAGTTAAAAAGGGTTTACTTTTGAAGATTTACCAGCAGTATTTTTGAAGGTATGGTTGAAAAATTTCTCCACATGTAGTATCACAATTTTTTTTTGGATAAAATTCTTCATTATAATCAAGCAATTGCGGCTATAACTGACCCGCCTTGAACATGCCTTCAATTTCGTTAACCTGACTCATCGAACCATTGGTTGAACATGGCTCTGATACCACTTGTTGGGATCGAAATAACATGGTGTATGCGGAAGCTAACAAAGCAAATTTTGGATGACAATAAAGAAAGCACAAAAGAAATATATCAAAAACTTTATTAAAAGTGATTAGGTCATTGACCTACATCATATGGGAAGAAAAAATCTCCTTTAAATAAAATTCTACTAATGACTACATTGTGGATGATTTTGATGGTTTGTTATTGGAAGAAAATGCCTCAATTTATCTGTTCAAAACTTCTCTTCAATGGATAAGTCCTATGAAGCAGATATATTTCAATTAGAATTCTCTTCCTTCAAGAAAAGAGTCCTAATAGTATCAAATTCAGGGCAAAATCCTAACACATCATGCATCCATGGATTGAAAGATCAGAGGAACAAAATGTCTACAGAACGTATGGTGTGGAGATGCACGAGGGTTGCACAAAAGATACAATGAATGGATTCTTGGATTTAAAAGCTTGTGCTCTTTGATATCCTATAGTCCTCTCTTTTTCCACTACTGTCTTGTTCTTACGGTAAACAATCTTGGATTGTCGTTTGTATATCCTGCTGCTTTCTCCTCTTTCTTCAAAGAGAAATTCAAAATTAATGTAATGATGTATTACTACTAAATTGTCAAATAAATTCTCTTCGTAGCTAGCAAAAACTTTCTTACTCTTGGTCTTTCTAGTGAAAGAAGGTGAAGCCACATCCTCTTGTGCCTCTTCCACCTTGATATATTTAGTTTGAATGTCAAATGAAACATCATCCTCTGCCTCCCATTCTAGTTTCTTTCTTTTGCTGCCATGCCCTGATGGACAACGGCCCAAAATCCTGGCGGCATGCTCAATCTCAGTGCTTCACCATATTCTTCTGAAAGATTAAGCCAATGTTACCTTAATGAAACGATCAATAAGATTAACTAGAACAATGGACGCCATAAATTTTAAGTGTCTGATCGTTTCTAGAGTCCAGAATATATTATGAGAGAACTCAACTTTATCAGTTTTGAGTTGAACCCATGTGGACCTCCTCTCTGCTGCTTTAATTTCTTGATCTGAACGATTGTGGCTCAAGAACATGGAAGAGAATTATTGGAAACCCCTAACACTTCTCCAGCTATCTTATGCATAGATGTGCTCCCACCTGCTGCGAATATGGTGACATCTATCAGTTTAGTGCCCTTAATCACTTCAAATACACAAACGTCACCAACTTTTAACTTATTGTCCTGCACAAATGCCTTCCAAAATATTTTAGCATTAGCTGTACCAATAGCGCATTTGACAGACCAAGACCCCATGCCTGGAACACGAAGTACTAAATCGCCGCAGTTCTCAACGAGATACTTCCTAGCAAATTTCAATGATACAGACTGCCAAAGGAGATGCCCCAGTAAATTGATTTAAAGTTATACAGGATAGAATAAAGTAAGATTAGCTAGAGTACTGCAAAGTCCATAAAGTTTATATAGCTTGTAGCATACCAGATTGAAAGGAGATAATGTTATTTGTCTGCACTTTCGATAATGACCAAAACAGAAATAAGATGAAGTAGAAAAATTCCAAGCCAACAGTATACACTGCCTGTCCTTAAGAAATCTAATCCCCTCACAGTTACCCAAGGTTTGTGAATTAATTTCTCCCAGGATAGAATGGAATTATCCTCACTGTGATAGCGGTAATTCAAATCACAGTGAATAGCGAACTCAAATAATGGTAGCAAATCACACTGACTCAGAACTTACTTTTTGTTTTGAAAACAAATGCAAAAAATAATGAGAGAGAGAGAGTATAAAATTTTTGGATGATCAAAATGAGGCAAAATGCCTCTCTATTTATAGCCACAAGATTTGGAGTGAAAAGGCATGAATGTGTCTTTTGGTGAAATGGTTGTTCATGAAAGGCAGCCTTGAAGGTGGCTGTTCAATGAAAAGGCACCTTTTCATTGGTGAAGTAGCTGTTCATGAAAGGCAGCCTTCAAAGTGGCTGTTCAATGAAAGCACCCTTTCATTTGGAATAACTTTACAGCAGCCCACCTTTGGAATATTTGCATAAATAGTCCACGTTTTAATTTCGTTACGAAACCGGCTCCATATCAAATATTAATATTTATTTCATTTCCCATTCACACCAATTTACCTTCCTTCCAAACCCAACAATCCCCCACATGAATGGGGAATGGCTATATGAAGAAAACATGCAGAAAACTATGTGATTTGCAAGTAAGAATTAATTGCATCTGGATAAGTGGGTTTCCCTTTGAACTTTCCGTAGTGAACATATATCGGATATACTCGGTCAATCGGTAGATTTGATATCTTTGAACCGTCGAACTTTGGTGTATACCTAGACAACATATGTCACACAATTAATCCTTGACCATTTTTGGTTCTCATTGTTGTGTTCGTTTCAGCCATGAACATCGCCTGGTTCATGAGTGCGTAGAGAATTGGCCTTACAGAATTCTCCTTGAAGCGGCTTCCACTTCACACTCACATAGGTGATTTCTAAACGTGTAATCCCGTAGATCTACACTATTTGATAATTCCCGTATCAAACTTAGATAATCATTAAAAAATGTCTTTAACATTTTATCCTTGGTACTGAACATTGTCTTATTACGAGAATGGGTTAAGTTGTTTGACAATGTTGGAGCGGTCGTACATAACTTTGTTTGAGCTCCTTGAACCTAGATCTTGGGATCTCCAGTCTTCTAGGTAGAGTTACCGCCATGACGACTTGTCCTCGGCCATAGTCTCATTCTCTTTGATGACCTCTACTACCTCTCTAGTTAGCCTTTTGTTAGCGGATCCGACACATTATCACTTGACCTTACAATGTCAATATTGATAATCCCCTAGAGAGTAGTAGTCAAATAGTTTTATGTCTTCGTTGTATGTAACGATTTCCCGTTATACATATTGCTCTCAACCCTTCCTATTGACGCTTGACTATTGCAATGTATGCAAACCGCTGTCAACGGCTAGAGCCAAAATTGAATATCTTCCAAAATTTTGGAGCCCTTCAATTTTTCCACTGTTTAATCTAGCATCACTATCAATAGCTAGAAATGGTTGCATTAGTTGTGGCCACAACCTTTTAGTATTTAATATATTTCCCAACCATTTTCGTGTTGCTATTTACTTGATGCCTAAATTTTAGAACCTTCAATCATTATATAAATCCAAATAAATATGGATTTTATAATTATCATTGGTTGGTTCACCGCATAAATCCAACTTGATATGGATTTTATTACCAATACTAATAATTGATTTACCGCTTTATAGACCAATGTATTAATACATCTGGCATGTCTATACAAATGTTATCTTTCAACCGACACATCTTTTCATGAAACAATCACAAAACTTTTAGTGACACCCTTTCATAAAAAGAAATACAACCAGCTTTCTGTAAAAGCACGTGTCCAACCTTCGAACTAGTCGCTCCAAAATAGCGTAAGTTATGAATTCACCAACTACCATATCAATATCCAATAAGAATTCGTGGGGTCTAAAAAATCATAAATTGCCCCCACATTTCAAATATTTCATGTGTCTTTTCTATTATTCATGATAGAAAATACCACCATAATTAATATTTTGATGTCAAAATGAAACATCAAACGTCAAAATACATTCGATTTTGTTTCACTTTCTTCTCAATTTATTGTTCTAATGTGCGCATTTTGGGCACCATGTTAATGGTCAAAGTCTTCACTTTCCAACCTTTGAAAGAGTTGCAATTATCCTTTGTTCACGACTTTGGTCACATCCTTTGGCCAATCAACTTCTTAATTGCCATTTCAAAGTGACCAAGTAACAAAGGGTGCGCCTGTTGCGTCTTTTCTTCCCAGCATGGAACTATCCGGATGCCAATTGATTGCAATCAAACTATTCCAATTTTCCAGTAATTGAGTAATTTCAAACAGCAGGCGCGTTTTTACGTCATTGGGAATTTGAAAATTAACACTTCTCGTAATAGCTGCCGTTGTGCAGGCCTTTTTCCATCCCAATAATGATCACTGTCTTTTGTCCATAGTATGAATCAAAAGAAGTCAAAAGTTTAAGAAATGGAAATAAAGAAAGGAAAACTATGCAAGAAACATGACTGTAATCCCACAATTATGGAGAAGCTCAAGCATTCTAGATGGACTATTTCTATCCACATCTTTGCTTCGAAGGACTCCTCCATGGAATGCAATATCTTTCATAACATATAGTAGTACTAAACCACTAAATTGTTTAGTAAAGATCATTAAAATTTTCCAAGTATTCTGGAACTATTGACATCACTCTCTTCAAACAATATAATGTTTGATTACTTTGCTACATCATTTGCCACGTTAATTAGGAGACAAAGAATGACAAAGTCACATCCTTTGTATTTCCACGATCAGAAGTTGCCACTGTAGGAAATACTTTTTAGGCCCATCAAATGTGCACTGGACAATCAGATGGCTTATTCAAATATTAGTGATACTAAAATGATATCCATATAAAATATTATTCCTTCAATATCACAACATATGATCCTACCTTTCAAGTATTATTGAACACTGCATGTTCATAAATATCTCACTCTTGAAAATAAACATGGTTTCATGAACTATGAAATAACAAATTAACATTCATATCATGATTATCACAATGAATATGAATCATCTGCCCAAAAATATTTATGAAAATAATTTCATAAAAAAGCATAGAGGGTATGTAATAATAGCAAATAAACATTAAGTTGAGTGAGATAATAGGACCCGTTTTGTTGTTGTCAAATTGTTCTAATCTCTCAAATAACGGTGTGGCATAACACAACTTTATCTTTACAAAGTTGTCACAAAGACAGTAGCCCGAACAATTGCAACTTTCGGAACGGAACGTCGCTTCATCTTTGCATTCGATTTGGAAGCAAATTTGATTACACAAGTCGTTCTCTTAATTGCTTTCCAGGAAAAGCTTCCTTGATGTCACCAACTAATTGGCTGTGACTTGTGAAGGAAGTGGTGCCAGTTATCCTTCGATGGACATTACTACTCTTCGTCTATGTCCATTTCAAATAAATAATTTCCAGAAAGAAGCAACATATAGATCATTAGTATTTAGGACCAATCCAGAAGACTATTATTGTTGGCACATAATGACAAAATCCTTGGTTTACATCAATATACTTTCTCCAGTCACAAAGACTACATTCACTGACACTTATAATTTGAAACCACTAGTTTAACGTGTCAACATCAATTGGCGCACGGACATTGCTAAATACGCAACCTTTTAGAAACAGCACATAGCAATTTCCGTGAAATTTTCCTTTGCGCATTGACTTCATACAGCCACTTAAACATTTTTTAATTCTAAACATTATGCACAAAGTATGTACATTCATCCATTTCACTTAAACGAATTGCAAGATACTTTTATTTGTTTTGTGGCAAACCAAAGAAGGCTTCTTATATTCCCACTAGACACCATAAATAAAAATAATAATAATTTATTTTATTTTGGTTTAGGGTACTTCATCATGAAAAATTTCATGATTTTTCCAGATCATGTCACTTTTCTGCGAAACGGTGCAACTCAATTGCGCCACTCGAACACCTCGCAGGTTGAACGTAATGACATACCCACTTCCAAGCTTTGCTTCATGCACATAATTACTGGATGACAACTTGAGTAATCACAGCACCTAATGGATGTATGTCCAATTGCCACCACTTGCACTTAAGTCCACTTTGACGTTACTTCATGAACCAATAATGCAACCTTTCTGGAATGCCAATTGATTCAATCATTCAAGCCAAATTAAATATGGCTATGTTCAATAGCTTAATTCCATGGCGGATTTTTTCTCATCGCAGCGAGAAACATCACAGTTCACTATGAACTTTTGTTTTTTTTTTCTTTGTTGGAGTATGAGACAACCATCTCTAATAAAACGGCGAAGTTTTTAATCTTCAAACCAATTTAATACAACGGTGAAGTTTTTAATCTTCAAACCAATTTAATGTACAGTGAAGTTTTTATATCTTCAAACTGCAAATAACAATATAAATAATTTCAATAATCCGGAAGTTTTTAATCTTCTGAACGGATTAAACACACAATAATTTTAATAATCCGTTGAAGTATTTAAATCTTCAAAACGGAATATTAAATTTGGAGTAGAAAATCTTTTCAGATTTTAGTCTCCACAACAGTCTATTATCGATTAGCAGACCAAAATACAAATTAGATTTCATAAGATTGTTATTTGTCTGCACTTTCGATAATGACCAAAACATAAATAAGATGAAGTAGAAAAATTCCAAGCCAACAGTATACACTGCCTGTCCTTAAGAAATCTAATCCCCTCACAGTTACCCAAGATTTGTGGATTAATTTCTCCCAGGATATAATGGAATTATCCTCACTGTGATAGCGGTAATTCAAATCACAGTGAACAGCGAACTCAAATAATGGTAGCAAATCACACTGACTCAGAACTTACTTTTTGTTTTGAAAACAAATGCAAAAAATAATGAGAGAGAGAGTATAAAATTTTTGGATGATCAAAATGAGGCAAAATGCCTCTCTATTTATAGCCACAAGATTTGGAGTGAAAAGGCATGAAGGTGTCTTTTGGTGAAATGGCTGTTCATGAAAGGCAGCCTTCAAGGTGGCTGTTCAATGAAAAGGCACCTTTTCATTGGTGAAGTAGCTGTTCATGAAAGGCAGCCTTCAAAGTGGCTGTTCAATGAAAGCACCCTTTCATTTGGAATAACTTTACAGCAGCCCACCTTTGGAATATTTGCATAAATACTCCACTTTTTAGTTTCGTTACGAAACCGGCTCCATATCAAATATTAATATCAAATATTAATATTTATTTCATTTTCCATTCACACCAATTTACCTTCCTTCCAAACCCAACAGATAAGACATATGACGGTTGCATAAAAGATATAACGAATGGATTCTTAGATTTAAAAGCTTTTGCTCTTTGATATGCTATAGCCCTCTCTTTGTCCATTACTGCCTTGTCCTTATCATGAACAATCTTAGATTTTTGCGTGAGTTTCCTGCAGCCTTCACTGGTTTCTGCAAACAGAACATTAAGATCATGGTGTTAATACTAAATTATCAACGTAACAAGATGACTGATTCTCAATTCAGTTCATAGCCAAATAAGAGCAAATAAAATAATCACTTTGGTCCTTTCTTGTGAAAAACGGTGAATCTACACTTTGCATGTCGACTGAAACATCATACACTGAATCCCCGTCTTGTCTTTTTCTTTTGCTAGATTGTCCTAATGGACAACGGCCTATATTTTCAGCAGAATGCTCCATCATATCTGAAATTTTAGCCCCTTTGTGGCTTTTTGGGATATCCTCTAAAAATGGAACGATTTCGGATTCTGTACGGACCCGCATCAAACATGAAGGGTGCTCGAGTACTCGAACAATATTATATTAAAAATTATTAAAAAAGTTACATAATAAAATTGGCAAGCACTCAATGCACAAAGACACTAACAGCTGCATTGGTTGAGAGGCAAAAATTAAAGTCATGTGCCTGTTGGGTGTAGGGGTTCTATTTTATTCCTCGCTTCTGATTACTCCTTTCTACTTTTTCACTCTACGTTAAAAGGAAGTTGAACAATAGGCACTTTGTAACAAGATGACTCCTCAATTCATTTCACAGCCAAAAGAGCAAATAAAATACTTACTTTGGTCCTTTCTTGTGGAAAAAGGTGAAGTTACATTCTGCATGTCAATTGAAACATCATCCTCTGCATCCTCTAAACTCTCAATAGAATCATCCAATTCTTCTCTTTTTGGCGCACGGAATGTACCATGGACAGCATCATAAGGGTATTCAATTTCTTCTGCACTCAAATCAAATATAGTGACACTAAAACAGGAACGACCATCGTATCCGAACATCAAAATGTTCCCGCAGCTTATCGAGTAATAGTCAGTGAAATCTTGCCATCCTTTGGCTAACCAAATTTGGCTTTCAAAATGAACCACTTCAACTTCCCATACTTCTCCACTAGGAACCTCAAGATATGCAGGGCTTTGCATGTTTTTGCAGTATCTGCTGGCAAAGTCTTCCGGAATACTCTGCATCATCAGAGGTGGATTCAAGATTTATTTATTATGAGTTCAGGGTTCTAAGTTACTATTTGAAAATATTGGTTCAAAAACGTAATATTTATATCTAAGTTTCAGGATTTTCACTCAAGTGCGCGCACACATATATGGTTTAAATGACAAATCATGGGTCCAAGTTTTTAAACTACATAGGATTAAAAATATTTTTTTTCTTGATCATTTATACCATTAGTGAAGCCTTAACCCCCTAATGTAAATACCCGATGCTTTCATAAAATTTTACACCTAAAATTGACTATGAGGTCAAATATTTCATACATCGAAGTTACTAAATGAAATTAATTTCGTTTCACACACACACCCAGCAAATGCATGCATACCACTACCTTCAGTTTAACATACACACACAGAGCATATTTGTGGACATTTTTTCAGAAAATCTGTTAAATTCAATTCCATTCTCACAACTCATGTAGATGCAATAATACGTTGATTCCACTGACCTAGAATCTTGAATCTTGTCTCTGAATCAATATTTAAAATAGAGGTGCCAAATTGGGCGAGGAAGTGTTCTCCTGTGCCCTTTTACCATTTAAATAAATGTAATGACCATTCAAGAATCTCTCTTATATTACTTTTGGAAATCTGCCATGTTATATTTTCAATAATCTACTGTGGAAATGTTATATAATAAAATTACAATTATAAAGGACTATAAAACCAAATATCTCCTAATGAGCTGGTTTGGCTACATTTTGGCGTGTTAAAACAGGTTGAACACATAAACGAGTTTGGTTGTAACCCGCCCAAATTTTGATTTGATCAAGATGGATGGATCAAATTAGACTAAACATTGGGTCATAATCCAACCTACCCAATTCAAATTCATTTTTCATTTGATTGTTTGTTCTTTCATAATTCGCTTAAATATCTTCTTTTTTTTTTTTTTGCGCACTTGCTATCCGTTACTCACATTGGAGCCCGACTAATTGATGTTTGGCATTTTATGCCTATATTTCCTTAATATTTCCGCATGTTTGAGCTTGTTTTGCACTCGTTTGATAGTTTATGAATGTGGTTTTACACTAATTTATGTCGTGCGTGTGTAGGTTGTTACGCAATGGATTTGGAGCTTTTAGGAGCTTGATTGAGCAAGAATTGATTGGATGTTGATTGAAGATTGGATCGAGCACACGAAGGTACGACACGAGCACGCAAAAGAGCAAGAAAACGGAAAAATGGCTGGGCGCCGTAGGGCCTGCGCCGCGCCACCTGACGCGCGCCCTGGCTGGCGCGTTACCTTCCGCGCCGCGGAGCAAAAGTATGCCAAGTTTGGCGTCCTCTGGTTGTCCTCACGCGATCGGGGGCGCGGGGCGCCCGCTATGGCGCCCCTGGAGCGAATTTTGACTTCCTATTTCGTCTAGGATTGGGTCTAACTTATTACTAGGTGTTTGTAAACTCTATAAATACTCTTTTACTTAGTTTTTCATGAGAGGGGAGACTTTGGAGCAAGTTTTGGAGGAGAGGGAAGGAGCCCTAGATGTCTTCTACACAAGTTCTTTCTCTCTTTCTCTTATTCTTCTCTTTAATTCTATAGTTTGTTCGTTCTAGGGTTAGAGTAAATACATGAAGGTTGATGTTTGAAAGTTGATTTCTTCCTATTGATTTACCATTACGGATTGTTTATTCTTTCTTGATCATAATTGTTTGATTATAACGGCCGTATAATTGAACACTATCTACGGTTCTTAGATTGAACTCGACAGAGGGAATTTATGAACGCAAATAAGAAAGAATAGAACTAGTTTGTGAACCCGGGCATCGGGGAACCAATTCGCGGGTAGGATAGACATATACTTGCTTGCCTAGTTTAACCCATTGCAGGATCGTTAATGCGTGCACGTGATTCAACCCATAGACATATAGGGATTGGAGTAGCCTGCATAGACCGTGAAGAATCGAAAGGTTTTCACGGGTACAATTAACCTGTTAGTTAGCAATCTAGGAAATCAAGAAGTAGATTCAACTGGAAAACTCAACTGGATTGTTTGTAACTCTGACCCTGGACCGTTTCTCCATTATTGATAACAACCCATAAATTGCTCTATTACTTGACTTCAGTTAATTGTTTTAATTATTGCATTTAGTTAGTAAAATCTCAACCATTGGAAAAGATCCCTGAATAGTTTCTAAGAAATTGTTTGCTAAGATTCAGTCTGAATAGTCCTCGTAGGAACGATACTCTACTTATCACTTTATTACTTGTCGACCACGTATACTTGCGTGTGCGTTTGGGAGCAACAAGTTTTTGGCGCCGTTGCCGGGGACTAAATTGACTGTTTTCTTTTTGAACAATTTATTATTTTCTATTCAGGTTTAATTTTTTTATTTTATTTTTAGTTTATTATTGTATTACTAGTTTACATGGCATCTTTTAATGAAAGTGGGTTGAGTGATGGTTGCTCAAATTTTATTGATTCTTGTCTACTTTGTGGAGGACATCACTTTTGGGAAAATTGCCCGAGTCTTCCAACCCTGCGAGACTGGTTATGTGAATTTTCTACCACCTTTGATTGGAATTTTTGTAAATTGTGTGGTGGTCGGTGGAATGATTGTCCTAAGTGTCATGCTCCTTCCCCCAATAATTTTGGTGATGATTCTAATGATGTTTGTGAGTTTGACAGGAGCGATAAAGTGCAGGTTGTTAGCGAAACTTGGCTAATGGAGCAAGCCAAACTCTTAGAAGTTTATGGGGATTTCAGGAGTGAACTTGCAAATATGACGAGGCAATTTATAGAAGAGAGGGTTGTGCTCAGGCAAGAGATCGACGAATTTGGCTTGACTATTCACGACTTGGAGGAGAATTTGAGTGATATGGTTGAGGTGTCTGAAGCCCAATTATCAGTTGTCGTGCTTAGTAGAATTGAGATAGAAGAGCTTAGAAGCCAATTTGAGGAGCAAAAAGTGGAATTCCTACCATTCGACCCAATAGCAGTTGATGATGCCAAGGTTGAGGAAATTACATTAGAGTCAAGTGAAGAAATAGAAAACATCATATTTGAGGACTCTAGTGTTTGTGCAAGCGAGGGTGTCAAAAGTAATGCAACTTTAGAATTGAAGCGCATTGGACCTCATTCCAATCATTTTTCAACATTGTGTTTGGATGGTGACATG
This sequence comes from Petunia axillaris subsp. axillaris, assembly GCA_029990575.1. Lineage (NCBI taxonomy): Eukaryota > Viridiplantae > Streptophyta > Magnoliopsida > Solanales > Solanaceae > Petunia > Petunia axillaris. The sequence goes on from JARKNS010000007.1 coordinate 40,899,067, forward strand.
AAAATTGAGCCACCCGAGCCTATGAAGAAACCAAGGGAGGAGGAACAAGGTGCCTATATTTTAGAGTTTGTGATGCCGAGGAGACAAAATGACATCCCTCATTTAAAGGCCAAGAAGTGCAAAATGCGACAATGGTTACTTGGTCCTTTTGTATTTTTGCCACCACCCCAATACCATAGTTGTAAACTTGAGGCAAAGTTGGGGATTCAATTCATTAGTTCAAGGTGGAGACAAAAGTGATGAAGTTGTCTTCGTCGTGCCACGACGTTAACTAAGGCGCTTCTTGGGAAGCAACCCAATTTGCCTGCTTTACTTTTATTTATTTTTATTAGTATTTTTATAGTTGTATATTACTTTGGGTGATTCTTTGAGTTGCAGGTTCATGTAATGTCGAGGCTAAGTGTGGGGTGTCCTCACCCTTGCCCAATATTGATGACCTGATGAGGGAAGTCTGAGTACCTCATACGATATGGAAGCTTGGAGGATGCTAGCACCAAGGACTAGAATCTTCAGGGATGTTTTCTTTACCTTGCACTCTCTTATTTTTAGCACTGAGGACAGTGCTTAGTTTAAGTGTGGGGTGGGGAACTACCTTTTATCTATTTTTGAGGTTAGGGATGCATATACCATAGGATTTTTCTTTTGTCACTTGACTTTATTTTTATTTGTTTCCTGCTTTAATATATGAAAAAAAAAAATTAGAAAACCAATGAAAAATTCCAAAAAGATTTTCCTTTTAGTTTTTATTAGTGGTACATGTCATCCACCCCGTGGTTTTTCTTATGGCCTCGGTTCTTTTCCACGGGGAGGCCTTTGAACCGGGTAGTTTTTTTTTTTTTAGGATTAGGATAGTTAGTTGTAAATGACCCTAGACGTAGGAAAGAGGTAGAATGCTAGGTGCCTTTGATGTGTTTGATACAGGTGGACTTGAATTGATTGCATGTGCTAATTGTGGTGTCCTTGGTTTTAATTTGATGCATGCCTAAAAAAAAACATGGAACGACCCCCTTGAGATGCTTGAGTCCGCTTGTTTGACTTGATTGCTATCCTTTGTGCATGAGTGCTTAAATTTCCACAAGTTGCATTCTAGAAGCTCAGTTGAGAGTTGTTGATGGAACCTTTTTGTGTGGACCATGTGCAATGTGTGTTGTGAGGCATGTTCTTAATTACTCCATGTGCATGTTAATGTCTAGAACTTGCCCCGTGTGTGTGCAAAGCGAAATCCTAGGTTTGCTCTAGTTGGGAAATGATACAAGGCCTTCTTTTGATTTGCCTACCCTTACATATATACCTTGAAAAAAAAATTGTTGTTGTGATTTCTTTGATCCTTTCTATTGGTACCCACACCCCGAGCCTACCCATTTGTTCTAAATTGTCTCTTTTGGCCCTTTACTCCTTAAGCACTTTATTGATATTGTGTTGTTATTTTGGAGTTGTGGTTGGATGTTAGGAGGTTCTTGAGTGGAACTAATAAAGGGGAATACTTGTGAAATTTGTGAAGTAGTGAAAAGCATTGGCAAGGTTGGATGAAATTGAAAAGAAAAAAATATAGCAAAGTTGAAAAGAAAAAAAATTGTGGAAAAAGAAAAAAGAGAAAAAGATATCCCTTCCTTGCTAGTGTGTGCTTAAAAAGAAAATATGCTACTTGTTGAGAAGGTGTATGTGTGATACTTGTTGATTGGGTGGCTTGTTGAGGATTGTGATGATTTAAATTGTGATGTATTAAAGTGCTTAGGGAGGTAGTCACTATTACCCATATGTATCCTACCAACCCCTTAGCCTACATTACGACCTTTCTAAAGTCCTAGTTAATCCCGATTGGAGTGAGCTTACATTAGTGGAGTCCTACACTACGGGCAAGCCTATGGTACGTTGTGTGTGACATGTGAGCCTTTCATGAGAGCGAAAGAATTCATTTGTTATTGCCCCGTTCTATTCATGATACTTGCTTTTGTGTGTGATCTTTGGGGGGCACTCTCTTTCATATTGGTGAGGGCACGTGGTTTGCATGAAGTAGGTAAAGTTGATGGCTTTTGATTGAGTAGATAGGTGTAATTTTGTGGGAGCATGGTTGCATTGAGTTGAGTTTGTGCATTTGAGCTATTTTGGGGTGGTTGTTCTCATATTTTTGGTTGTGGTAAATTGTTGGCATGTTGTGGATCCATAGTAGTCATGTGTGCATTGGTTCAATGATCGGTATCAACCATAGTCATAGGCAGACCTGTTTTACCTAGGATGGGAAGTGAGATGTGACTTGCTCGAGGGCGAGCAAGGGTTCAAGTGTGGGGTGGTGATGTTTGGCATTTTATGCCTATATTTCCTTAATATTTCCGCATGTTTGAGCTTGTTTTGCACTCGTTTGATAGTTTATGAATGTGGTTTTACACTAATTTATGTCGTGCGTGTGTAGGTTGTTACGCAATGGATTTGGAGCTTTTAGGAGCTTGATTGAGCAAGAATTGATTGGATGTTGATTGAAGATTGGATCGAGCACACGAAGGTACGACACGAGCACACAAAAGAGCAAGAAAACGGAAAAATGGCTGGGCGCCGTAGGGCCTGCGCCGCGCCACCTGACGCGCGCCCTGGCTGGCGCGTTACCTTCCGCGCCGCGGAGCAAAAGCATGCCAAGTTTGGCGTCCTCTGGTTGTCCTCACGCGATCGGGGGCGCGGGGCGCCCGCTATGGCGCCTCTGGAGCGAATTTTGACTTCCTATTTCGTCTAGGATTGGGTCTAACTTATTACTAGGTGTTTGTAAACTCTATAAATACTCTTTTACTTAGTTTTTCATGAGAGGGGAGACTTTGGAGCAAGTTTTGGAGGAGAGGGAAGGAGCCCTAGATGTCTTCTACACAAGTTCTTTCTCTCTTTCTCTTATTCTTCTCTTTAATTCTATAGTTTGTTCGTTCTAGGGTTAGAGTAAATACATGAAGGTTGATGTTTGAAAGTTGATTTCTTCCTATTGATTTACCATTACGGATTGTTTATTCTTTCTTGATCATAATTGTTTGATTATAACGGCCGTATAATTGAACACTATCTACGGTTCTTAGATTGAACTCGACAGAGGGAATTTATGAACGCAAATAAGAAAGAATAGAACTAGTTTGTGAACCCGGGCATCGGGGAACCAATTCGCGGGTAGGATAGACATATACTTGCTTGCCTAGTTTAACCCATTGCAGGATCGTTAATGCGTGCACGTGATTCAACCCATAGACATATAGGGATTGGAGTAGCCTGCATAGACCGTGAAGAATCGAAAGGTTTTCACGGGTACAATTAACCTGTTAGTTAGCAATCTAGGAAATCAAGAAGTAGATTCAACTGGAAAACTCAACTGGATTGTTTGTAACTCTGACCCTGGACCGTTTCTCCATTATTGATAACAACCCATAAATTGCTCTATTACTTGACTTCAGTTAATTGTTTTAATTATTGCATTTAGTTAGTAAAATCTCAACCATTGGAAAAGATCTCTGAATAGTTTCTAAGAAATTGTTTGCTAAGATTCAGTCTGAATAGTCCTCGTAGGAACGATACTCTACTTATCACTTTATTACTTGTCGACCACGTATACTTGCGTGTGCGTTTGGGAGCAACACTAATCTGAATTTGCGCCGAGAAGTCCCACATTGGGGTAATGCGCTCGCTACTAAAGATGACTGCATTCACAGGGCTCGAACGCGAAATCTCTGGTTAATGATGGATGAATATTTATCACTCCACCACAACCAATGTTAGTATAATTCGCTAAAATATCAAAATATACTAATGAAAGCTTTTTCTATCTATTATAACTATATCAAATAATCAAACAAACAAAAACTAATTTTTCTATGTTCTGGTACATTTTTGCATGGGTCCATTTTGGCTTTATTTGCGATTCAAACTTTTAGATGAATTAACTTGGCTTGTAACCCAAATGACTCGTTAATGAATATATACCCAGCTCAAGTCGCCTAAGTCTAAGCTAATTTTCATTATATTTGCATGCATGTATTAAATTTGATAACTAAATCAAAGCCTGAGCAATAAAGAAGGAAAGAAATGAAAGTACTTACTAGACGACTGCATTCATGCGGGAAAAGTATTATTTTGTAGAACTTTGGTTGTGGAATGCTAGTAGAAGAATTCCTAAAAGAAGAGCCTTCACCACTTTGCTTGTTTGCCATTACTGATCACTGCCGAATTGAGCACGTCCCCTGTGCTTAAATAGTCAACATTCTGAGGGTGGAGAGTTGTAGGTAAATAAAAATACGGCATGGTCATTAATAGCTTACTTGATTAATCAAAGGATCGAGACAAATTAATTGCTTATTATAAGTGGCTTCGGCTCTTTGGGTGAGAAATACTCCCAAATTAAGGATTTTTTTACATAAAAGTACAAGTTTTAGAGCTTGATTACTAAACATAGCAATATTTTAGTAAAATTACCCTATATAGAGGAAAAAACAAGATAATTACAAACATAGCAAAAACATAGCAATATTTTTCCATAATATACCAAACCCTTACATTCTTCCTTCTATTTTCCCCACTATCACTTTTGCTCCTCCCATTTTCCTTATTTCACTTTTCTTCTCACCATTTCCCCCCAATTTCACTTTTACTCCTCTCATTTTCCCCAATTTCACTTTTCCTCATCCATCCTCAATGTATCTTGTTGAATCTCACTATTTCTACATCGTATCAACTGTTTCTGCACCGTATCAACTGTTTCTGCACCGTATCAACTGTTTCTGCAGCATTGTATCTAACTGTTTCTGTATCGTTTTGGTTCATTTCAGCATTGTATCTAACTGTGTTAAACTATATCAACTCCCATTTCAGATTGTATCAGACTATTTTAAACTGTATCAACTCCCGTTTCAGACCGTATCAGACTGTTTCAGACCTTATCATAGTGTTTCCACGGTGTTTCAGACTGTATCAGACTGTTTTAAACTGTATCGAGTCTCGTTTCAGGCTGTATCAACTCTGTTTCAGACTGTTTTAAACTGTATCAAGTATTGTTTCAGACTGTATCAACTCCCGTTTTAGACCGTATCAGACTATTTCAACAGTTATTTCAGATTGTTTCAATGTCGTTTCAGACAGTATCATACTGTTTCAACATCGTTTCAGATGTATCAAACTGCTGCAACAATTGTTTCAATGTTTCAACGATGTTTCAAACTGTATCATATTGTTTCAACGCCATCAGTCGCGAGCAATAGAAAATAAGAGTTCAAATTTATTAAACCACTATAACAAATTTGTACAAACAGGAACAAAAACAGAACGAATCTGAAGAAGCATGAATAGAGACAGAACAAATCTGAACAAACATGAACAGAAACGAAACAGAAACTAAAGAAACATTAGCAGAAACGGAAAAAAAATAGAAACAATTCTTGTGGGTGATCGCTACTGCTAATAACTCCGGTGAAGTCCAATCAGATCCTGGAGATTGAAGAGATGAGTATCAAATGGCCTAAATCATCATGAAATCATGACATAAAATCTTCAAATCAGGATTTTTCGGTACCAAATTTGATGAGGACTACTGATGTTCAGTCCCCTATTCAATTTATGGGATTTCTCATTTCTTGTACGAGGAATGGGTCGGGTAACCGGGTCTGGGGGAGTTGTACGAGGTGAACTGGAATGGGATTGGGTCGCTGGATGATTTGGAATGGATAGGAAAGGGACATTACGAGAGGCTGGCGGTGACTGTAGTTGGCGACGGCGGAGAGACGACAGCGGCGTATCGTGCATAGGAACTTTGGGGAAGGGAGGTTGAAGAAATGTGGAGTTGTGGGTTTGGATCTAAGAGAATGTAATGGGGGTGGTGGCTGGTTTTTTTTGGAGGAAGTGGAGAAAGTGATTTAGGGTTTTTAGGAACGTAGGTGTAAGTGTAATCGTAAAAACTAAAAATGTGCTAAAAAAATATTGCTATGACTTATAATTTGACAAATATTGCTATTTTTTTGTAATTTAGAGTGTAATTTTATATATATGTGTGAAAATCCAAATCTTTAAATAGTTAAAAGAGACTCAAATTTCAAAAAATAGGTGAGAAAGACACTTTTAACATTAGTACTAATAACTAACATTTTAAAAGCTCCTAATTTTTTTTATTTACACAAAGCCCCCTCTCATCTCCCCTTCCCTAAGTCCCCACCCCCCATTGGCCCCCACCCCATCAGCCCCCACCCCCATCGACCCCCTGCCCATCCACCACTCTACCACCACCCTCCACCACATACCACTACCTTCTACTACCCTCCACCACTCACCGCTACCTTCTACCACCCTCCACCACTCACCGCCACCTCCTACCACCCTCCACCACTACTCCACCGCCCTCCACCACTCTAATAAAAGGATGTGTGCACATCAGTCGAGATGTGTATACATAAGAACATGAAAAAGAATTAAACGAGGACGAAAAAGAAGAAAAAGGAGAAGAACGAAGAAAAAATAAAATAGATACGAAAAAGAAGAAAGAAAAATAACATAGATAGTGATGAAATGGAAATTGAAAAGAAATTTAGAAGAAAGAAGGAAAAGGAAGAAAAAAAAAGAGGGAGAAAGAAGAGAAGAGAGAGAAATAAAATTTGAAATGATTTAAATAGGGGGAGAGAGTGTAAAAGTCACTGAGAAAATGAAATATTTGATTTTTAAAAAAAAAAATTGGGCGCTTTTTTTAATATGAAGACTTTTTATTATACCCACAAGTTCTTAAACAATACACTTCAACTCTCACTTAAATTAATTACCTTTTGACTTGGTCTTGTCCTAAATCCTTCTATTGAGATTTATGGGAACCTTTTGCCCCTTTCTTCACAAGTGGCTTTTGGCTTTGTGATTTCCTGACATGTTTCACTGAACAACTATCTTAATTAAAAAGATAACTACTAAAGTGTTCCAATGATTTGAAACATTGACAAGATTTTTAAGGGACACTTCAAAGTTGATTAAATGTTTACGTGGAAGACACATAGTTTATATTCAGTCGTATAAATGATGATAAGACTTTTAAAGTCATGTAAATGATGATAAGACATTTACAACACTAAGTGAAAGTTGGTTAAATATTTCCGTGAAAGACACATTGATTATCCAGGCATATAAACGATGTTAAAATATTTATAGTGGACTGTAGGTAAATATTTACGTGAATAGTACATGCTGTCCCAGGGTGGTTTTTGACAACCAAAACCTGCCGAGGTTTGCCCCGTGCGGCGGCTACGCACCCTTGCAAGGCCCAACCTTCCCAACACTTAGTTTATTAAATATGATCATTTGATCTCGTTTTAAGATTTGGAACAAATTAAGACAGCAAGCAATAAGTAAAAGGAACACAACGACATACGGGAAACCAATTTCCAATCTTTATACTATCAAGTAAATACAAAGGAATGACCAGCCTTGGCCAAACGTCTCCTTCCCTAAGGAGGACGTTTTATTGTGTTCTTTTTCTACATTTTTCTGTCTTGTCTAAGTTACAATGAATAAAAGACTAATATATACAAAGGGGATCAGCCAAAAGGCTTGTACAAATGGATAGGGGCGAATTCCTATAAAGCAGGCCATGCAGGCCACGTTTTGAGCCAATTCAGCCCACTTTTTGGCCACCTCAGCCACGTTCTTGCCCATGTTTCAGCGCCTAACTTCCGCTCATATGCCCTGCACATGCGTCCAAGCCACAGCCGACTCAGCTCACCTCACACAGCCGACTTTGCCTTGTCGTTCAGCACATCCGGCCCAACTTTGGCCAAGTGCCATGCACCACACTTAGCCAAGCTAATGCTTGCCTTGGCATCACAACACCACGCCATGACACCCTTTGTCCCACAAAGTCGTTTGCCCGCTGTCTCGTTCGTTTGCCACCCGACAACCGAAGTCGTTCCATCATTGCCCACACTTAGACAATCACAAGATACTAGGCTGCCTAGCCGTCGTGCCACCAGACGTTAGACAATCAGCCCACACATGTTCTTGATCTCACCAAGTCACATTTAGCCCGCACTTTCCTAAACGTTCATCAATCATGTTGTTTGCCACCCGTTTTTTTCCATGGCCGAGCCAACATGTCCAAACTCGTGCCAAGGCTGAATCCCAGAAAATCAAGGGTCTAACACATGTCTTGTAATCAGACATGTAAGTATTGATAAAAATTTTAAGGGGCACAGTAGACAATGGGAAAATATTTACGTGAAAGCACTACAAGGTATAGAAATGGCAACAATTTTATGGCAACAACTATAATGTTGTTTCTAAATTTAACGAATGGTAACAATATGAATTTGTTGTTGCCATATCATAAATTTCACCAATGAATTTCTTTTTGTTGTCTGATATTGCCATTCTTGTTGCCATATTATCGGGAGAAATTTTAATATTATTATATCTGAAATAAATTGGCAACAAACAACTATATCACTTTTGTTGGTAAAACTTCTTAATAATTACAACTTTCTTGAATCGTGGCTATAACTTAAAAAGAATAAATTATTTTAGCTTAGCGCCAAAATTTACAAGCGGAAAAAGATCCATCCTCTCATTTTATTTTATTCTTTTTCAGTACAAGCTTACCCATTACCCTGTACTTTCATCTTCTCTTTCAACTTGACATACTCGCTTTCAACTTGCTGCCACAGAGCCCTTTTCTCATCTTTCTCTCTGCGACATACTGCTGATTTCTCTTACCTGGTGAATTTCTCATCTTTCTCGTGTGAATATTTATCTTCCTTTTTCCTAAATTTGTATTTCATTGCACTTTAAATTTTATCCTTGTGTTGGGCTTGGTCCTCTGATTATTGAGGTATATAGTTTTTGATTCACGAGTAAGTGATGTTTGACATCAGGATTTCAAGTTTCTACCTTTGAGTTATATTTGGGACTTTTGATTTACATGATTCCTTTATTGTATTTTTTATTGCTCTGTGATTTTCTAGGGTTTAGATTCTCCACTTTAAACCAATAGTGGCTTCACCATGTAAGAGTAAGTCTTGTCGGCATTCTCATGTGGAATTTGAGATGGTTTGACCTCGAGAGTGTAGCCCATAAGTTCCTTTAACCTATATCAAACCTCTGTACACTGCAATGGCTAGTTTCAGGTACAGCTATGCTAAAAATATTGTCAGTAATTAAAATCTATGGGGATGAACCTATGAAGTAAAATTTTTCTGAAATCTCCAAAGAGTCTCATGATCTGTGATATATTGTTACTGTGTATGTTGCAAGGACTTAATTTTTACACCAATAAACTGTCCACCAACTTCAGTATAGATATTACTATGTTTTATAAGAAATGATTTGAAAGGAAAAGTAACAGACAATTTGTTCCTCCCAAAATTAATGAAGCAGTTCAAGCAAGGTTCCAATTGAACTACATACTCTAATTAGCAACTTACATCTAGATCTCAACAGCTCTATTCTAAGGTGTCTTATGTTAAGAGTTAGATTTGATCTGACTAATCCATGTGTAAATGTCACAAAGTAGAGTATACTTAAAGTCAAGAAATTATTTGCTTACTATGAATCTTACAGTAGATAGGTTATCTCGGAGTTACCTAGTTAGTATTATTATGTTGAATTTGTTTGATGAAACAAGTAATAAAATTATTGGACGTCTTTCAGGTAATTTTAACAATGACGCATATAGTTAATTTTGATTCGAGAAAAGGATCTGATCGAGCCACCTAAATTTTGCGATCTAAACTTATCAGTTGTGGTTATTTTTCTTTCTTAGTAATGTCAGTTAGTTGTTAAGTTTTAAGTTAATTGAATTATATTACGTTTATTTGCAACTTGTAGACTTATTAGCTCTGCACAAGTTCTCTCTATCAACCATACTTAACAAATTAAAATTTATATTTCATTGTAGGTAAGTAGATGATGGATAAAAGTTGGATAAGTATTAGGAATAAGAGGTTACCAGAATACTTAAATGGTATGAAACAGTTTTTGAACTTTGCATATTCCAATCTTGAGGTTGGTGTAAGTATCCAGTGTCCGTGCGCTAACTGTAATAATTGTCTTAAGAAAACACGAGAAGAAGTTGAGGCAGATTTACTTAAATTGGGGATTTAATCCAACCTATGATAGGTAGATTTATCACGGTGAGTCAGATTCTTCTTCGGATTATGAAATCGATTCTATTGAAGCTTCAGACATAGTGAATGATGATGCTGCCACTTTTGAAATATTGAATGACTTGTATCGTGATGTTCACACTGATAACATAAGTCGTTTGAATCTAGATGTGAAGAGTCTAATGCAAAAGCTAAAAGTTTCTATAGTTTATTAAACGATGCAGAACAAAAGCTATACCCAGGTTGTGAAAACTTCTCCAAACTCTTTTTTGTAATGCGTCTTTTTCAAATGAAGTGTCTACATGGCTGGAGTAATAGTTCTTTTGACTCTTTGTTAAAATTATTAGGTGATGCTTTTCCTAAAGAAATATGCTCCCTGATTATATCTATGAAGTCCAAAAAATTATTAAAGATTTGGGTCCAGATTACGTGAAGATAGATGCATGTGTTAATAATTGCATCTTATTCAGAAAATAATATGCTAATCTTGAGCAATGTCCTAGTTGTCTTAAGAAAATCAAATAAGAGAAATAAAAGAATACCTAGAATAATTTTTAGATACTTTCCTTTGATACCAAGATTACAACGGTTGTTCATGACAAAACAAACTGCGGAAGATATGAGATGGCATAAAAATAAGAGAGTTGATGATGGAGTATTAAGGCATTCAGCTGACTCATTAGCGTGGAAATTTTTTGATGAAAAGCATCCAAATTTTTCTTTAGATCCATGTAATGTAAGACTTGAACTCGCTTCAGATGGTTAACCTTTTTGGTTCTATGAGTAATGCCTATAGTATGTGGCCGGTAGTATTGATTTCATATAATCTACCCCCGTGCTATGCTTGAAACAATCTAATCTTTTGTTGTTCTTGCTTATTCCTGGCCCTAAAGGGCCTGGCATGAATATTGATATGTACTTCGAACCCTTGGTTGATGATTTAAAAAGTTTGTGGGAGGTTGGAGTTGAGAATTATGATTCTTCTATGCAACAAAATTTTCAATTGCGTGCTTCTTTGTTATGGACTATTAATGACTTTCCAGCTTATGGTATTTTGTCTGGCTGGAGCACTAAAGATAAATTATCTTGCCCAGTTTGTCATGTACATACTTATTCCATTTACTTGAAACATGGCTGAAAGCATTGCTATATGGGTCATCGTAGATTCTTGGATATAAAATATTCTTATTGTCGGAATAAAAGTTCTTTTGATAACACAAGGGAAGAAAGACTCGTACCAAAAGCATTTTTGGGATGATGTACTTGCATAACTGAATGCTTCATCACAAGGGTCAACTGGTGATAGCAAAAAAAAAAAAAAAAAGGTTCTGAAAGATTTGACAACTAGAAAAAGAAAAGTATATTCTTTGAACTCCCATATTGGAGAACTGTATTGTTAAGACATAATTTGGATGTAATGTATATTGTAAAAAATGTGAGTGAAAGTGTGATAGGAACATTGCTAGATATTGAAGGAAAAACAAAGGACACTCTGAAATCTCGGTTGGACATACAAGAAATGAAAATAAAAAAGCCGCTCCATCCAATAAAAAGTGGGGACAAGTACATACTTCCTCTTGCAAGCTATATAATGTCTAAATCCGAGAAGATTCAGTTTGTCAACTTATCAAGGAAGTCAAGTTTCTTGATATTTATGCTTCTAATATTAGTCATTGTGTCAAAGTTGAGGAAGCTAAAATTTTTGGACTTAAAAATCATGACCACCATGTTCTTTTTCATCGTATTTTACCTCTTATCATCAAAGCAATTTTACCAAAGGATGTGTATGATCCATTAATTGAATTGTCATTATTTTTTACTGAATTGTGCACTAAAGAGTTACGTTTGGAGAAGTTAGATCAACTTGATAAAAGTATATGGATGACAGTTTCTAAATTAGAACGTGTGTTCCTACCAACGTTCTTTGATGTTATGGTTCATTTGACCATTCATTTGGCAAAGGAGGCAATGGTGGGTGGTCCTGTTCAATTTCGATGGATGTACTTCATCGAGAGGTAAGATTCTTGCTCCAGTAATAAACTTTTCAGTAAACCTAATTAAAAAACTGATTATCCTGAATTAGTAGATTTTTGCGCACATTAAAAAATTATGTACGCAACAAAGCTCGTGTGGAAGGATCTATTGTAGAGGGTTATCTTGCAGAAGAGTGCATGGTATTCTGTACCAAATATTTGACTGATATGGAGACAGTTAAATCGTCCGGACAGAAATTATGATACTTCCAGGAGAGATCTCAATGGCCTATCTATTTTTAACAATCATGGCAGGCCACTTAGTGGGGGGTGTTTGGGATAGCTTGAGTAAATCTGAGATTAACCAAGCTCATTTTTATATCCTCCAGAATTGTTAAGAAGTCGGTCCTTGGATAGAGTAAGATGCATTTCACTTAGTTTACATCCTTCGAATACTCTTGGCAACTATGTCAAATATTTTACTGTTTTGTTAAATTACTTCTGAATGCGCAAAATTTACAGTGATTATTTAGAAATTTTAAGAAAGGAGGAATAGAAATGTCGCCAAGAGACATAAGGAGAGGTTTCCTGTGTGGTTTGAAGAAAAGGTAAATTATATTATTCAATAATAATTCAAAATAATTAAGGACAGATAGTAAATTTCTTAAGTAGTATTAATATGAATATTTGTGTGTTGTAATTCAAATACTATAGGTGGTACGATTGAAAGAGAATAGTAATAGTCGAATTACTGATCAATTACTAGATTTGGCAAGAGGTCCTGATTTTCGAGTTTACTATCATAGTGGATATATCTTGAATGGATTTAGATTTCGAAAATGGAATCTAAGCAATGTCTGAAAACACAAAGTAGTGTTGTGGTTGTAAAGAGTGATGAGCATACATAAAATGTTGATTATTTTGGAAAGATAAGAAAAATTATAGAGATCCAATATAATGGAAATAATTTAGTTATATTATTTTAATGTGATTGGTTTGAAGTTCCACCTCAAGGTCGAAGTCAGAGTAGAGGTTACAAAAGGGATGAATAAGGTTTCATATGTGTAGATGTGACACGACTGCATTACAAAAATAATCCTTTCATTTTAGGCTCACAAGCGCAATTTGTATATTATGTTAAACATGGCCAAATGAGAAATGACATGCAGTGATAAGGGTAAGACCACAGAATTTATATGATCTACCTGAAAAGGAAGATGAAATTGAGGTGTATTAGCTAACTGACTTGGACGCTCGGACCGAGCCATAACTCGGGCTAGCTAATCAGCCAGAATAACTAGAGGCACAATACATGCTGCTTCCGGAACATAAATTACTGGGGCAGCATCAGGGACTGGAACAGGAGCTCCCTGAGACCGAACGTCTCCATCCGCGGCAACCTGATAAGCTGCCTAACGAATAATAGGTTCTTGCGGTATCTGCGTCGCCACGATTCTCGTGAAAGCATCGTAGAGCCAAGGGAACCACAAGGCTCTGCTCACTTGCCCATCGCGAGCTCGTACAACTGGGACCTGCGCAACTAGATCGTCAGCACGATCCACAACTCTCGGGGCTTGAGTAGCTCTAGCCCCATGCTAGCCTACTTCGTCCAGAACTCCTACGGTTTGCTGATTTGTCACATGAGGGTTCACGATTACCACGAAAGAATTAACGAAAATACTTTTGCATCCTAGACCGACGCACGATCAGAAAAGAAGGAAGTGAAAATTCCTAAATGCCATTATAGCCTCTCGTAGATAAGTACGGACGACTACGTACCCATCAGCGAGACTCTACTAGACACTGTCTTAGTCTGGATAGAGTCTAAACCGGGCTCTGATACCAACTGACATGACCTAGAATTCGGCTAGGCTGTGCGGGCACCCGACATCCTCCCCTAGACCTGTCGGGCGAACCCTTACCAATTAAATTAGGAAAATAAATTTAATTCAATTCATAAATAAGAACAAGACTTAAAAAAATACAGACATAATGATACCTTTAAGCTGTACAAAAGAAATTACAGCTGATTACCCAACATACTACGTTTAGGGTTATCCAGACTAGACATCTAATAGTACAAAAAAGGGCAGATACCTCCTGAAGGGAGCAAAATACAATTGAAATAGTAAACATAAAACTGGTGGCCATCCGGAATAAAAGCTGGCTTACCCTGACTGCTGAAGTCGTCTTCGCTCCTTCACAACGTGGGAACTCAATCCTGGAGCGAACCTGCCCAAACAAAATAGATAGACAAAAAAACAACAAACAAGGGTGAGTCAAAAGGACTCAATAAGTGGGGCAGACTAGCCACCTCAAAGAATAGGATAGCTAGTCAGGGAGCAGAGAAGCAGATAAACCAAATTCCTCTTATTTAAATTATAAAAAGGCAGAACCAGATAATAACTGGAAAAACGCATGGAACCATAAACTCATAAACAACCAGGGACATAAGATAGACAGAACATATAGGTTTTTAAGTATCCCGAACATAATAATTTCGCGGCGGGCAACCCGTTCCATATGTTCATACTGTCGCGGCATGCAACCCGATCTATATATTCATACTTTCGCGGCGTGCAACCCGATCAATATATTCATATTGTTGCGGCGTACAACCCGATCCATATATAAGTAAAGCATATAAACAAATTAAGGACACTAAATAGCCAGAAACGTATAGGCATACTGAAATATGTCCACAACATGGTATACATGTCGCATACATAAAACACAACACAATATACACACACTAGTCAGTATGCGGTGCAATGAGATGAGATGAATGCGATATGATGCAATGCAGTCACATGTGCCTGATACCTTCACCGGCTCGGGACTCTCATCGATTACCGAGAAGTGTATGCAATATTAACCCTTCATCGGCTCGGGATTCTCATCGATTACCGGGAAGTATATGCAATAATAATCCTTCACCGGCTCGTGACTCTCATCGATTACCGGGAAGTATATGCAATAATGACCTTTCACCAGCTCGGGACTCTCATCAATTACAGGGAAGTTTATGCAATAATGACCCTTCACCGTCTCGGGACTCTCATCGATTACCGGGAAGTGTATGCAATAATGACCCTTCACCGGCTTGGTACTCTCATCGATTATCGGGAAGTGTATGCAATAATGCCCCTTCACCGGCTCGGGACTCTCACCGATTACTGGGAAGTATATGCCAACTTACAGCCAGAGTACAATGCTCAGATCCTCAATGCAGTACAACCAACAACAGGACATAACATATAATATACAACATCTAAAGCTAAGGCCTAATGAGTACGCCTATCGGCAGATACACACGTAAGGAATACGTGGTAGATTATCCACCAGGCCAAGGGCCTCCAAAGAAATGGATACAAATACTTACCTTGTTACCAAGTTAGCACAGGTACTCAACAACTGCTTTGTCCTTTGGATTCATTGCCACACGATCCCACTGTGGTCAATAAGCAGAAAAATATATTACATAAGGCTAAAGGATTCATTCCTTACGTCTTAGGGCAATCCAGTTAGGAACCCGATACACTATTCGCATACGCAATACGCAGGCCAGACCTATGTACAGGGTTTAAGGTCACATAACCAAACACTAAATAAATTATATTTATATATTGCTCATAACTCACTGAGTACGAATATATAATCAATTCCACTATCGGGGTCCAATTGACCCTTTAAACTATCAGTTGAACTTATTAAAAGGATGTCTAATATCCCAATATTTACCGTCAAAATATATTCAAACACACATAATAAACTAAAATAATGCATTAAGATCATTACCTGAATGTTTTGGAGTGAAAATTCTATCTTTTTCCGACTCTTTTCTCATTTTCTGGTATTTTTCTCTTCCTCCCGTCATTTCATTTTCTCTCTCTTTCGTACTGTTCATGTTTTTGTTTATATCCTAGTTCGTCCTTAGCTTAAAACTAAGGACCACCGCCTTCATTTCTTTCTTTTTTTTTCTTTTCTTTTATTTTATTACTTTTATATTTTTTTTTTCGCGACGAAAATTAAAACGGAACTCTACGAAATTCGAAATGATCCCAAATTTTTCAAGCAAGTTGTACAAAATATATGTGACGTAATTGCTAAGGCAAATCTCAAATCGGACTCCCGAAACTCAATATGCAAATTAAATGGAAAAAGGTCAAATTATTTAACTTTCGGCATTTTAGCGGAAACTAGCCTGACAACCTTGAAATTTACTTTCGAAAGTTCAAAAAAATCATAAATAATCATACGAACCGAACGACGTTTTCGGATTTCGAATCGGAGTTCATTCGCCAAAATCAAGCTTGAAAATCTCTTTTTAATATTTATCGACAATAAAAACTGAAATCTTCTTCCAATACGTACCAAACGAGGTCTGATTTAGCTCAAATTTTACAGACAAGTCCTAATGGAACTTACAAATATTTTAAAATTATCGGGACGCCAATCGAAGTCCTAACTTTCAAAACGACTAACCGAGGTCGTTTCAAATAGTTACTTTGAATGTGCAGAAGTTAGGTTCTTTTATGCATTTTCATCCTGAAAATGAAAATAGCTAGTTCTATTTAAATTTTCATTATGCTTGTTTTGCACTTGCATCAATGATGTGTTGGTATTTTGTGCATTTTTACAACTCTTTTCAACTAGTTTTTGTGTCTTAAAGCGTTATGAGTAAATCTTATGTTATTCTCTGTGTTTTAGGTCATTAAATGAAATTGATATACAAAGCTAAAGAAAATGTGACAAGAGCAAAACAAGTGCACTTTGGCTACAAACTGAAGAACATGGAGATAAGGCACCAACAGGATCAGCGCCTCGCCGAATCTGCAGCTCAAGAGGCCAGCTATCCGCCAAAGGAGGAAAGAGTTCAAGCCTTCCAGCCAACTAAAGGGTGGATCGCCGAATGGGATGCTTAAAGTAAGCGGCGACTCCACAGAAGAAGAGGCGAACTCGCCGCTGTTCACAGAACATCTGAAATATCTGCGAAGCTCAAGAATTGTCCGCAAGTACAAGGATGCCCCGCCGAACCTGCATCGCAATTCAAAAGGAAAGATCATTAAAATATGCCATCGGCGAGCTAGCAATTTATTAGGCTACTCGCCGAATATTCGGCGGCTTGTCGTAAAACAAAGCAAAATGGCAAACTTGAAAATATTAGACTAGTTTGAAAACCCATGCCTATAAATAGGCTGTTATGCCTCCGAGAAAATAAACTTTTTTTTTTTAGCTTCGAATATTGTCTTACTCACTTTTGAATATTCTTGGAAGCTAAGGAAGGGTTTCAACTGGGATTTTATCGTAAGGATTTCATTATCTTTAATATATTCTTACATAATTTTTGCCATTTCAACTTCTACAATGTGTATGTTAGACCCTAGTATGAGTAGCTAAACTCATACTGGGGGTTTATTCATGAAAACTTGATTATCTTAGCTTAAATCTTGTACTTAATCTTGTAAAATCAGTAGGTTAACATAAATCTAGTTCTCTATCGTACTTTCTTAACTAGGGTTTAAGGCACGGCCGTACTTGAACATAACCCTACTTTACTTTCATCACCCGAACGGGGTTGAAGGTGTAGGTTAGTGGAGACTAGAAAGAATTTGGGTTACATTGGTTGCAGCCTACCCCATCTAAAGAGCAAGACCTAAAAAGGTCATCCCCACTCGGGTCTTTGAACTAGAGTTTCTAGTACTTTATTATTGACCCTAACAGACTTGATGAGGTAAATCCTCCCTATCCCGAGAGGGTTTTGAGGAATACATTAGAGATCCGACCATTGACGTTACCCATGAGATTTGCGAGGTTGATACAAGTATTTGGTTATGAGAATCTAGTTGGATTGGGTAAACCCCTAGCTCATTCTCATCGTTTACATCAATCATATTTATTTAGTCGTTTTATGTTGGTTGTATTCGTAGTTAAACCAAATCTACTTTTACTCCTTAGGAATATACGGACAATTCTTGTTGGGATCGAAACAACATGGCGTACATGCGGAAGCTAACACACTAAACATTGATAACAATAAATTAGACATCTTAGGGTTTAAAATTGATATTTATATATTGTTGTTTGGTCATGAATTGACCTACATAGGAAGGAGATTAAAAATGTAATACTACTATAAAAGAAAATATCACAACATAAAGTCTCCCCCTAAATATGATTTTCTTTGATGACTACATTGTGGAAGTGTTGGTGGTGTGCTGTTGTGTTGTAGATATCATCTATTAATAGTTGTCAAAACTTCTTCTCCTAGAAAAAGACAGACATAAAAGGAGATATATTCCTATTAGAAGTATTTTTTCTTCCTTCAACAAGGAGAGTCCTAATAAGTTAAAAATTCAAGGCAAAACCCTAACAATTCTTCCCTTGGCCTGAATTTTGACAAGATAATCTTTGTCTCTCTTATTCACATAATCTTCACTCTGCTGCTTAGTTAAAAAGGGGCCCAAAACTGGGTTGAAACGAGTCCAAGAATGGATTAAAAATTATATTGGATAAAAGGAGTCATGCGTTAAAAATAAGCATGGTTAAAACTGATATTTGAACCCATGCATTACAAGTTGACATGGGTTGAAAGTGGCCCAAATGTTGGTTAAAAATGGTTTAGTTTTGAAGATGTAGTAGTAGGTATTTTTGGAAGTATGGTTGATATTTTATCTCCACTTGTAGCATCACCATTTTTTTAGGATAAAAACTTCATTATCATCAAGCAGTTGCGGTTAGAACTGACCCACTTTGAACCTATGTTCAATCTCGTTAACCGGGCTCATCAAACCATCGGCTGAATCTGGTTCTGATACCACTTGTTGTGATCGAAACAACATGGCGTGCACGCGGAAGCTAACACACTAAACATTGATAACAATAAATGAGACACCTTAGGGTTTAAAATTGATATTTATATATTTTTGTTTGGTCATGAATTGACCTACATAGGGAGGAGATTAAAAATGTAATACTACTATAAAAGAAAATATCACAACATAAAGTCTCCCCCTAAATATGATTCTCTTTAGTGACTACATTGTGGAAGTGTTGGTGGTGTGTTGTTGTGTTGTAGATATCATCTACTAATAATTGTCAAAACTTCTTCTTCAAAGATAGACATAAAAGGAGATATAGTCCTATTAGAAGTCTTTTTCTTTCCTTCAACAAGGAGAGTCCTAATAAGTTAAAAATTCAGGCCAAAACCCTAACATTAGAACCCATTACTATTTATCCTAAGACTAATAGATTGCTTTGCTAGCTCCCTCTAGAAATCGACCCCGACTCTTGTTGGGTACTATTATCTTTGACGACCGCCCCACACCTTTCGTGGTGAGTGAATTGAGCGTGGATCAATCAACTGTCAGAGCTTTTGAAGGGACATATAATCTTCTTCCAGATTCATTGAACCTTTTATTTCTTAGGTATTTCTCCGTAAAGGAAATCCATCTTTTTGTAAAAGCTTTCTATTCTGGTACACTTCTTGTATACAAGTTCTCTCTTTTTCTATGGAAATAGATATTTGAAAAATGGGGGAAGAGGGAATAACTGTCACATTTCTTTTCCACCTAGAATTCGTCAGTTCTGTGTCTACTTCTGTTTAGGTTAACCTAAACAATGTGGTTTAATTACTCCAAATAACAGTACATGTAGAATCAATTACTTTGGTTTCATCTTTGACTCTAAAATAATAGTCTTTTTTTGTTGAGGTTTTATCTTATTGTAAATATTTCATACTTCCTTAATGTTTATGCAGATTTTATTCGTTATCTCTCTAAGCATTTTGGTTGGTTGAAGCCCTCCATCTGCTAGCTATGTGAATTCATTTATCTAAAACCCATTATTAGTCCTAAGAGAAATTAAAATTTTCATTGTGCTGAGAAGGCTACTTTAATTGTACAAAACTTTATGAATAGTTACTTTAAATGTGCAAAAGTTTGGTTCTTTTATGCCTGAAAATAGAAATAGCTAGTTCTATTTAAGTTTTCATAGTGCAGCAGGAAGTCTAAACTGTAAATAAGTTAGCAAGAAAAAAGTATCCAATAAGTTTTGCACTGACAAAGTAAGTTCTTGATATTAAAGTATCTCCTTTACAACATAATGAAAACTTAAATAGAACTAGCTATTTCTATTTTCAGGCATAAAAGAACCAAACTTTTGCACATTTAAAGTAACTATTCATAAAGTTTTGTACAATTAAAGTAGCCTTCTCAGCACAATGAAACTGATTCAAAAGGTGCAGATGCGACGAATTCGACAAGTCTTATAGATGACATTATGGTAAGTGCTTTATATGATTCATGTAAAACTAATTTTCTCGTCTGTATTGACACCTTTATTGTTAAGCACATTGCTACTCTGACAAATTTAAGTTCTAGTTACTAAAGACTCTTACTGCAGCATACAAAGCAATAGCTATGGGCTTCATATAGATTAGTAATATACCTTGATGCAATAGTCAGACAATAAAGTAGTAATCAACATCGGTAAGACCTTATGCAGAAACAAACCTACCTAACTATCACACAACAAGAAGACAAGCTAATTGCTTTGTTTCTTAGTTGGATCCCTGTAAGTTTTAGCCTTAGTTATAAATAGTCTGAATTAATTTGGACAAGACAACATATTATGTGGTACTCTGTTTTTTCTTTTAATCTTTACTACTTGATAGAGTGGCACAGTTTGTTGATACAATTTCTTAAACGATCAGAGATAACATAACAGTAGGATTATATATTGACATATTTAATCACTTGTAGATAAGAGTAGAAGTACTAAATGTCTAGTTAGGAAGTACCCTTCCAAACATGTACATGATGAATAAAAAGAAGCAGAATATTATTGAATAATTTCTAAAGCCTCTTTTATTTTAGAATTTCTTCACTTATGGACTTTCTAGCTTCAATGTATCAAAATGTAATTATATTTTCTCTTTCTCTTTGTAGGATACACATATGTGATCAACACTTCTAGCTTCAAGTAATGCACAAGCGGTTAGAAGAAAGTTTATTTTTGGGTCACTATTAGATTAGATATTAATGACCTTGGATATATGATGCTTTTGCTCATTTTGTAAGTAAAAAATACTTTTAAGGAGTACACTACAAAAAAAAAAAAAAGTCGATTAGCGGCAGTTCATTTCATGATTTAGCGGCGGTTTGAACTGCCGCAATGTATACTTAATGGCGGTTTGAAACAGCCGTATGTTAAGGCGTCGTTAAACCAATTTGCAGCGGTTTCCTCCAACCGTTGGAATAACCGCCTCAAAATGACAATATAGCGGCAGTTTTGCTTAATTTAGCCGCGCTTTTGTGAGGTATTATTTTAACAGCAGTTTGTTAAACATTTAGCGGCGGTTTGAACTGTCGCTAGTCTGGCAACAGTGTATTCTAGCACCCTTTCAAACCAATTTGATTTTCTATTGATTGAGAACATGAAAATTAATTATCTGTAAATGAATTTATAATTTTAACCTAAAAATCAAACATCACAATTCAAATAAAGCCAACATACAATCATTCCAACAAAACCAACATCCAAATATTCCACAAAAGTATTGATTTGTGACAAACTAATTGAAGTTCACAAGAAACCCCATAAACTCCGATTGTTAACAAAAGTAAAACGGAAACCATCATAAGCAAATTCCACAGCGCAAAGGTATTTTGCAGCTTGATTAACTAATCATATTAGCTTTCAACATCTAAAACTAATTAAAGTTCACAAGGAACCCCATAAACTCTTATTGTTAACAAAAATAAAACGGAAACCATCATAAGCAAATTCCACAGCGCAAAAGTATTTTCCAGCTTGATTAACTAATCATATTAGCTTTCAACATCTTGATACGAAAGATGGTCTGCACCCCCGTGACATCGGTCCACTTCCTTCCTCTAAAGCCTGAAATATAAATAAGTTGTTTGTCATTTGCAACTAATAGAAAAAATACTGTCACAATTGAAAAAAAGTGGGACAATTGATAAATTTCAAAATGACAACATAGAGGATATGCTACTAAAAATTTAAATAATCAGAAAATAGCAAATAACTTTACTTTCATAAGAAAATAGTCTCTTATATACACACACTCACACACAACTATATCAGTAAGAAGAAAATCACAAGGAATGGTAGTGGGGTCTTCACAGATGATGTTGATCAATTAGCTAAATGGTTACAGCAGTCTCTGGTTGTATGCTGGATTTCATCTTAGTCAACCGAGGCAAGTGTTCCTAATATAGGGGGTTTCAGATTAGCTATTTCTTTTATCCACCCGAGTTTCCTAGGAATTGAACCTGACAACAATGTTGCACAACTTATTGTAACTTTTACTACGTAGCTTTTTTTTATCATTTTATTGCAATGACTAGTGAGGAAGATATTGTGTACTCTCTGTTTCACTTTCTCCTGGCAATTGTGCAGGATCATAGTCCCTCCAGACCTGGGGTGTCACGCCCTAAAATTTACTAAAAAATAAAAAGGTAGGTGACTTAGGTGGTTAAAGGTACATCAATTATTGAGATTATCGGAGTCGCCACTTGACATAGTTCAAAGGTGTGCCAAGTCACCAAAGAGGTACCTTAGAACACCTATGACTCGTTTAGTGGTCTGCGTCAGAGTTCCGGGTAAGGATCTCGGTTGACTCTCGGGAAGGTGTTAGGCACCCTCGAGTCCTGTGCAAGCACAGTTGCTTTATTGACGCTCTTCGGGTTTGTGGATTATTGTTTGTCGTTTATTGCCTTTATTATTTATGCTTTGATTGTTTCGAACAAAAAATGTGCCAAGTAACCCACAGGGTATACTTTAAAATAAATTAATATTTAATTAAATTTTATTTTTTGCCTAATAAGTAGATCACAAATCATACTTATCTTTAGAACAAATCAATCTTCTCGATTTATTTTTCTTTGCCTTGAAGATTATTAGTTCACTTATTTTAAATAGAATATAACATAGACATCATTTAAAGATTTACTATCGTTAAACGTGTCTGTTGCTATTAAATGTGCTCTCTTCGTTCCATTTCTTGTCAATTAGACTAAATAGCCACCATTTAACTAGAACCTTTAATAGTGGCATTCTTTTTTAAAACACTTGTGGCCTGGACTGAAAAAAGGCCAAAAACTTAAGAAAAAAAACTGGTTCACTTTGTAAAGCATCTATCAACAGTCCACCACTTAGTTTCTATCCCGGCATCCACGTTTTTGCACAACAGCCCCCTTTTCTGTTAGATTTCACTAAATGTCCTATTTTTTTTTGTCTTTTGTCAAATTAATTTAAAACTGACAGGACAAAAGCTTAAACTGAATTATCTATGCAAATATGGCCTACGGAGCCTTCTGCCCGTTTCCCTTTTATCTTATTTTGCAAGACAAGTCTCCTTTACTTTACTTATTTCAGATCTGACCTACTTTATTAACAAGTCCACCAAAATGTGCAATAGTTAAAGACATTTATCATTTCAGTTTATACATAGCAAACATCATACATTTAGAAGAAACTGAAAATGAAGACAAGAGAGTAACGTGCCTTTTGGGCCTGATTTGCATTTCTAAGGCATTGAACATGCCTCCATTTCAAATTTAAACCTTAAAATATGCTGAAATTCATACACCATATACATTAAAAGATTTAAGAGCAAGTACCTACGAGTTTAGACTCTTAGCAGCAACAGTAAAACTCCAACGACTTGTCCAAGATCAGCCAGCAACAAATAACCAATCTAGCAACCCTTGCAACGTTAAACCCAAAACTTAACTCCTTTCATTTTTTTTTGTTTCTTTTTCTCCTCTCACTATATTTTTTTCTACTAACTCGTAGTATTTTTCTCAAAATTTTAGCTCCATTTTTTCACTCTTTTCTTGTTTCAGATCTAGTTCTCAAGTTGAGACTAGTAAAATTTTTTGTTTAAGATATTGTTGGTGTGTAATTAAAGAAAAGACTCCCTTTAAATAGACAAAGTAAAAGATGGGTAGGTGGGTAAAAAGTACAAGGGTCACATGTGATCAAATTTACTTTTTCAAAAAGGGGAACAAACCCATGTGAAAATTTTCAACCTTTTATGCACACTTTGTACTTTTAGTTTGACTTTCTTTGACACACTTTTTTATACAAAAATTTAAAATTTAAAATCAAACCACCTTTTGAACCAAAATCCTTAAAATACTAGCTCTAAAATTTACAATCCTATTTTGATAAATTTTGACATCTTCTATCTAATTAATTAAACGGCTAAATAAAGAGTAAAAAATTAGCAAAAATCACACGATAATTAACACGACTATTTTACGTAATTTTTGTATTTCATGCCAAAATTAGGTGACTACATGGGGTACCCTGACAATGACTACAACAAGAAAGGTCCAAGACCAAAAGTCCCACTAGTGCATACTGTTTAGCTACCTAGTTCTTGGATGTAATAAGAGAACTGCTTAGTCATTTTTGAAGCCATATGGGAATTAGACCATAACACCTAAAAGTTCAGCCATATCTTTTCAAGTTAAGACACCATCTAAACATTCAGTCATCTACAACAAAGTGTTTACAAGTTCTGTTGAACTAACCCTCAAATTAAGCTAGCTCAGAATTTAGTGACATTATCAAATTGTGAACATTCAACTATTTCAAATGATGATAAAAATTAATCAATCTCAACTAAGTTAGCCTTTTTTTAAGATACCAGACATAAGCAAAGAACTAGTCCCTCTACCATATTATTTTTAAGTTATATACAACCCCAATTCTTGGCAAAACACATGTAGATGCATAAACTATTTAAGCAGCATACTGCTTAGCTGCCTATATTATATAAATAAATATACCACAAGCAGGTCCAAGACCCTGACACTTTTACTACTGCACAATGTTTAGTTGTCTTATAAAATGTAATGCGACTTTTCAGAAAACAAACAACGAACAAATGTGAATTAGATAAAATACATACCGTCGCAGTAAACATATCAGCCAACTCAGCAGGTAATTCCATTCCTTGTTGAACTAAATATGTTGCTAGAAAGCTCCCAAGAGCCCGGCTTCTAGATCTCTCACTTTCCACCAATGCTTCAAGTTTTTCCACCTTCAACTTCATCTCCTCCACATTAAGATCTTGACTTGCCTGTGCACTGATTGACTGTTTGACCAAATACTTGAGTAGGACATGGCCCACAACCCACTCCTCGAACTCGACCAGGATGTTCTTTCCCTAGTACTTGTGCAACTGAATCGTGTTCTGAAATTTTCTTTGATCTGCTATCCTGACTTTCGATCCTCTCTATTTCCTCCTACATATATTTAATATTTCAACTTTATCATTCCTTTATAGAGTATACTGATAGAGTAGTGGATATAAGAATTCATAAATTGTGGGTCCGTACTTAACACAAGTCATGATAGATATAAAGAGCCAATCCTAAAAAACTTTGGAAGTATGATAAAATCAGGTTGAACCAAACAAGGCAACTTAAGCACTTAGGGGTATGCTACCAGAGTATCAAGGCAACTTAAGCACTTACACCAATCAAACCACAAAAAGTCTGTAAGAAACTTAATACAAATATTTAGAAGATGAGTTCACAATATGATCTCCTGCAGTCCTACTGCAACATTAGCACTTAGACCTAATAATGCAGAAATCTACTCTAATAGAAAGAAAATATTTGTTACTTACACCAACAAGTTTGGCGGCCTCATTCATATAGAAATTATCTTTGTCTTTGTGCGTCAAAATCCACAACTCCCCTCTACTCAAGGGTCTCCCAAGTTTACGTTCCTACATCATTATGACCACGATTATATATTTGAAACTAAAATGTCATAAAAATTGTAAAGAATTGGAAACAAAGGACTTGAAATCAAAACCTCATCAGCATTTCTCCTGGGAATGCTTTTTGAACCATTAGTGTGTGTATTTTTGCTTCCGTCGATTTTCAGCATTCTGTTTGCATATCTTCTATGCTTGCATAAACCAAACATACAGTTATACTGCAGAACTGTAATTTCAGCCAACAGACATGGAGTTTTATCCAACAGACATAGACTCAAGCGTCAAGGTGAAAGTTTTAAAGTTCGTGGAGTAACATTAAACTGATTGTGTAACATTAAGTTTCTAATAGGATTGAGAAAGTAAATGTCAGGGGAATGAGTTAAGAGTTAGGCATATAGGCAAGGAGTTTAATATGGATATGTTACCTATGTTTTCTTATCCTTGCGGTATAGAAGAAACCATGTCCACTGGTTGGGATCAATTCCACAGGGACGTCTTGCAACATTTTTCTCCAAATTCAACGAGTCTTTATAAAAGCGGTGATAAAGACTGCATCTGGTATATTTCCATTTCTTTCCAATACTCTTTATGATAATATCTTTTAATCGGGAATCCACCACAAGAATTTTTTCTACATATTTCACAATATCATTAAAGAAGTTAAATATAGAGTATACAAGATATTTCCTCCTATTTAATAAGAAAGAAAATAGTCCAGAAGTCCTGTGTTAAAAAAGAGGTGAAAAATGAGGGGTCTGCAACTGTCCGGAAATAATATCATGCCTTTTTCCTGAGAGAAGATAAGAGAAATAAAGAATAAAATACAGAAATAAAGAAAAAGAAGGAGAAAGAGATGAGTGAAATGATAACTGTAACAGTTGAATTCATGTACCTGGATAATGTCATCGTATACGGAATTTTTATAGTTCACTGGAACCTTAAGCCATGACTTGTAGCACATAGGAAACTTAGCATAGTCGGATCCCAAATCTCCCAGGAAGCCACCCAAGAGACCACCCGCATCATCTATAGGTTGACCAAGCTTATTGCACGGGATGATAACCTTTTTGCCAGTAGAGAGTGACCAAATATCCCGCACTTTCAGTTTTCCTTTTGTAATTGTACCATCCTCATCTGGAACAAGAATTGTAATATCTTAAATATATATAGTTGTCAAGCGAATAAAAACTCAAGAATGACAATGCTTACCAATAAGGCTGACAATCCAATAGCTCTTCCTCTAACAACTTTTTGTAGTTCTCTGAATAGATGTGGGAATGACATCATCATCATCAACATCATCATCATCATTGGACGAATCAGATGAGTATCTGTAATCAGGAACCTCTCTTGGTGGCATGGTAACATCACGACCACTGCGAGTTGGTGATATAGAACCAGCACTAGGTGGTGTAACCTTGAAGTGTTTAGGCCTAGAGTCACAAGAATTGCAAGTTGAACTTTCTGCAAGTGGTGTAACCTTGAAGTGTTTAGGCCTAGAATCACGATGCCAGTTGAATTTTCTGTAAGTGGTGTAACCTTAAACCTTTTGGGCCTAGACCCATGAGAATTCGTGGACGAGTTCTCTACATCAGGTTGCGTAACCATAAACCATGTCGGTCTGCCCATTGCTACAACTCTGTCTAACAAAAACTAAGAAGCAAAGAGCAGACATGATTATCAGAAGCAAAGAAATAAAGATCATTAACAACTAAGGGAAAAGATAAAATTCACATTTTCATCCATACATTCTGTCTTAAAAGAAACAATCAGATTATCATATGCTGAAATTGGAGTAAACCAGCTCAGGAAAAGAAACTAAACCAAACTGATATGAGAAAAACACACAATGAACACAAAGTAAACTACAACTAAGAATTTATTAGATCTTTATCTTCTCTATCATCCCTTGTCAATCGTAAAGCTTGATCACTATCTGGAAACCACCTATCTAAGTCTTGTTGTGATGAAGAAACAATATCATAAATTGACTCTTCTTCTTTTTTTTTCTCCCATATCATACAAGTCTCTTGGTTTTAGATGAACAACAACACTCCATTCTTTTTCTTTTTCATCATCAACATAATATACAAGTTGTGCTTGTGATGCCAATATGTACGGCTCATGCTCTTCCTGATCACCAAGATGTATCAAACGGGAAAAATTAACGCATGTAAATCCCAACTCATCTTTTTTATGCCTCTATTTGTAGTGGTATTAGCCCATTGACACTTGAACAAGGTAACGGTAAATTGATCGTTGTAGTTCAATTCAATTATGTCCACCAATTTTCCCTAGTACGGAACACCTCCAACTGCCATATTCTTGTCACGGTTGCTTGCATAACTTCTAGTATCAAATGTACCAAATACTCCACTGTTTTGAGTATTCAACCCCTGCTCTCGTGATAGAGTTCTGAATTTAAATCCATTCACATTGTATGCACTATATTGTTTGGCTTGTTCAAGTGGTCCGGCTTCAAGCCACTTAATTTCTCTGGAATGCTCGTTAACGTCAATCATAATCTAACATAAAAAGTAAACCATATTAATTACATGATTAATTAAACCTTTAAAATAGGAAGAAAAGATAATAATATAACTTTCACTTACTCGCTTTCGAAACCAGCCAACAAAATCTCTGTGCACGACTTTATCTATCTCTGATTCCAATCGTGTGCGACTCCTTAACCTTCTCTTTGTTTCTGTCCTAAATTCCCTATACATTGAAAATAAATTAAAAAAAATATGGAGTATAATAGTTGTGTAATTTTCTAATTTACTTACTGGAGAAATGGGTCAACTGCTGGACAATTAACTAGCACATGACGATGTGCTTGTAACTTCTCCATTGCTGAAAGCTTATAGTATGAACCCCCTACTGATTTACCAATTTTTGGAAACATAGTGTCCTTTTCCTGGTATTCTACAGCAATAGGCTGGTCATTAACATGCATCGGTCGATGGAATCTTGTCTCAACATCTTCAAAATATCTTAAACAAAATATTAGAATTTCATCGGCTAAATAACCTTCAGCGATTGAGCCTTCAGGTTGTGCCAAATTACGCACATAAGACTTCAAACGCCTTAAGTACCTGTATTTAACATAACATGTATGAGGATAGTAAAAATAACAATAGTAGTCTAAATTAAAGAAATCTGAATAAAATTAAAAATAACTGTCAAATGTCAAATGTAAAGTATGGAGTAAGGACCAGTTTATCTTAAAGTGGCTAAAGAATTCAGTATAATAACTTTACCTTTGTATAGGATACATCCACCGATAATGCACCGGGCCACCACGTCTCACTTCATCAACTAAATGAACAATTAAGTGAACCATGACAGTAAAGAAAGATGGAGGGAATATCATTTCTAAATGACACAAAGTGAGAATGATTCGATTCTGGAGGTTGTCAAGGTCCATGAGATTCACGACTTTAGCACATAACTGCCGAAAGAATGATGAAAGATCTGTTAAAACTATTGACACTAAGTTATCTATCGCATTCCTCAATGCTATCGGCAGTAGTTGCTGCATAAGAATATGACAGTCATGACCTTTCAACCCAAATAATTTACACTGCTTCACATCGACACGTCTAGAATATTACTTGAGTAACCATCCGGAACAACCACATTCTTTAAAAAGCTAAAAAATCTATCCTTCTGTTCATTTGACATAGTAAAAATAGCAGAAGGATAATCTCCATTCTCATCAGGCCAAAGTTCATATTTTATGCCCATTGATTGCAGGTCTTTTCGATCATTAATATGATCTTTTGACTTTTGAGTTTCATTGAGCAGAGTGTTTATTATATTGTCACACACATTTTTCTTGATATGCATTGGATCAAGATTGTGACGCAATGAGTTAAACTCCCAATATGGAAGTTCAAAGAATATACTCTTCTTTCTCCACTGTGAATCATCACTCTGGATAACTTTTTTTCCACGTCTTCTTTTCCCTTTGACTTCAGCTATGGGTGATTTTCCAAAGAAAATATAAAGATTCTCAACTTGTCTTAAGATGTCTGAGCCCGATAATTGTACAGGTGGATTTCTTTCTTCAACTGTACCATCAAATCGAACCTTGTCCAATCTAAACTTGTGCCCAGCTTTTAGAAAACGACGATGACCCATAAAGCACCATTTTCTACTATGTTGAAGTCGACATAGTTTGGAATCAATATTGCAAATGGGACAAGCAAACTTACCATACGTGCTCCACCAAGACAAAATCCCATAACTGGGGAAGTCACTAATTGTCCACGTCAATGCTGCTCTCATGTTGAAGGTTTCATTTGACGCAACATCAAATGTTTGAACACCATCCCACAGCTCCTTCAGTTCATCAATCAAAGGTTGTAAGTAAATATCAATGTCATTCCCTGGCATTCGCTTACCTGAAATTATTATTGAGAGAGTAAAGTTAATTTATTTCATGAATGAAAGTTAAACCATGACCACTTGCACAAAATAAACAGAGTAAAGAAACAAGGAAGATAAAATCTCACTAATGATCATAGAAATTATAAACGACAGTTATCATTCTGTTTTTGATGAATTAGTACATGAGCTATCAGTTATCACTAATGATCCAGCCAGCTCACAAAACAGCTCACTAACTTAGCATAGTCATCATTACTTAGCATAGTAATACAGAAACTAGGGCTGCATTATTCATCTCAGCAGCTGTCAAAATTATCTTATGGAAAAGAGAGATACTAGCTAGAAAACTCAGAAAGTGTATTGCTCCCATTTAGGATAAGTGACAAAATATGTAAACAAATAAAAGTTGTATTTAGATCCTTGTTGAGATGCATTTCACAAAAAAGTGAAAAGACAAAAATGTTGCAAATTACAAACTGAGTAGGTCTTTGCTAATAGAAATAATGTTGCTGTAGACATGGAGTAGTACATTTTTAAATACATACTAGAGGATGCATCTTTCATGAAGTTGGAGAAGAAAAAAAATGAAAGGATAGTAGAACCAGTGATATGCTAAGACGTCTGAACTTCAGAAAACATAAAACACATGTATCCATTGGAAAGAAATAGAATTCAGTCTGTTTGAATACCTGGAATTATCATAGAGAGAATGAAGTTACTCTACTTCATGCATATCCAAGGAGGGGTGTTGTACGGAATGAGAACCACCGGCCAAATGCTATGATTAGTGCTCATATTTCTGAATGGATTAAACCCATTACTTGCTAAGGCAAGGCGAACATTACGGGGATCTTGAGAAAATTAAGGAAAAGAG
Organism: Petunia axillaris subsp. axillaris; assembly: GCA_029990575.1. Lineage (NCBI taxonomy): Eukaryota > Viridiplantae > Streptophyta > Magnoliopsida > Solanales > Solanaceae > Petunia > Petunia axillaris. The sequence continues at coordinate 40,930,156 of JARKNS010000007.1, forward strand.
GAGTCGAACTTTTTCCATGCCTCGCCATCTCTAGGATGCCTTAATAAGCCATCATTAGTATGATCAATTCCATGCCATCTCATATCAGCGGATGTCTTACTAGACATGAACAACCTTTGAAGTCGTGGAATCAGAGGAAAATAACGAAGAACTTTTGCAGGTTGAAGTTTCTTCTTTTTACCCACTTCAGGCTCACTGGAAGAATGTTTCTTAGCATTTGGTTTCCACCTAGATGCGCCACATCGCTTGCATTCTTGTCTTTCTTTATCCACTCCCTTGTATAACATGCAATCATTGGGACATGCATGTATCTTCTTATAATTAAGACCTAGTTTTTTTATAGTTTTCTTAGCCTCATAGAATGATTGGGGGATCTTTGCATGCTCAAAGGCATCATGCAGTAGTTCTATTATCATCTTCATGGCCTTGTCGCTCATCCCACACGTGCACTTAATGTGATAAAGTCTCACTAAGAAAGACAAATTTGAGTACTTCGTGCATCCTTGATAAAGTTCTTGTTCCCCATCCTTAATCAGCTCATAGAACTCTTTCGCCTTCTCACTTGGACCATCAGGTAAGGGAGCCATGTTAATATCACCTTCAGTTACTGGTCCTTGTGATGAGAAATACTCTTGGTCAGTAGGTTGTCCAGAGAAGTTGAATGCATCATTAATCATGTCTCTCATTGGATCATCACGAGCTTCAATGTGTTGAATTTGATGTCTGCTAGCTGACGTTTCTCCTACATCTTTCTCACCATGTAATAACAATACAGTGTAACCATTTGGAAAAGGACTTTCCAACAAGTGATCAAACACCTCAACTCTAGTTTGAGACAGTCTAAACCTACAAATACGACAAGGATATTTTATCCTATTATCAGACGACGCATTAGCAAATGCAAAGTCTAAAAACTGTACCAACCCTTCCTTGTATTCAGGTATAGTTCGCGACATTAATATCCAACTCTTATTCATTCCTAAATATATTAGAGATGCTAAAAATAAGAGCATCACATAGCACTTTCCATGAGACTTGTAACATTTTAGGAAGCACAAATTATCTGCAAAAAATACTCAAGAGCGACTACTAACTAAAACAGATTATCAAATAGCAGTATTATGAGAGTAAAACTGAGACTGGATAAAAAGTAAAAATTATTAGCACCTTTTCTCCAAAAATAGGTTCGAAATAAACATAATCGAATAGAAATAGCACAAATTAACTAGAATGCACAACAAAACAAACAACGAGCATAATTCCTAAATGATCATAACTCCTAGACTTTAAGAGCGTGCATCGAGATACCAAAAGCGATTATTCTCATTTTGTGTCATTAAAGCAAATAGCAGAATTATAGATTATTTCACCGAGTAAAAACTAAAATCGAGAAGATAAAGCGACAAACCAAAATCAATTTCGCACAAATCACAAATAAGACTGAACAAAGATTTAACCCTAAATCAATCGTATGGTGAAAGAACCCTAAATTAATCACAAATCGGAGTTAATTACCGGTGAAGAATCCCTAAATCAATCATATGCAAGCAAAAAAATTAAGCAAATACTTACTTATAAGCAAAAATTGGAGTTCACAAAGTGTAGTGATTTGAGACGATTTTAAGCAAATACTGATAAACAAACAAAGTTTGAGACGATTTTAAGCAAATAATATTGTAGGAAGAGATGAATGGAGATATTATGCAAACATTTTCTTATAGCGTGTAATGAGCAGTGATGATTTGGGGGTGAGGACTGAGGAGTGTAATGTGTTTTGAGGTGAGGAGTGTAGTGTATGTTATAGCGTGTATTCCTTTTCTTTTATTATTTTGTATTTCATAGGAGTATTATTTATTTAGTCATTTTCACTAATTAAAAAGTATTAATTGTAATAGTTACTAGTATATAATTTGAGTTATATTGTTTCTTGTTATTAAAAGTAATTTAGTACAAAACTGCCGCAAAATGCCAAAAATCGCCGCACTAACTACAAAACCGCCGCTAAAGTTGATTAATTTTGCGGCACTTCATAAACCGCCGCAAAAATTGTTGAGATGAAAAATATAGTGACGGTTTAGCAAAACCGCCGCTAATAAACCGCTGCTAAGAGCTTTTTTTTTTTTGTAGTGGTATTTAGTTTTTTGGTGAAACAATATTATGTATTGACCCTTACAATATATATATATATATATATATATATATATATATATATAGAGATATTAGAAGATTATACGAATCATCTATGTAGCAACAACTTAGATTGTTGCGATAAGTTATATTTCGCAACGATATTTTTTATTGTTGCAAGAACTTTTGGCTACACCTTTTACCCCAACAATATGCAACAACAAAAAAGTCGGTGCCACAAGTACTTATGGCAATAAAATTCGATATATGACAACAAAAATTGTTGTTGGCAAATACCTTCTTTCTGGTAGTGAAGACAATTATCTTGTATTCAATTATTTTATGTGAATAAACTTTTACCATGCATTGCGAAACATATATAATCAATTTAAGAGGCAAAAGAGGTTGCTAAGTAGTATCACTTAGTGACAGCTAAAAGGTAACTCTTCATGTGTTTATCAATAGAGAATGTATGGACGACTATTTTAGGAACTGCATTTGAAAGCCAAATTTTGAATTGAACAGTAATTTCGAAGCTATCCTAAACAATGAACTATCAGGGAGCTCCAACGGGCAACGCCCCACTATGCTAGTAATAGGATTTGTTTAATATAATACTATAAAGTAGCAACATATATCCTTTAAAACCCCCAAAAAAGAAGAAATATATGTATATGTATTAATTTTCCCACTATATGTATATGTATTAATTTTCCCCAACTTTATAAAACTTCAGATTGATAAGCTTCACGTTTATTTCTTAATTAACTTCTTTTAAGAAGGAAATGAGAAAAGTAGGTGTTGAATCCGTGTAGGGTCTAGCTATATAGGAGAAGCTTGGTACCGATCATTTGCAAGATCAATATGCCACTTTCATTTTCATGCATTGCACACTCTCAAAAGAATGAGAGAAATCAAAGAAGAATCGCTCCTAAATCTTTAAACTCTTTACTAAAAATTGAATGATACTACTTTAAACTCTTCGTTCATTTAAAAGAATTAGCCCTTCACGTTATAGTAGTTTAATGTCTTTATGCCACACAACATTTATGTCTTAGTCAAAGAACCTGCGAATAGACTATAATGAATCCTCACAACCATGATTTCTTTTATTTAATTTTATGTCATGCTTACATTAAGCATCATAAAAATTAAAATAAAGATTAAGTTATCTATATTTTCTAATTGGATAGTATCACATCACCTTAAATGTAGTTATATATAATTACTTACATTTAGTAGAAATACTAACTTGAAAAGAATAGAGACTTTCTTTTAACAAGTTGAAATTCACTGATCATGTGAATCAAATCCGACTCAGATATTCAATAGAGTTATAGAGTTCACAAAAAAGTGTTGAAGTTTATCATCAACAAATCTACTGACGTTCACTTTCCAAACGTGCATATAATCTGCCAAAATGGAACCAAAAGAAACCAAATACATACATGTAGATGTAGTCATGATCAGTAGTTGATACTGGGTAAGACATTAGGCACGACAAGCTGCGTCACAAACTATGTAGCTAGTGCAAGGAATTGAATTTAGGGATCTTTTGAACATGTAAAACATTACTAACACCACCATGTTGGCCCTTAATCAACTTGAAAATGCAAGTGTCACCACGGTATATATTATTGTCCCTCCGAAAAGCAACCCATCCTTCTCTTATCTGAACCCTTCTGAGCCTATGTACTATATCTACTTGCCACTTCTTCCCTTTTTCATTAACCAATGTCATTCTCTTCATGTTAATTATGCCAGTCCATCTTGCGAAGCTCATTGGAATAGTCTAAACATAATCATCAAACATGTTTCAGTCAACGTAAACATATATATAACATATCCATCCATTCCCATTTATAAGACATAGTTTGATTCGACGAAAAAAAAAAAAAAAACTTGAAATGTTTAAGTTGAATTATTTTCAAATTTAATAGTGATTTTGAAAAAAATAGAACAAATACAAAATATAGGGTCCTATAAAGGACAATGTACCTTTTTCATTCTTTTTTTGGTTTTGTTTCCTTTTGAGTGGGGGATGGGGATCTGTGGTTGCAAGGATGATTTTGTACGCACACATATCAACAAGTGTGAAAATAATCATAGAATTAAAAAGAACAGTATTATTGTTCAACCTTACCATAGAGATTGAGTGTGCCTTTCTTACAACCGTTTCATAGTATGGATCTTTATTGTTTAAGTTCACCACACTGTATCTCAACGTCTTTATTAGTCCATTTTCATCACTTCCCGTCCCAGCTTCCTCCTCCTCCTCTGCGATACCTGTCGTCTCCATTCATTAGACAATTCATTATTTAAAATATTAAAGTGATTTGACTTTCATTGTGACAATTTAATTTTTTTTAATTACACTAGTATATTTTATCATGTTAGAATATGTAACAGAGCCTGAGTTTTCACGTTACTGATCTCATTTATTAGGGACTATTACATGTAATTATCTCTTAAATAGCCTCATATAATATGAATTTATATAAAATGTAATTGTATATAAGTTAAATTCAATAGGAGTAGCTCATAACTAAAGACAAATTATGAATCCCTCATTAATTATTAAGTTATATACACTCATTTTGATATGCAAATCTCTGACCCTAAACTAAAATTACAGCTCTAGCAAATATGCCCAACAAAAACTTAATACAGGCATAACATTGTGGTTCGTATTTATAAGTAAGTGTGTATCGACTCTCATGCGTCTATATATAATATTCTGAAAACAATTAAATACCCCAAATGCATCAAAATTATCGATGTTACCTGATGACTTTTTTGGCGCCGTTTTAACTTTCTTAGCTTTTCGAGTTCCAATCTTCTGTTCCTCTTCTGAAGAACTGCTTAGTTCCTCAAATAGTTGCCTCTCACAAAAGCTTTTATAGGTTTTTTGGGTGAAGACTATAACTTGGAATGTTGATTTATCAATAAGAAAAAAGAGCAATATGTCTCCAAGTTCTAGTTTGTGATGCAACACGAATTGTGGCCATTCTCCTTCACATATGAAAAAATAAGAATTTTCCCTCACTATTTTTGCTTCCCACAATTTTCCAGCTACATCAGTTTGTAGTAGACATGTCTTAGCCAACATCTTCTTGTGTTCTTTGATGAATGCAGGAGGCATTATCTACAAATAAAACGTTCAAGTTTAGCAAAATTCAGTATGAAGAAATTTAAACCTCAAAACAGAAGAAGAGAAAAAGTAGAGCAGTAATAATTAAACTTACTATTTTATTCATAAAACCTTGTTTAAACAAAAGCTTGCAAAAGGATGGATGCTTATCAGGATCCAGTAGCATATTGGGAATTTTTTCCATTCGAACACTGCTAGTGAAATCTTACACAAAGGTTATCATGGAAAATGGTAGGAGACCATAGATTATTACTGCTTGTGGAATCTTATAAATGATCTTCGACCAATGGCACAAATTCTTTACACTGTATTAAAAAATGGATAACTTGTGGAGAAATACACGTGTAGTAGTACTGCAGGGCAGGCCAATCCCTGGCGTTTAGATTTGCTTTTTTCTTCAAGTTTAACTTATCATGTCAGTTTTAGCTGTGGTAATAAGTGATCGATTTCATTTTTAAGATCAAAAATCTCATATCTTTATTATAAATAATAAATATACATCATTTAGATGATCTAATATAACATAAAAACATACACCTTTTTTTTTTTTTTTGGTTAAACAAGCTGAACAAAAATATGGTACTAGAAAAAAAAGGAACAAAAATATGGTTTAATTTATATCAATAATCTAAATTGATGCTAAAAATGAATCAACTTAAATTTTAAAAATTCATGAAAAAAAAAACTTAATGAGCAAATCACCAAATTCAAATGTCCAATATTAGATAAGATTATTCTCAATATATTACATGAAAGTAGAAGTGATAAATAAGTTTAATAAGTAAATTTAAAATACTAGTTGATGTTTAATTAAAGTAAAATACAACACCGTAACTGTAAGGAAAAGGAAAAGGATAGGGCATGCAGTACAACATTTCCTTATCCCTTCTCAGACTTTCGACGAGTGAAATCAACTGAATTTTATCAAACTTTTCAAACACTTTGCCATGTCCTTGGGTAGCTATCATGTCATATATATTGAAGTGCTCGTCTTAGCTTTTCAAATTTTCTATGTTTCTCTGGTTGGGCAATCTAGGCTGGCAGTTAAGTTTGCGTGGGAGCTTCAATAATGGACATCGTTGATCTGCGTATCAAAAGTCTCATGATGATCACCTAGAAAGCATATAGTATATCCAAATTAAGGTGTGTTGCTTGTTGTTTGATCTCAATTCTTGTTTACAATTGTTTGTAACCAAGTCAATTAAGCTAGCTATATATCATACAATTGCATGCACCACATCTGAATGTGATGATTATTATTCCATAAAAAGTAAATTCAGTTGATCAATTATAGTATAGCATTGATTATGGATACCAGAGATTATAGCATTATTTGGAAATTTTAATTTTGGTCTTTGTGATAGTTGACTAAGTATATTTAACTTTTAATTATAATTGTGTTTTGATCCCTTTATATGAGAAAGAATATAGTTATATTTGGATTCTTTCAATAAAAGGCAAAATTCATAACTTCCCCATTGAACTTGTCTCAAATTTTTATTTGAACACTTAAACTTTGTGGGGGTCCTATGACCCCCCTGAATTTGTTCAAAATGGTATAAATACAACCTTTTATGATTGCGTGGCAACTACAGTTTTTACACCCAAAATTAAGCGCGTGGGAAAAGTTTTTTTTGCACAAATTAGTGCATTTTACTTTTTTTTTTTACTCTTTCCCTTTTTTACTTTATTTCTCTTTCTTCTTTAGCTTCTCCTCCCCACACACCTCTCCTGCTTCATCACCATATTTTTCTACCGGCCCTTTATTTTCATTCAGTCGCTCTCTTCATACTCCAATTATTAGAATATCAATAAGTAACAAATTACAAACACAATTGCTTAATTTCTCCCTTTACACCTTTTCTCTGTAAAAGTCGATAGCCATTGGTATATTCTCAAAATAAAGCATAGAAATCTTAATCAGACCAAGAAAAAGAAAATACAAACGGGTTCAGTGAGAGGTTATGAGAAAAAGATTAATTTGAACGACTTGGAACAAATGCTCGATGTCCAAATACCATTGTCTTCTTCTTCTCTTTCACTTAATCTGATTCTTTAAATTGAAGCAACAATGTTCTAATTTTGGTTTTTCTTTTATGGATTTGATTTTTCTCATTGAAGATTTGTGGGTATTATAAGAAATCACAGCTTTTGCTGGACTGTGGTGGCTTCGTCATTTTTTTTATTCGGTGGTTTTGTTTAATACGGTGGTAGTTTGGTTTGCTATGGTGTTGGTTTGGTGCGATGCCGGTGGTTTTGGTCGTTTCTCAATTTCTAGGTTATGGCCAAATACTGTTGTTTTAGTGGTAGTAGTTTGGGTCACCGGAATTTTGTTTGAATATGTGAGAAAGATCAAATGGTGAGAAAAGAAAAAGAAAAATACAAATTACAAGATTATTTTAGAGATGTTGAATAAAAACTTGGAACAAAATAAAATTCGTGTAAAAAATTAAAAAAAATACGTGGCAAAATATGATATGTGCGTGACTTCCACACCCTGTTTTTAAGCTGTTGATACTCAAAAGAGTGGGTGCTTATACTAGTTTGAACAAGTGTAGGGGGGTCATAGGACTCCCGCAAAATTTAAGTGTTCAAGTGAGAATTTCAAACAAGTTCAATGGGGTAGTTATGAATTTTACCATAATTTTACATATATAATGTGTGTGTAGTTTTTTTCATGCAATGTCTGGCCCCACATTGAGTCTCACCAATCTAAATTCATTTTGGGAAGTTTCACTTTTGATGTAATGCGTTTATTTAGGGAGAAAATGTTATTAATCCAAGTCTCGAACTGATATTTCTAGTTAAAAATGTAGGGTTACTCTACCAATTACCATAACCTTGGCTGTTTATCTATAATTATACTATTTCAATATAATTTCACTAACTAAAAGCAAAAATTTACCCTGATATAAATTCGAACCATATATATGTATATTAGAAAATATGAAAGAAGGGTAACAAATATTTTACAAATTTTATTTACAAGTTGCCCCACTTTATACTTTATACTATGTAAAGGTCAAAACTCTGTTCCATTATTCAGAAGCACAAATAAATGAACCATCAAAAAACATCCATCCGTTAACCTCTTATTTCTGAATTCTCAAAATGCAAGTAGATCCCAACAAGCATCCATCATTTTGCAAGCTTTTATTTACAGAAGGTTTTATGAATAAAATAGTAAGTGTAACATCTCTCTGTTTGTTCGTCTTTACTTTTTCTTTTTTGTTCTTGATGTCTAAACTTTCTTCTTAGTGATCACTTGTGCTAAACATGAACATTTTATTTGTTAGCTAATGCCTCCTTCTTTTGTCAAAGAACATAAGAAGATGTTGGCCAAGACTTGCTTATTGAAAACAAATGTAGCTGAAATGTTGTGGGAAGCAAAAATAGTGAGGGAAAAATCCGATTATTTCATATGTGAAGGAGAGTGGCCACAATTTGTGGTGCATCACAAATTGGAGCTAGGGGACATTTTGCTCTTTTTCCTCATGGATAAATCAATGTTTCAAGTTTTAGTCTACACGCAAAAAAGTTATAAAAACTTTTGTGGGAGGCAACTATACGCGCGAGGAACAGCAGTAGCGCCTCCGAAGAACAAGAGGACAATTATACTGGACCTTCAAGAAAATCTAAGAAAGTTAAAACGGAGCCGAAATAATCATCAGGTAACAGTGATGGTTTTATGCATTTTGAGTTGTTTCATTCTTTTCAGAATATCTATAGATGCATGAGAATATACTTTTTGAATGTCCTACTTATGTTAATGTTTGCTATTTGTTATTCTTTTTAAGTATTTTAGTCTAAGTCTGGAGACTTGCTTATCAACATGAGCATAACTTATAAGCTGTGAGATCCTTAAATTGTCTTTAAGAATGATTTATTTAGTAGTTAGTACTATGTTTTTTAACTTTTTTATACTGACGGTGTAAACTTATTTTTACAATAAGGTCGGTTACACCATCTTAAGTGCATTGATGGTGTAAATATTTTACATTGCCCGTGTAATTTTCTTTAACATTTGTGATGAATCCTGTCATAATTAATTAATATTACAAATGAATATAAAGAATTCAAAAACCGATTCACTCGTTAGGTGTTGAGAGCAGTTGATTCATTCATTTTTATACATATGCATGAAAATGTTGTTGTAAATGCTGAACTTGAGGAGGAAAAAAACAGTTGTTGCAGAGGATGAAACTAAGAGTGAAGAGGAGGAATATGGTCAAAAGAAGACCAGATTCAGTATGGTGAACTTAGATGATGAAGATACGTGTTATGAATTGGTTGTCAAAAAGTCACACTTGTATGCTATGGTAAGTTTGAACAATCCTGTTATTTTTTCATTGATTGGCCTTTTGTTGCTTTAATACTTACTTCAAAAAAACATCCCTGCACCCATTGCCCCCCTCCCCCCCCCCCCAAACAACAAACCAAAGAAAAAGAAAGAGAGAACAGAAACTTCAGTTGATGGAGTAGAAAAGAGAAGAAAAAAATCTACTTCCTCTGTTTCATTTTACTATATGACGCACTTTTATTATTGGTTTGTTCATAAAGTTGGCATATTTTCATATTATTATTTTGGAATCTCCATTTTATACCTTTGATGAAATACTCTTTGTCCGCAATAAAATTTAACAATTACAAATAATATAAAGAAAAATACTTTTATTGATAAAATATATGAGTACAATTCTATATATTTCCTTAATTCTTCTCTCCGATTATCCGTAATTCGAGGGCCTTAGCGACGTATTTCTCGAACGTAGGATTATTCGCATATCTTTGATGTATTTGATGATCAAGAAGAGACTAGAAAAACATATTTGGTGTTTTTTTTTTTTTGTGATCTCTTGATATTTTTGAGATGTCTTCTAAGAGAATATGTGAACCCTTTTTATAGGTGTGATCTAGGCTTTTAGGCGGAGTAGCTTCCAAGTAACCCTAATAGTCTCACTTTATAGAAGCCCTAATTTTGATAAAGTAACCCTAATAGGCTCACTTTATAGAAGCCCTAATTTTGATAAAATTTCAGTATCTACAAATGCCCCCACTTCAAGTCTTGTTTCAGTTGGAGATGCGAAGACAAGATTTGAAGTATTGGAGATCTTGCCCCCAGATTTGGACTTCATTGTTGAAGACGTCTTATTTGCTAGTGATAGAAGAGATGAAGGGTAGAACTGGTCCCACTGGGCGTGCCAATTTATTTGCAGTAAAATTTAGTAATTACAAAGAATATACAGAAAAATATTTTTATTGATAAAATATGTGAGTACAATTCTGTATTCCCTTAATTCTTTCTTTCGATTATCCATAATTCGAGGGCTTTCGGCTCTTATCACTAACAAAAATGGTATACTAACATGTTTTCACAAGTTTCGAGGGTACTTTTGATATTGTAGCTAAATGAAAGTCTTTTTCTATTCGTGCCAAATCAAGCAAGCCACATAGGAAGTGCATTTTATGCATTTACTTTCCCTGAATAACATGTTTGCTGGATATGTTTAGACTATCCTTATGAGCTTTGCTAGACGGACCGGCATAATTGACATGAACAAAATGACACTGGTTAATGAAAATGGGAAGGAGTGGCGAGTGGAATTACTACAGGTTGTTCGCTACATTCGCATATCAAGAGGATGGTCTGCATTCAGAAAATATAATAATATATGCTATGGTGACACTTGCCTATTCACGTTGATTCGCCACCATGGTGGTAGTAATGTTTTACGGGTCCAAAAGGTCCCAAAAACCAATTCCTTATAAAAGCTACATGGGGTTGTTGATGCATGCACCAGCTAGGGGACCCGGTCATGGTGATGGACTTGCTAGCTGAAAGGAGCAAGAATGGAAATTTTCGATCATTTTGTATATTTGGTAGTTCCTCCTTTGTTTGCTTGTGAAACCGTTTTGATGGACAAATTAGAAATTGTTTTGGTGATAAAAATTGCATTACCATGCTCTCGGTGTTCTGTTATGATGCATAATTAAAATAATTGGTAAATATCTTTATAACCAAACAAAAAAACTTATGTTTCCTTTGTTGCAGCTTGGTGTTGTAAGTTCGAGAAAGAATGTCACGAAATTTTGACTGTTGGAAGGTCACTAATGGGGGCGATGTTGGTCCTGAAGAATTAGTACTTCTGTTTTCATATTAGTTCATTTTCATCACTTCCAGTCCCAGCTTCCTCCTCCTCTGCGATACGTGTCGTCTCCATTAATTAGAACACAATTCATTAAAATATTAAAGTGATTTGACTTGCATTGTGACAATTTAAAAATTTTAGTATCTATTTTACCATGTTAGAACATGTAAGGAGCCTTACTTTTCAAGTTACTCATCACACATATTAGGGACTATTACGTGTAATTATATCTTAAATAACATGATATAGTATAAATTTATATGAACTGTAATTGCATAGAAGTTGAACTCACTCAAGTACTAAATAAGAGTAGCCCATAATTAACGACAAATATGAACCCCGATTTAATTATTAAGTTATATACACTAACACTCATATTGATATGCAAGTCTCTAACCCTAAACTAAAAGAATTGATTTAACAAAAACTTAATACAGGGATAACAACAAGCTAATTAAGTAGCTTATATATGAATCATTAATTATCATTCTAGTTCGTATTTACACTACTAAAAAATTGCTTTTTTCGACTACCACCTATCGACCGAAAATCGGTCGAACCACAATTTCGACCGATTTTCGGTCGAACACTTGTGACTGTTCGACCGAAAATTGGTCGAAATTGTGGTTGAAATTGATGTTGGGCCTTTCGACCGAATTTCGGTCGCCCAAGCGGTCGAGAGCCCCGTTAATAAGTCGGGCAGCAGCCATTTTTGGCTCATTTTCTTCTTCCCCAAAATCGTTTTACACTCCTTAAAACCCTCCCCAACCTTCCCTAAGTCGAAATCCACCATAACCCACCCCCAAAATCAACACTTAAACACAATCTACCCTCCTAATCACTACCCATAACAACAAATTCAAGGTAAGTTCTTAATTTTAGGGTTATTTTAATTACTTTGTAAAACTTGAACCCTAACTTTTTAACTCAATTTTTTTTGTAGTTTTGAAGCATATAACTAGTGGGGAATCATTTGTAGGTGCTATAGGAGCATAATTCAACGTCGAGGTACGTTTTTTTTTTGTTTTTATTTAATCCGAATTTAATTAATTTTTTAATTAGTTTTTAACTTTGGCCTATAATGTTGCATATTTAGTTAATTATTAGTTAGTAAACTTTATTGTAGTTATTGTTGATGTTGAACAACTTGTTTGGTGTTGTTAGCTATTATAAAGTTAGGTTTGTGTTGTTTGGGATTGTTGTAGTTAGGTGTGGGTATAGTAAATTCCTATTACGGGTAGTATTAGCAAATAGAGAATGGTAAAATGGCTTTTATATGGTAGTAATTAGAAAATAAAATCAAAATGGCCATATACTACCAAATACTACTCGTAATAATCTTGTAGTAATTAAAATACGTAGAGTGAAATTAGGAAACATGAATCTTTCATACATACATCTTTTCGAAGAGGCACAGTCGAATGTTTCTCTATAGTGGATCTAGTGGTAAACTTAAGCCCTTCTTTCGTCCGTAGCTTTTTTCCTACAAATAAAAGGGAACAAAATGAAGTACTTAATTAATTATTCAAAATACCAACATTTTATTATGCCTGATTATCATTAATTATTGGAAATACTTTAAAATCTTACATATTATTGCAGTATTGACCAATTTAGGTAATAATTTACTAGTTTGTTCAAACAAATGACCAACTTTTAAATTTGATAATTATATATACTTATTTTACTCTTAGAAAGAAGTTTTTTTCCAAACAAATGTTAAAGACAGGCATGTTTTAAAGGTCACTCGGTTGTTAGGGCTATGTTGTTTATGACAAGTTTCTATAGCTTTCTTGCACCTGTTCCCTAGGTTACTCAAAAGAGTTTAATTATGACACGAGGGAAACCTAGACGCTTTATTAGGTCTATCGTTAATTAACCCGCCTAATTTTTGTGCAATGAATGTGTTTATTTAATCTATTAAACCCGTCTAATTTTTTTGCAATGAATGTGTTTATTTAATATATTTAACCCGCCTAATTTTTGTGCAATGAATGTGTCAACAGGAATGAAGAACGTGTTTGCAAGAAGGAAGGGGCCTAAACAGGCAGGTGAGCCTTCAGGTGAGCCGACACAGGACACTCCTACCCCTCAGGTGTTTGCAAGAAGGAAGGGGCAAAGAAAGGCAGCTGAGCCTTCAGGTGAGCCGGCACAGGACACTCCTACCTCTCAGGTGCCGCATCACCTTCCTACAGGAGCACCTGCAGGATACAGTTCAGATTTTTTCAGGCCACCTGGCATGTCTCAGAGCCATCCTGGTTGGAGGCATCACTTCAGTAGTTATGACATGACTGAGACCCAGGCCGGTCCATCCCAGGGCGTTCCCAGACTAGGCGATCCCACACAGTCCACTAGTCCGTCTGGGTCGACTCAGCCGCCTTCCGACCCATCTAGCCCTACCTGCCCTTCGGTACAGCAGGAGATTCCTTACTATGATCGGAGATCGCCATATTACATCGGTGAGCCTGGCACTTGGGAAGACGGGCGTTTGATTATTTATCCCGAGGGGGATAACTGGTAAGTATAGTATTTTTGAAGTTCTTATCTATTTAGCCGTCTGTTAACCCGTCTGTTTTTTTAGTATTTCTATTAACCCGTCTGTTTTTTTATGTAGCTTTTGCCCCAACACTGAAGCTACTCCTGTGGTGACGAAGTGCATGAAATCTCAATGGAAGGAAGCATGGCCAACCTGGGGCGCTGTGCCCCCTCAAGTAAAGCAACGGATAATGCAGGCTTTTGAGGTGATAAATATGCATACGGTTTATCACTAATTGCAGGTTTTTTTTAATGATTATGTTTAAATAAAATATTTTGATGAATATTGCAGGTTCAGTGTAAGTGGCATCCGGCTCTGGACTATAAAGTCCGTTCTAACTTCCCCAAGAAATGCGGGGAGTTATTCAAGAATGCAATGTATACTGCGCGCAAAAAAGGGAAAATGCCCGGCTTCCTCTATGATCATCAATGGAGAGAGCTGCAGCAATATTGGGATACTCCCGAATTTCAGAAGAAGAGCGAACAAGGGAAGAAAGCGCGGGCATCTAGTAAGGGTGGATCGCTGCATACCGGTGGCACAGTTAGCGCAGCGACGCAGAAAATGTGCTTGGTAAAGTAATTTAATTTATAAGAATTACTATAACAGTTTATTTTTTATCTAACTTGATCTCTTCTTTAATTTGTAGGAAAAGCAAGAAAATCGGACTATTCCACTCTCCGAAATGCACAAGATCCGCCATATCAAGAAAGATAAAAAGGGCGGAGAAACATGGGTCGAGCCGCGCGCACAAGAGACCTGGGTAAGTAATTAAATTTAAACTAAAGTCGCGCCAATCCTTCAACTTTAAAACTTCATAGTTGTACCGTTGATATATTTCTTTTTTACAGGAAAGAGCTACAAAGGCCGTTGAGGACTGGACCGCGACTCAGCAATCTGAATGCGGAAGTTGTACTCCAGTACCGCTAACGCTCGAGCAAGAAACCAACTTATGGTTGGAAGGGGTCGGAGGGGTGAAGAAGGGGTCAGCGTATGGCATTGGAACTCTGTTTTCATCTGGCAACCATAAATCTAACTATTTGGGCTCCTGTTCTACTGCGCTTTCAAGCTCTGCTCCCACTCCAGAAATGACTCGGATGCAAGCGGAGATCGAAGAACTGAGAAGACAAAATGAAGCTATGCGCTTAGCACAGGAGGCGCATCAGAGAGAAGTGCATGAAATGATGCAAGAGCTCCTCAGGAACCAAAAAAAGGCAAAGGAAAGCGTGATAGCTCGGGAAAGGAAAAGAGCAAGAGCAAGAGCAGACATCGCCACCATTCACCGTCTCAGTCTGATGCCGGGTCTAGTCCGGCTTCTAGCCAGTAGTAGTGATTGTTGAACTTTAAACTGTTTGTTTAGTTTGTTTGAATATTGTAAAACTTGAACTAATGTTGAAAGACTCCTTTCTATTGTTTGGCTTTGTTAAACTTGTTTGAATAGCGTTTATGAATGTGTTTTGTCTGGTTTTTCTGCGTGTTGCTGAACTTACAGGTGGTGTAGGGCTAATTTCAGCTTTTATGTTGCAGGTTTTTACAGGTTTTCGACCGACTTTCGGTCGAAAGTTGGTCAAAAAATATTACCAGCCTTTCGACCGAATTTCGGTCGAAATACTGTTCGACCGAATTTCGGTCGAAGAACATGACACTTTAGTCCATGTTCTTCGACCGAATTTCGATCGAAGTCGGTCGACGTTCGACCGAATTTCGGTCGAAGGTTGAATTTCGACCTTAATTTTGTCGACCACCACAATTGGTCGAAATACGGTCGATCGGTCGACCGAATTTCGACCGATTGGGCGGTCGAAAATTCCGGTTTTTTTAGTAGTGTTATAATTAAGTGTATATCGACTCTCATGCGTCTATCTGTAATATTCTGAAAACAATTAAATACCCCATATGCATCAAAATTATCGATGTTACCTGATGATTTTTTTGGCTCCGTTTTAACTTTCTTAGCTTTTCGAGTTCCAATCTTCTGTTCCTCTTCTGAAGAGCTGCTTAGTTCCTCAAATAGTTGCCTCTCACAAAAGCTTTTATAGGTTTTTTGGGTGTAGACCATAACTTGGAAAGTTGATTTATCATTAAGAAAAAAGAGCAGTATGTCTCCAAGTTCTAGTTTGTGATGCAACAGAAATTGTGGTCATTCTCCTTCACATATGAAAAAATAGGAATTTTCCCTTTTTCTCTCACTATTTTTGTTTCCCACAATTTTCCAGCTATATCCGTTTTTAGTAGACATGTCTTGGCATTATCTAACAAACAATACGTTCAAGTTTAGCAAAATTCAGTATGAAGGAAATTTAAACCTCAAAAAAGTAGAAGAGGAAAATTAGAGCAAAGTAATAAATTTACTATTTTTTTCATAAAACCTTGTTTAAATAAAAGCTTGCAAAAGGAAGGATGCTTATCAGGATCCAGAAGCATATTGAGAATTTTTCCTATTCGAATACTGCTAGTGAAATCTTAAACAAAGGTCATGGAAAATGGCAGGAGATCACTGTTATTACATGTGCTTTGATGGCACAAATGCTTAACTCTGTATTCAAAAATGGATAAGTTGTAGAGAAATATATACTTGTGTGGTACTGCATGCCATTCCTCGTTTAGATTTGCATGTTTTCTTTGAGTTTAACTAATCATGTCCTCTTTAGTTGTTGTAATAAGTAATTTGTTTTATTTTTAAGATAAAACTTCATTTTTTAATTAGGGATTATTAGGAAATACTAATCCATCCGTTTCAAAATGATGAACCTATTTGACTTTGTACGGAGTTTAATAAATTAGGGAGGACTTTTAAAACTTGTCGTCTAAAATAAGTTATAGATGTTTGTGTGGCTACAAATCATCTCATTAAAGTTAAAAGTGAAAGTTTCTTTCCAAATTAGATTTAGAAAGATGTCATTCTTTTTTAAACGGACTAAAAAGAAAATAAGTTCATCATTTTTGAAACGGATGGAGTAGTCTATACTATCATTTGGATGACCTGATATGGCATAATATTTTCCCTGTTTTTGGTTGAACAAATTGAACAAGGTTCGAATTTATATCAATAATCAATAATTCCAAATTGATGCTAAAAATGAATCAACTTAACTTTTATTATATCATGCAACAAAAATTAATGAGCAAATCACCATATTGTCCAATTTTATATAAGATTATTCTCAATTTACATATGTAAGTTTTAGAGAATGAAGAACAAAAAATGCAGAGAAATCTGGAGAAACAAAGTACACTTATTATTATGAAACTTCAGGATATAAATAGAATTTACATTCTCAACTGAAAATAAGACACCAACTCTTAAGAATTAGAGATAAGATAATCCTAAATAAGTGCTATTATCTTAACACATGGACTGTTGCAGCTCTTATTGCATTTTTCTAACACTCCCCCTTCCTATAAGAGCGGCAAACTCCAAGTTTTTACCTGAGTACCTCAAATTTGTTGCATGCTAAAGGCCTGGTGAAGATATCAGCCAGTTGCTCCTCAGTTAATTACTTCATCATTTTTTTGCGCTTTCCTCAAGAACAAAAGCTTGACGTTGAAGTGTTTGATTTTTTCATGAAATACAGGATTGCGAAAAATTTCTATCTCAGTGTCGTTAAGTTGTTGAATATGCAGATCAACCAATATTTTTCTCAACTACAGTGCTTGATTCGTTGCTGCTGTTGCAGCCATAAATTCTGCCTCGACAGTGGATTGAGCCACAATATCCTGCTTTTTTGAACACCATGAAAAAAATTCTTAAGCCAAGACTAAAACAATACCAGGATGTGCTCTTCATGTCATCCACGGATCCAGCCCAATCATTGTCAGAAAAACCAACTAGTTTCAAATTTTGACTTCTCTAAAACTTGACACCATGATTAATGGTTCCTTTGATTTATCCGACAACTCTCTTTGTTGCATTTAGATGCAGCTCACTAGTACAATTCATAAACCTCGATAATGCTTACAACATACAAAATATTGGATCTTGTAGCTATTAGGTACATCAAACAACCAATTAAGCCTCTGAAGTATGTTTCGTCTACTTTTTCTGCTCCATCATTCTTGCTTAGTTTCTCTTTCTGGTTCATAGGAGTACTCATTTCCTTGCAACCTTCCATGTTGTATTTCTTGAGAATCTTCCTTGCATACTTCTTTTGGAAAATGAAAACTTCATTCTCTCTCTACATAATATCCATTCCAAGAATGTAGGACATTAAACCAAGGTCAGTCATCTCAAAGGCTTTCATCATTTCTTGCTTGAACTTCTCTATATACCTTGTGTTGCTCCCTATAACTAGTCATCATCCACATAGATAGAGATAACAAGAATGTCAATGTTGTGTTTAACATAAAGAGTAGATTCTGATAGCTCTATTCAAATCCAAGGTCAAGCAAGTGGTCATCTATTCGACCATACCAGGCCCTTGGTGCCGGTTTAAGGGCGTAAATCGCCTTTTTTAGCCTATAAACCTTGTCCTCTTTACCTTTCACCACGGAGCCCTCAGGTTGCTCCTTATAAATTTCTTCCTAAAGAAAACCATTTAGAAATGCTTATTTGACATCCATTTAGTACACTTTCCAGCCCAATTGTGCAGCAAGAGCAAGAAGTAACCTGATTATGTCAAGCCGAGAAACTGGTGCAACTGTGTCAAAATAATCCACACCAAAAATTTGAGCATATCCTTTAACCACAACCCTTGCTTTATGTTTGTTGATTGAACCATCGGAATTTTGCTTAGTTCTATACACCCATTTCAACCCAATTACCTTTCTGTCTTGAGATTGATCAACAAGTTCCCAAGTTTTATTTTTTTAATCATGAATAACTCCTCCTTCATTACATCCACCCAATTTTCACCATTCTTGAGATCATTTTACCCAGCAGGTTCACACACTACTACATTGCATCTCTCATATATGTTAGAGAGCAATCGAGTACCTCGAACTTGATAATCATCCACCATCTCATCTTGCCATGAGGGTGATATTTTCCTTTCAGGACTCTGAACATGAAACTCTTTTGCTGAATCTTTCCAACACCACTCTTCATTCTCTATAAAATAAACATCTCTACTGATGATTATTTTATCTGTTTTTGGTTGGAAGATTTTGTATGCTTTTGAAATTGTACTATAACCAATGAAGATGTCAGGAACAGATTTTTTATCTAGCTTATCTTGTTTAACTTGAGGAACATAAGAAAAACAAAGACAACCAAACACTTTAAGAAAGTTTATTGATGGTTTGAATCCATACCAAGCTTTAAAAGGAATTCGATCCTCTAATGCCTTTGTAGGAAACCTATTTTGGAGAAACACAACTGTATTTGCTGCCTCTGCCCAAAATTTCTTTGGCATGTTCTTCTCGTGCAACATACATCTAGTCATCTCCACAATATATCGGTTCCTTCTTTAACTTACTCTATTTTGTTGCGGAGTATAAGGCGTAGTGAGCTGATGATTAATCCCTGCTTCTTCACAAAACTTATTGAAGTACTAAGAAGTGTATTCCCTTCCATTGTCTGATCTTAAATACTGAATTTTACAACCACTTTTATTTTCCACTTTTGCTTTGAATTTTCGAAACACATTAGTAGCTTCTAACTTATACTTGAGAAAATAAATCCAACACATGTAGGTTCATCAATAAAAATGATATAGTAAAGACTACCTTTTAGTGAGGGAGTCCTTTGAGGTCCCGCAATGTCGGTATGAATTAATTGCAATTTGTTTGAGGCTCTCCAAGTTTTCTTTGGAAACAGAAGTCTGCTTTGCTTTCCAAATTGACAAGCACGACAATATGAAGAATTAACTTCCAAAACAGGTAAATCCCCAAGAATTTTTTTTTTTTTTTTTTTTTTTTTTTTGCATTTTAAGCATCCCGTCATAGTGATAATGACCAAGTCTCTTGTTCCATATCTCTGCAGCACCTTCTTTGGCTGGAAAAACCACATGCTCCCTCTCAAATGGATCTAAAGAGAAACTCTTGCCCCTCATTTTTACTTTAAATATTTCCTAATCTGAGACATCCTTGATCAAGCAATGTTTATCTTCAAAAATAACTTTGTAGCCTCTTTCTATCAATTGACCAACACTAAACAAGTTTTGGTCTATGTCAGATACATATACATAAAGCACATCAAAAATTGTTTTAGTACCTGAAAAAACTGAAATAGAAATGGTTCCTTTTTCCTTTTACATCAATATGTTCGCCATTACCTATTCTGACTTTCTTAATAGTTGTAGGCTTCAAATACTTAAAAAGGACCATGTCATTATTCATGTGGTTAGTACATCCACTGTCAATCAGCCAATACTCATTCGACGATCTACTTAAAAAACATGTAGCGACAAAGAGTTGATCTTCCTCCTCTCCATTGACAACTTGAGCATCAACTTCTTGTTGCTTCCCATTGTTCTTAGAAATGACAGCTTTGTGCCCAAGTTGATTGCATTTGTTACACTGAGCATCAGGCTTTCTCCAACACTTGTATGGTGGATGGTCTTTCTTGCTACAATACTAAAAAAGAGGGTAATTTCTCTTTGAGTTTCCTGCTTTACCTTTTGTGGTATTTGCCTGAACGCCTTCAACAATTTTTTACTGAATCTTCTTATCTTTCTTTTTTTTTCTGCCACCATCTTGATGTTTGGCTACCAGTGCTTCCTCACTATCTCCTTCTTCTCTCATAACCCGTCCCTGCCGTTGAGCCTGAAAAGCGTTGAACAACTCTGATATGCTAATCTTGGACAGATCCTTGGTATTCTCCAAAGTAGTTATGGTTGCTTCGAATCTTTCCGACATAGTTACCAGAACTTTTTCAACAATTCGAGAATCTGTAAACTCGGAACCAAGCAATCTTACTTTGTTGGGTATGTTCAACAGCCTTTTAGAGTTTTGTTGGCCTAAATCTGATTAGGACAATAAATCGAATTTGTTTTGGGTTAACTAGCAACTGTTTGTATCAAATCCGTAAAATAATAAGAAATACAGTAAAGAAATTTGGACAATAGCAAAGACATAAAAAGTAAGTGTTTTTGATATATTTCCGGATGTCTTTCCTTAATTACACAGCACCTATTATAGTTTACAAGGATGAAGGAATAATAAATAAACTTAATGGTTATTATACCACGTTCAATCATGGTCAGTCCATGATCTCCCTCTTAAATGCCCGTATAACGGTCGACGGTTAATGAAGACAAAAGCTCGTTCATCAAAGAGGGAAACTTCCCCGAGGGGTGAACTGTGCACCTCGTGATGGTTATCCTCTAGTCGCCCCGAGCAATAAGCTGCACAATGATCGAGGAATCTAGCCTTGGGAACCAAGCAAGCTTCTTTGATGGATGGTTTTCAGGAGATCCAACCACCCTAGGTCTCGAAACCTAGCACCTAGGCTCGGCAAATTTTCACCCTATACAAATAGTCCCGCCACCCGTCGAATGATTGCCAGAATTTTTTTTGAGGGGTGGAATGAATTCGGTCAGAGAACTCAAACCTCATCAAGCGATCCCCTCAAAATATGTCCCCAGTAAGGATTTCAGATTGCAAAAACAAACAGCCTCCGACCTTGAGAAGAACAGGAACGTGCCCGTTCAACTTTCTCCGAGCCTAATTACACATGCTCACATAGATTTGGTTCGAGAAGATTGCAATTGGGTCCACGAGGTCCAAATCATTGTTCCTAGCCCGGAGAGTCGCACTTGCGATAGGGGTCGCCGGGCTCTCCTTCGTTTATACTTATCCCTTCACGATAGGTTTTACCCTCCCCATTCACCATATAGCTGACACCTTCTGCCGTACCTACAAGTTATGCTTGGCTCAGTTGGATCCCAGCTTTTGGAGGGTTATTCAATGCCTTGATTTATTGAGCCAACGAGCCAAGGTCCCTTTTAATTTCGACTACTTGGTCTCTCTCTTCTATCCCACTATGCACAAGGATGGAGTTGTTCAATTGAACAAATGAGGCAAGTTTTCTTTAATCACAAAGGGTGATGATACCGAGGACAGTGGCTGGTGTGATCGATTCGTTCTCATCACCACTACTCTTATTTCCACCGAGGCTGGGTTCCCCGAAGCGTGGAACAGAACTTGTAAGTAGCCGAACCCTAACTTTTCCTTTTTTATCTCCATAATTCCTCAAAGTTTAATCAATCTTTCGTATTTCCAGCGGAAAAACTTCTAATCCACCCTCCGAAAGGTTTGACTGCCTGGGTCCAGGCGATTATCGATGCCAAAGTCGAGGCCAGAGAGATCGTGGATGATCTTGGCGACATTGGCTGAAAACCAATAGTCATGCAAACGACACGGTAAGTGTGCATTATGTTCTTTTCTTCTTAGCTCAAAGACTTGTCCTTATTCCGCCTCCTTCTTTTGCAGGCTTCCCAAATAGGGCAGCTACCGAGCCAGAGGAAGAAGAAAATAAAGAGAAGAAGAATGAAAAAAGGAAGAAATTTGAAGTCTCCAAGGCTGGGGATAGTTTGAAAGACTTGGAGGACTCGGTTGAGGTCCTCTCCAAAGCTAAAACTTTAAAGAAGTCGCTTAGTTGCAAGACTTCAAAAGGTTTGACTCCCTACCTTAATTTCTTTCTTTATCTTTTCTTTCTTTTTGCCTTAAATGACCCCCTTATCTGCTCAGATTCAAAGAAAAAGAGGAAATACTAACTAACCCTTCCAAAACAAAACGTCTTCGGGTTGAAGCACCTGAGGCTCCTCGGCGATGCCAGGTTGACGAGCCGGTGGATGGTGATGCTTTTAATGAAGTTGAGGCGACTAACCTTAAAGAATCAAACTGAGCTGCTGAAAAGGCTAAGGGCAAAGCCAAGGTGGCTAAAAGCCTTCCCACTGAGGAGAGGACAACTACTAAACCTGCCCGAGATGAAGAGAGGGCAGCTGATGACTCCGCTCAGGCTGCCCCCGACCTGATCGCCCCTCGGCTTCCAAGATGAGCCCTAGAATAATTGGCATCCCCCTTGATTTATGTATGTTGGATGACTCAGTGGCCGTTCCCATCAGTCTTAAGGATTTGCTTGACCAACAGAGCGAGAACGTCTCAAGGATTTGCCCATTGGCGACTTGATGTAAGGTTCAGCACGCAGTTCATGTAATCATCTCTTATTTTAAATCTTTTCATCCTCAATTATATTTGCATCTCTATAACCCCTTTCCTCATGTTTGCAGAGTTATGTTTATACTATGAAGGTGACTGAGATTATTCTCTGACCCTCCAGCTCGGGTCATTTTCTCCACAGTGATCGAAAGTTTCGCGAATTTTTTCAAGGTAGCGAAGTTAACACCATTTACCTCTGAATCCCTGTTATAACATTCACCACTCTTTTCGGAGACCGCGCCCTCGGCGGCTATCCCCTTCCCCTATTCTTAGAAAAATTCTACTTCCCCTTATCAGTGAGGTACTCTGCTAAGCAAATTACACCAGAAGAAACAATGACACTCTCTGATGGTTATGAACTAGAATCCCATCATCCAACCAACACGAAATTCCTAGAAGACAGGTAAACTGATTTGATATAATAAGAGAAGGTAGCACAATAGGATACCAAGCAGGCAATAGCGACACTCATTGTCAAATATCTCATATTTAGACCAGATAAATTAGTAGGGTCTTATAAACGCCAGGAATAAATCATACCAGAGCCCCTCTACGGCAACCGATTCTTAATAGAAACGACATCCAAGGAAACCATCGAAACATGATAAGACACACCATTTCTAGATCGATCGAAAGAATCAAATCTTACTCACATTTAAGAGAAGAAGAAATACTCGGATCTACTACATCGGATGCCTCAGCATCCTGCCAGACTAGCAGTTCATAGAACTACCTCGACAGCTGAGCGTAGCCGCTACCCTGATAATCACCTTCTGAAGAACCACTGCCACCACGTTCTCAACCTCTACTGGATGGTGGCCTTTCTCTGGCTGATTGAAATCTAAATAAAATCGCCTGTGACCGTGCAAGTGCCTGATTACAAGAGAAAGGATGATTGCCTACTAATCGGAGTAAGGAAAAACTCCTCAAAGGATAGCCAGACTCTAAAAAATGATAACAGGAAACTCCTCAAAGGATAATCAGACTCACGACAATGATAACACCTTTTCGCTGAATATGGAAGCTGGACAGATTGTTGAAAGCAACAAAGAGAAAGTTTAGTCTAATCTTGATGAACTACCCGCGCGCACTGAGAATCACGCTCTATAAGCTGAGATAACCTGGAAGGTGACCTCCCAAAATAATCAGAATTCTTACCTCCAAATGAGGTACCATGGTTACCCACTAGGGCCACGGGATCTCTTGCTCTTCCGCTCTAAATCTTCCCGCTCTGACTTATGGTATGCCTAATACCTTTGAACAATATCAACAAAGACATCAAATGAAGTCCCAACCTTAATTTTTTGAGCCATCTGGGATCTTAAGGTAGGAGAAAGGTCATCAATAAATCTTGAATCTCTCGAGAGGCTCATGGACTAGTTCTAATGCATATCCAGCCATTCTATAGAATTCAATCTCATATTTTGAAACACCAACAGGCTACCCTGTCCAATCCACTCAAACTAGCAACACTTATCATCTCACTCGCTACTCGAAAGGAACTTTTCCACGAATCTAAAAAAAAAATCGAACCAAGTTAGCTAATAAGAGAGCGGCCCACCAATCCAAGGCTGGACCCTGAAACTGGAAAGCAGAATAATCAACACCATACCGCTCGATATAATCAAGAGCCAGAAGGATACGATGACATCATTTTATTTAAAAAAAACTTACACAGGAATTATCTAATGCATTGCTTGGGAATATCGGGATGTTCAACCGCATAAAATAATATACCTTCTTTGGGCACTCGGACATAACTGTTACCTCGGCTAGCTAATCAGACAGAAAAATCGGTGGCGCAACAATGCTGCATTTGGAACATATTTTACTGGGGCAATATTATTAGCTAAAATAGGAGCTCCCTGAGACCGAACATATGCATCACCAAGATTCTCGTAAAGCATAGTATAGAGCCAAGGGAACCATAAGGCCCTGCTCCCTAGCCCATCGCGAGCTCGTACAGCTGGGACCTCCGTAACTAGATCGTTAACACGATCAAAAACTTTCGGGGCTTGATTAGTGCTAGCCTCTGACTAGACTGCTTCGCCAGTGAATTCTAACCCTTTGCTGATTTGTCGCACAAGGGTTCACCATTTCTACGAAGGAATTAACGAAAAATATTTTTGCATCCTACACCGATGCACGATCAGAAAAGAGGGAAGTGAAACTTCCTAAATGCCATCATAGCCTCTTGTATTACGGACGTCTACGTACCTATCACCGAGACTCTACTAGACACTGTCTTAGTCTGGATAGACTCTAAACCGGGCTCTGATACCAACAGAAATGGCCCGAACTCCGGTTAGGCCGTGCGGGCACCCGACATACTCTCCTAGACCCGTCGGGCGAATCCTTATCAATTAAATTAGGAAAATAAATATAATTCAATTCATAAATAATAACAAGACTTTAAAAAAAAAACCACAGACATACTGATACCTCCAAGCTGTACAAAAGAAATTACAGCTGACTACCCAACATACTAGGTTTAGGGTTATCTAGACTAGACATCTAAGAGTGCAAAAGAAAACAGATACCTCTTGAAGGGAGCAAAATGCAACTGAAATAATAAAAAATAAACTGGTGGCTATCCGGAATAAAGCTGGCTCACCCTGACAGCTGAAGTCGTCTTTGCTCCTGAACAACGCGGCGAACTCAATCCTGGAGCGAACCTGCCGAAACGAAATAGATAGACAAGAAATAAACAACAGACAAGGGTGAGTCAAAAGGACTCAATAAGTGGGGCAGACTAGCCACTACAAAGAATAGGGTAGCTAGCAAGGGAGAAGAAACAGACAAACCAAATTCCTCTTATTTAAATTATAAAAAGGCGGAGCCAGATAATAACCGGAAACACGTATGAAACAATAAACTTATCAAGGAATACGAGCCAGAAACGTATCAAAAAATAAGCAATGCACGTATAAGCAGAACAGTAGTTATGTACCACAAGTCTACACAATGGTATGAAAATAAATGAAATGAAATGACATGAAATCTGATGCAAAGGGTCATATGTGCCCGTCATCCCATCTCGAAGCGGAATACTCCTGCATTCGAGAGGAATCCAATCTGATAACCAACTGGAGCGGAATACTCTTGCACCCGATATAATATAAACGAGAAGTGGAATACTCCTGCACTCTATTGGGGCGGAATACTCCTGCACCCGATACAATGTAAAGCTGAGGCAGAATACTCCTGCACTCTCCTGGGGCGGAATCCTCCTGCCCTCAATATGATACAATGGAGCGGAATACTCCTGCTCATGGGGCGGAATAGTCCTACCCTCAATATGATACAATGTAGCGGAATACTCCTGCACCCAATATGATATGCAATGTAATGCATATGAATGACATATAATGCATATGAATGCAATGTGATGCTATAATAACCCTTCACCGGCGCGGGACTCTCATCGACAGCCGGGAAGTAGATGCCAACTCATAGCCAGAGTACAATGCTCAGATCCTCAATCCAATACCAAGAAGAGGACATAACATATAATATACAATGTAAATCCAAAGCTAAGGCATAATGAGTACGCGTATCGGTAGCTACACACGTGGTAGATTATCCACGAGGCCAGGTGCCTCCAAAGAAATGGATATAAACACTTACCTCCTTCCAATGTTAACACTGCTACCCAACAACCGTTTTATTCTTTGAATTCATTGCCAAACGATCCCACTGAATGTTTCGGGGTGAAATAACTATATTTCTCCGGCTTTTTTCGCATTTTCTGGCATTTTTTTTCCACTGCGTCATTTCATTTACTCTGTTTCGTTTCTGTTTTTAATGTCGTAGTAAGAACGCTAAGGGATATATATCCCTTAGCACCCGCCGTCACGGTCAGCTTTCATTTTCTTTCCTTTTTTGTCTTTTTCTCTTTTTTTTTTTTAATTTTCTTTTCGCGGTACTCTACGATATTCGAAATTATTTTAAATTTTGCATACAAGTTATACAAAATATATGTAGCATACTTGCTAAGGCGGATCTCAAATCGGGTTCCCGAAAATCAAGATGCGAATTTAAATGGAAAAAGGTCAAATTATTTAACTTTCGGCATTTGAGCGGAAACTAGCCGAACAACCTCGAAATCCACTTTCGAAAGTTCACAAAAGTCACAAATAATCATACGAACCTAACGGTGCTTTTGGATTTCGAATCGGAGCTCATTCGCCAAAACCGAGCTCGAAAATCACTTTTTTATATTTATCGACAATAAAAACTGAAATCTTCTTCCGATGCCTACCAAACGAGGCTTGATTTAGCTCAAATTTTACAGACAAGTCTCAATGGACCTTACGATTATGTTAAAATTATCGGCATACGAATTGGAGTCCTAACTTCCGAAACGACTGACCGAGGTCGTTTCATTCTCCTCCACTTAAACTCTCGTTCGTCCTCGAACAAGCCTAAGTCTAAAGAAAAAAAATTTGCACAGATAACAAGAGAACTTGCACGACCTTCATAAGCTACTCCTTTGTCCTTACCTCCTGATTACAGGATAAGAATTATATTACGCACATCGTACTTTTGGAATAAAATATATCTGGATAATATGATAATACCATTGCACAGCTTATTCTGACTAAGCTGATCCTTCCTCAATCACGAGAAGAGAGTTCTACATTTTCGAAACAAAGATACACGAAACTTTGAATGGATTAACATGATTCAGCCGATAATCACCTCTTCGATATACCTTTCCATATAGAACAGGTTGATGGAACTAAGAATTAGCTCACGTTTGATGCAATAGGGGGAGATTTTGAAGTACCTTGTCACTACACACTATAGAAAATTTGATGCAAGCTATATTACTTTTACGAACGCACTATGCAACATTTCAATTGATGTTAGTGTTGTTCCGCAAGCTCCTTGTGGGAATGTAGTTACTCATATCCTAATGTATGTCAAAGGTTCATCTGAACAGGGTCTATCATATAAGGATAAGGATCATCCAAATACTACTGGATAGTATGATACAAACCAGGAATGATCTCCAGACTGAACATCTACTTCAGGGTGTTGTCTTTGAATTGGAAATATTATGACTTGAAAAAGTAAAAAATAAAAGAGACATTTAGTTGGACCATGAGCTGAGGCAGAATACCAGCAACAAAGTTGATTACATGTGTACTTATAATGCTAAAGTAACTTCTCAAAGTGTTGAGGTGTGAAGGAGATATGCCAATGATGGATGGACGACAAGCCGCACGAGTCTTTTAACTCTAAATTTCCATGAAGTAAAAAAGAGCGGCAATATGAGGATCCAGTTCTAGTTGAATGCAGACAGATAGCCAAAAGAAAATCGGAGTCACCATACAGGGTTACTACTGACGGTGTTCTCATGTATAAAGATAGACTTTGTATTCCCAATGTTGCAGATTTGCGTGGACAGATTATGATAGAGGCACATTATTCCAAATACACTGTTCATCCAGGTTCGACTAAGATGTACCATGATCTTAAGCAGATTTATTGGTGGGACGGAATGAAGTGTGACATAGCAGAATTTGTGGCTCAATGTTCTAATTGCCAGCAAGTTAAAGTCATGTCATCTTTCCAGACTTATCTCTAGCATTAATAGATTATTAGTAGGTTTAGCAATGATCGACACTCATTGTAGGTTTCCGTTGTGGTCCTAGGTTGGGTCGTAAAAAAAGTGGTATCAACACCTTAGAAATTTAGTATTACCATTCAGTATTTGGAGGAAGACTCCTCCACTTAAAGCACAAACTCATGCAGCTATTTCAATAGGAATATTCATCCTTGCACAACCTGCTGGATTAAGAAAGACTTAGATAAAACAAAATGCGGCTCCGACCTGAGCTACCAATTTATCCTTTCGAGTTGCCAAACAGCTCCAACTCTCGAGTTCATAACTCCATACCTTTGCCGTAAACACCACCGCCAGATGGATGGTACTTCTATAACCTTTAGAAGCCTTGAAACACAATAATATGCTTACCCGGCTATAATAACACGTACTCTGGCTCAACACAGGGAGCATCACAAGAGGCTACCAACTGCCTAAGCTCACTAGTGCCGGACGAAAAAGAAATGGAAATAGACCGAGGATAGAAATAATTAGAGCTTAAGGAAGCTCATCTTCTTATTTGCTTGGCTACTAAAGCTAGACTACTTACAAGTCAGGCTAACCAAAGAATCACAATTGAAGAAATAGTCATTAAATGAGCTCTATGGAGCAACACCCATATCAATTTAACCTTCCAATAAGAAGGAAACTCTGAAAATTTACCAGAAACCCTTTTATAATCCAGATAAGCTCATGGGATAACATGACTTTACTAATATCTCGAACCAAGAGGAGACACGTAGATCGAATATTACTTACTAAGCATATTACACCGGAAGAAACAATGACACTCTCTGATGGTTATGAACTAGAATCCCATCATCCAACCAACACAAAATTCCGAGAAGAGAGGTTAACTGATTTGATATAATAAGAGAAGGTGGCACAATAGGATACCAAGCAGGCAATAGTGACACTCATTGTCAAATATCTCATATTTAGACCAGATAAATTAGTAGGGTCTTATAAACGCCAGGAATAAATCATACCAGAAGCTCGCCCCTCTACCACAACCGATTCTTAATAGAAACGACATCCAAGGAAACCATCGACACATGATAAGACACACCATTTCCAGATCGATCGAAAGAATCAAATCTTACTCACATTTAAGAGAAGAAGAAATACTCGGATCTACTACATCGAATGCCTCAGCATCCTGCCAGACTAGCAGTTCATAGAACTACCTCTACAGCTGAGCGTAGCCACTACCCTGATAATCACCTTCTGAAGAACCACTGCCACCACGTTCTCAACCTCTACTGGATTGTGGCCTTTCTCCGGCTGATTGAAATCTAAATGAAATCGCCTGTGACCGTGCAAGTGCCTGATGACAAGAGAAAGGACGATTGCCTACTTGTCGGAGTAAGGATAAACTCCTCAAAGGATAGCCAGACTCAAAAAAATGATAACAGGAAACTCCTCAAAGGATAATCAGACTCACGACAATGATAACACCTTTTCGCTGAATATGGGAGCTGGACAGATTGTTGAAAGCAACAAAGAGAAAGCTGAGTCTAATCTTGATGAACTACCCGCGCACTCTGAGAATCACGCTCTACAAGTTGAGATAACCTGGAAGGTGACCTCCCAAAATAATCAGAACTCTTACCTCCAAATAAGGTACCATGGTTACCCACTAGGGCCACGGGATCTCTTGCTATTCCGGTCTAACTCTTCCCGCTCTGACTTATGGTATGCCTAATACCTTTGAGCAATATCAACAAAGACATCAAATGAAGTCCCAACCTCAATTTTTCGAGCCATCTGGGATCTTAAGGAAGGAGAAAGGTCATCAATAAATCTTTGAATCTCTCGAGAGGCTCATGGACTAGTTCTAATGCATATCCAGCCATTCTATAGAATTCAATCTCATATTCTTAAACACCAACAGGCTAACCGACAGGCTACCCTGTCCAATCCACTCAAACTGGCAACACTTATCATCTTGCTCGCTACTCGAAAGGAACTTTTCCACGAATCTAAAAGAAAAATCGAACCAAGTTAGCTAATAAGAGAGCGGCCCACCAATCCAAGGCTGGACCCTGAAACTGGAAAGCAAAATAATCAACACCATACCGCTCGATATAATCAAGAGCCAGAAGGATACGCTGACATCATTTTATTTTAAAATAAACTTACACAGGGATTATCTATTGCAATGCTTGGGAATATTGGGATGTTCAACCGCGTAAAATAATATACCCTCTTTGGGCACTCGGACCGAGCTGTTACCTCGGCTAGCTAATCAGACAGAAAAATTGGTGGCGCAACACATGCTGCATTTGGAACATATTTTACTGGGGCAATATTATGAACTGAAATAGGAGCTCCCTGAGATCGAACATATGCATCTGCGGCAACCTGATAAGCTGCCTAGCGAATAATAGGTTTTTGCGGTATCTGCATCACCAAGATTCTCGTAAAGCATAGTAGAGAGCCAAGGGATCCATAAGGCCCTGCTCCCTAGCCCATCGCGAGCTCGTACAGCTTGGACCTCCGTAACTAGATCGTCAGCACGATCAAAAACTTTCGGGGCTTGATCAGTGCTAGCCTCTGACTAGACTGCTTCGCCAGTGAATTCTAACCCTTTGCTGATTTGTCGCACAAGGGTTCACCATTTCTACGAAGGAATTAACGAAAAATATTTTTGCATCCTACACCGATGCACGATCAGAAAAGAGGGAAGTGAAACTTCCTAAATGCCATCATAGCCTCTTGTATTACGGACGTCTACTTACCTATCACCGAGACTCTACTAGACACTGTCTTAGTCTGGATAGACTCTAAACCGGGCTCTGATACTGTCACGACCCAAAATTCTATAGGCCGTGCGGGCACCCAAACCCAACTCATTGGGCGAACCCCTCTTGAGCAACACTTGACTTGCATATAAAATAACCAAATTAAAGAAATTATGAAAAGAATAGCGGAGTATGATATATAACCCAAATACACAACTAGGATCTTTGCAACCATGTTCTAAGTCCTCCCATGAATCATGAACATCTAAGGAGTCAATAAGGTTATACATCTCCGAATATAAAGAAATATAATCATTAATATTAACATAAAAATAATAAGGGAATGATGTCACCACAGGACAAAAGTGGTTCACCGTTAGATTAAAGGACGAGCAACTCCGTTTACCACAATGCTTGGTAGAACTCGATATCGAATCTGCCGAATATAAAACAATACGAAAAAAAACAAAGAAAGTGGGTGAGTCAAAAGGACTCAGTAAGTGGGGACGGGCTCCAAGTTGAATAACAAGTTGCAAATATATGAAAACTCAAACAACTCCAAGGTAACAAAAAGTAAAGACAAAATCACTTAATTAACAAACAAGTAATATTCATACTTAGTCATCAAAGTACTAAGACACATCCATTGTGACTTAATGATGTGTATGAGAGGCTGCGTCATAATACAACAATATGCGCAGAACTACCTCATGCAACAATAATATGTACATAACCACATCATACCATAATAATCTGCATGGAATTACATCGTGCGATGATAATATGTACGAAACATCGTACTACAATAATATGCACGGAAGTAGATCGTGCTATCATAATATGTCCGGAACTACATCGTATCATAATAATATGCACGGAACTACATCGTGCGATGATAATATATACGAAACATCGTACCACAATAATATGCACGGAACTACATCGTGCTATGATAATATGTACGGAACTACATCGTACCATAATAATATGCACGGAACTACATCGTGCGATGATAATATGTACGGAACTTCATCGTACCATAATAATATGCACGGAACTACATCGTGCGATGATAATATGTACGGAACTACATCGTACCACAATAATATGCACGGAACTACATCGTGCTATGATAATATGTACGGAAACATCGTACCATAATAATATGCACGGAACTACATCGTGCTACGATAATAAATCAAGAAATAGTAATGAACTGTAATTATACTTTTCAAAATAGTCTTGTGTGGCATAATAAGTATGCCCATTTCAGCAGCCCTGCATGTAAGAAACACATACATAGACATCCAATATGGAGAAAGTCCACCAAAGAAGGGATGTAAACCACTTACCTCAAGCTGACGATTGCTAACTAGCCCACGATCGTCTTTTCACGCCCAAATCCTTCCAAATAAGTCCACTTTATGCAAAACAATAAATAATACGATCAATATAAGCTACCATACTAATTTCATAACTGGATGACAAATGAGTCAAAAAGTCAACCCAAAAGTGAACCATGGGCCCACATATCCGATTACCGGAACAAAATACATTTTTAGATTACTCATTCACCCACGAGTCCAAAAGTGTGGTTACTTTCTCAATTAAAGTCCATCTACATCATCAAATAGCCAATTTATCAATTTTCGGGTTTATGTTGAAAGTCAATTATTTATTAACACCTCAAATCTCAAATCCAATTCTACAATCATGTTACCCATTCGAAAACGAGTTTATACATACGAAAATCAAGTCAATCCGATATCGTTAACATTTCCAAATCCCCATATTATTCCACTTTTGAGTTAAAATTTAAGAACCTACTCAACTTCCCCAATTTCTCACAACCACCATTTATGACCAAAATATGGTTATCAAATTCAACCTTAGATATATCATAATCTAGCATAAACGCAATCAACTTCATTATTTAAAGCAACTTATGAAATCTAATCAATTTTATGAACTTCTCAAGAAAGGCCCATTAAACATTCTTCACAAGAAAACCCCAAATTTCATACTTTAGAAATCATGGATTAAAGCTTAAACCAAAGGAATGAATCAAAGAGAAATACTTAGGTGATGGTTTAGACCTTACCCCATAGAAGAACATCCTTGAATTCTCCCAATTCTAAACTTTCAAGATGAGAAAAACTCCAACAACATGAATAGCCAAAAATGCCCACTGTTCTGCCTCGATTCTTGTACCAAACGATCCCAAAACTCACTTTTGATGCCTCCAATAGATTCCTTGTGAAAATCCACTCAAGTTAGGCTTTTGAATCACTCCATTTGACCTTATAATGAAGGAGATATGTTGGTTTCAATATTTGGAATAGTGCAGATTTTTAACTACGCAGTGAGTGGCAATTTCGTAAATAATCTGAAAATTCTGGCAACCCAATTCTTAGTAAAATTATCATAAATCCCTCATATGATGTCGAAACTTGATGATTTCAGTGTCTATGGTTTCTAAATTACGATACGGATATAATAGTTTAGTCGAAATATGAATCAAAGGCCGTTTGCTCAATATGGTAACTTTTATGCTCAAATTACGTCGAAACCGAACCCAAATTTATCCAAAACTCATCGAAATTTAACCAAACTTTGTGGACATGACCAAAATCATCATACAAACTTATTTCAACTAAAAAAAATATATCGACATGCATATCGGAGCTTCGATTTACCAAAATAACTGGGCGGACCATTACAATCTCCCCTACTTAGACTCGTTCGTCCACGAACGAACCAAGCACAAAACCAATGACACAACCTCCATCCGAAGACCACAAATCGTACTCAAATTTTTTTTTTAAGTCTTGAAATTCTTAAAATTTCAGCAGCATCTCCCCTAAAACATAAGGATCCCTGAAAATACCAATCAACCACTACAACCACAACAACTATGCAATACAACCGCTATTCCGAGAATAACTTAATAACAACCTAAATGTCCCACGCTGCAACAACACCCAAAGGTCGAACATAGAGATTCCAAGATAAGTAGGAACGAGAGCAAACCATAAATATCAACGACAATACCAACCTTCCAATATCTCCGCAATGCCGTAAATCTCGCTAAGGCTCAAATTTTACAAAATTTTCGACGGCACTACCCCTATAACTGAGCAACCATCAGACTATCAACAGCTACAAAAAAATTTCAAAAGGCAATACAATCCAGCTTAAAGCAAAGCAGCGACATCATATAAATATCTAGAATCAAATCAATACCATGGGACCCCACACAGTCACAACCAAAATCAGAATAATATATAAGTAACAAGAATGGCAAGGAAAGAGTAAACCACGAACACTAGAATATCCCGTCCTCACATTCAAGCCTAACCATCTAAGAAATCACATTGGCGAGCGTTCTCACATAGAGCAATTTGAACCTCACATGACTCAACACCAAACCAAGTGCCACAAAACCAATCATCACAATGAGGAATAATAACCAATTTGAACCCAGATTTTGATACAACCTCGATCGAATGAACGGTACTAACTAAGTGCACCAAGTCTAGAAGCAATAAGCCGACTTATCACTAACTGCAGACGGAAACCTCAAATCACTGGTCAAAGCACAACAAGAATCACTGATTAACAAAATTCACATAACTGACGTTAAGCCACTCGGGTTTCACTTACACAAGTCTTTAACCTTCTAAGCCATAGGGTATAACACTCTCCAGAATCCAATAGAAACAACCTGAGTACAACCAATAGAAACATCCAATCTCGCGATTAAACTCAATCGAACATATCCAAACGGGTCAACAACGGTACGACTCCATGCCATTGCAAGATCAAACACTATCATCAAAATTATACTCACTGTATGGTAACCCACCGAAACCAACATTATAAAGCCTAATGCACTCTCTAACCGGCAACTATCAAAATCATTTCCGAACATTTATCAGCTGATAAGATGAACCAATCTTAGCTGAAAATACCTCAAAATACTGAACATGATACACCAACCCAAAACGAGGTACGAACTTAATTTTAAATAAAAATCACTACTCGCAAACACATCGATCCTAACAAATTAACACACACCCCGAAAAAGCCGAAATCAATTTCAGCCTACAACCAACATACATCAACACCATCACTCCAACTCAGGATATAGTCCAAGACGCAAACATGTTGCATAACATAATCCTAAATACAAATAACAACCCACCGACAACTAAACAGTGCATTAAGAGTTCGAGCAATCATAGCTCCCAAGAAAAGTCAACATATAAGCTATGGCCACAACCAGTTCAATCAAGTCCAACGGCTACAAATCGCACCCTAACTCACACATGGTCCTACACACGAAGTCACAAATCCAACATTATTCGGCACTACACGGCCTCCAAAATACCACGTGAAAACGCATGCACCCAAGTGCTGACCCGGTGCAAAGTATAGATACATCAACCTTCAAGAAGAAACAAACTGAAAACACTGCCTCGCCAAGTAAAACCTACTAGAAAAAATCCGCAACTCATTCCAAACAAGCAGCCAATAGATCAACGACTTACCATAAACATCCTCGTACAAACTTCGCTTCCTCGCAACCTGATCACAAGATCGCAATCGCACAAGCATTATAGACCAACCAATATAACCACGTGAGGAGTCCCACGACCGCACTCTTAGTCATACAAAGTGATGTGCGCGCGATAACTCTCTTGTAACCACACAAGTCAAAGTCTGTACCATATTAAAAAATCCAACCACATATGTACGATTTGGCCCCAAGAGGCACATACAACTCCTCGACTTCACATAATAACATACTCGGGACTGCTTTCCGACAACTTATAAAATCAACCATCATGGTCATGATGAATTACGCAAAAATACCAACAAGGAATTTTACAACACATTCGTCCATGTCAAAACTACGAACATTGGTCTAACTTCCAAAGTCCGACACTTCATAAAGACAAGGCACCGAGACTCATAAAATCCATAACAAGAAATCCATAACCCACCGACTTCCAGCTCCTAGCCCCGCTAGAGCAAACCACAACGGTGAAAAGGATCAAACCTTTACTGATAAGAAGTCTTCATAAGACGGTTCCGACAACCACAAAGGTCTCACAATCCACCACCGACTCCCACACTCAGGCTTTGCCTAAGAATAAGTCATTAAAGGAATTACAGGGTTCATAACCGACATGAATTACCAAAAGAAAGATCTTTCCGCTTTCAGTTTACAAATCCAAGGTTCATCATGATTACTTCAATCCTAAGCCACAAGCAAACACTCAGACGGCTTATCTAAAATAAAATCCTCAATCATCAAATATACAAGGACCACTAAGATGCAGAAAAATCTAGGTCAGCCTCCAAAGGCTCCTCCACTTGTGATACACCCAAAGATAGATTGACGAATTTTACAACTACCTTTATCATTAACATACAAAAATCTCATGAATTTCTTATTATAATGAGTACAACCCATACTAAGGTTCGCACAAGAATTAGATATTATGTTGAACGACCTTCTCATCATTCACTCAAGTGCTCAAATTAGCTTTAGAACTTGTGCCATACCTTAGTATGCATAAATATGACTATCTAGCTTGCCTAGTTTCCCCTAACGAGTGTATTGCGAACCACCATCGCCTGAGCGTCGCACGACTAACCGAATTCTTTCACGATTCCAAAGATTACGAAAATCCCTATGCTCTATTAAAGGATAATTCAATAGTTCAACTATTCTTCTAGATTTTATATTACTAAACCAATTACCTTCCATATCTATACCAACTTATCTATAATATAGGCTAAAGCCAAACATTTTCACCACTTTTCCAAGCTTTTGCCTCCAAACCAAGTGTCTCACACATACTGTGAAGTCTTCCATATCATTATAACATCTTCATCGTTGACGCATTATAGTTCCAAGGAATTCAAATCATTCACTTTCAAGTCTAAACGCACGATTAAGGAATGAAAGAAGTGAAGTTTCCTAAATGTCACCATAGCTTCTCGTAGATAAGTACGGACGTCATCGTACCCATCAGAAAGACTCTAATTGACACTGTTCATGATTCACAAGGATCCTAGAACCTAGGCTGTGATACCAATTGTCACGACCCAAAATTCTATAGGCCGTGCGGGCACCCAAACCCAACTCATTGGGCGAACCCCTCTTGAGCAACACTTGACTTGCATATAAAATAACCAAATTAAAGAAATTATGAAAAGAATAGCGGAGTATGATATATAACCCAAATACACAACTAGGATCTTTGCAACCATGTTCTAAGTCCTCCCATGAATCATGAACATCTAAGGAGTCAATAAGGTTATACATCTCCGAATATAAAGAAATATAATCATTAATATTAACATAAAAATAATAAGGGAATGATGTCACCACAGGACAAAAGTGGTTCACCGTTAGATTAAAGGACGAGCAACTCCGTTTACCACAATGCTTGGTAGAACTCGATATCGAATCTGCCGAATATAAAACAATACGAAAAAAAACAAAGAAAGTGGGTGAGTCAAAAGGACTCAGTAAGTGGGGACGGGCTCCAAGTTGAATAACAAGTTGCAAATATATGAAAACTCAAACAACTCCAAGGTAACAAAAAGTAAAGACAAAATCACTTAATTAACAAACAAGTAATATTCATACTTAGTCATCAAAGTACTAAGACACATCCATTGTGACTTAATGATGTGTATGAGAGGCTGCGTCATAATACAACAATATGTGCAGAACTACCTCATGCAACAATAATATGTACATAACCACATCATACCATAATAATCTGCATGGAATTACATCGTGCGATGATAATATGTACGAAACATCGTACTACAATAATATGCACGGAAGTACATCGTGCTATCATAATATGTCCGGAACTACATCGTATCATAATAATATGAACGGAACTACATCGTGCGATGATAATATATACGAAACATCGTACCACAATAATATGCACGGAACTACATCGTGCTATGATAATATGTACGGAACTACATCGTACCATAATAATATGCACGGAACTACATCGTGCGATGATAATATGTACGGAACTTCATCGTACCATAATAATATGCACGGAACTACATCGTGCGATGATAATATGTACGGAACTACATCGTACCACAATAATATGCACGGAACTACATCGTGCTATGATAATATGTACGGAAACATCATACCATAATAATATGCACGGAACTACATCGTGCCACGATAATAAATCAAGAAATAGTAATGAACTGTAATTATACTTTTCAAAATAGTCTTGTGTGGCATAATAAGTATGCCCATTTCAGCAGCCCTGCATGTAAGAAACACATACATAGACATCCAATATGGAGAAAGTCCACCAAAGAAGGGATGTAAACCACTTACCTCAAGCTGACGATTGCTAACTAGCCCACGATCGTCTTTTCACGCCCAAATCCTTCCAAATAAGTCCACTTTATGCAAAACAATAAATAATACTCTCCGACAGAAACGGCCCGAACTCCGGTTAGGCCGTGCGGGCACCCGACATACTCTCCTAGACCCGTCGGGCGAATCCTTACCAATTAAATTAGGAAAATAAATATAATTCAATTCATAAATAATAACAAGACTTTAAAAAAAAACGACAGACATACTGATACCTCTAAGCCGTACAAAAGAAATTACAGCTGACTACCCAACATACTAGGTTTAGGGTTATCCAGACTAGACATCTAAGAGTACAAAAGAAAACAGATACCTCTTGAAGGGAGCAAAATGCAACTGAAATAATAAAAAATAAACTGGTGGCCATCCGGAATAAAGCTGGCTCACCCTGACAGCTGAAGTCGTCTTCGCTCCTGAACAATGCGGCAAACTCAATACTGGAGCGAACCTGCCGAAACGAAATAGATAGACAAGAAACAAACAACAAACAAGGGTGTGTCAAAAGGACTCAATAAGTGGGGCAGACTAGCCACCTCAAAGAATAGGATAGCTAGCAAGGGAGAAGAAACAGATAAACCAAATTTCTCTTATTTAAATTATAAAAAGGCGGAGCCAGATAATAACCGGAAACATGTATGAAACCATAAACTCATCCAAGAATACGAGCCAGAAACATATCAACAAATAAGCAATGCACGTATAAGCAGAATAGTAGTTATGTACCACAAGTCTACACAATGGTATGAAAATAAATGAAATGAAATGAGATGAAATGAAATGACATGAAATCTGATGCAAAGGGTCACATGTGCCCGTCATCCCATCTCGAAGCAGAATACTCCTGCATTCGAGAGGAATCCAATCTGATAACCAACTGGAGCAGAATACTCCTGCTCCTGGGGCGGAATACTCTTGCACCCGATATAATATAAACCAGAAGTGGAATACTCCTGCACTCTATTGGGGCGGAATACTCCTGTACCCGATACAATGTAAAGCTGAGGCAGAATCTCCTGGGGCGGAATCCTCCTACCCTCAATATGATATAATGGAGCGGAATACTCCTGCTCATGGGGCGGAATATTCCTACCCTCAATATGATACAATGTAGCGGAATACTCCTGCACCCAATATGATATGCAATGTAATGCATATGAATGACATATAATGCATATGAATGCAATGTGATGCTATAATAACCCTTCACCGGCGCGGGACTCTCATCGACAGCCGGGAAGTAGATGACAACTCACAGCCAGAGTACAATGCTCAGAACCTCAATGCAATACCAACAACAGGACATAACATATAATATACAATGTAAATCCAAAGCTAAGGCGTAATGAGTACGCCTATAGGCAGCTACACACGTAAGGAACACATGGTAGATTATCCACGAGGCCATGTGCTTCCAAAGAAATGGATATAAAAACTTACCTCGTTCTAAATTTAACACTGCTACCCAACAACCGCTTTATTCTTTGAATTCATTGTCAAACGATCCCACTGAATGTTTCGGGGTGAAAATACTATTTTTCTCCGGCTCTTTTCGCATTTTCTTGCATTTTTTCCACTGCGTCATTTCATTTTCTCTGTTTCGTTTGTGTTTTTAATGCTGTAGTAAGAACACTAAGGGATAGATATATCCTTTCCTTTTTTGTCTTTTCCTCTTTTTTTTTTTAATTTTCTTTTCGCGACAAAAATTAAAACTGTACCCTCTGATATTCGAAATAATTCGAACTTTTCCATACAAGTTATACAAAGTATATGTAGCATACTTTCTAAGGAGGATATCAAATCGAGTTCCCGAAACTCAAGATGCGAATTTAAATAGAATAAGGTCAAATTATTTAACTTTCGGCATTTTAGCGAAAACTAGCCGAACAACATCGAAATCCACTTTCAAAAGTTCACAAAAGTCACAAATAATCTTACGAACCTAACGACACTTTCGAATTTTGAATCGGAGCTCATTCGCCAAAACCGAGCTAAAAAATCTCTTTTTAATATTTATCGACAACAAAAACTGAAGCCTTCTTCCGATACCTACCAAACAAGGTCTGATTGAGCTCAAATTTTACAGACAAGTCTCAATGGTCCTTAAGATTATTTTAAAATTATCGGCACACCAATTGGAGTCCTAACTTCCGAAACGACTGACCGAGGTCGTTTTAAATACCAATCAAAAGAACTCCTCGGGACCATCCTTGGTGTCCAAGGATAAAGACCAGCCCAAAATTCTTGATTACAATTTTAACGTTTCCGCCTCTGAGTTGGTAAATGCTACAAAGGGGATGACAGATCAAGGTGTAAGGATGACGAGGGACATGAGAACACCCCCGCGGAAAAGAGATCAGACTCAACATTGTGAGTTCCATATGGATTACGGGCATGCCACCCGGGATTGGAAAGTGTTGCGCCTCGAGGTGGCTCATCTTCTCAAGAAGGGTCTGTTAGTAGAGTATGTCACAAATAAGAAGAAGCAAAATTTCTTTAAGAATATGGGAGGGGGACAGCTGCCGAGGGTGTCGTCTCCTAAAATAGTGGTGAATGTTATAACTGGGGGATCAGAGGTGAATGGTGTCAACTTCGTTGTTGCGAAGAAATTCGCAAAACATTCAATCATTGTGGAGAAAAGGACCTGAGCTGGTGGGTCGAAGAATGAAATAGGTTTTGATGCAGAAGATTGTGATGGGATGATGTTTCCCTATCATGATGCTCTGGTGATCATGTTGCTGATTAATGAGTGTGATGTCAAGCGAGTCTTGTTCGATCTTGGCAGCTCGGTAAATATCATCAACTATAGGGTTGTTAAAAAGATGTGGTTGAAGGACCTCGTCATCCTGAAAGCAACCATATTAATAGGATTCAACAACTCCACCGAGAAAACACTTAGAGAAATTACTCTTACTACAACTGCTGAAGGAGTTGATAAGAAGACAGTTTTTCAAGTGATAGCCGAGAATATGGCATATAATTTTATCCTCGGAAGGCCTTGGATGCATGAGATGGAGGCTATTCTATCTACCTTGCACCAAGTAATTAAATTCCCAACACCATGGAGGATTCGTGCAATCCGAGGTGAGCAATGAATAGCTCGCGAATTCTA
The DNA here is from genome assembly GCA_029990575.1 of Petunia axillaris subsp. axillaris. Classification (NCBI taxonomy): domain Eukaryota; kingdom Viridiplantae; phylum Streptophyta; class Magnoliopsida; order Solanales; family Solanaceae; genus Petunia; species Petunia axillaris. Next base: position 40,972,120 of record JARKNS010000007.1, read on the forward strand.
TTTGGTGGCGATGAAGTTTGGAGTTGCTCCGATTAAGCCGTCCAAATAGAAAATACGTGGCCCGTGGCCTAACAAGGAGGAGAGCTCTGTTCTTAAAGTAAGCTCTCAAAGGAGAAATGGAAAAGGTCCCATTATTTCTAACATAAAGGAAGCAGAGGGAATGACACACAGTGCTCGGGTCTTCATTCTTCACACCCGACCATTGAGGGGATGCAAAGGAAGTTAGCTTAGTCAGCCTTCGACTCGCTCTATAACCGAAGACTTCGAACAAAACTCGAAGACAGGCAATCCGTACACCGGGGTTCGTTCCTTTAGGAATTAACCTAGTTATTTGTCGTAATCACTCGAGGCGGCTGCTGTAATAACTGTTTGCCTAAGTCTTATCATGGCTAAGATTTATGTAAGTCGGTTCGAATGGAATATAACTTGATTCAGTTTCTTTTTTATCCAATGTATGAAGCTAGTCTTTTAATTTTAACCCCAGCTCGAGGACGAGATGTCGTCCTAAGCTAGCTTTATTCTAAACAAAATTTATCTAAGTCTTGCATAGTTAGCTTTATTCTAAACAAAATTTATCTAAGTCTTGCAAGCAAAATACTCGAATGACACGTTAAAGAACGTTCAATACAAAGTAAAGACTAATATTTGAAGCATTCAAAAAATTTATCAAAGTCTCGAAGGCCAGCATAAGTATATTTACAAAATAACGGCTCGAAAGCCTAAGGCTCGAAAGCCCTAAAACAAAAATAAAAAAACAAAAGAGAAGAAAGCACCAATGAAGATCACTTGTTAGCACTAAAAGATGAAGCTTCAGAATCTTTACTCTCTCCATCGTCATCACTCGAGCTTTCACTGCTCGACGGAAGTTTGCTCACCAGCAGCTAAGCCTTGGCAACACCATCTTTTGCCTTGGCTATATCTTCATCTAAGTTCACTAAGCTTTTCATTGCTCGAGATTCTTTATCTTAGATTTTCATTGCTCGAGTTTCTGTCAACACAGGCTCTAATGTCCCAATACTTCATCTTAGCTTTGATCGTTGACTTAAGCTAAGATGCAAAAATGGCTCCTTCGCCTCGAAGTGTCTAACCTTTTTCCTCAAGGTCTTGGGACTGGGTATCCCGTCAAATCATTAAGCGTTGTATTCGCTGCATCAATTTCAGCCTGCAAGTTTTCTTCTTAAGACCTCTTTTCAGCTTCGAGCTTGGCAATGATCTCATGAGATTTGGTTAGGCGAAGGTCCAACTCCTCAGCTGCTTTACGGGCTTGATCAAGATCAACGTCAGAGTCAAGCAAATTTTTCTCGAACTCAGGAACATTGGCTTGAAGACCAACCTTTTCGCGATCCCATTGCTCCCCAACCTTCCTAAGGTTAGCTGCTCGGTGAGCTTCAATCTGAGCTGCCTTCTAGTATAAACCAAGCTCTGTATGCAAGGCGAAAAGGGTTATAAAGATGCAAAGGTAATTGAGGATAAAAAATTTTAAGGCTGTAAAAGTTTAAATGAACTACGTGCTGAGCTGCATAAGCCATCAAGTTATCGATGGGCAGATCCTTGAGGCGCTTTCGCTCCTATGGTCTGAGCAAGTCCTTAAGACTAATAGGAATGGCCACTAGGTCATCTAGTAGACTTAGATCAGGGGGGATTCCAATCATTCTAGGGCTCGCCTTGGTAGCCCGAGCAGAGTCATCAGCTGTCCTCTCTTCATCTCAGGCAGGATTAGTAGTTGCCCTCTCCTCGGTGGAAAGGATTTTAGCCACCTTGGCTTTGCCCTTAGCCTTTTCAGAGGCTTGGTTTTCTTTAAGGTTAGCCACCTCGACTTTATTATGAGCATCGCCATCCACATTCTCGTCAACTTGGCCTCACCGAGGAGCCTCAGGTGAATCAACCCGAGGATGTTTTGCTTTGGAGGGGTTAGTTGTTGCTTCCTTCCTTTTCCTTGAATATGAGCGGATGGGGGGTCATTTAATAAAAGAAAAAGAAAAGAAGACATGAAGAAAGCAATAAAGCCGAAGATTCAAACCTTTTGAAGCCTTGCGACTTGAAACGACCTCGGTCAGTCGTTTCGGAAGTTAGGACTCCGATTAGCGGGTCGGTAATTTAAAATATTCGTAAGGTCTACTAGGACCTGTCTGTAATATTTGAGCTAAATCAGACCTCGTTTGGTACGTATCGGAAGAATGTTTCAGTTTTTATTATCGATAAATATTAAAAAGAAATTTTCGAGTTCGATTTTGGCGAATAAGCTCTGACTCGAAATCCGAAAGCGTCATTGGGTTCGTATGATTATTTATGACTTTTGTGAACTTTCAAAAGTAAATTTCGAGGTTGTTCGGCTAGTTTCCGCTATAATGCTGAAAGTTAAATAATTTGACCTTTTTCCAATTATTTTGCATATTGAGTTTCGAGAATCCGATTTGAGATCCACCTTAGCTAGTGTATTACATATATTCTGTATAACTTGTATGTAAAAGATGGAATTATTTCGAATATCGTACGGTACCGTTTTAATTTTCGTCACGAAAAGAAAAAAATAAAAGAAAAAAAAGAGAAAACGAAAAAAAGGAAAAGAGAACAAATGAAATGATGGCGGTGGAGGTTCTCAGCTTATAAAAGCTTAAGACAAGCAGAAACAAGATAACGAGAAACAGAGAACACAATGAAAAAACGCAGAAAGAAAATGAGATAGACGGGGAGGAAAGAAAATGCCAGAAAATAAGAAAAGAGCCGGAAAAAGACAGAATTTTTACCCCAAAACATTGAAGTAATGATCTTAATGTATTATTTTAGTTTATTACGTGTTTTGAATATATTTTGACGGTAAAAATTGGGATATTAGAATCGTTTTAATAAGTTCAATTAATAGTTTAAAGGGTCAATTGGACCCCGATAATGGACTTGATTATATAGCCGTACTCTGTGAGTTATGGGAAACATATAAATGTAATTTATTTAGGATTTGGTTATGTGACCTTAAACCCTATTCATAGGCCTGGCCTACGTATTGCGTATGCGAATAGGGTATCAGGTTCCTAACTGGATTGCCCTAAGACATAAGGAATGAAGTCTTTAGCCTTATGTGATATATTTTTCTGCTTATTGAACACAGTGGGATCGTATTGAAATGAATCCAAAGGACAAAGTGGTTATTGAGTGGCTGTGCTAACTTTCTAAAAAGGTAAGTATTTATATCCATTTCTTTGGAGGCACCTGGCCTCGTGGATTTCTACCACGTGTTCCTTACGTGTGTAGCTGCCGATAAAGATAAGGCATATTCATTACGCCGTAGCTTTGGATTTACATTACATATTATATGTTATGTCCTGTTGTTGGTATTGTATGGAGGATCCGAGCATTATACTCTGGCTGTGAGTTGGCATCTACTTCCCGGCTGTCGATGAGAGTCCCGTACCGGTGAAGGGTTATTATTGCATCATATTGCATTCATATGCCTTACATTGCATTATATTGGGTGCAGGAGGATTCCGCCCCAGGAGCAGGAGGATTCCGCTCCATTGCATCATATTGGGGGTAGGAGGATTCCGCCCCGGGAGCAGGAAGGTTCCGCTCCATTGCATCATATTGGGGTTAGGAGGATTCCGCCCAGGAGCAGGAGGATTCCGCTTCATCTATTTGGCACATGTGACACCATTGCATCATACTGCATTCATCCCATTTCATTGCACCGCATGTTGACTATTGTGTGACTATCATGCTTTGTTTTGTGTATACGGTATCTATACCATATTGTGGAAATATTTCAATTTTCCTATATATTTTCGGCTCGTATTCTGGGTTGGCGGGGATCGGGTTGCACACCACAACGGTATGAATAATATCGATCGGGTTGCACGCCGTGACAGTATGAATATATGGTCGGGTTGCACGCTGTAACAGGATGTATTTTCAATTGTTGATATGTTGGGGATACTTATATGTTCTTGCTATCTTATGTTCCTGGTTGTTAATGAGTTTATGATTTCATATGTGTTTCCGGTTATTATCTTGCTCTGCCTTTTCATAATTTAAATAAGAGGAATTTGGTTTATCTATTTCTTTTCTCCCTGGCTAGCTATCATATTCTTTGAGGTGGCTACTCTGCCCCACTTATTGAGTCCTTTTGACTTACACTTGTTTTTTGTTTGTTTTTTGTCTATCTATTTCATTTCGGTAGGTTCGCTCAAAGATTGAGTTCGCCACGTACTGAAGAAGTGAAGACGACTTCAGCTGTCAGGGTGAGCCAGCTTTTTTTTTTGCAGATGGCCACCAATTTATTGTTTATTATTTCAGTTGCATTTTGCTCCCTTCAGGAGGCATCTGTCTTCTTTTATACTCTTAGATGTCTAGCCTGGATAGCCCTAAACCTAGTATGTTGGGTAGTCAGCTGTAATTTCTTTTTTACAGCTTAGAGGTATCAGTATGTCGGTGTTTTTTTTTAGTCTTGTCCTTATTTATGAATTGTTATATTTATTTTCAATATTTAATTGGTAAGGGTTCGCCCGATGGGTCTAGCGGAGGATGTCGGGTGCCTGCACGGCCTAACTGGATTTCAGGTCGTGTCAGTTGGTATCAGAACCTTGTTTACAGTATATCCAGACTAAGACAGTGTCTAGTAGAGTCTCGCTGATGGGTACGTAGACGTCCGTACTTATCTACGAGAGGCTATGATGGTATTTAGGAAGTTTCACTTCCTTCTTTTCTGATCGTGCGTCGGTCTAAGATGCAAAAGTATTTTAGTTAATTCCTTCGTGGTAATTGTGAACCCTCGTGCGATAAATCAGCAAACAGTATGAGTTCGAGGCGAAGTAGTCTAGCTTGTGGCTAGCACTGACGAAGCCCCGAGAGTTTTTGATCGTGCTAACGATAAATTACGGATGTCCCAGCTGTACGAGCTCGCGATGGGAAAGAGAGTAGGCCCTTGTGGTTCCCTCGGTTCTCTACGATGCTTTCACGAGAATCTTGGTGACGCAGATACCGCAAAAACCTATTATTCGCTAGGCAGCTTATCAGGTTGCGGTAGATGTAGATGTTCCGTCTCAGGGAGCTCCTATTCTAGTTCTTAATATTATTGCAGTAAAGTATGTTCCAGAGGCAACATGTGTTGTGCCTCTAGTTATTCTGGCTGGTTAGCTAGCCCGAGTAATGGCTCGATCCGAGTATCTGAAAAGGCTGCATTATTTTACCCAATTGAACCTTCCGATATTTTTAAGTCATGCATTAGATAATCCTTGTGTAAATTTCTAAAATACAATGATGTAAGCATATCCTTAAGGCTCTTGATTATATCGAGTGGTATGGTGTTGATTATTCTGTTTTCCAGTTTCAAGGTCCAGCCCTAGATTGGTGGACCGCTCTCTTATTAGATAACTTGGTTCGATTTTTCTTCTAGATTTGTGAAAAAGTTCCTTTCGAGTAGCGAGTGAGATGAAAAGTGTTGCCAGTTTGAGTGGATTGGACAGGGTAGCTTGTCGGTTAGCCTGTTGGTGTTTCAGAATATGAGATTGAATTCTATAGAATGGCTGAATATGCATTAGAACTAGTCCATGAGCCTTTTGAGAGATTCAAAGATTTATTGATGACCTTTCTCCTTCCTTGAGATCCCAGATGGCTCAAAAATTGAGGTGGGGACTTCATTTGAAGTCATTGTTGATATTTCTCAAAGGTATTAGACATACCATAAGTTAGAGCGGGAAGAGTTAGAGTGGGAGAGCAAGAGATCCCACGGCCCTGGTGGGCACCATACCCCCCTTTGGAGATAAGAGTTCTGATTATTTTGGGAGGTTACTTCCCAGCTTATCTTAGCTTGTGGCGCGTGATTCTCAGACTGCGCAAGTAGTTCGTCAAGATCAGAGTCAGTTTTCTCTTTGTAGCTATCAATAATCTGTCCAGTTTCCATTTTTAGCGAAAAAGGTGTTACGATTGTCGTGAGTTTGGTTATCCTTTGGAAATTTTTCCCTTACTCCAGCAAGTAGACAGTCGTCATTCTTCTTTCCCTCAGGCACCTGCCCAATCACAGGGATTTTATTTAGATCTCAATCTGCTAGAAAAATGCCACAATCTAGTAAAGGTTGAGAGCGTGGTGGCAGTTATTCTTCAGAAGGTAATTATCAGTGTAGCGGCTTAGTTCAGCCGCAGAGGCAGTTTTATTAATTGCCAGTCTGGCAGGATGCTGAGGCATTCGATGTAGTAGACCCATAAATTTTTCTTCCCTTATATGTGAGTAAGATTTGATTTTTCCGATCGATCTGGAGATGGTCTGTCATATCATGTTCCATGGTTTCATTAGATATTGTTTCTATTAAGAATCGGTTGCGGTAGAGTGGCGAGCTTCTGGTATGATTTATTCCTGGCATTTGTGAGATCCTACTAATTTATTTAGTCTAAATGTGATAGATTTGGGAGTGAGTGTCGGTATTGTTTGCTTGGCATCTTGTTGTTCCACCTTCTATTATTATGTCAAATTAGCTTACCTCTCTTCTCGGAATTCTATGTTGGTTGGATGATGGGATTCTAGTTCATCACCATCAGAGAGTGTCATTGTTTCTTCCGGTGTAAAGTGGTTGGTAAGTAATATTCAATCAACGTATCTCCTCTTGGTTCAAAACGCTAGTACAGTCATGTTATCCCATGAGCTTATCTGGGTTATAAAAGCTGGTACATTATTAGAGTTTCTTCTTATTGGGAGGTTAAATTGGCATGGATGCCATTCCATAAAGCTCATTTAATGTCTATTTCCTCAATTGCGGTTCTTTTGCTAGCCTAACTGATGTTTGGCAATATTTGCCTAATTTACCTTAATATTTCCGCACATTTTGATTCGTTATTCACCCATTGCACGAAATAATTGTGATTGTTGCGCTCACTTATTGTGATTGTGATTTTAAGGATGATTTTGATGAATACGAGTGCAAACAGAGTGAAGATGGATAAAATCGAGCAAGAATTGATGAATGTAGCTAATTGTGGGATATGGCATTAGTCGGAAAGCTATGGAGAAAGCTATGGATTTGTCATAGCTTCAGGCTTCTAAAAGCCATAAGCCATGTGATGCATGGCCTGCAGCTTCAGACTTCCAAATGCCACGAGCCATGCGACGCATGAGCTGTGGCGCACGACTCTCAGAAACCATGAGACACGCGAGGCTTTCCCTGTGGCTTTTAGTTCTGCGACCCCAACTTTTCAAACTTAGTTTAGACTTTGGATTAACTATGGTAAGACATTGTAAACAATATAAATAGTCATTAATGTCGGTTTTAGTAGGGGATTCAAATTTCTGGAGCAAATATTGAGTTTCCAATACATTGAACCAAGGGTTTAATTTCTTTACTTCATCTATTACTATCTTTCATATTTATTCCATGAATTCTTGTGTTGTTATGAATATGAGTAGCTAAACATATCATTCTAGGGTTTGAGCAAATACATGAAGGTTGATGTTTGAAAGTTGATTTCTACCTCTTAATTTACCATTACAGATTTTTTATTCTTTCTTGAGCCTAATTGTTTGGTTATTGAGACCTAATAATTTAACAGTATCTATGGTTTACAAGTTGAACATGAAAGATGGAACTTGTAAATGCACATAAGAAAGAATAGGGCTTGATTGTGAACCTGGGCATTAAGGAATCGTTTTGCGGGTAGGATAGACATATACCTATTCGCCTGGCTTAGCTAAATACAGAGTTCTTTAATGCATGCATGTGATTTAATTCCATAGAAATATAGGAGTTAGAGTAGCTTGCATTGACTCGTGAAGAATCGACAGGTTTTCACGAATATAATTAACCTTTTAGTTAGCAATATAGGAAATCGAGAAGTAGAATCAACTGAAAAACTCAACTGGATTGTTCGTAGCTCTGACCCTGAACCGTTTCTCTTTTATTGATAACAACCTTGAATTTGCTGTATTGCTTGACCTCAGTTACGTGTTTTTAATTATTTCATTTAGTTAGTAAAATCTCAATCATTGGAAAAAGATCCCTAAACAGTTTTTAGGAAATTATTTGTTGCTCCAAACGCACACGCAAGTATACGTGGTCGAAAAGTAATAAAGTGATAAGTAGAGTATCGTTCCCACGAGGACTATTCAGACTGATTCCTAGCAAACAATTTCTTAAAAACTATTCAGGGATCTTTTTCCAATGGTTGAGATTTTTACGAACTAAATGCAATAATTAAAACAAGTAACTGAAATCAAGTATTCGAGAGCAAACTATAGTTGTTATCAATAAAGAAGAATCGGTCCAGGGTCAGAGTTACGAACAATCCAGTTGAGCTTTCCAGTTGATTCTACTTCTTGATTTCCTAGATTGCTAACTAACAGGTTAAATGTACCCGTGAAAACCTTTCGATTCTTCACGGTCTATGCAGGCTACTCCAATCCCTATATGTCTATGAGTTGAATCACATGCACGTATTAACGAATTCTATGATTAGTTAAGCTAGGCGAGCAAGTATATGTCTATCTTACTCACAAATTGGTTCCCCGATGCCCGGGTTCACAATCTAGCTCTACTCTTTCTTATTGTGTTCATAAATTCCCTCTTTCGAGTTCAAACTAAAAACCATAGATAGTATTCAATTATTAGGCCTCAATAATCAAACAATTATGATCAAGAAAAACTTAACAATCCGTAATGGTAAATCAATATATAGAAATCAACTTTCAAACATCAACCTTTATGTATTTACTCTAACCCTAGAACGAACAAACTATAGAATTAAAGAGAAGAATAAGAGAAAGAGAGAAAGAACTTGGTAGAAGACATCTAGGGCTCCTCCCCTCTTCTCCAAAACTTGCTCCAAAGTCTGAAATTCTATCAAAAACTAAGTAAAAGAGTATTTATAGGGTTTACAAAGGCCTGGTAATAAGTTAGACCTAATGCTAGACGGAATAGGAAGTAAAAATCCGCACAAAAGGCGCTATAACAGGCGCCCCGTGCCTCGTAACACGTGAACCAAGCCAGAAGACGCCAAACTTCCTCCGCCTTTGCCACGCGGCGCGCTAGGAATAGCGCTGGGGCACTGGGCGCTATAACTGGCGCGCCACGTGCCCCAAAGCGCCCAGCCATTTTCTCTTGTTCCTTGGTCCGAAATCTCGCTCGTGTCGTGCGATCATGTGCTCAATCCAATCCTCAATCAACTTCCAATCAATTCTTGCTCAATCAAGCTCCTAAAAGCTCCAAATGCACTGCGTAACAACCTACACACGCACGACATCAATTTAGTGTAAAACCACATTCACAAACTATAAAACGAGCGAATAACAAGCTCAAACATGCGGAAATATTAAGGAAACATTGGCATAAAATGCCAAACATCACCACCCCACACTTGAACCCTTGCTCGCCCTCGAGCAAGTCACATCTCACTTCCCAACCTAGGTAAAACAGGTCTGCCTATGACTATGGTTGATACCGACCATTGAACCAATGCACACATGACTACTATGGATCCACAACATGCCAACAATTACCAAAACCAAAAATATGAGAACAACCACCCCAAAATAGCTCAAATGCACAAAGTCAACTTAATGCAACCATGCTCCCACAACATCACACCTATCTACTCAACCAAGAACCATCAACTTTACCTATTTCATGCAAACCATGTGCCCTCACCAATATGAAGCAAAAGGGTGTCCCCCAAAGATCACACACAACAATAGATATCATGAATAGAACGAGGGCAATAACAAATGAATTCACTCACTCTCATGAAAACCTCACATGTCACACACAATGTACAATAGGCTTGCCCGTAGTGTAGGACTCCACTAATGTAGGCTAACTCCAATCGGGATTAACTAGGACTTTAGAAAGGTCGTAATGTAGGCTAAGGGACGGGTAGGATACATATGGTAATAGTGACTACCTCCCTAAGCACTTTAATACATCACCACTATTTCAAACACAATTCTCATCAAAGCCACCCAATCAACACTTCCACACACACCTTCTCAATAAGTAGCATTTTTCTTTTAAGCACACACTAGCAAGGAATAGATATTCTTTTCTTTTCTCTTTATTTCTTTTTTTTCAAAATTTTTTCTCTTTCCTTTTCAACTTTGCTCTTTTTTTTTTCATTTGTTTTCTTTTTCAAATTCATTATCTTCCAACCTTGCCAATGCTTTTTACTACTTCACAATTTTAACAATTATTCCCCTTCATTAGTTCCACTCAAAAACCTCCCAATATCCAACCACAACTCAAACATCATAACACAATATCGACTAAAGTGCTTAAGGAGTAAAGGGTCAAAAGAGACAATTTAGAACAAATGGGTAGGCTCGGGGTATGGGTGCCAACAAAAAGGGTCAAAGAAATCACAACAATTTTTTTCCAAGGTGTATATGTAAGGGTAGGCAAATCAAAAGAAGGCCTGTATCATTTCCCGACTAGAGCAAACCTAGGATTTCGCTTTGCACACACACGGGGCAAGTTCTAGACATTAATATGCAAACATGGAGCAAACAAGAATATGCCTCACACACACATTGCACATGATCCACACAAAAAGGTTCTATCAACTTCTCTCAATCGAGCATCTAGAGTTCAACTTGTGGAAAATTAAGTATTAATGCACAAAGGTTCACAGTAACGTCAAGCAAGTGAAATCAAGCATCTCAAGGGGGTCGTTCCATTTTTTTCTAGGCATGCATCATAACTTAAAACCCAAGGACACCACAAATAGCACATGCAATCAATTCAAGTCCACCGGTATCAAATAAATCAAAGGCACCTAGCATACTACCTATTTCCTTCGTCTAGGGCCATCTAACAACTAACTATTCTAATCCTAATAAAATAAAACTACCCGGTTCAAAGGCCTCCCCGTGGAAAAGAACCGAGGCCATAAGAAAAACCACGGGGTGGATGGCATGTACCACTAATAAAACTAAAAGGAAAATCTTTTTGGAATTTTTCATTGGTTTTCTAATTTTCTTTCATATATTAAAGTCAAGTGACAAAAGAAAATCCTAACGGTACATGCATCCCTAACCTCAAAAATAAAGGGGAGTTCCCCCACCCCACACTTAAAACAAGCAGTGTCCTCAGTGCGACAAAGAAGAAAGTGCAAGAGTAAAGAAAACTTCCCTGAAGGCTCTAGTCCTTGGTGCTAGCATCCTCCAAGCTTCCGTATAGTATGAGGTACTCAGACTTCTCTCAACAGGTCATCAATATTAGGCAGGGGTGAGGACACCCCACACTTAAACTCGACATTACATGAACCTGCTATCCAAAGAATCACCCAAAGTAATATACAACCATAAAAATACTAATAAAATAAAAATAAATAAAAGTAAAGCAAGCAAATTGGGTTGCCTCCCAAGAAGCGCTTGATTTAACGTAGCGGCATGGCAGAGACAACTTCATCACTTTTTCCTCCACCTTGAACTTATGATATGAATCCCCAAGTTTGCCTCAAGCTTATGACTACGGTATCGGGGTGGTGGTAAAAATACAAACGAACCAATTAAACAATGTCGCATTTTACACTTCTTGGGTTTTAAATGAGGGATGTCGTTTTGTCTCCTCAACATCACAAACTTTAAAATATAGGCACTTTGTTCCTCCTCCTTTGGTTTCTTCATAGGCTCGGGTGGCTCACCATCCAAACACAATGTTGAAAAATGATTGGAATGAGGTCCAATGCGCTTCAATTCTAAAATTGCATTACTTTTGACATCCTCACTTGCACAAACACTAGAGTCCTCAAATATGATGTTTTCTTTTTCCTCACTTGACTCTAATGTAATTTCCTCAACCTTGGCATCATCAACTAATATTGGGTAGAGTGGTAGGAATCCCACTTTTTGCTCCTCAAATTGGCTTCTAAGCTATTCTATCTCAAATCTACTATTCACGACAACTGATAATTGGGCATTAGACACCTCAACCATATCACTTAAATTCTCCTCCAAGTCGTGAATAGTCAAGCCAAATTCGTCGATCTCTTGCTTGAGCACAACCCTTTCTTCCATAAATTGCCTCGTCATATTTGCAAGTTCACTCCTGAAATCCCCATAAGCTTCTAAGAGTTTGGCTTACTCCATTAGCAAAGTTTCGCTAACAACCTGCACTTTATCGCTCCTGTCAAACTCCCAAACATCATTAGAATCATCACAAAAATTATTGGGGGAAGGAACATGACAATTAGGACAATCATTCCACCGACCACCACATAATTTACAAAAATTCCAATCAAAGGTGGTAGAAAATTCACATAACCAGTCTCGCAGGGTTAAAAGACTCGGACAATTTTCTCAAAAGTGATGTCCTCCACAAAGTAGACAAGAATCAATAAAATTTGAGCAACCATTATTCGACCCACTTTCATTAAAAGATGCCATGTAAACTAGTAATACAATAATAAACTAAAAATAAAATAAAAAAATTAAACCTGAATAGAAAATAATAAATTGTTCAACAGAAATCAGTCAATAATTTAGTCCCCGGCAACGGTGCCAAAAACTTGTTGCTCCAAACGCACACGCAAGTATACGTGGTCGAAAAGTAATAAAGTGATAAGTAGAGTATCGTTCCCACGAGGACTATTCAGACTGAATCCTAGCAAACAATTTCTTAAAAACTATTCAAGGATCTTTTTCCAATGGTTGAGATTTTTACTAACTAAATGCAATAATTAAAACAAGTAACTGAAATCAAGTATTCGAGAGCAAACTATAGTTGTTATCAATAAAGAAGAATCGGTCCAGGGTTAGAGTTACGAACAATCCAGTTGAGTTTTCCAGTTGATTCTACTTCTTGATTTCCTAGATTGCTAACTAACAGGTTAAATGTACCCGTGAAAATATTTCGATTCTTCACGGTCTATGCAGGCTACTCCAATCCCTATATGTCTATGGGTTGAATCACGTGCACACATTAACGAATTCTGTGATTAGTTAAGCTAGGTGAGCAAGTATATGTCTATCCTACTCACAAATTGGTTCCCCGATGCCCGGGTTCACAATCTAGCTCTAGTCTTTCTTATTGCGTTCATAAATTTCCTCTTTCGAGTTCAATCTAAAAACCATAGATAGTATTCAATTATCAGGCCTCAATAATCAAACAATTATGATCAAGAAAGAATAAACAATCCGTAATGGTAAATCAATATATAGAAATCAACTTTCAAACATCAACCTTCATGTATTTACTCTAACCCTAGAATGAACAAACTATAGAATTAAGGAGAAGAATAAGAGAAAGAGAGAAAGAACTTGGTAGAAGACATCTAGGGCTCCTCCCCTCTCCTCCAAAACTTGCTCCAAAGTCTGAACTTCTATCAAAAACTAAGTAAAAGAGTATTTATAGGATTTACAAAGGCCTGGTAATAAGTTAGACCTAATGCTAGATGGAATAGGAAGTAAAAATCCGCACAGGGGGTGCTATAACAGGCGCCCCGCGCCTCGTAACACGTGAACCAAGCCAGAAGACGCCAAACTTCCTCCGCCTTTGCCACGCGGCACGCTAGGAATAGCGCTGGGGCACTGGGCGCTATAACTGGCGCGCCACGTGCCCCAAAGCGCCCAGCCATTTTCGCTTGTTCCTTGGTCCGAAATCTCGCTCGTGTCGTGCCCTCATGTGCTCAATCCAATCCTCAATTAACTTCCAATCAATTCTTGCCCAATCAAGCTCCTAAAAGCTCCAAATGCACTGCGTAAAAACCTACACACGCACGACATCAATTTACTGTAAAATCACATTCACAAACTATAAAACGAGCGAATAACAAGCTCAAACATGCGGAAATATTAAAGAAACATTGGCATAAAATGCCAAACATCATTGTTTGCTAGAGTATAGTCATTAACACTAGTCCTCTTGGGAACGATACTCGACTCACTACTTTATTACTTGTCGACCACGTATACTTGCGTGTGTGTTTGGGAACAACATGTTTTTTTTGCGCCATTGCCGGGGACTAAATAATTGACTGTTTTCTTTTTATACAATTTGTTATTTTCTATTCAGGTTTAATTTTTGTTTTGAGTTTCTTGTGCCATTTCATGTAATAGGTCTTGAATGCGAAGGGAGAGAAAGGACGAACCACTTGAACCTTTTGATCCTGAACCTGAAAGGACCTTACGGAGATTGAGGAAAGAAGCAAGAGACTGCGAAGCACTCGCATTAGTACTTACTTCCCTACCTATTGGAATGGCAGATGAACGAGCTTTAGCTTTGCGAGATGTTGCTCTTCCCAATCTGGAGGGAGTAGCTTCTAGCATTGTGAAGCCTGAAATTATTGGACACTTTGAGATTTAGCCCGGCATGATACAACTGCTGCATGCAACTGGACAATTTGCTGGATTACTGCACGAGGATCCACAACAACATATCCAGAATTTCTTGGAGATTAGTGACACATACACACCATCAGGCGTCTCAACTGATGGTGTTCGCTTGATACTCTTCCCGTTTTCATTGATTGGAACAATAAGGAAGTGGTTAAAAGCTGAAAAGCGTGGGTTTATCACAACTTGGGATGATTTAGCTAAGAAATTTTTGGCTAAATTCTATCCATCTGCCAAAACAGCCAGAATACGGAATGATATTATGTCTTTCAGACAACAAGGTGGAGAATCCTTGTATTCAGCTTGGGAGAAATTCAAGTCATTGGTAAGAGATTGTCCGCACCACAACCAATCTAATGAGGTGTTGGCCCACACTTTTGTTGAAGGATTGAATGCTCATGCCAAGATTGTGGTGGCTGCTGCAGCTGGAGGCCAAGTATTGGTCCTGAATTTTAATGAGATTTATGAATTGCTGGATAAATTTTCTCAGAGCAATCCTGACTGGCAGGGTGATGGTCGAGCTCCAACTCAAAAAGCTGATGTGATACTTCAGTTGGATGCATTCTCAGTATTAACTGCAAAGGTAGATGCCATAGCTAATCAGATCAACAAGTTAGCACTGCCACCAACTCAGCAACAAGTGGCACCAGTCAAACAAGTCCAGCAGTTCAAAAATTTATATGAGCTATGTGGAGAGGATCATACTACTGAGATTTGCCCCTCCAATCCCGAGTTAGTTTATTACGTGGGAAATCAAAACAGGTTTTAGGGATAGAATCGGAATCAGTTTAGTAACAGCTACAATCCTAACTCACGAAATCATCCTGGTTTCTCATGGAATAATAATCAAGCTACTCAAGGTAATACGAGATCTCAGAATAACTACCAGAGTTCACAACCGCAGGCTCAACCACAGTAGTCGAACAGTTCAGTTGAAGATTTGATAAAACAGATGTTGGCAGGTCAGCAGACAATGCAGCTCAAGCACAAGCCATAAAACATCTTGCCAATGCTCAAAAAGATCTGGAGCGCCAAATGGGGCAGCTAGCTGGAGCACAAAATACTAGATCACATGGTGCCTTGCCAAGTGACACAGAGAAGAATCCTAAGGAATTTGTGCAAGCAGTTACTTTGAGAAATGGGCGAGCTCTAGAAGAAGTGCCTCCAAAGCCGAGGAAGCCTGTTGGTGAACTGGAACTGAATACTGAAAAAGAAGCTGATAAAATGGTAGAGAAGCAGCCCGAGCATGATAATGTCAGACCGCCACCACCTTTCCCTCTAAGGCTTCAGAAGCAGAAAGTAGATGCAGCTTGTAAGAGATTTTTGGAGATCTTGAGTCAGATTCAAGTGAATATTCCTTTGGTGGAACTTTTGCGGGGTGTTCCGAAATACGCTAAGTACATCAAGGATATTGTGGCAAATAAAAGAGGACTGACTGAATTCGAGACAGTTGCACTTACTGAAGAGTACAGTTCCAGAGTCAGAAGCAAACTTCCTAAGAAATTGAAAGATCCTGGAAGCTTCACTATTCCGATAAAAATTGGGAAGCATGAGGTTGGACGAGCTTTATGTGACTTGGGCGCTAGCGTAAATTTAATGCCATCATCAGTGTTTCGAAAGCTAGGCCTGGGTGAACCAAAACCAACTACAGTGACCCTGCAGTTAGAAACCAGATCTTTGACATGCCCTGAGGGAGTTATTGAGGATGTTCTAGTACAAGTAGGCCAATTCATTCTCCTTGTTGATTTCATCATTTTAGATTATGAGGCTGACCAAGAGGTCCCGCTCATCTTGGGAAGAGGATTTTTGGCTACTGCTGATGCTGTGATTAGAGTTAGAACAGGAAAAATGATCGTGAGGGTAAATGGCGAAGAAGCTGTATTTAATGTATTCCGGGCTACTCAACTTCCATCACACCATGAAGAGCTATCTATGGTAAGAGTGCTGGATAGTGAGTTAACTACCTCTGAAAAACCACTTTTGGCTTTGAGGTGATCCTCATGAAAGAGCATTAATGTATGAAGATGACATGCTGAATGATGAAGAGACTGAGGAATACTTGGAGATTCTCAACATGGAGTGTCAATTTATCCTAGGATGGAAGAAGTTTGATGAGCTTGATAGACCGCTGACACTAGCTCCTGCTAAACCGTCTATTGAGAAAGCTCCAGTTCTTGAACTTAAACCTTTACCTGCTCATTTACGATATGCTTATTTTGGTGAGGGTAACACCTTGACCTTAATTCTTTCTTCTTTATTGTCTGATGTGCAAGTTGAGAAGGTCTTAAGAGTGTTTCGAGAGCGCAAGAGGGCAATTGGATGGACCATTGCGAATATTAGAGGGATTAGTCGTTCTTTTTGTATGCACAAGATCCTCTTGGAGGAGGGCCATAAGCCAAGTGTCGAGCAGCAAAGAAGGCTAAATCCAGTGATGAAGGAGGCTGTGAAGAAGGAAATTATCAAGTGGCTTGATGCTGGTATTATTTTTCCAATCTCTGACAGCAATTGGGTGAGTCCAGTTCAATGTGTTCCAAACAAGGGAGGGATGGCAGTGATGACGAACGAGCAGAATGAATTGATTCCTACAAGAATATTCACGGGGTGGTTGATTTGCATTGCTTATAGAAAATTAAACAAGGCCACCAGAAAAGATCACTTTCCACTCCCCTTCATTGATCAGATGTTGGACAGGCTAGCCGGGCATGAATAGTACTGTTTTCTGGATGGATACTCGGGCTACAACCAGATTGTGATAGCACTTATGCATTTAGAAGGATGCCGTTTGGACTATGTAATGCGCCGGGAACGTTTCAGAGATGCATGATGGCTATTTTCACCGATATGGTGGTAAAATTTGTTGAGGTATTCATGGACGATTTCTCAGTCTTTGGAGATTCGTTTGATGGCTGCTTGAAGAACTTAGATGCCGTACTTAGCCGCTGTGAAGAAACAAACTTGGTACTCAACTGGGAAAATGCCACTTCATGGTTCGAGAAGGCATTGTACTTGGCCATAAGGTGTCAAAGCAAGGGATCGAGGTTGATAGAGCAAAGGTTGAAGCAGTTGAAAAATTACCACCACCTATCTCTGTGAAAGGTGTGCGTAGTTTCTTGGGACATGCTGGGTTCTATAGGCGATTTATTAACGAATTTTCGAAGATAGCTAATCCCATGTGTAAATTGTTAGAGAAGGACGCAAAGTTTGAATTCGATGATGCCTATTTGATGGCATTTGAAGAACTGAAAAAAGAGGTTGGTGACTGCACCAATTAATATTGCTCCTGATTGGTCTCTACCGTTTGAGTTGATGTGTGACGCGAGTGATAGTGCTGTTGGGGCTGTTCTCGGCCAAAAGAAGGGTAGAATTTTTCACTCTATATATTATCCAAGCAAGACTCTTAATGATGCCCAATCCAATTACACTACCACCGAGAAGAAGCTGCTAGCCGTTGTTTATGCTTTTAATAAGTTCCGATCTTACTTGATTGGCACTCGGGTTATCGTCTACACTGATCATGCCGCAATCCGGTATTTATTTGAGAAGAAAGATTCAAAGCCGCGACTGATTCGTTGGGTTCTTTTACTCCAAGAGTTTGATGTGGAGATCCAAAATCAAAAAGGGATCGAGAATCAAGTGGCCGATCACTTATCGAGGCTGGAAGATAGAAAACATGTAGATGAGGGGCCTGAGATAAATGAAGTTTTTCCAAACGAGCAACTTTTTGCTCTGCAGGTAACTAAGGTGCCCTGGTATGCAGATATGGTGAATTTGATGGTGAGTAATGTTTATCCACCTGAGGCTACAGCTGATCAAAGAAGGAAACTCCTCCATGAGAGTAGATTTTACGTCTGGGATAAGCAGTATTTGTATAAAATTAGCCCTGACCAACTGGCGAGGAGATGTATTCCAAGTGAGGAAGTCAAGTCTGTGTTGCAACGTTTTCACTCATCTCCCTATGGTGGTTATCCTAGTGGTGATAGGATAGCCGCGAAGTTACTTCAGTCGGGGTTCTTTTGGCCTACTTTATTCAAGGATGCTCATACCTTTGTTAAAAAATGTGATCGATTCCAAAGAACTGGTAATATTTCGAGGCGTCACGAGATTCCCTTAAATAACATCCTGGAGATTGAGTTGTTCGATTGTTGGGGAATTGATTTCATGGGTCCGTTTCCACCGTCTAGTGGCAGCAAATATATACTTGTAGCAGTCGACTATGTGTCAAAGTGGGTAGAAGCTGTTGTACTTCCCACCAATGATGCGAGTGTGGTAGCCAGGTTCTTGATGAAAAATATTTTTACTCGCTTTGGGACACCACGGGACATCATCAGTGATGAAGGTATCCATTTTTGCAATCGCTTGTTCAATAATCTTTTGGCCAAGTATGGGGTGCGTCACAAGGTAGCTACTGCTGATCATCCTCAAACGAGTGGCCAAGTGGAGTTGTCGAATAGGGAGTTAAAGTAGATTCTTGAGAAAACTGTTAATACTTCAAGGAAGGATTGGTCTATGAAGCTCGATGATGCTCTTTGGGCCTATAGAATGGTGTTTAAAACGCCTATTGGAACCTCTCCGTATAGGTTGGTTTACGGTAAGGCCTGTCAGTTGCCCGTCGAGTTAGAACATAAGGCGTATTGCGCAATTAAAAAGCTAAATTTGGATATAGAAGTGGCGGGTGAAAAGAGGATACTTCAGTTGCATGACCTAGATGAGTTCCGTTTCCACGCGTATGAGAATGCAAAATTGTATAAGGAGTGGACGAAGAGATGGCATGACAAGCACATTGAGCATCGTCAATTTTAGTCGGGTCAGTTAGTATTGTTGTTCAATTCTAGATAGAAACTATTCCATGGAAAGCTGAAGTCTAGATGGTCGGGCCCCTTTGAAGTGGTTCGTGTTACGGCACATGGAGCGGTTGAGTTAAGAGCCCCGAATTCCGAGAAGTCATTTTTAGTGAACGGGCAAAGAGTTAAGCGCTATTGGGGAGGTTCGGTAGATCATCATACATCCGTTTCATTGCAAGAACCGTAAATTATAACCGTCGTGCCACGACGCTAACTAAAGCGCTTCTCGGGAGGCAACCCGAGCTTTGTATCTAAACGCAAAAAATAAAAAGAAAAAAAATGAAAAATAGAAAAAAAATAAAAATACAAACAGAGTCGTGCCGCGACGTTAAATCAAGCGCTTGTTGGGAGGCAACCCAATTTTTATTGTTTTCGTCATTTTATTTCTTTAGTATTACGTAGTTTCTCGTTGTTTTGCAGGGCTCGGGAGTTTCGGATGGTGCGCTAAGTTTGAAGCATTGCTTGGCTCATGGCGTGCATCAATTTTAGGATTCAGCAGAAAAGCTTCCACAGAAGCGTCGCCTACGCCATAGCTTTGAGTGAATCAGTAAGTGAAGAATTGGAAAAGCTATAGGCAGGCGACGCTTAGCTAGGAGCTGCGTCAAACATTTCAGAAGTAGGTAGATATGCCATAACCAGCATCGCATGCTCCTTGGTGATGAGGCAAAAACTTCAGGAAAATTTGAAAAGCCATGGGATACGCGTCGCTTCTCACACAACTTGCCTAAAACAGTGAGGACAAAATTTTGAAACGCCATAGCCAGGCGTTGCTGGCTCCATCGCGCAGCTCAACAGTGATGGGAAATTCTGGGACGCTATATCAAGGCGTCGTGTATGTGATAGCTCGCTTCAAAAAATTTTTCTAGGCGAGAGCTGAGCTACTAGAGAGGCGTCGCACATGCCACAGCACGAGCAAAACAGTGAACACAAAAATCTGAAACGCCATAGCCAGGCGTCTCTGGCTCCATCGCGCAGCTCAAACAATGAATGCAAAATTGAACCACGCTGTAAGCAGGCGTCGCAGATGGCATAGCGTCTCAGGTAAGTTTAAATATTTTAATGGGTTGGCCCAGTTTAGACCCGTTACCCGCGAATTAAAACATAAAACATCATCTTTCCCTCTCCCACTTGGTTTAAACACTAAAACAAAAACAAAAGCTGAGGCACAAGCACCCACGGCCCGTTGAGTCCCTCTCTCTGTTTCCATAAAAATTTTCAGTTGATCAGCTATCTTCTCTCTCTCTCTCTCTCTCTCTCTCTCTCTCTCTCTCTCACACACACCACTGCTACTATAACCATGGAAATCCCCAACCCTTAGTTTATATTCTTGGTGGTGATTGTGAATTAGTTGTACCCTTGTCGGGTCTTTATGAAACTGTGAACCCTTGATGGGTTATGATTGGTAGTTGTTAAAGTGATCTCCCACAAAATTTGGGAGGGTTGTTTCCCTCTAAATATTTGTGAAACCAAAGCTTAAAAACGTTGAACACAAGGTGTTCGACATAATGCCACAATGAAGAAAAGCTTGTAACTTTGCGAATTCTTGAGTAGCATAGTTCCACAAAGGCATGAATTGAATAATGTGAGGTCCGAATGATGGCATTGCGTACTTTTGATGCTAATTTCGACTTGCTCATGAGTTACTTATGCTAAAAGGACAAGGTTGTGCGACATATGCACCGATGCTTCAATGTATACCTTACCCATTGCCTCAACTACTTTCTTTGATTCGTTCATGTTAAGTTAGTTGTTTTCATATCGTGTGAGTCGTTGTAGTTAGTTAGAAACAAGTGTGGGGTTGTTCCTATACCCCGAGATGATTGTCGCTTATTTACTTGGGATTCTAAAATCCAACTTTGTGGTGCAGGTACTATGGTAAAAACAACGCAAAAGGCCTCTTCTTCTTCTAATGCACCGGTTGCCCAAAGGCCAAAATTAGGGGTAGCCTCGACTAGTAAAGCGAAAAAAAGAAAAGGCTAAAGCACCGAGTAAAGCAAAACCAAGAGTTCCAAAAGAGGCAATCCCTATTCCAAGACCCGGGGGGAAAGACAAGGTTTGGTCTATCTTTTGTGAAAAAGGGGAAAGCCAGACTTGGTAAAAAATGTGAAACTTTCGGGCTATATCCCGGAATAAGCTATAGATGAAAGGAAATTGATCCAAAAGTGTCGAGCAGTAAGAGAAGCAGTCCATGGGATGAAGTGGGATTCGGTATTTGCGAGTCCGGGGCATGCGAATCTTGATCTTGTGTCGGAATTCTATGCTAATTGGTATCTGAAAGAAGCATGGCGGGATGATGATTTGGTACAGGTTCGGGGATATAAAGTGAAGTTGGATGCCACCGCCTTGTGCACTTTTTTAGGGGTGGATGATCATGATAATGAGGAGCTCCACGACTTCATTAAGAGGCCTGACTATAAGGCTATGCGAGACACACTCTGTGGCGCGAATTCTACACATCTATGGGAACGCTCAGAAGAGACTGGAAGGCACAAGCGTATGTTGTTCTCGCTATTTCAAAAGAAGGCTTGTGTCTGGATGAATTTGATTAATGCTCGTATTCTACCATCTAGCCATTTTTCTAGTGTGACCAAGACAGGAGCGTGCATGATCTACTTCTTCAAGGTGGGGAAACCAGTGAACATTAGGTATTACATGCTTAGATTGATGAGGAGGATACGCCTCAAAAAGACGTGTCACCGATTGTTTTGTAACATTCTCACCCAGTATCTAGAGAAGGCGGGGGCGCCTATTGATGCGATCGGTGATCGTATTGTCCCCGATATAGAGAAGAAGATTGATATTGCAGCGGTTAAGGGTGTAGTTGCTAGTACCCCTGCCAAATTCACCGCGGATGAGTGGCGTGAGACAGACGCCAACCTGTCGGCCTGCAAGTATTTGATGATAGAGTATTTAGCAGAGGCCGTAGGGATGGATATGCAGGCACTTGATCGGGCTGTTTCTTTGTTGGATTCGTCCAAGCGATTGTTGGGCATGACTCAGAAGGTCGTGATACCCCCTGAGGAGGATGAGAACACAGATTCTGAGCTCGTGGATAAAGACAAGGGCAGTGATGATGATGAGAGTAGTGAAGAAGAAGAAGAAGAATAAGAAAAAGAGGAGGAGGAGGAGGCGCGCACTCCACCACATAGGCCTGGAGGTTCTTCGAGAGTTCAGGCAGTTGTCCCTACCACTACACCTCTGGTGGCTGCTGATGTTGACACTCCCGGGCATACTGAGCGGGAGGATTCTGATGAGGATGCGGAAGCTTAGGCCGCTTGGCCTTCAGGGAAGTTCCTTTACCTCTTGTACTTTATTATTTACCGTACTGAGGACATTGCTTAGTTCTAAGTATGGGGTGGGGGACTTCCCAAGTTTTGAGGTTATGGATGATTGTACCTTTAGGTATTTAATTTTAGCAATTTTTATTTTTATCACTTGACTTTATTTTTATTTGTTTCTTACTTTAATATATAAAAAAATGAAAAAAAAATTAGAAAACTAATGAAAAATTCCAAAATGATTTTATTTTTAGTTTTAGTAAGTGGTACAGTCATCCGGCCCGTGGTTTTTCTTATGGCCTCGGTTCTTTTCCATGGGTAGACCTTTGAACCGGGTAATTTTATTTATTTTTAGGAGTAGTTTAGTAGTAGTTAATAAAATATTTTAAGAAAATTGATCGAATGCTAGGTGCCTTCGGTTTGTTTGATACCGGTGGATTTAGACTTGAGCATGTGCTATTTGTGAATCCCTTTTGGTTTTAAAATTGTGATGCATGCCTACAAAAATTTGAATGACCTTGTTGAGACGCTTAGATTCAACCACTTGACTCTTTTGTGAACTATTGTGCCTTAGTGGTTAAATTTCCAAAGTTGCACCTTGCTTGCTTGAACCGAGAGTCGGAATGAAATCGTCTTTAGTAAACTATGTGCCATGTGTGATGTGAAATATCCTTTTTATGTTTCGTGCTTGCATATTGATGTTTAGAACTTGCCCCGTGTGTGTTCAAAGCGAAATCCTAGGTTTGCTCTAGTCGGGAGATGATACAGGCGTTTCTTTCTTAAGCCCTTCTAGCTTTGATTAGCCTACCCTTTAATATTGTATTTCTTAAGCCCTTTTGAGCCTATTGACCTTTTTTGCTGGCACCCACATTTCAAGCCTTACCCTTTTTGTTCTTAATTGTCTTCTTTTTGAACCCTTACCCCTTATAGCACTTTAATTGAAAAATATTTGATTGTTTGTGGACTTGTGGTTGGATGATTAGGTGGCTTTTGAGTGGAACCGATGAAAGAAAACAATATGGTGCATTCTGAAAAAACAAAAGAGAATCATTGGCAAGGTTGAGAAAAATATTGAAATGAAAAAGAGAAAAATAAAGAAAACAAAAGAAATAATCTCCTTCCTTGCTAGTGTTGTGCAAAAGTAAAGTTGCAAATTGCTTAAATTGAGAGGGAATTTCTTGTGTATGTTTGGGTGGTTGTTTGGTTGTATTTGAGAAGAATGGTGAAAATAAAAAAAAAATTTAAAGTGATGTATTAAAGTGCTTAGGGAGGTAGTCACTATTTATCCATATTTATCCTACCCGTCCTTTAGCCTACATTACAACCCATAACATCCTAGTTAATCCCGATTGGAGTGAGCTTACAGTAGTGGAGTCCTACACTGCGGGCAAGCCTATGGTACGTTGTGTGTGGCACGTGAACTTCTTTTGGAGAGCGAGTGAATTCTTTCTATATTATGTCCCTCGTTTATTCTTGAAATATATTATTTGTGTGATATTTGGGACGCTCTCTTGATTTATTTTGGTGAGGGCACATGGTTTACATGAGATAGGTGAAGTTATTGACTTCTTGGTTGAGTGAATGGGTGTGATTTTGTGAAAGTTTGGTTTCATTGAGTCGGTTTTTGAGATTGAGATGTCTTGAGTTGGTTGTTCTATTGTTTTAAAAATTTGGTGAATTTTTGGCATGTTGTGGGTCACACGGTATGTATTTATGCTCTTGTTTAATGGTCAGTATCAACCATAACTATAGGTAGACCTGTTCTATCTAGTGTTGGTTTACTTGGGAAGTTTTTTTTTTGTGATTGCTCGAGGGCGAGCAAAGGTCTAAGTGTGGGGTGGTGATGTTTGGCAATATTTGCCTAATTTACCTTAATATGTCCACGCATTCTGATTCGTTATTTGCCCATTGCACAAAATAGTTGTGATTGTTGTGTTTGTGATTTTAGGAATGATTTGGATGAATACGTGTGCAAACGGAGTAAAGATGGATAAAATCGAGCAAGAATTGATTAACGTAGCTAATTGTGGGATATGCCATTAGAGGGAAAGCTATGGAGCAAGCTACGGAGTTGTCATAGCTTCAGGCTTCCAAAAGCCATAAGCCATGCGACGCATGGCCTGCAGCTTCAGACTTCCAAAAGCCACAAGCCATGCGACGCATGAGCTATGGCGCACGTCTCTCGGAAGCCATGAGACATGCGAGGCTTTCCCTGTGGCATTTAGTTCTGTGACCCCAACTTTTTCAACTTAGTTTAGGCTTTGGATTAACTTATGGGAAGACTTTATAAACACTATAAATAGTCATTAATGTCATTTTTAGTTGGGGAGTCGAATTTCTAGAGCAAATATTGAGTTCCTAACACATTGAACTAAGGGTTTAATTCCTTTACTTCATCTATTACAATCTTTCATATTTCTTCCATGAATTCTTGTGTTGTTATTATGAATATGAGTAGCTAAACATATCGTTCTAGATTTAGTGCAAATACATAAAGGTTGATGTTTTAAAGTTGATTTCTACCTATTAATTTACCGTTACAGATTGTTTATTCTTTCTTGAGACTAATTGTTTGGTTATTGAGGCCTGATAATTGAACACTATCTATGGTTTACAAGTTGAACTCGAAAGAGCGAACTTGTAAATGCACATAAGAAAGAATAGGGCTTGATTGTGAACCTGGGCATCAGGGAATCGATTTGCGGGTAGGATAAACATATACCTATTCGCCTGGCATAACTAAATACAGAGTTCTTTAATGCATGCATGTGATTTAATTCCATAGAAATATAGGCGTTAGAGTAGCTTGCATAGACACGTGAAAAATCGACAGGTTTTCACGAATATAATTAACCTGTTAGTTAGCAATCTAGGAAATCGAGAAGTAGAATCAACTGGAAAAATCAACTGGATTGTTCGTAGCTCTGACCCTGGACCGTTTCTCTTTTATTGATAACAACCTAGAATTTGATCTATTGCTTGACCTCAGTTATTTGTTTTTAATTATTTCATTTAGTTAGTAAAAATTTCAATCATTGGAAAAAGATCCCTAAATAGTTTTTAGGAAATTATTTGCTAGAATATAGTCGTGAACACTAGTCCTCGTGGGAACGATACTCGACTCACTACTTTATTACTTGTCGACTACGTATATTTGCGTGTGCGTTTGGGAAAAACACTAACTCTAAAGTAATCTAACTCTGGTAGCCAAGTAAATAAGAAGATGAGCTTCTCGAAGCTCTAATTATTCATATCCTCAGTTCATTGCCATCTAATCTTCTTCCGGCACTAGTGAGTTTGGGCGGTTAGTAGCCCCTTGTGATATTCTTTGTGCTGAGCCAGAGTGCGTGTCAAGGTAGCCGGGTAAGCACATTGTTGTGTTTTAAAGCTACTAAGGGTAATAGAAGCATCATTTGACCCCCTGAGTTGATCTATCATGCGGTGGTGCTTATGACAAAGGCATGGAGTTGTGAACTCAAGAGCTGTAGCTGTTTGGCAACTCGAGAGGGTAGTTTGGTAGCTTAGATCTGAGCCGCATTCTGTTTTAGGTATGTCTTCCTTAGTCCAGCAGGCTGGGCGGGGATGGTTATTCCTATTCAAATAGCTGCATGAGTTTGTACTTTAAGTGGAGGAGTCTTCCTCCAAATACTTAATAGTAATACTAAATCTCTAAGGCGTTGATATCAATTTTGTCACGACCCAACCTACGGCCACGACAGAAACCTACAATGAGTGTCGATCATTGATGAACCCACTAATAATCTATTAATGATAGAGATAAGCTGACAACCTGATCATATATACATACCTATCTGCTGAAAGTATAAAGCCTGGAAAGATGACACGAGTTTAAGTTGCTGGCAATTGGAACACTGAGCCACAAATTCTGCTATGTCACACTTCATTCCGTCCCATCGATAAATCTACTTAAGATCATGGTATATCTTAGTCGAACCTGGATGAACAGTGTATTTTGAATAATGTGCCTCTATCATAATCTGTCCATGTAAATTTGTAACATCAGGGACACAAAATCTATCTTTATACATGAGAACACCATCAGTAGTAACCCTGTATTGTGACTCCAGTTTTCTTCTGGCTATCTGTTTGTATTCAACTAGAACTGGATCCTCATAATGACGCTGTTTTACGTCATGGAAAATTAGAGTTAAAGGTTTAGTGCAGCTTATCGTCCATCCATAATTGGCATATCTCCTTCATACCTCAACTCTTTGAGAAGTTACTTTAGCGTTATAAGTGCACATGTAATCAACTTTGTTGCTGGTATTCTGCCTCAGTTCATGGTCCAACTACATATCTCTTTTATTTTAACTTTTTCAAATCATAGTACTTCCAATTCAAAGGCAATACCCTGAAGTAGATGTTTATCTGAAGATCATTCCTGGTCTGCATCATACTATCAATTAATATTTGCATGATCCTTGTCCTTATATGATAGACCCTGTTCAGATGAACCTTTATCATACATTAGGATATGAGTAACTACATTCCTACAAGGAGCTTGCGGAACAACCCTAACATCAACTGAGGTGTTGCATAGTGCGTTCGTAAAAATAATATAGCTTGTATCATATCTTCTATAGTGTGTAGGGACAAGGACACTTCAAAAGCTCCCCCTATTGCATCAAGCGTAAGCTAACTCTTATTTTCATCGACTTGTTCTATATCGAAAAATATATCAACGAGGTGATTTGTCGGCGGAATCATGTTAATCCATCCAGAGTTTCGTTTATCTTTGTTTTGAAAATATAGAACTCTCCTCTTGTGATCGAGGAAGGAATAGCCTAGTCAGAATAAGCTGGGCAATGGAGTTATAATATTATCCAGCTATGTTTTTATCCAAGAGTTTGATGTGCGTGCTATAATTCTAATTCTGAAATCATGAGATAATATCCTTCGTAGTTTATGAAGGTTGTGCAAGTTCTCTTGTTATCTACGTGAATCTTGCTTTAAACTTAGGCTCGTTCGAGGACAAACAAGAGTATAAGTGGAGGAGAATGAAACGACCTCGGGCCGTCGTTTCGGAAGTTAGGACTCCGATTAGCGTGCTGATAATTTTAAAATATTCGTAAGGTATACTAGGACCTGTCTGTAATATTTGAGCAAAATCAGACCTCGTTTGGTACGTATCAGAAGAAGGTTTCAGTTTTTTTTGTCGATAAATATTAAAAAGAAATTTTCGAGTTCGGTTTTGGCGAATGAGCTCTGATTTGAAATCCGAAAGCGCCGTTGGATTCGTATGATTATTTATGACTTTTGTGAACTTTCGAAAATAAATTTCGAGGTTGTTCGGCTAGTTTCCGCTAAAATTTCGAAAGTTAAATAATTTGACCTTTTTCCAAATATTTTGCATATTGTGTTTCGGGAATCCGATTTGAGATCCACCTTAGCAAGTGTATTACATATATTTTGTATAACTTTTATGTAAAATTTGGAATTATTTTGAATATCTTAGGGTACCATTTTAGTTTTCGTCACGAAAAGAAAAGAGAATAAAAGAAAAGAAAAAGAGAAAACGACAAAAGGAAAAGAAAACAAATGAAATGATGGTGGTGGAGGGTCGCAGCTTATAAAAGCTTAAGACAAGCAGAAACAAGATAACGAGAAACACAGAACACAATGAAAAAATGCAGAAAGAAAATGAGATAGACGGGGAGGAAAGAAAATGCCAGAAAATAAGAAAAGAGCCGGAAAAAGATAGAATTTTTACCCCGAAACATTCAGGTAATAATCTTAATGCATTATTTTAGTTTATTACGTATGTTTGAATATTTTTTGGCTGTAAAAATTGGGATATTAGACATCATTTTAATAAGTTCAATTAATAGTTTAAAGGGTCAATTGGATCTCGATAATGGAATTGATTATATATCCGTACTCAGTGACTTATGGGCAACATATAAATGTAATTTATATAGGATTTGTTTATGTGACCTTAAACCCTATACATAGGCCTGGCCTACGTATTGCGTATGCGAACAGGGTATCGGGTTCCTAACCGGATTGTCCTAAGACGTGAGGAATGAAGCCTTTAGCCTTATGTGATATATTTTTCTGCTTATTGAACACATTGGGATCGTTTGGCAATGAATCCAAAGGACAAAGTGGTTATTGAGTGGCTGTGCTAACTTTGTAACAAGGTAAGCGTTTATATCCATTTCATTGGAGGCACCTGGCCTCGTGGATTTTCTACCACGTGTTCCTTACGTGTGTAGCTGCCGATAAAGATAAGGCGTACTCATTACGCCTTAGCTTTGGATTTACATTATATAATATATGTTATGTCCTGTTGTTGGTATTGTATGGAGGATCTGAGCATTGTACTCTAACTGTGAGTTGCATCCTACTTCCCGGCTGTCGATGAGAGTCCCGCATCGGTGAAGTGTTATTATTGCATCATATTGCATTCATATGCATTACATTGCATTATATTGGGTGCTGGAGGATTCCGCCCCAGGAGCAGGAGGATTCCGCTCCATTGCATCATATTGGGGGTAGGAGGATTCTGCGCTAGGAGCAAAAGGATCTCGCTCCATTGCATCATATTGGGGGTAGGAGGATTCCACTCCACGAGTAGAAGGATTCCGCTCCATTGCATCATATTGGGGGTAGGAGGATTCTGCCCCACGAGCAGGAGGATTCCGCTCTATTGCATCATATTGGGGGTAGGAGGATTCCGCCCCAGGAGCAGGAGGATTCCGCTCCATTGCATCATATTAGGGGTAGGAGGATTCCGCCCCAGGAGCACGAGGATTCCGCTCCTTACATCATATTGAGTGTAGGAGGATTCCGCCCCGGAGTAGGAGGATTCCACTCCATCTATTTGGCACATGTGACACCATTGCATCATACTGCATTCATCCCATTTCATTGCACCGCATATTGACAATTGTGTAACTATCATGACGTGTTTTGTGTATGCGGTATGTATACCATCTTGTGGACATATTTCAATTTGCCTATATATTTCTGGCTCATATTTTGGGTTGCGGGGATCGGGTTTCATGCCGCAACGGTATGAATAATATCGATCGGGTTGCACGCCGCGATAGTATGAATATGTGGTCTGGTTGCACGCTGTAACAGGATGTTTTTCTAATTGTTGATATGTTTAGGATACTTATATGTTCTTGTTATCTTATGTTCCTAGTTGTTAATGAGTTTATGATTTCATATGTGTTTCCAGTTATTATCTTGCTCTGCCTTTTTATAATTTAAATAAGAGGAATTTGGTTTATCTGTTTCTTTTCTCCCTGGCTAGCTATCATATTCTTTGAGGTGGCTAGTCTGCCCCATTTATTAAGTCCTTTTGACTCACCCTTGTTTGTTGTTTGTTTCTTATCTATCTATTTTGTTTCGGCAGGTTCGCTCCAAGATTGAGTTCGCCACGTTTTGAAGGAGCGAAGACGACTTCAGTTGTCAGGGTGAGCCAGCTTTTATTATGGATGGCCACCAGTTTATTGTTTATTATTTCAGTTGCATTTTGCTCCCTTCAGGAGGTATCTGTCTTCTTTTGTACTCTTAGATGTTTAGTCTGGATAGCCCTAAATCTAGTATGTTGGGTAGTCAGCTGTAATTTCTTTTGTACAACTTAGAGGTGTCAGTATGTCTATGTTTTTTTTAAGTCTTGTCCTTATTTCTGAATTTTTATAATTATTTTCCTAATTTGATAGGTAAGGGTTCACCCGACGGGTCTAGGGGAGGATGTCGGGTGCCCGCTTGGCCTAACTGGATTCCGGTCGTGTCACGATTGGGCGACTTCATTGAAGTTTTGGCTTTGGAGAGGACCACAATCGAGTCCTCAAAGTCCTTCAAACTATCCCCGGCCTCGGGGACTTCAACTTCCTTCTTCTATTCCTTCTTCTGTCTTCTTCTTCTTCTTCTTATCTTTTTTCTTCTTTCTCTTTTCTTCTTCCTTCGGCTCGGTAGCCGCCCTATTGGGGAAGCCTGCAAAAGAAGAAGGTAGAGTAAGGACAAGTCTTTGAGCTAAGAAGAGAAGAGCATAATGCATATTTACCGTGCCCTTTTCATGACCATTGGTTCTCATCAAACGCCGCCAAGATCATCCACGATCTTTCTGGCCTCGGCTTGGCATCAATAATCTCCTGGACCCAGGCAGTCATACCCTTCAGAGGGTTGATTGGAAGTTTTTCCGCTGAAAATACAGAAGCTTGATTAATGTTTAAGGAATTGTTATGAAAAAGGAGAAGTTAGAGTTTGGCCACTTACAAGTTGTGTTCCACGCCTCAGGGAACCCAGCCTTGGTGGAAATTAAAGCAGTGGGGATTAGAACAAACTGATCTCACCAGCCACGATCCTCGGTATCATCACCCTTTGTGATTAAAGAAAACTTGCCTCGTTCTCAACTAGACAACTCCATCCTTGTGCATGGTGGGATAAAAAAGGGAAATCAAATGGCCAAAAGTAAAAAGGACCTTGGCTCGTTGGCTCAAGTAATCAAGACATTGAGTAGCCCTCCAAACGCCGGGACCCAGCTGGGCCAAGCACAACTTGTAGGTTCGGTAGAAGGTGTCAGCTATATGATGAATTGGGAGGGTAAAACCTATCCTGAAGGGATAAGTATAAATGAAGGAGAGCCCAGTGACTCTATCTCAAGTGCGACTCTCTAGGTCAGGAGCAATCATTTGAACCTCAGGGCCCCAATTGCAATCTTCCCTAACCAGATCTAGGTGAGCTTGTGTAATTAGGCTCGGTGAAAGATGAACGGGCACATTCCTGTTCTTCTCAAGGTCAGAGGCCGTTTGTTTCTGCAATCTGAAATATTTTTCGTGGTCATACTTTGAGGAGATCACTTGATGGGGTTTATGTTCTTTTGTGACAGATTTTTTCTTGGGCTTTGAAGCTTATGCGGCTTCTGCTGCATTATTCCCATTACTAGCGACTTCTTCAGTCGCAACTCTATCATCTTCAACTGATACCCCTTCCTGATTTGTGGTATCACGACGGTCAGAAGTAGCTTCATTATCGCCTTCTTCCGGTGAAACAACTTTTAGTGGCACGGATTAGTTTACCAACTCGTCACATGTTACCACGGTGTTGCCATCAATGATTCTTTCTTCTGATGATCCAGAAGAATTTTGAGGAGAGTGAATGGAAGACATGGTGGAAAGATTTGGTAAAGAGGAAGTAAGAGTTGCATAAATTTTTTACTATTGACCAATGAATTAAGAAACAGTAAGAATGGCAGACAAGTTGGCTAATTTATTTGGGAGGCGGGGGAGAGACTGCTCAAGTACCCCATAAGTAGTTATCATTACTTTTACGTTGAGAATGCAAAACAAAGGGTCACGACTACTCAGAAAACGCTGTGTGCGGTTAGTGTGATGTTGAAGAGACGGCTACCTTTTCAAATTCCTTGGTGGATAATTTTCCACGTCTTTTCCGCAGAATTTATTCTACCCCTCGAAAAATTCTGACATTTACCCGAATGGTGGGGGGACTATCTGTATTGGGTGAAAAGTTACCGAGCCTCGGCGCTATGGCTAAAGGCAATTTTTGGTTGAATCCTAAAAAGACGACCCCTCGAAGAAGTTTCTATGATCCCGAGGTTAGATGCCTCAGGCGAGAATGAGTCATGGGTACAAGTTACTACTCGGGGCATTTAAAGGATAACCATCACGAGGCGTGCAGTTTACCTCTTGGTGAAGGTTTATTCTTTGGTGGATAGAGTTTCACCTTTTCTAACTGTCGACCGTTACCTACGCATTTAATGGGATAATCATGGGCCTGCTTGACACGGTCCGGAATTCGGCTAGGCCATGTGGGCACCTGACATCCTTCCCTAGACCCGTCGGGTGAACCCTTACAAGGAAAGAGTCCTAGGGATAGACCCCTTTGTTTTGCACACTCCAGCTAATGGAAAAATGCCTTTGAATGGTCGTAATCGTCGACAACCCAACCGACGTCCACCTCTTCGG
Source organism: Petunia axillaris subsp. axillaris (assembly GCA_029990575.1). Classification (NCBI taxonomy): domain Eukaryota; kingdom Viridiplantae; phylum Streptophyta; class Magnoliopsida; order Solanales; family Solanaceae; genus Petunia; species Petunia axillaris. Next base: position 41,004,497 of record JARKNS010000007.1, read on the forward strand.
TCACCGGAAAGTAGTTGTTTTCTATCCTTCTCGATAGGGCTGGCCCGCTATAGAGAGGTATTGTCGGCTTATGGGGGTATAGGATATGACTTAAGAATCCACCTTCCCTTTCTCTTTGTCTGAGCACAATTAAATTAGGAAAATAAATATAATTCAATTTATAAATAAGAACTAGACTTAGAAAAAGCACAGACATACATCACCTCTAAGCTGTACAAAAGAAATGACAGCTGACTACCCAACATACTAGGTTTAGGGCTATCAAGACTAGACATCTAAGAGTAAAAAAGAATACATACGCCTCCTAAAGAGAGAAAAATACAATTGAAATAATAAACATAAATCTGGTGGCCATCCGAAATAAAAGCTGGCTCACCCTGACAGCTAAAGTCGTCTTCGCTCCTGAACAATGTGGCGAACTAAATTCTGGAGCGAACCTGCCGAAACGAAATAAATAGACAACAAACAACAAATAAGGGTGAGTCAAAAGGACTCAATAAGTTGGACAGACTAGCCACCTCAAAGAATAGGATAGCTAGCCGGCGGAAGAGCTAAGCAAATAAATGAAATTTACCTTATTTAAACTATAAAAAGGCAGAGCAAATAATAACTGGAAACACATATGGAATCATAAACTCACAAACAACCAGGAACATAAGATAGACAAAACATATAGGTTTTTAGGTATCATGAACATATCAACGATCAGAAATACATCTTATTATATGTAATTAATGTTGCGGCGTGCAACCCGATCTATATATATATATATATACACACACACATCGTTGCGACGTGCAACCCGATCCATATATGTATACTGTTGCGGCGTGCAACCCGGTCCATATATTTATAATTTGCGGCGTGCAACCCGATCCATATATGTATACTGTTGCGGTATGCAACCCGATCCATATATTTATAATGTTGGGGCATGCACTCCGATCCATATATTTAATACACATAACAGTAAACTCACAATTTTCTACACATATCACAGGCGCGTGACTCTCACTGACTACCGGAAAGTATATGCAAGCTCAAAAAACAGAATACAATGCTCAGATGCTCAATGCAATGCCAATAACAGGGCATAACATAAAATATACAATGTAAATTCAAAGCTAAGGCGTAATGAGTACGCCTATTGCCAGCTACACACGTAAGAAACCTATGGTAGAAAATCCACGAGGCAAAATGCCTCCAAAGAAATGGATATAATCATCTACCTCGTTCCACTACTACTCAACAACCGCTTTGTCCTTTGGATTCATTGCCAAATGATCCTGCTTATTAAATAAGCACTTTGGATTCATTGCCAAACGATCCTGCTTATTCAATAAGCAGAAAATATATCAAATTAGGCTAAAGGCTTCATTCCCTACATCTTAGGAAAATCCGATTAGGAACCTGATACCCTATTCGCATACGCAATACGCATGTCAGGCCTATGTACAGGGTTCAAAGTCACATAACCAAACCCTAAATAAATTACATTTATGGGTTGCCCATAATTCCCTAGTATAAATATATAATCAATTCTATTATCGGGGTCCAATTAACCCTTAAAATTATCAATTGAATTTATTAAAATGATGTCTAATATCCCATTTTTACCATTAAAATATATTCAAACACACATAATAAACTGAAATAATGGATTAACACTATTACCTGAATGTTTTAGGGTAAAAATTGTACTTTTTTCCTGCTTTTTTTCCTTTCTTTTCTCATTTTCTGGTATTTTTCTTTTGTTCGATGTCTCTGTTCCTAGCTTCTATTCCATTTGCTCGTTTTGCTTCAAAATGAAGCTTAAGGGATTTATAATCCCCGATCACCTCCTTACATTTCTTTTCTTTTATTATTTTATCTTTTCCTTTTTTTTGTATTTTATTTTCATAATAAAATTTAAATATAGTCCTACGAAATCCAAAATATTCTCAAATTTCTCAAGTACGTTATATAAAATATATATGTAACATACTTGCTAAGGCGGATCTTAAATCAGATTCCCGAAGCTCATGATACGAATTAAATAAAAAAGATCAAATTCTTTATCTTTCGGACTTTTAGCGGAAACTATCCGAAAGACCTCGAAATTCACTTCGGAAAGTTCATACAAGTCAAAAATAATCATACGAACCTCAAGGCGTTTTCGGATTTTGAATCGGGGCTCATTAGCCAAAATCGAGCTCGAAAATCTTTTTTTAATATTTACCGACAACGGAATTTGAAACCTTCTTCAGATACCTACCAAACGAAGTCTAATTTAGCTCAATCTTTACAGACAGGTCCTAATGGACCTTACGAAGATTTTAAAATTAACAGCACGCCAATCAGAACCCTAACTTCTTAAACGACTACCTATGGTCGTTTCATTCTCCTCCACTTAGACTCTCGTTCGTCCTCGAACGAGCTTGAGTCTAGAGAAAAGTTCACACAGATAACAAGAGAACTTGCACGACCTTCATTTTCAGATAAGAAGACATACGCACGACGGGGAAGAAAGAAAGGAAACTACCTAAATGCCACCATAGCCTCTCGTAGATAAGTACGGACGTCTACGTACCCATCAGCGAGACTCTACTAGACACGGTCATCATCTTGATAGACTCTAAACTAGGCTCTGATACCAACTGACACGATCCGGAATCTGGCTAGGCCGTGCGGGCCCCCGACATCCTTCCCTAGACCCGTCGGGCGAGCCCTTACCAATTAAATTAGGAAAATAAATATAATTCAATTCATAAATAAGAACAAGACTTAGAAAAAGTACAGACATACCGACACCTCTAAGCTGTACAAAAGAAATTACAGCTGACTACCCAACATACTAGGTTAAGGGCTATCCAGACTAGACATCTAAGTGTACAAAAGAATACATACGCCTTCTAAAGGGAGCAAAATACAACGTAAATAAAAAAAATAAGACTGGTGGCCATCCGGAATAAAAAATGGCTCACCCTGACAGCTGAAGTCGTCTGCGCTCATGAACAACGTGGTGAACCCAATTCTGGAACGAGTCTGCCGAAACGAAATAAATAGACAAGAAACAAATAACAAATAAGGGTGAGTCAAAAGGACTCAATAAGTGGGGCAGACTAGCCACCTCAAAGAATATGATAGCTAGCCAGGGAGAAGAGCTAAGCAAATAAACCAAATTTACCTTATTTCAACTATAAAAATGCAGAGCCAAATAATAACTGGAAACACATAGTAAATAAGTACTGTAAGGAGTTACATGTTGCAATTGTACCTTTTAAAAAGGGTTCTTATGAGTGGAGAAAAATGTTGGTTGCAAGAGCTTCTATAGATCATGAGATACTTTGGCAATCGAGAAAAGGGAATGCACACTTTTGTTATGTTAACTGGACGGGGTTGGGTCCTCTTTATTTGTTTGTTCCTTCTCAATTTGAGTGTGATTTCTGGTATAATACGGTCAAGGATATTGTGGTAGATGGCCAGTGGGACGTAGATCTTCTTCATCAGCTCTTGCCAAATGATATTGCATGTCATATTATTGATAATGTTAGTTTGAGCAGGGATGTCGACCAAAGGGATAAGGCGTGATAGCGCCTCACTCCTAATGGAATTTTCACAGTGAGTAGTGCTTGGAAATATATTCGATAGAAATGCAACAAGATTCGTATTTCTTAATTTATTTGGTGCAAAGGGATGCCTATAAAAGTTTCTTTTGTGATGTGGAGAATGTGGAAATTCAAGCTCCCGCTTGATGATGTTTTGAAAAGATGATCTATAATTTTCCCGCGAAGTGTGCTTGTTGTGAGAATCCTAGCATTGAGACTAGAGAGCATCTCTTTTTAACTAGTCCAACTGCTTGGAGATTAGAAGCTTTTTTGCAAGAGCAGTCGACATTCAAATGGTGGGTACTTCGTGGGTACTTCATTGAATGAGGCATGCTTGTTATGTTTGAAGCAATGGTCGAAGCCATGCATTAAAGCCACTTATCATACTATACCATCATTCATTGTGTGGCCATTGTGGAAGCGAAGTAATGTGATTCGACATGGAGGTAATGTTTCCTTTCTTAAATTAATTTATGTATTAACTCATAATTTAGCTTCATTCATTAAAATAATATTTCCATGGATTCATGTGGCTTTGGATTATTGGCCTAAAATTGTGCAAGCTTTGAAGAGTTGTGTTCCTAAAATTAAATACAAGGGTTGCTTGGCAAAGGCCGATGGAAGGTTTTTTAAAGTGCAATACAGACGAATCTTCAACAGGGAATCCGGGCCCAAGTGCTATTGGTTTTTGTATTAGAAATAGAGAGGGTGATCTGGTATTTTCTTATGCTAAACAAATTGGGGAGCATTCAAATTTTTTTGGAGAGGCAATGGCAATTTTAGAGGCAATGAAACATTGTGTTAATCATAATCTAGGGCCTGTAGTATTAGAAACTGGTTCTCTTCTTCTTAAAAATATTATTGAGGGGCGCTGGTCAAGCTTATAGGAAGTAGCTGCATCAGCGGATGAGATATAGAGTTTTTGAGTTAATTCATACGTATAGAGAGGGAATAGATTAGCCGATTATATTTGCTAATCTTGCATATCAAGTTCAAGAAACGACATTCTCTTCGATCAGTGATATTCCTACTCAAGCCAAGCTGTTATTGAATCTTTGTAAAGCAAATTGCACCTCAATACGTGCACGTCCAGCTAGGTGATAATGGAGGATCTAAGAGTGTTGGAGGATATAAAATGTGATGTAGGGAGTAATACAGCCTATTATGATCACGTCCTTATGGAGGAGATCATAACAGGTTTTTTATCTAATAGTTTTGTTCATTTTGCAGGTACCTCAAGTATAATCACACAGGTGTTGAACAAGGCGCCTGGAGTTTGTTCATTTGTTAAAGGCGATGCACGCTGCTTGGATTTGTTGGCTACAATTGGATTTGTTGGCTACAAGAAAGAGTGGAGCAGCTTGGGTTATCTTATTCATTCTCTTGTTATTCACCTTGAAATTTAGCTTGCTTTTTAGCTTGGTTTTTTTTTGTGGATTCAATAGCTCGTTAGTATGATCGCTAAGGCGAGGAGTTTTTTGGATATGGAGTGGAATTTTCTCACAATGTATAGGTGCTCGCTGAGGTTGTTGTTGAGTCGAACCTTTTTTTGCCTGTTCAGCATTGGAACAACCTTCAACCTGTTTCTTTGGGTGTTCTTCGTGAAGCGGATATTCAAGTTTATGCTTGTTGGCGCACACATGTTGCTGGGAATTTTCAATTGGCACCTGGAGTATGGGAGCATGATTTGCACAAGAGTAATCATGGTGCAGCTGGAACTTGTTAGTTATTCCAAAAGAATAGCAAGTTCGCTTTATAGGTGGAATTTCAACATTATACTTGGAACTGTCCACGGACTGTTTCAACCTTCAAGAAACTGTCCTTCCACCTGTTCCAACCAAGAATCTGCTTGAGGTTTCTTTTCTTGCTAAAGCACCTTTCAATGCGACCTTTTGCCTGGATTATAGCGTGGTTCTTGCTCCTTTATTGCAAGCTGCTTTGCTTTACCAAGTTCTGTGAGACATATCCTGCAAGATCCAACAAGGAACTCAAGTTATTGAAGACTTTTTTAAAGCGCAAAGTTGATAGTTTAAGTAATTTAAGTATTTACTATATAATTATTTTCACTTTATAAAGTACAATGCTTATGTGTTTTACTTATCTAGCTTGGTGGTATAAACATCATATGATGTTCATCCCAAGGAGAGGAGTAACGCATGTAGGCATGGTACTATTTTAGATGTAGCTAGTTTATGTTCAAGTACCAGCTTTGGCTCAATTTGTAAGATATTGTATTTTTTATTTTATTAATATTAATAAAAAATGGTCACTAGGTGTAACGCCTAGTTGAATTTTTGCTTAAAAAAATATATATTTGAGCACATATTTTATACTAAGGATTTATTCAGCAATTTTCTTTTTAATGTAGAATAATTTGTGGGACTTACGCCCCAAGACTCACACAACGCTTAAGTGTAAGCCATGAATTCCAACAATTATAAGGTTTATGCTTTTCAATTCCTTCTCCCCACCAGATCACCCCAAGGTACTTTTCTATGCATCGCCCAGGTGCTCCCCCAGCAAGGTTTAACAGTCGAATTTAGAAGTTATCTAATTAAAACTGTCTTCATAGAGCATTTATTGTTACCATATGATACGAAAACTAATTTTGTGGAAGTAATAAGATTGTCACATCTTTTTTTGATACTAGTTTTGTTTCACTTTTTTTATTCCAATCTCGGACTTTTTACTCATAATAAATATCCTAAAGTAATAAGAATTAAAATGAGCCTAACTAGTCATTTCCGAGAGTTTGGACTCTGATTTTTGAACCGACAATCTGAAAAGCTTAATAACGTAAATCGGGAATTTTCTATAAAGATTGATCCGAATCAGACCTAGTTTGTTAGGTCTTGGAAAATATTTTTGTTTTTTAGTGTCGGTAAAGTTGTTTTATGGTTTCTGAGCTTGTTTCTAGTAAATGAGATTCGTTATGAAATTCAGAAAGGTCTTTAGGTTCGTATGGTCTTTTGTGAAAACTGTGAATTTTTAAAAATTGTGATTTTGAAAGCCGTTTGGTTGATCGTTTCTTATGTTTCCAAAGTGGAATCGGTTAACCCCTCAGTTATCAGAGATCCAATTCGAGATCCGAGTTTTTAAGCAAGTCTTAAATGTATTTTAGAACTTGCGTGCAATTGGTATGATTCCGAGCAGTGTAGGTCCCGTTCGGACCTAGAATGCAGCACTGCCCATGCTGTCAGGATTGGTGATGAAATGCCCTACGTTATAGCACCCAAAAGTGTGGTAGTGCTGGGTTAGCAGCCCTTCTTTGTGCGAGCGCGCCCCCCTATGTGCAACAATGCTGGGTTATGTCACAGTAACGACTTTGGCAGTGCGCTAACATTGTGCCGGGATATAAAAAGTACCCAACAGTCGACATAACTCAGTTTTCAACCAAATCCTGCGTTGGGAGTTGATTCTAAGGCGAATTCTTGTTACAAAATCATTCCAAATATCCGATTATTAATTCTAACCTTCATTGAAGATTTGGGCGATGGAATTCATGAATTTGTGTAATTCTATTAGGTGTTGGAGTCCTAAGCTTTTGAGTTTTGAGAAATTGGGTTATATGAACCCATAATAGTTAACCGATAGTATAATTGATACTGTGGGACTATGAGGAGTCTAAAAATATATGATTTCTTAATAATTGAGGGAGTGGGCCCAAGGGCAATTTGGAAATTACTTAATGAAGTTGTATTATCATTATATATCCTTCATCCTAGCACTTAAACGTGCAATTCTACTTTCATGGCTTAGAGCGAGGTGATTCTCAGAAGATTCGGAGAGAGAAAGTGATCGTTCAACAACTGAATTGGCTTAGGACTTGAGGTAAGTGGTAGTATCTGATTCTTTGATTGCCCTTGACCTTATCGGTTTCCTACACACGGTTCTTTGTGTGTGCAGCTGCCGCTTTAGCACACTATTCGTGCCACTTGTTTACATTCATATATTCATTCGGCATGTTGATTGTTATGCTTGCCGGCCGTGTAAGAGGATCTGGTTTTACATTGTAATATTATAATTATATGGATCCGGTTGTACGCCGCAACATTATAATTACATGGATCGGATTGCACACCACAACAATATATATTGGTACAATAAATGGTTGTTTTGCATATGAATTTGTGGCTTACTTGTTGAGTGGTATATGTATTGCATCCCTTATTTATTGCTTGTGATCTATTTATTTACTTGATTCCCCAGTTACCGTGCCTATCGTTCAAGGTAGTTATTTATTCTCCACTTACTGAGTTCTTTCAACTTCGTGTCGAGTCAAATTATGACACCTAAAGTGGAACGGAGAGAGTACTATTTAATAAAGTAAAATAATACTGCTGAAGTACTGTATAATTCGACTACACATAGTTATAGATTTATATTTTTTTAAACCACCAACTTACAAACAAAAAGCATAAACGATTAGCACGATTTTAATTCCACTCAGATATAAATTGTAAGCTTCTTGTCAAATTCACGGCTAGTCTTTGGAAGTAGGAAAAGTCTCCATTCTTGTCGTGAAAGGGCAGCGTTACTGATTCCCACTTATTGCAACCCCTAATTTTGATATTCAGGACGGTCCCAGTGCTATCTTCAGTGTTGACTATCTCGCAACATTGTCGTCGTGGTGCCTGTTATAAAATGGGTTGACAAATTAATTCTTCATGAATTACAGAATTGGTCTATAAATTTAGGGTGGAGAACTTGTTTATTTATAAATTTTTAATCTTATATTGCGCCCCCCCCCCCCCACCCCAACCCCAAACCCCCCAACTCAATTTACCCTAAATATAATAAGATTATTTGCACATAAAAAAGTATATATAGCTTGAATTGGACCACAACTTCTGAATGTCTTTTATTATTTTCTTAAAATAGTTGTCTAGTCAAGTAATGTAACACAAAATAGGACTATAGGAATAGTTATATTAATTAAAATATTTCATCAAAATAAATATATAAAGTTACCTGTCTCCATACTTGAGGAGAATTGGGGCCGTTACATTAACCATACGAACTGGAAGTCCTGGTCTATAAAATTGGTTATTGCATTGCTTGTAAGAATCATAAATTCGACTATAACTGGACAAAGTTTCATCAACATTGTAGAGCTCAGTAACTTGATCCAAGTAATACTCTAAAGGCCTCTTACACGGGTCTACATAGTTTGGCCGAGTAGTAAATGTGAATGGTTCTTCATTACCTCTCAATGTCTTGAATGTCTGCAACGGCAACCCCAATTCCCTGGCATTCATCAACCATGGATACAACTGTACAGAGTAACCCCATGAAACTGATAATGACCAGTTTTGCTTTAGGTCATAGCACAAACTTTGTTGCATTGTCCGACTTGGGTCCTTGTTGTAAGCCTCAATCAGCTTCTTCAGTGAGTCAACTTGGCTCATTGATGGAATTAAAGGATGAATCAGATTCTTGGTCAGATGGTGAACTGATACCAGTGGCAACAGGGGATGTGCTGCCAATAGGCCTCGTGGGCTTCCTCGTGCATAAGGATATGTTGGGTCTTAAACTTATTCATACTTGATTTTTCCTTGACCAAATTTGTGTGTTATTTTAGATTCAATAAAGCAAAGAGTAGCTTTAAAACAGTACTTCCTTCGTCTAAAAAGAAGTTTTTTGGTAGTTGGAGTACCTAGGTGAAATATAAATACATTTTGGAGATATGTTTAAAAAGAAATAAAAAATTTATAGATTCTAAAAAAGTGTTCCTTTATTTCTTAGTGGAAGAATCAATACGTTTCAAAAGTATTCCTATCCAACATAAACGTTTTGTCAAGTCAAGCTGTGAGATATTTTGTGTAACAATACATTTTTTAAATAACAATGATATCTTGGGTGTAAAAGTTTGTATTTGTACCTGATGGAAACCTAGTTCTTCGGTGAGTGGAATGCCAATCTCTGCAATACAACTACTGACCTTCTGATCACCACCGTAGAGGTAATGGTAGCGATTGATGCAGCCGTCCAAAATCTTCGCGAGCTCCGCAGCGAGAGGATAACTAATTGCAAAGCCGCCACCGCCATAAGCCGTACTGTAGGAATGTATTAAGTTCATCTCCACGCTTTCCGAATTTCAACCAATATAGTACATTTGGTTGTGATCATATTTAGCCAAAACTGTCACCACATTCCTAGTAAAAAATACTGTATCATCATCTCCCATTACGAACCACCTCACATTCTCTAGGCCAAGCTCAAAACTCCCCTTTACAATCCTGGCGATCCTTACAGCTGATTCATCACCGAACCAGCAGGTATACTTAAACACGGAAGTGTCTTGGGATACCTTATAGGGTGGTATAGTCTCCGGCCATGGCTCAGTTACTGAGGGCTTTTTATCGAGCCACATGAATCCTCTCATTACGTTTGGTTTACACCAGAGTTTAGAGTAACGCGACCGGTCGTTCGATGTATTCGCGGACCCTCCAATACCAAAGAGAACGTGGGATATGTTTGTTTCGTCTGTCTCATTTTCGCTGCTTTCCGTAACAGCATCACTATAACCACAACCTGAACAGCAGAACCAGTTGGACAGACTGGAAAAAGTAGTTAAGGAGATTAGAGATATGGAAGCGACTAAGAAGATGGCAATAAGCCTCTTCATGATGAAAATGGTGAAAAAGAATTTGGACTAATTAATTTGAGGTCACTAGGGAAGGGGAAATTGACAGTGTACGTCTCCTTTAATGGACCTTAGACTGAATGGATGAGGAAGCAGGAAGCTAAATTTGCTATATGATTCTTTGTTTAAGATAGTGGCCTCTACTTAAAACCTATTGAAGCTAGGCTAGCTAAGCTCGCATCACGTTTCTTGCCTGATTCTTTATTAGCAACATTGTTTTTCTTTTCTAATTTTATAGGTATGTTATACTTTATGCACCTCCTAGGGACACTAGAAGGGGGTTGAATAGTGTCTCTCGATTTTTTCACAAGAATCGTGTTCTTCTATCGTAGAACAGAGTTCTTTGATTTTCCTTTCACTGCCTCCTAACTAGAACACACCCCAGCACATACACCAAAAACACAAGGATTTTTACGTGGAAAACTCCTTGCTCAAGGGAGAAAAACCACGACCCACACTCTGGGATTTTAGAACTGAATCCACTAACACAAGAGCAACGTTTTAGATTACAAACTCTGTAACCAAGGGGCTACACTCTAGACCCTAACCACTAATCAAAGCCACACTCTAGCTTTTCTAGTAATCACAAAAGAGTTCACCTAATACATATGCTTCTAAGATAAGCGAATAGGTAAAACAATGAAAGCACGATACTATGACAACTTACAACTCGATGAACCTAGACAAGAAATCTAGACTCAATACTCTGCATGCAGTTTAGTTGTCTTCTTCAGTTTACTCACGTAGAAAATTCTCAGATCGCCTTTGTTTGCACTCCACTCTCTACTTGTGAATAACTACTTTCGGCTGTCTCTACTACTTGCTTTTATACGAGTCTTGTAACCCTAGTTGAGTTCTACCAGGAATCCCCTTAATTAAGGTAAGTTAGGATTCGTAGTAACTCTTTTCCATGTTAAAGTCTAACTCTTTTCACACTTCGATGACACAGCCGGGGCACCGCCTCTTTTAGTCTGACTAGGATACGTATACAACCACGCGCCACTACTCCTAGTTCCACAGGGATTTGCAACCCGCAATCTTTTCGATCAAGCGTGCCCTTCACTTCAAGGACTAGGTTCCTTGCACGAACCTCGGGGTCCTTCCTGTTTGTCATACTTCAAAACCAGCTCTCAACAAATTCCCCCTTTTTGATGATGACAAACACAGGTTTCCCAAGAACCTGAATAGACATAAACCAAAACCAAAAACAAAAGTAACATGCCAAATGAAAACAGATGAGTTAGGTCACAAACACCCCAACATTTTCTTCTTCCCCCTTTTGGCATCATCAAAAAGATTCGAAGACCTGCAGGAACTTGTCAATGTAATCCAGTCTAAAACACAAGGCAACTCGTCAGTAATAAGAACACAGGCATACAACAATAAGGGCCTATCCAAGAACCAAATTACTTAAGCAGAAATCAGTTAAAAACATAAGAAATTTAAAATCATCATCCAGATTGTGACATCAGCACAACCCTGTTAATAGTTACACAACCAAATTTAAATTGTCTTAAACATCCATAACATGCAATCACGGGAGAATAGGAAAGAGTAGATATCAGGTAGAGGTAGGAGGACAGGACTGGAAGAATCAAAGCTGAAGGTTGAAGTGTTTGACAAGAGCCTCAAGTTGCTTCGTATTTTTGGCCCTTTCCATCACCAGCTCGGCCTCATACTTGTGGCAATCTATCTTCAAACGATCAATCTCTTGATCCTTCACCTTCAACTGTCTATGGAGCTCTGTATTTTCTTCATTAACTTCAAGAACCATTTTCTCCAGCTCCTGCACTGCACCAATGGCCTCATCAGGTCCATATTCTTCATTGTCCTCTGCTTGCTCTTGCTTTGCCTGCATTGGCCTTTTGGAAGCTCTGCTTTCTTTGAAGAAGTCACAATTTTTAAGCACATTATGCCCAAACATTTGATGAATAGTTGGCTTCTTTCCAGCTTCTAAAGGAACCCCAAAATGCTCAAGAATCTGATGGAGGATGTAAGAGTGCACAAGAGAATGTGGCTTCTGATCAGTATCAGAGATCCTCTTTATGTGCCTAATTATGAGCCCAGTCAAATTAATCTTCACCCCCCTGTCCATCAGATCCATATATGTCAGGTCCAAAGCACTAGCCTCGCAGTTCCTCTCTCCTCTAGGCAGAAGAAACCTATGCACAAATTCAAACAGCAGCTGATGTGCAGGTTCCAGCTCCTTCTTCTCTACCTTTCTCTCCTTCCTCAGTCTGGGTTTTCCTGAAAATTTTCTGACAACATCTAGATGAGTAACTCCATCTGTTCTTTTTGGCCATTTCATCTTAACATACCTGCAATAACCTTCAGCAGGTATGTCCAGAATCACTCCAAGCTCAGGTCTCCCAAACTCTATTTCTATTCCTCTCACAGCAGTGAACACCCTTCTGGCTGTTACTCTGCAGTTAGTATAGAATTCTCTCACCTCATTCACAAACAGCTTCCTGTCCTTGTTGGCAAACAAACCAAGCCAACCCTGATCACCTATCATTCTTAATAACGACCTCATATGCAACTCCTTTTCATCATGCAAGATGCTACCTGGCAGCACCTGATGCCTAGAGAAAAAGGCTTCCCTATCTACTTCTTCTTCATTGTTCCCTCTTCTTCTTTTCTTATTCTCCATCTCACTATCTGTATCTGAGTCACTGGGTTCTACATAGCTCCTAGCCTCACTCTCCTGCTCAGCTTCACCAGCTCTCCTTTCTTCTTCTTCCTTCTTCTTTTCTTCTCTTTCTTTCACATTGGTTACTGTCCTTCCCAACTTTTCAACCTTTTCCAGCTGCAGCTTTAATGCAGACCTGGTACCAACTCTTCTGACAACAGGCTCATCAGCCACCTTGTCATCACCTTCTTCACTATCTTCATCAACCAATCTAGTCTTCAACACTGGCTTCCCATCTCTCACCAACCTTCTTCTTTTCTCAGGCTCCATTAGGTTTTCTTTCACAAACACCACTTCCTCTTCTTCTTCCTCAGCTAATTTTTCATCCTCTTCACCAAACTTCCTCTTCCTTTTTGGTTCTTTAACTTTCTTGGTTATCTCTTCCTTTCCTAACACAACTTCCTTATTTCCCTCCTCCTCAGATTCTGTCCAGTCAAACCCTGCATCATCCGCTTCAGTAGGATTTGGACAAGCAACAGGCTCTTGACCCAAATCCCCTGGGCTTCAGCAGTAGCAAGTCCACCACCCATCGGACTTTCAGGCACAGAATATTTCATACATTCAACAGTTTCACTCACTACTTTACTCGGCTCTAATGTATCTTCCCTCAAAATTTCGACATTATTTTCTTCCCTACACTGTTCTTCTATTCTTTCTGCGATATTCAACTTATCTCCAGACTCACCAGCTACAGCACCCTGCACATCCTCCCTACGTTCATCCTTTTTACTATCTTGTTCCCCCTCACAAGAGTTCCCCCTATCTATTCTGTCTTTTTCTTCATTACCCATTATTTTGTCTAGTTCCGTAACTAGGGTTTCAGTTTTTACAATTCCAGGGCTGATTATATCGACTGAACCGACAAGCGTAGATAAGATGGTTTCAGGGATTACCTCATGAGGCGATTGTGATGAACCAAGTGCAGTGGGTGTCGAGAGAACAGTTCTTGACATCATCTTCTTTACCAATTTCTTGTCCCCTTTTTGGAGAAATTTTATGCGAGCCTTCGCGAACCTTTGAGCAAGAGTAGATGGAGGTGGTCCTTCAGACATTTTGAGGAATTTATGAGTGATTTCTGAGATTTCTAGAGGGGTTTAATGTTTTAGGATTTGAGAGAGAATTTTGGTGTTCAGCAGAAGAAGTGGGTGAGTTGTGAGAGATTGAAAGAGTGTTGTAGAAGGAGAAGGGGTTTCAGTGATTTGACAATGTCTAGGGAAGGCAAGAAGCAATGAGTAGAATAGAAAAGCAGCTTTTTGAACTTTTTGAGAACTGGGAAGAGTTAAAGATTTGACGGTTATGAACTTAATTAAATAAGCCCTTTTCAAGAAGTGGGGTCCAATCAATTCAAAAAGAGTTCTATCCTAAAAAGGAATGTGTTCCTATAATTTAGGACGGTTATGAGAATATGGAAGATCCCCCATGACACACGTATGAATGACAATTTTAATTTCAGTTATGAATACTATCATGCAGAGTAGGGTGAATGTACCTGGACACGATTCCTCATGTTCAAACTGGTTCCTTCTCTAGTTCGGCTTAGGAACTAGGTGCCACACCTTGCTTCTTTCAAATTGATGAAGTTCCTCCTGCATAGCTAGAATCCAGTCAGGATCTTCTAGAGCTTCTTTTACATTCTTTGGTTCCAAGGATGAGAGGAATGCAAAGAATGCACAGAAGTTCTTCAATGCTGACCTGGTCATAATTCCTGTATCCAATTCAAATAGGACATTCTCCAATGGATGAGAGCTTTGATGTTTCCATGGCTTGAGCTGAATCTGACTGGAAGGACCTGCATCATTCTCTTGGGTAGGTTCTTCCTGACTTTTTGGGTTGTCAGCTTCATCAGAAGTTCCCCCTGTCAAGTTGACTCCCTCATCTGAAGTGCTTAAATTCTCTTTTTCGTCTGAGTCTTCCATTTCATCTATGCTTTCTTCTCTCCTTAAGCCAATCACTTGATCATCTGTTTCAGCCTCTCCCAATGCCTTATCTGATTCATCGAATACGACATGCATACTTTCTTCTACAATTTGTGTTCTTTTGTTAAACACTTTGTATGCCTTACTTTGAGTAGAATATCCCAGAAATATTGCCTCATCACTCCTAGCGCCAACTTTCCCAAGGGTTACTTGCCATTGTTGTGAACAAAGCATTTACAACCAAAAGGCCTTAGATGAGCAATATTTGGTTTTCTACCTCTGAGTAACTCATATGGAGTCTTGTCAAGGATTGCTCTGATAGAACACCTGTTCAGCAAGTAACAAGCGATGTTTACAGCTTCAGCCCAAAAGTTTCTTGCCAGCCCACTTGATAAAAACATAGTTCTAGCCATATCTTCCAACGACCTGTTCTTCCTCTCGCCCACCCCATTTTGTTGGGGAGTTCTTGGTGCAGAAAAGTTGTGATCTATGCCATTCCTTGCACAATACTCAGAGAATTTTGAGTTTTCAAACTCAGTACCATGATCAGATCTCATACTGATGATCTCAAGACTTAATCTTTTCTGAACCACTCCAGCCCAGTCTTTAAAGCTTTCAAAAGCTTCATCCTTAGAGGCCAAGAACAGGGTCCATGTGTACCTTGAGTAGTCATCAACAATGACAAACACAAATCTCTTTCCTCCACGGCTCCTGATTCTCATAGGTCCACATAAATCCATGTGTAACAACTCTAGTGGTTTTGATGTGCTTACCACTCTCTTTGATTGGAACGATGTTCTCACATGCTTTCCCTTTACACAGGCATCACACATTTTTATGTTTTCAAATTTCTTGCTTGGCAATCCACGAACCAGTTCCTTAGAGACCAGCTTATTTAACTGTGAGAGACTTGCATGACCCAGTCTTTTGTGCCACAACTGAGAGTCACTTTCTTGCACATTCAAACATGTCAGATTGTTTTCAGGTAAGGACTTCAGTGATGCCTTGTATACGTTGTTCACCCGTTTTCCTTCCATCACAACTTCTCCACTCTGTAGATTCTTCACGATGCAACCTACAGACGAGAAGCTCACTTCATTTCCTCTATCACACAGTTGGGAGATGCTTAGTAGATTGTGTCTGAGACCATCAACACAATAAACATTCTCAATCGCGTGCTCCAGAGATCTCCCAATCTTTCCAATGCCTACTATCTGACCGCTTTTTCCTCCTCCGAATGCCACACTGCCTCCTTGAAATGCTGCGAGTGAGAGAAAATTCCTTCTATCTCCTGTCATGTGCCTAGAACAACCGCTATCAAGAATCCAGCTTGAGTTGTTCTCCCTCACTCCAGCCTGCAAGACAAATTAGAGGTTAACTTTAGGAACCCAGACAAGCTTGGGTCCCTTCTTATGAGAGAATGGATAAATCAGATCTTGTTTGGCCCATTTGGGTAAAACAGATCTTTTATTTTTGGCCTTTGCCTTGCTAATATTAACACACTTTTGTTTGACATGACCAGTTTCACCACAAAAAGTGCATAGCATGTTGCAAGGTAGCCCCACATATTTGCTTTTAGGATTATATGGAGGCAAAGGTTTCTTGAATCGTAATCCTTGTTTTCCTTTGTTTTGATTTTCAAAAACCCAATTCATTGCCTCTGAAGATTTATTCCATTTGTCAATCTGGTAAGTTCAAGTTTTGAGTTTTCAACCTTTTGATTTAAAATCCTGTTTTTTTCAATTTCTTGATACAGAATTTCATTTGCTCTTTTCAATTCATCTTCCCGAAAGGTTTGAACTTCACTCATAACTTGTTTACCATTCTTACTCTCTCTTAACTGATTACATTCCAATTCTAGTTCAGTAATCTTAGAGTTTGATACAAGAGTCTGCCCTTTTAAGATGGCATTTGTTTCTTCCAGTTCAATATTCTGTTCTAAGAGGCTCTTGTGCTTAGTCCTAAGATTACTCAGTTCCTCAGTTAATTTATCTTTTTCAAGTTTTTCTTTTTCATAGCCTTCGATCAAGGTGGCTGTGATAAGAATTAAATTTTCAGAAGGGTTTTCCTGTTATCATTGTTGTGAGTTTGGTTATCCTTTGGGGAGTTTTCCCTTACTCCAGCAAGTAGACAGTCGTCATTCTTCTTGCCTCGGGCACCTGACCAGTCGCAGGGATTTCATTTAGATCTCAATCAGCCAGAGAAATGCCATGATCCTGTAAAGGTTGAGAGCGTGGTTGCAGTTGTTCTTCATAAGGTAATTATCGGTGTAGCGGCTTAGTTCAGCCGCAGAGGCAGTTTTATGAACTGCCAGTCTGGCAGGATGCTGAGGCATCTGATGTAGTAGACCCACGTGTTTCTTCTTCCCTTATATGTGAGTAAGATTTGACTCTTCCGATCGATCTGAAGATGGTCTGTCATATCATGTTCCATGGTTTCCTTGGATATTGTTTCTATTAAGAATCGGTCGCGGTAGAGGGGCGAGCTTCTAGTATGCTTTATTTCTGGCATTTGTGAGATCTACTAGGTTTAAATGTGAGAGATTGGGAATGAGTGGCGGTATTTTCTTCTTGGCATCTTATCGTGCCACATTCTATTATTATGCCAAATTAGTTTACCTTTCTTCTCGGAATTCCGTGTTGGATGGATGATGGGATCTAGTTCATCACCATCGGAGAGTGTCATTGTTTCTTCTGGTGTAAAGTGCTTAGTAAGTAATATTCGATCTAACGTATCTCCTCTTGGTTCAAAATGC
Organism: Petunia axillaris subsp. axillaris; assembly: GCA_029990575.1. Classification (NCBI taxonomy): domain Eukaryota; kingdom Viridiplantae; phylum Streptophyta; class Magnoliopsida; order Solanales; family Solanaceae; genus Petunia; species Petunia axillaris. The sequence goes on from JARKNS010000007.1 coordinate 41,022,090, forward strand.
TGGTACAGTCATGTTATCCCATGAGCTTGTCTTAATTATAAAAAAAATGTTTCTGTAAATTGTCAAAGTTTTCTTCTTATAGGAAGGTTAAATTGACATAGATGTTGTTCCATAAAGCTTATTTAATGTCTATCTCTTCAATTACAATTCTTTGGTTAGCCTGACTCGGAAGTAGTGTAGCTATGGGAGCCAAGAAAATAAAAAGATGAGCTTCCTGAAGCTCTAATTATTTCTATCCTCAGTCCATAGCCATCTCTTCTTTGTTCGGCACTGGTGAGCTTAGGCGGTCAGTAGCCTCTTGTGATGTTCCTTGTGTTGGGCCAGAGTGCGTGTCAAGGTGGCCGAGTAAGAACATTGTTGTTTTTCAAGGCTACTAAGGGTAATAAGAGGCGTCATTTGACCTTGGATTTGATCCATCAGGCGGTGGTGCTTATAGAAAAGGTATGGAGTTGTGGACTCGACAGTTGCAGCTGTTTGGCAACTCGAGAGAGTAATCTGGTAGCTCAGGTCTAAGCCACGTTCTCTATTTAGCTAAGTCTATCTTGATCCAGCAGGTTGTGCGAGGATGACTATTTCTATTCAAATTAGTTGTATGAGTTTATGCTCTAAGTGGAGGAGTCTTTCTCCAATTGATATCAAATCCTAATATTAAATCCCTAAGGCATTGTTCAAGTGTGAGCTAATTCTTAGTTCCATCGACTTGTTCTATATCGAAAAGAATATCGACGAGGTGATTCACCGGCAGAATCATGTTAACTCATTCAATGTTCCATGTATCTTTGATTCGAAAATGTAGAACTCTCTTCTCGTAATCGAGGAAGGATCAGCTTACTCATAATAAGCTGTGCAATGGTATTATCATATTATCCAGATATATTTTATTCCGAAATTTTGATATGCGTGTCATAATTTTGATTCTGTAATCATGAGATAATGCATGTGGCGTAGTTTATGAAGGTTGTACAAGTTCTCTTGTTATCTGTGTGAATCTTGCTTTAAACTTAGGCTCGTTCGAGGACGAACGTGAGTCCAAGTGGAGGAGAATGAAACGACCTCAGTCAGTCGTTTCGGAAGATAGGACTTCGATTGGCATGCCAATTATTTTTAAGTATTTGTTTGATCCATTGAGACTTATCTGTAAAATTTGAGCTAAATAAGACCTCGTTTGGTAGGCATCGGAAGAAGATTTCAGTTTTTATTATCGATAAATATTAAAAAGAGATTTTCGAGCTCGGTTTTGGCGAATGAGCTCCGATTCGAAATCCGAAAGCGCCGTTAGATTCGTATGATTATTTGTGACTTTTGTGAACTTTTGAAAGTGGATTTCGATGTTGTTCGGCTAGTTTCCGCTAAAATGCCGAAAGTTAAATAATTTGATCTTTTTCTATTTAATTTGCATATTGAGTTTTGGGAGTCCGATTTGAGATCCGCCTTCGCGAGTATGTTACATATATTTTTTATAACTTGTATGCAAAAGTTAGAATTATTTCAAATATTGTAGGGTACAGTTTTAATTTTTACCGTAGCAGCGAATTATAAAAGAAAAAGAGAAAAAAAGGAAAAAGACAAAAAAGGAGAAAAGAAAAAGTAGGTGGTGGTGCACCTAGCTAAGGGATATATTATCCCTTATCAGTTAATCATACTTATAAGTACATAAGCAAAATGAGAAAAAATGAGCAGAATCAGAGAAAACGAGAAACAGAGAAAATTATCAGAAAAAGTGCCAAAAAATGAGAAAAGAGCTGGGAAAATAGTAGAATTTTTAGCCCAAAACATTCAGGTAATGATCTTAATACATTATTTGAGTTTATTACGTGTGTTTGAATATTTTTTAACGGTAAAACTTTGAATATTAGACATCGTTTTAATAAGTTCAATCAATAGTTTAAAGGGTCAAATGGACCCCGATAATGGAATTGATTATATATTCTTACTCAGTGAGTTATGGGCAACATATAAATGTAATTTTTTTTTTGGGTTTGGTTATGTGGCTTTGAACCCTGTACATGGGCCTGCCTGGATTGCCCTAAGATGTGAGGAATGAAGCCTTAAGCCTAATTTGATATATTTTTCTGCTTATTGAATAGAGTGGGATCGTTTGGACATGAAACCAAAGGATAAGCGGTTGTTGATTAGCAATGCTAACTATTGGAAGAGGTAAGTGATTATGTCCATTTCTTTGGAGGCACCTGGCCTCGTGGATTTTCTACCACGTGTTCTTTACGTGTGTAGCTACCAATAGGCGTACTCATTACGCCTTAGCTTTGAATTTACGTTGTATATTATATGTTATGTCCTGTTGCTGGTATTGGATTGAGTATCTGAGCATTGTACTCTAGCTATCATTACTGCATATACTTCCCGGTATTCGATGAGAGTCCCGCACCGGTGAAGGATCATTATTGCATATACTTTCCGGTTGGCGATGAGAGTCCCGCGCCAGTGAAGGGTAATTATTGCATATTCTTCCAGGTAATCGATGAGAGTCCCGAATCGGTGAAGGATCATAACTGCATATACTTCCCGGTTGACGATGAGAGTCCCGCACCAGTGAAGGATCATTATTGCATATACTTCCCGGTTGGCGATGAGAGTCCTGCGCCGGTGAAGGGTCATTATTGCATATACTTCCCGGTTGGCGATGAGAGTCCCGCACCGGTGAAGGGTCATTATTGCATATATCTCCTTGTAGACGATGAGAGTCCCGCGCCGAAGAGAGGTATCAGGCATTTGTGACTGCATTGCATCGTACCGCATTCACCCCATCTCATTCATATGTGACTGCATTGCATCGTACCGTATTCATCCCATCTCATTGCACCGCATACTGACTATTTTGTGTATTGTGTTGTGTTTTATATATGCGGTATGTATACTCTGACGTGGAAATATCTCAGTTTGTCTATATATTTCTTACTCGTATTCTGGGTTGTAGGGATCGGATTGCACGCCACAACGGTATAAATATATGGATCGGGTTGCACGCCGTAACGGTATAAACATATGGATCGGGTTGCACGCCTCGACAGTATGAATATATGGATCGGGTTGCGCGCCGCAACAGGATGTATTTTTGATTGTTGATATGTTCAGGATACCTATATGTTCTGGCTATCTTACCTTTCTAGTTAATGAGTTTTTGATTCCATACGTATTTCTAGTTATTATCTGGCTCTGCCTTTTCATAATTTAAATAAGATGAATTTGGTTTATCTGTTCCTTTTCTCCCTGGCTAGCCATCCTATTCTTTGAGGTGGCTAGCCTTCCCCACTTATTGAGTCCTTTTGACTCACCCTTGTTTGTTTTTTGTTTTTGTCTATCTATTTCGCTTCGGCAGGTTTGCTCCAGGATTAAGTTCGCCACGTTGTGAAGGAGCGAAGACGACTTCAGCTGTCAGGGTGAGCCAGCTTTTATTCCGGATGGCCACCAGTTTTATGTTTATTATTTCAATTGCATATTGCTTCCTTCAGGAGGTATTTATCTTCTTCTGTACTCTTAGATTTCTAGTCTGGATAGCCCTAAACCTAGTATGTTGGGTAGTAAGCTGTAATTTCTTTTGTACAGCTTAGAGGTATCAGTATGTCAGTGTTTTTTTAGTCTTGTCCTTATTTATGAATTGTTATATTTATTTTCCTAATTTAATTAGTAAGGGTTCGCCCGACGGGTCTAGGGGAGGATGTCGGGTAGCCGCACGGCCTAACCGGATTCTGGGGCGTGTCACAAGGGCTAATACAGATCTTTTAGTTTCTCTTCGAGTTCAGTAGACGAGATGGTGGAAGGATGTGTCCATGTTTAGACTCTTCAGAGGACCCTTGCTTTGATGAGGGTATCCGGGTCTTGGACACTCCAAGGGCTGACAAATCCCTTGATGCCGGGAGAACTTCGAACTTCTTAGTGGCTTGTAGCTATAATCCATAAGAAGGATCGTCAGCTGTGCAGATTTCAAGAAGTTTGTAATTTTTCCTTTTTAGTTTTCTTTCGAATACTTGTACTGAATAATGTTGTATTCAAAAAAGACTTAATTGTATATTATGAGCCTACGGGCTGTTTGTTATAAATGAAATGAACAACCTTTAATTTTGTTATATGTACTTGTATAGTTTAAGCAGCATGTTTTGTGTGCCTTTCTGGGCTAGCGTCTTTAAAAGACAGTTGTGCGCATTGAGGGGCGCTTCATTTGCATCAGTAATTGACAGGTTATATTGCGCCTATGATAGACGGTTGTTTTGAACCCACAAGGACGACTTTAGCCCATGTGAGAATGGGGCATTTTTTCGTTCCGAAACAGAATGTCGTCGCTTGTTTACTCGAGTATTTTAACACTTTTTGGCACTATGTAGGCTGGCGTCCCCACCAGTATGTAGGTGAAATTTGTTGAATTATGAGTTCAACTTACCAATAATGCTTAGTAGCTGAGCCAGACTTTTTGTAGTGAAAAGTGGGTGTATTACTTCAACTTAGGTCTGGCTGGGGCTATGAATAGTTGGATCGTAGATGTATCTGAATTGTAAAATTGACCAAGTAAAATTGTATTTTTACTGTTAAATGGGGGCGCGGAGCCTGAACTATTGTGGGTGAAAACCCATAACATAATCGATGAGTATGTGAATATTGCAATTAAAATTAAAAGAAACTAATGACCTAATTAAAGTAAATACTGAGAAGGATTGTGCTTCCATCATCGACCGAAGGTATCTGTCAGGGCTCCCTCATCGAAACTGCCTGCCTCCGCAGCTGTTGGCAATGATAAATTAAAGCACTTTTGAATAATAAGGAACTGCTTGACTCCGCAATTGTCTGCTTTCTAACTTGTTCTCAGGGAGTATTTCCTTGTCCATGTAGTTAATCAGTGCGTGATGTTGTTCTGAGGTGAAACCCGTGCTTGGAACTTCAAGGTTCATAAGGTCGATCCGCAGGGGTCAGCTCAATAACTACCTCCTGGTCGTCTGAATCAATGTGTTAATCCTCGGGGACTTCGTCCTCATTTGAGTTTTCGTCCTTATAGACAAACTCCCAATTGTGAAAAATTTTCAAAAGTGCTTTAATTTTTCCTTGCCGACCTGGCGCAGACGTCTTCCATGGCAGAAACTTCATTTGCTCGACTTACCACCAACTAAGAACTACTGAAGAGGCTGACCTCCCTGGCCCCCAATATGTAGGCTAAGTCAAGAGCTTGAGTTATAACTTCATATTCTACTTCGATGCCCTGAACTTTTGCGGCCTTTCAAAAGACCTTCTCGGTGGTTGTCTTGATCCATAAATTGAGGTTGTCTTCTTCCCCTGTGAGATCTAAGCATATAAAGACTCCCCAGTGCCCGGGCTCAATTGTCCCTGCATTTTGGATTGATTCCTCTGCCTTTGGTGCTTATTCTTCCATAAAATCTTAGGTGAAGCCTTCTAAAGCCGGTGACTGGATGGCCGTTCATGGTCGATAAATGATATCGTATTCTCCCAGCTCTTCAGCCCATTCTGTCAACCCTTTTGAGAGCCTGGGTCTGGACAAAATGGCCCGTAATGGTGTAGAAAAAACCACAATGGCAGTATGGATGAGAAAATACGAACGTATTTCCTGAGTTACCATGACCACAACCATAATAAACTGAACAGGTAGAGGCAGAAGCCTATCCAGGTATGAAAATCCTTTGTTAGCTTACTTTATGGCAAGCTGTCTCCCATCTTCTTCTCGCACGAGCACTGCATTCCATGCTACTTCTGAAACTGAAACATACAACAACAGGTGTTCTCTCTGGATTGGCTCGGTTATTGTCGGAAGTTGCAAAAATTACACCTTTACCTGGGCCAATACCAAGTAGCATTCTATCAGCCACAATGGTCATTCGTGCTTTACGAATACCTTAGTGAGCTGGTGCCTTGGGGATTAGTTAGCTCACCTTTGACATCCTCTCTCTTAGCTCGCCGATCTTTATTCTAGCCTTACACACCATGGTCTCGTACCAGAAGGATTTCTTAGCGATCATATTTACCTCAACTATCGGCCCTTTTTCGTGTCCTCTATTGGATATTGGATAGTCTCCAGGCGAAGGCCGCTCACTCTGTAAGTCATTAATCTTGTGTAAGGTATTATATCTGAAAACTTGGTGGAGTTTTGAAGGTACTCCCTTTACATTCTGTATCCACGGCCGTCCCAGGATGACATCATATGACATATTACAGGTGAGTACTTGGAAAGAGGTTATGCTTGTTACGCCAGGTATATGAACAGGTAGAGCTAGTTCTCCAACATGTTCCTCATGGAGGCCATTGAATTCGAATATTCTGCAAAGGCTCGGGATCATCTGATGGTCTTGATATAACTTCTATAATACCTCCCTCTGAATAATATTCACACTACTTCCTGGGTCAACCAAAGCCTGTTTGATCTGAATGTTTGATACCTTAACAGGGACGATTAGAGCATTTTGATGATTTCCTTCATCTTCCGGGCTGAACGTAATAGGGCTAGTGAACGACCTAACCTTTTAGTCCCCCAAGCTGCGATAGGTCCTGGGATTGCGAAGACCACGTTGATGTTCCGCTTGTCCGTAGAGTCCGATGCTTTTGACCGCCATGATCTTCTTCAATCAAATCCTTGAGGTGGCCCTCTTTTAGTATATGCTCGATTTCTAACATCAGGGCCTTACAGTCAACAGTGGTATGGCTGTTGCTACGATGGAAGTCATAGTAGGCCGTTGTATTCCTCCCGGTTGCTCATTATACAGTATGCGGCCACCGTACTTTTTTCCTTTGTTGGCCAAAGTGATTTTCAACCAGTTCCACGGTGTTTACCTGCAAACCAAAATCTCGAAAGGTGTGGGGCTCGGTTCATTTCTCCTAGGATCTGGGCCCCCCGATGCTCCCCTGCTTTGTCGTTCCTGCTTGAATCTATGTCTTTCCTTTACTCTTCTTCCGTCCCCTTCTCGCTCTAGGGATGGACTTCCCGCTCGTTTTCTTAGTTCCACTTCGTAGTTCTGAGAGTGTTCTAGTTCGAGACAAATTTTTTCAGTGTACCTCTGATGTAGCACACTCCATGTTGACACAAGATGTGTAGTTAGGATCCACTGCAACTCCCTTGTAGCTAGCAACCCTTTGGAATGCAAGCTCTTGGCCAAGGCTACCTCAGCAGTATTGTTGGAAACTGGAGAAAGCTCCATGTGTTCCCTCTTGAACCTTTCAAGGTAGTCTTTCAGCAACTCGTCGTTGCGCTGCCAAATTTCAAAGATGTTCTCCATACGCTACTCCCGCTTATGAGCACCGGAGTGCTCTTTTTTGAAAAAATCATACATCCGGGTTAATTACTCGATGGAGCACAATGGTAATTGAGTGTACCAATCAAGGGCGCCTTTAGTCAAGGTCAAGCCAAACCTCTTCACCAGAGCAGACTAGATTTCTTCCTCTCAGATTTTGTTACTTTTCATGACTATATAGTATGCAGCAATATGCTCGTCTGGATCCGTCGTCCCGTCGTACTTTAAGTTATCCGGAAGGCGGAAATGCTTCGGTACGTGGATTGGTGCGGCACTTGCTTGATGAATACAAGAGGGGGGTGAATTGTGTTACTTCTAATTTTTAGTCGACTACTCAAGCTATCAGTTGACTTAGAAGAACAAATAATATTCAGCGCAAAGTAAGGGCAGTAAGTAAGTAAGGAACGACACAGAGTTTTATACTGGTTCAGAACCAAATGGTTCCTAATCCAGTCCCCTTGGGTCACAAGGGAGTTATCTCTCTTCAAGCTCTTGTAGAACACAATACAAGTATGGTTTATCGTTAACCACAAACGTCTTCTCACAGGTGGTTTTACTACTTCGCTCACCACCAACGACAATGTCTGATTTATAGATAATCAGACAACTTCAGTGACACAATTATTAACTCACTACAAGATCTCTCTTTTATCTTTTCTGTGACACACTCGTAAACACTTAGGAATACAGTTTTTGCAAGTAAAAGATTTAGAGATAGTAGATAGTAATAAGAAGCGTAAGGATGAACTCCAGAGAGGCTGGAATAAATAGAGTCCCAACAGCGGTGCCAGTTAAGGGGAGAGGATGCAGATCCGTAGTTGAGATATGATGGAGAGTGATTGTCGGCATTCCGTAATTAGAGAGATCTGACCCAAGAGATTTGATTCTCTTAGGGATATAAATATCTCCAGAGAATAAGGTAAGAGCAAATGGTGGAATAAATCCCACGAGAACCGCGGCAGCATATCTCATCCTTCCATAGCTGACTTTCGCAATCAATTAGTGATCCTAGGAATCAATCTTCCATAATCTCCAGGCTTGCCTCTTGTAGATCCTGTAGAAGGCACATAGAATGTTAAGTGTCGTATTCTTTTTGTCATAATCAAAACATTAACTCAACAATCTCCCCCTTTTTGGTGATGACAAAAAGTAAAGGAGTATGTGCCAGGATACTTCCCTTTGTCCCTCTTAGTTGACTCCCCCTGAGTGAGTGTCCTGTTATACTGACAAGTAGAAGTCTTCCAGGGTAAGGAGGTTAGTTGACTCCCCCTGAGTGAGTGACCATAAACATTGTATAATAGATGCGATAATACGATATTCACATAGAGCGATAATCAGTCTGTTCTCCCCCTTGGCATCAACCAAAAATGAGTAAAACAAAAGAAGCACAAGTTTAAAATATCCTGAATATTACAGACCCAAAGAGCTAGGTTCAACGAGGAGCAAGGAAATAGGTAAGGGTATTCACAACGTTATCAGTCATACTGTCCAGCTTGGTTTGAACATCTGTAGACATGGCAGTAATTTTGGCCAGAACATCCGTAGAGACAGCATCAATTCGGGCATGCACCTGTCTTATAGCAGCAGCAGAGTCAGTCACAGCAATATCTAGCTTAAGAGAGAACCTACCAACATCCAGTTTAAGCTCAGCAATATCATCAGAGGCCTTCTCACTCTTATAGTGCAGACTAAGTAACAGGTCATTGATGTCAGCCATAGCATCCTTGAGCTTACCAACAGGTTCAGCATCATTCTGAACAGGTTGCTTGGAAGTACCAGCAGGATCATCAGCTGGTTTAGGAGACTTAGATTCCTTGCGAACCCAGGTCCATGAAGGCGAACATACCCCATGGATGCAAAAGTACGAGAGTTATAGCAGGCAGTTAATGAGCAAGTTTTCCAAGCAGAGATATCAACTCTTTAGAAGTGCAGGATACGAGTGATAAGGATACCATACGGAAGAGAAGCACAATCAGCAATACTTTCAAGCATATATTCAATTATCCAGGCAGCCAAATCAAGTTTCTTTTTAGTAACAAGGCAATAAACAATCAGAGTGTCATGTTGTGAGAGGGAACTGAGGGAGCCAGTGCGGGGAAGCAGAGTAGTAACGACAATATGAGCCAACACACGAATTTCAAAAGAGAGGTCTAAGGGGCCTAGTTGCCCGTCAGGAACATCAGACTTATCACATAAAAAGGTTTTAGCTTGGTCAAAGGAGACCTCAAAATCAACAGGCCAAGAAAGTTTGAAAAATTCAGAGTAACTAGAAGACTTACATCCCAGAATACGGCACAGAATAGACTTGGTGACAACAATGCGGGTGTTCAACACCATTGTCTCAAAACCACCAGAGGAACAGGGGCGAAGATTTGCATAAAAGAGTCTTACCAAATCCTCGGGAATGCCAATGGGTTCAGTGGAGAAGAAGTTTGACCAGTCTTGAGCGTCAAACCATGGATTCAGAGAGCAATTGAGGGAATCCATAGACTCCAAGTCCACAAGTCTGCCGTGAGCCAGAGGTTTGTCCTTGATCGCGACAAGCTTTTCACTTGCAGAGACATCCCAGAATCCAGAGTTTCATCCAAATCAGCCATGGAGAATTCTTGTTTGGGTCTTTTGACACATTCTTCGTCAGGAGATTGCATGGGTCTTTTACCGGATTTCTTGGAAGGATTAGGGTTCCTGTCAGGGATTTGATAGTTCGACATGGTATTTTCAGAATGGTCAGAGTCTACCTGTACCGGGGTGGTAGAGGTAGTGGGTAATTTTGATTTGGTGCGTTGGCTCCGACGAGCAGAGAAGGAGGTTTTTCTGACCATCTTTATGTAGAGGAGAGTTGAGGAGAAGTGGAGAGATGAAAGGTGTGATAATGGTGGAAGTTAAAAAGAAGGGGGTTTTGAACGGAAGTGGTAACGTGTGTGGGAGAGGGGAACGAAAGGACGTGATGGCTGATGGAAGTGAAAGGACAGAGTGCAGTCTCTTGGAACTCGCTTCACACGCCGCCTGACAGCTTTTCAACTAAAAAGAGTAATGATGGCAATTGAAAAGGTAAAAAGTAATAATGACAAGAAATTAACCATAAAAAATGTAGAGTCTTTAAATATCCAAACAAAAACACTTTAATTCCTGTAGTGGGAGTTAATAAGGGTCAGGTAGAATTCCAAGTAAGTCACGGAGAGCACAAACCCGTTCTTCTAAAAGGGGTTTAGTAAATATATCAGCCAATTGAAAATCGGTGCTCACAAAAGCAATATCAACATCACCATCCTGAACATAATCTCTAATAAAATGATAACGAACATCAATATGCTTAGTTCTAGGATGATCAACAGGATTGTATGATAATTCAATGGCACTAGTATTGTCACATAGCATAGGAATGGGTTTAAAAAATAAATTATAATCAGATAGTTGCTTGCCCATCCAAAGAAGTTGAGTGCAACAATGTCCTAGAGCGACATATTCGGATTCAGCAGTAGAGAGAGCAGTGCAATCCTGCTTCTTACTGTGCCATGAAACGAGGGATTTTCCAAGAAAGAAACTTACACCACTAGTGCTTTTTCTATCCACTCTGTCACCTGCATAGTCAGCGTCTGAAAAGCCAATAAGATCAAAGAAATTTATGCAAGGATACCATAGGCCATAGTTGACTGTACCAACAAGATATCGAAGAATTCTTCTGACTGCGGTGAGATGGGATACTTTAGGAGCTGACTGAAAGCGAGCACATTTACAAACTGAAAGCATAATATCTGGTCGACTCGCGGTTAAATAGAGTAGTGATCCGATCATACCTCGATAGAGAGATGCATTGATACTTGTACCTTTTGAATCATTATCCAGATGAGTGGCAGGGCTCATGGGGGTTTTAGCAGAGTTGGCGTCACTCATGCCAAACTTAAGAATGAGTTCCTTAGTATATTTAGATTGACAAATGAAGATACCATCATCGTACTGTTTGATTTGAAGTCCGAGGAAGAACGTGAGTTCGCCCATCATACTCATTTCAAACTATCCCTGCATATGCACTTCAAAATTCTAGCAAAGAGCCGGGTTAGTGCTACCAAATATGATATCATCTACGTAAATTTGTATAATAAGAATATCAGAGGAATTTTTCTGTATAAATAAGGTTTTGTCACTTTTTCCTCTAGAGAACCCATGGGATATTAAAAAGGAACGGAGTCTTTCATACCATGCACGAGGGGCTTGCTCAAGACCGTAAAGGGCTTTGGAAAGCTTAAAAACATGATGAGGATAGCTAGAGTTTTCAAAACCCGGGGGTTGTTTGACAAAAACTTCTTCTTTAATAAATCCATTTAGGAAAGCACTTTTGACATCCATTTGAAATAGTTTGAATCGTTTGAAAGAAGCAAAAGCTAAAAGCATGCGAATAGATTCAAGTGTAGCAACGGGGGCAAATGTCTCGTCGTAGTTGACTCCCTCAGTTTGAGAGTAGCCTTGAGCCACTAAACGAGCCTTGTTTCTTACCACTTTACCTTCTTCGTTGAGCTTGTTTCTGAATACCCACTTGGTGCCGATAACTGATTTTCCTTTGGGTTTAGGGACGAGCTTCCATACTTGATTTTTCTCAAATTGATCGAGCTCTTCTTTCATGGCAAGAACCCAAGATTCATCTTGAAGAGCCTCGTTTATCTTCTTAGGTTCAATCTGTGAGATGAAGGCCAGGTTAGATTTGAGAGAGTTTCTCGTTTTCATACCTTCTCGAGGATCTCCAATGATGTATTTCTGTGGATAGTCGGGATCACTTCACCATTCATTTGGTACTACCACTTCCAGTTCCTTGAACTGTGTAGTTGACTCTGCCTGCTCTGGAGTGGAAGCTGACTCCTCAATAGTTTGAATTTGAGGTCTTGACGGCTCAGGGACGGTGATAGTAATTTCAGAGGGTGAAGACAGAGTTGGTTCGCCTTCTTCGGCATCTGCATCATTACCTTTCTCGACATGGGTCAAAGAATCATCAAAGACAACATGCATGGATTCTTCAACAGATAATGTCCTTTTATTAAACACTCTATAAGATCTACTGGTAGTAGAGTATCCTAGAAAGATACCTTCCTCACTACGAGGATCGAACTTACCAAGATTATCTTTACTATTGTTATGAATGAAGCATTTACATCCAAAGGGGTGAAAGTAACTAATATTAGGTCTTTTACCTTTCCAGAGTTCATAGGGGGTTTTATGAAGGATGGGGCGAATAAGGCACCTATTCAGAATATGACAAGCAGTAGTTACAGCTTCAGCCCAAAACTGATTAGGAAGAGAATGTTCAACTAACATGGTCCTGGCCATGCCTTGAAGAGTGCGATTCTTTCTTTCTACAACTCCATTTTGTTGAGGAGTCCGAGGGGATAAGAAGTTGTGTGTGCTCCATGAGAGTTGCTGTAGTCTTCAAAAATTTTGCTTTCGAATTCTCCTCCATGATCACTTCTGATGGTGGAGATGTAGTAACCCTTTTCTCTTTGAACTTTCTTGCAAAACACTTCAAAACTTGTAAAAGCATCGTCTTTGTGAGATAGAAACATAACCCAAGTAAAGCGAGAGTAATCATCAACAATTACAAATGCATATCTTTTCCCTCCTATACTAGCAGTTCTGGTTGGACCAAATAAATCCATATGAAGCAGTTCAAGGGGGTTAGATGTAGAGACAATGTCTTTTCCTTTAAACGATGTTCTAGTTTGCTTACCTAGCTGGCATGCATTGCAGATATGATCTTTAGAGAAGTTAAGTTTAGGTAATCCAATGACTAGTTCCTGTTTAGACAGTTTCTCAATTAGCGACATACTAGCATGACCTAATTTTCTATCCCATGTCCAGGGGTCATTTGTAATAGATGCAAGACAGAGATGCTTACCTGTAGATGCTTTACCATTGTTTAGAACATAGATATTGTTTTCTCTGGATCCAGAGAGAACAACCTTACCTTTGTTGTCATGGATGATGCATCTACTAGATTCGAATTTTACCTAGTACCCTCCATCACATAATTGACTGATGCTTAGAAGATTGTGTTTGAGTCCATCAACAAGGAATGCTTCTTTGATATCACATGAAGGACTTAACGATATGATTCCAATGCCAATGATCTTTCCTTTGGCATCTCCTCCAAATTTTACAGAACCTCCATCAATCTTGGTTATAGATTTGAACAGTTGTTTATCTCCGGTCATATGTCGGGAGCATCCACTATCAAGAAACCACTTTCCCATCTTCATTGATCTGTTGTGGTGTCCCTGCAAAACAAGGTATTTAAGTATGCTTAGGTACCCAAGCTTGCTTGGGTCCTTGGGGGTTAGCTTTAGAGGTGCTAGATTCAGTTTTGACTTTTGGTCTCCAAATCCATTTTCCAGGATTTCTCTTTTGACATCTTCTAAAAACATGACCAAGTTCACCACAATGATAGCAAATGGGCATAGTTTTAATTTCTTTTGTTGACATAGAGGATCTAGCTGATCTATAGAAACTATTAGATCCTACTGAGCTTTGACTGGTGGATTTTCTATCACTGTTAAGTTTAAGTTTGAGCTGATTCATTTCCTCCTTCAGGGATTCATTTTCTGTCTCGACTATTTCTAGTTTCATTTTCCATTCTTCTTTTTCTTTACATAGTTTCTTTATTTTCCTGAGTGCCTTTTCTAGCTCGTCTAGGACTTCATCAAGGTTTCTAGAGTTCTCAATACAGAAATCACAATGTACCTCACTTGAGTCATTTGATTGAATTCCACTGCTGGTAGAGTTGTCTGAGGCCATGAAGCAAATGTTGGCTGCTTCTTCTTGCTCTGCATCGGCTGTATCTTCATCAGTCCATGCTGCATAAGATCTATTCTTACCTTTTCTTTTGGTGTCGGGGCAATTTGTTGCAATGTGTCCTTGTTTGCCACATTCAAAGCATCGACCTTCATTCCTGTAGTTGGTTTGATCTTTCTTGAATGAAGCCTTCCCTTTTCTGAATTGTCGTCTGCGATTCACTAGACCATTCAAGTTTCTAGACATCATAGCCAGCTGTTCTTGGATATCATCTTCTTCAACATCCTGATCATAGTCGACTTCCTCCACTGTGGTATTGAAGGCCACAGTTTTCTTTTTCTCTTCCAACACGTTTCGTTTTAAATGTGTTTTCTCAAAAGCAATCAGATCTCCTCTGAGTTCATCATACGATATTTTGTTAAGATCTCCACTTTCTATGTTTATGACCTTGGGTTGCCAAGTAGTAGCCAGGCTTCTCAGAATCTTCCTTATCTGCTCACCACTAGAGTAGATCTTTCCAAGGGCTTTGTGCTCCCCAATAATTTTGCTAAACCTAGCAAACATATCTTCAGCGGATTCTCCATCTTTCATTTGAAATAGTTCATATTCGTATACTAGAAGATTGATTCTATTTTCCTTCACTTTACTGGTCCCTTCATACGTAACCTCCAACTTGTCCCATATTTCTTTAGCTATTTCACAGCTAGATATTTTTTCATATTCTTCTCCGCTGATTGCGTTGTAGAGAATATTAACAGCCTTGTAGTTAAGTTGGATAATCTCCCTTTGTTCATCAGTATAGTCGTCCATATCAACATCAGTAGGGGCATTTTGCGGATCTCCTTCTTTCTTTGCAGTCTTGATAGAGGGTATATCAAAGGGACCCTTCTTGATGACACGCCAGACCTTAAAGTCAACCGATTTGATGTATGTTTCCATACGAATCTTCCAATGACTATAGTGCTTACCATTAAAGTAAGGAGGTCGGGTGGCAGAAGTTCCCTCTTGTAGAAGAGCTCCGTTCACAACGTGTGAAGACATGATCTTTTCTCACTTGCTCTAAGGCAAAAAGACAAGAATGTGAGTCCAAGCTCTGATACCAATTGATGAATACAAGAGGAGGGGTGAATTGTGTTACTTCTAATTTTTAGTCGACTACTCAAGCTATCAGTTGACTTAGAAGAACAAATAATATTCAGCGCAAAGTAAAGGCTGTAAGTAAGTAAGGAACGACACAGAATTTTATACTGGTTCAGAACCAAATGGTTCCTAATCCAGTCCCCTTGGGTCACAATGGAGTTATCTCTCTTCAAGCTCTTGTAGAACACAATACAAGTATGGTTTATCGTTAACCACAAACGTCTTCTCACAGGTGGTTTTACTACTTCGCTCACCACCAACGACAATGTCTGATTTATAGATAATCAGACCAACTTCAGTGACACAATTATTACCTCACTACAAGATCTCTCTTTTATCTTTTCTGTGACACACTCGTAAACACTTAGGAATATAGTTTTTGCAAGTAAAAGATTTAGAGATAGTAGATAGTAATAAGAAGCGTAAGGATGAACTCCAGAGAGGCTGGAATAAATAGAGTCCCAACTGCGGTGCCCGTTAAGGGGAGAGGATGCAGATCCGTAGTTGAGATATGATGGAGAGTGATTGTCGGCATTCCGTAATTAGAGAGATCTGACCCAAGAGATTTGATTCTCTTAGGGATATAAATATCTCCAGAGAATAAGGTAAGAGCAAATGGTGGAATAAATCCCACGAGAACCGCGGCAGCATATCTCATCCTTCCATAGCTGACTTTCGCAATCAATTAGTGATCCTAGGAATCAATATTCCATAATCTCCAGGCTTGCCTCTTGTAGATCCTGTAGAAGGCACATAGAATGTTAAGTGTCGTATTCTTTTTGTCATAATCAAAACATTAACTCAACATTGCTTTGTATGCATGCTTATAAAACTTTTGCACATCTATGGTGGTAACCTGAGGTTGTACACCTAGTACGGTACCAATCCGATCGTAGATGGCCTTCATCTCCTTTAGGATGTCCTGAATGACATGTGTTCCTTTGAGGTCTTAATTATTGACTGTCATTGAACCTCCGGAAGCAGCGTCCATGTTGATTCTACGATTAGGAGCAGACACTGGTGTATTATTCATGGGTGCTGGTCCTCACGGGGATACTTTCCTCTGAGACGATCCAGTGAACATTGCTCCTAACTTTTGTGACATGCCCTCGACCACACTGACCGAGTTCTTCTTTGCCCGTTCCGATAGTTGACCCATATATGTTAATTAGCTTTAAAGTGGGTCGGATTCAATATTATTTTAGACTTTTTCTTTATTTTATTTTTCTCTAAAGATTATAGTTGTCATGTCGTTAAAATAATAACTAAAAGGATTGTTGTTTTGTGTGGGAAAAAATATGCCACATATGATTATGGGGGATACAAGTCCAGCTGGCGAGACTAGACTTAACTTACAAGTCACCAGGCATAGAAAATACACGCCTGCTGCTCAAGCTATGGCCGCTCAATCAGCACAGGCATAGGACGCATGGTATACATCCCGCTGCCTTAGGGTTTACAGTCTGCTAGTTAGAGTTTCGTATATACCCCCACCTTGAGTTTACAGGCCCATGGGCTTATTAGTCTTTGTATTTTACCATAATTAGGACTAGGTAAATTGCTATTATAAATAACCTTCCTTACATTGTATTGTACATCATGCGATTGTTGACACCCAATTTCGTCCTGAGATATAATTAGCGGCTAAATTATTTCAAATGAGAATCAATTATTAAAATAAAGTTAAATTAGAATCAGATAATTTAAATTATTTGGATTAAAATTAATTAATTAAATTTAATTAAAGTAAATTAATCAATTTCAAAGGAAAGGTTAAAATTACAAAGCATATCGTAATTTCTATCCTACCCGCGCAACATCTTTATTTTAATTAATTAGCTTAAAATAGGCTAAATTCGTTCCCATGTGCCAAAATCTAGCCTATGCGTGCAAACCAATATATACATTATACACATCCCCTTTCTCAGAAGAACCATTCCCCAACCCGATTCCCATTTCCCGCGACCCAATCCCTGCGACCCAAAATCCAACCCGATCCAACGTCTTCTTCTCCGTACGATCAATGCGCTGGACGAGTGACACTATTCCAGCTGGTGTCACTGGTTTCTCTTACCAGTACAAACGGGCACAAAATCTGAGCCACCCATTTTGAATCGAAGTAAATTCCAGCCTTTGGATCTTTCCTTGGAGATAAGGATCCAAAGTGTACAATCCGAAAAGAATGGACACTTTAGACCCTTATCCTAAAGGAATTAGATCGAAAATGGCAAGAGTAATTCAGATTTTGCAAAGTCCAAGGTAAACCCTAAATTCTCATATATATTTAGCATTTTTGTAGGGTTTAAGGGTTCGGATTTTTTCTAATATAACAAAAACGACAGCTTCTTATACAACTGGGTTGCTCAGTTTTTTTTTAGTAAAATATATACATATACGGTTTCACTACTACTGTTTGAGGATTAAGAGTATTATCGTCGACCTTGTTCAAGTCATCGCTTTTGTTCGAGTCGGTTTTTCTTCGGACCCCTCGCCCCATTCACTGCTCCACAAAAGGTAACACTCATTACTTCTATTTTTCTTAACTATTTTTTTTTGTCGTTTTTGAAAGTTGAAATGGTATTATGTATGAATCGTGTTAAGTTAGTTTGAACTTAGTAGTTTATTCGTCATGTTGAATGTATACTGATACGCTATTGATGTGAGAAGATATCACATAATCGATTCTTTATTGTGTTGTTCTGGGAACACAAAGTTTTAATTTTGAACTGGTCTCATGCTTTAGTTCTGTTAAAAGAAAATGCAGCCTGCTTTCTTTATGTTCTCATTTCTATATGAGTTGTTTGTTTCTGGTGTCTGAAGGTCAGGTGGTGAGAGTGTGTTGTTCAGGTTTGTTTCAGGTGGTCTGAAGTAGTAAATGGAGACCTGGGTTGTTCTTTGGTTGTTGTGGAGTATGTGCAGTAGATTGGAAAGTAGTTTTAGGTGTAAAGGAGAAGTTTAAGAATGTTAGGGGGCCTGATAGTTGTTCAGGCAGTGAGGGTCAGGGTCTTGATATTGCTAGTTTTAAGGAGCAGCAGTGAAGTAGTTTTTTTTATTCTGTGAAGCTCAGGGGTTCTTGTGAGCTTGGTTCAGAGTCTTGAGGTGTTGCAGGGTAGTCTAATTTGGTTGTAGGGGTTGCTTTGGTTTGTTTTAGAGGCTGCCAAGGTGAGTGATGAGCTCAAAAGTATGCAGGGAGTAGTCAGGAAGCAATGGGGCTGTTTCAAAGGAGTTGCTGATAGGTTCGATTGGTCCAGGGTTTAGCAGAGGTTTATTTTTGGTTCAGGGTGGTCTGGTATGGTAGCTGATGTGTAGTTTGTTTCAGGGAGGTGTTCAGGAGGGAATAAGAGCTTCAAGAGGGAGTGTAGATAGTAGAAGAGGTTCAGGGGTAGTTGAAGATGTTCCTGTTGGTTGTTCTTGGGTCTGTGGATGTAGGAGTATTGATGTGTCTATACTTGCCTTGAATGTAGCCTCTGTTAATGATCTTGTTGCTAAGAAGTTCCTTTAAAATGGTAAAGAAGTTTATTATCTAGTGGTTAAGTTTCAAATTTTTCTATTGGTTAGAATAATTGGAGCTATTGTCGCAGTCTTGGTGTTAACATGGACTGTGTATTATCAGTGGTGGTTTAACACTCATCTCTGATAATAAAGATCTCATTTATATGTTCATTTCGTTTTAATGGTAATCAGCCTCATTTTGAAAAGATAGTTCACCTGAAATCCTGCTGCCAGTATATTCATCTACTAGATGACTGCCTGTTGAAAATCTATGAGTTGCTTTGTTTTTTTTTTTATGGATGTCTGGTAGCCTGTTAAGCAATGTGTGTATGAAGTGGATGTGCAGTTTGTTTCTGGATAAAAGAGTTGGGTATGTGTGTGCAGTTTGTATGGAATGAATAGTTGATTAGAACAACTTGGAGGTTATTGTAGTGAGGTGCAAGGCATACCTCTGCTTCTGTTTGTTTTGCGAAATCAGAATGATTTTGGTGGTCAGGTGTAGCATGCAGTAGTCAGCTGGGGTATAAGTGTTGTGAGAATGTGTGGGTTGTTCTGGCAAGTGTGTAAAGGTTGTTCCGGTAAGTTGAAAGAACATAAAATGTTGCTCTGAAATTGCATATTGAGAGGTGAAGCCCCTGGGATTTTAAAAAATCAGTGGGTCCCCTCTCGGGAATGGCTTTGCGTGTGTGCAGGCCGATATTGACTAACCAGCTGCATTTACGGTAAATGAAGTATGCTTGTCGCATACTAGGAGAGTGAAGCCCCTGCGTCTTTAAATGGCTAGTGGGGCCCCTCCTTGGAGACCAGTGCGGTCTTGGCTACCTAGGAACTGCGAGGTTTGATTAAAGCCGAGGACCAGTGAGGAGCCCTATGAGCAAGGTCGGTGAGCCTTGCAAAACCGAGGAAACTGAGAGGCTTGATTAAAGCCGAGGACCGGTGAGGTTTATTTAGAAAGGCCAAATGGCGCCTTTCATGATTTGCAGTCTGGTATCGAAAATAATTGAAAGTTCATCCAGAAATATTTGAAAGTAATTGGGAGTTGTTATTTGGAGTAGTCGGAGTTAGTAAAGGTGTGGAGAATTGTCTAGGCGATGGGATAGATTAGTGTCGGAAGTCCGTAATAGAATGTGTTATGTTTTGCGCGTGTTATTGCATTTGCTTACGATTGCCTTAGAATGAATGCTAATCTGTTGTTCTCTTATTTTTCCTTGTCATGTACACTTTCGGGAATGAGTTGAAATAAAACTCACAAATGGGATGGCTGCATGCATTGGAAGTTGTCTGATCCGTTCCGCATTTTCGGGACTTGGTATCCCCGAAAATGTAAAAGGAAAAAAATGAAAAAAACGAAAATCTCTAAATTCAAGGCTCAGTGATTGAGTTGTGCTTCCGGGTTCTACCTTCTAAAACTCCCGCTTTCCCGTTCCCTTTAGAAAGCATGTTTTTGGAAGCCCTGAAACCGGACTAGGATTTGCATGTTAGAAACTTGGTAGGATAGTCGCTTCATTGAATTGTTAACTTATTGTATGTTTAGAATGATTATATAATTGCTTATCCCGTTTTTTTGGGGACTTGCCAATTAGTTTAAGTTAATAGTAATCTGAGGATAATTATCGAGTGCAAAAGAAATTAAAATTAATTAAATTATACATCCCATCTATCATTTATATTTATATTTCCATCTATTAAATATTTATCTATCTACTCATTTATTCATTAATTCGATTAATTGTGCGATATTTATTTATCGAATTATTTATTTAATTAATTCTATTTATTTAATTAATTAAATTAATTATTTATTTATCTAATTTAGCTAATCATTTGCTTATTTAATAATAATTATTTATTTATTTCAATTATTATCAATTTATTCTTTATTTAATTAAATTAATATAAAATGTTAATTTAGTTAATTAAGTTATTTATTTATTTATCCATTTACTTAAGCGATCAATTAATCAATTATTTATCTAATTAGTTGCTTAGAGTATTTTATTTTATTTATATTATTTATTTAATTTATTTACCCTTATTTATTTAATCAACTAATCAATCAACCATGTTGCAATTCATCCATTTATTTAATCTTAAGATTTAATCATCTATTTATCTAAGTATCGGCGTAATCTAAACCCTTATCTTATTTATATTATTCTTAGTTAAAATTAATTCTATTATCCTTAACAAATTCGTGAAAACCGCCGGATTAACCGCATTTAGCGTATTTTCGAAATTGCTCCCGCAAGGGACCTTCTTTCGAATTTAATAGAACCACTTACCTAGAATCTCTGAATTTAATTTAATTTCTTTTAAATAAAGGTTAAATTGCACTCTTTAGTTAACTTAGGTTCCTAATAATCCTTAAATTAGGTGGCGACTCCAAAGAAACCCTTCGGAGTCCTATTTTGTTGAAATATTCCGAAACCTATCCTTTTCTAAAGAAAGGGTAATTTTTGGGGTTCAACAGCGTGGCGACTCCGCTGGGGATACGCAAATGGTTCTAACCAAAAGGCTTTCACGAACCTGTTTGTTGTATTGTTGGAATTGTATGCCGATATTAGTATGCGTAGCTTATTTAATAATTGTTGAAACTAGCATGATTATATCTATTGTTTATTTGCGAGCATGCTTAGTTAATTTAATTGATTGCTGTGTGTCACGGAAGCATGTCACTACACCCTTATTTGTGCACATATCTCTTGCATTTTCACCCCAAATATCCGCGAGGTGTGCCCATGCGCACCCGCACTTTCTTCCACTAAAGAACCCTTGTGACGAGTTGGTACACCGGCGGCCATCGTAGGAGTAATTCGACTGCGAGACCGCTTGCCACTCACCTGTTAGCCTCAACCGTTAACCCACACTTAGAAGGAGATTAGGAGCATGCATGCATTTACAGCTTAGCCTGGACCCGGTCCTTGGTACTGCCTCCATAGTTAGGAATCCGCCCTTATGTCAACGGGCTCTTGTAACCCGGCGACCCGCATATTATGTGTTTTGTGATAACGAATCTCCAGTCCCACCCGAATTTTGAGCACAATCAAATTTAGAAACTTTGTTTTCATTGTCTTGTAGGTTAAAAATGGAACAACAGTTTGACAAAATTTACATGGTTACTGAGATCCCAGAGAAGTTAAAGTTGTGGTGGGAAAGCTTTACTGATCGAGAGCAAACAACAGTTCAGAAAAAACTAGGTAGAATGGTGGACTTGCTTTATTATGTCACCCCAAATCGCAATTTGGTTCAGGCTCTGGTCCCGTTCTGGTGTCCGACACGAGCTGTTTTTAAATTCAAGGACTTTGAGCTGACACCCACTCTAGGGGAGATGGTTGGAATAACCGGTTTGAAATGTCAGGGCAGGGATATGATCTTCCCAAATCATCAAGGGGGAATGAAATTCCAGCAAAAGTTGGGGCTAGACAGAGATAACAGATTGGGTTTCGTTGATAAAGATTGGGTTTATTTAGATTATTTGTATACGTGGTTTGGAAGTAGGTGGGGTTACCGTGATTTCGGGGTGGAGTTCGCTTGTAGCAAAGAGACTTGGGGGGAGAGGCGTGTGAGAGCTTTTGTTGTCGCTTTTTTGGGTGCCATAGTCTTCCCTGAAAAAAAAGGACACATTAGAACATGTATTGGTTCAGTGGCTCATGCAATGTTTGACGGGATTAACAAGAACAAGTCCACCACAATTATTCCTATGATCCTAGCGGAAATATACCGGGCTCTAAATGAATGCAGAAGGGGTTCGAAATATTTCGAAGGTTGTAATCTTCTCCTTCAGGTATGGGCGATAGACCAAGTGTGCCATCGGAACCCCATGATGGATATCTGTAAAGCATTAGATAGCCAGGAATTAAGAAATCCTATTGCTACCCAAAACATAAGAACGAGATGGTGTGAAAAACCTGAAAGTTTTGCAGGATGGTACGATTTCTTGGCCTACCTTACGGATAAGAAAGTAATGTGGAAGTTAACTTATGCTCCTGGAGATGAGATAGTGCTTAGGACTTCTAAGCGATACCACATTGAGTTGACTGGTTTAACTGGGCTTCAGCCTTATGCACCTTTGAGGGTCCTCCGTCAGTTTGGGATGGAGCAATTTATTCCCCTCCATGCTGATATGTCAAAATCAGAAACTCGCTACAACCTGCCGAATGCAATTCCAATAATGAAAGAAATACTCGAAGATTGGAGAAATCTGCAAACAGTAGAAGTGGCAACAAAGCACAAGAGCTGCACATTAGAATATCTCGCCTGGATCAAAGAAGAGCGGCGCTCAGGTCTCAGTCCTCCAGGAAGACTTGGCTATGAAGACACTGATATGACGAAGAAAATGAGACAGACCTGATGATGAAGGTGAAGCAAAGAAAGCAGGATTCAGCCACGACAATGCACCTACACCGGCATGATGCAGTTGATTTGGAGAGTGGCGGCTTTATTTTAGTTTTGATGTATTCTCAATTATGTCTTTATATTTATTGCATTTTTCATTTGCTATGTAAGAATTATGTATGAAGAAAGAAGAAAAAAGAAGAAGAAAAAAAAAGAGAAAAAAAAAGAAAAAAGAAGAAGAAAAAAAAAAAGAAAGAAAAAGAGGATGAAAGTGTGATGTTATGTTATGAAAGACAATTTTGTATCAACTTTATCTATTTTCATGAAATATTTTACTCTAAATTTGGATTGCTCAAAAATGGCTGTGACTATTTTTCGTTGTCATTTATTTGCGCGATTAGGCTCACCTCTAGCATAAAGAGGCACCCTACAGGGTAGGACGCGTTCGGATTTTTATTTTACGCACATTATTTGTGGTTGCCACATGCCTAATTTATCGCCCGTTTAAAATGCAAAAGCGCTACGTGACGCGCGCTATGTGATTACGTGCAAATTTTACCAACAACATGCAAACTAACACATTTACCTTTTGAATTTTTCTTTTGTTTGTTTATTCCCAAAAAGAGGTTTGATTTGTGCTGATTGAGCTGATCCAAAGGCTTTCCTCTGCACATTGATATACACTTCAGAATTTCGACAAAATGTCTGGTAGCGATGATCAGCTTCCCGTTCTCAATGATAAGACTCTCGAAACTCCCGGATCTTCGAGGGGAAACATCCTCCTTGCTCAGGATGACCTTATTTTGAATCTGACCAAACAGATACAGATGCTGAGCGATGAGCTAGCAGCCATCAAAGGGCAAGCCCCTCAAAACATACCTTTAAATGCCAATCCTGTTCACAATGTACCTACATACCAAAACAACCCACTTAATCAAACACCACCACCACATAACCGCCCACAAGTCAGTCAAAATACCCCGCCCGCTCAGCAAAATACCCAACCCGCTGGTTATCCTTCATATTATCCATATCCTAACGACCCCACTCCTCCTCACTACCAATATTTGCCTGCTAAAGACACTCCCCGTCCTCCACACTCTCAAGCGCCCATTCCTGTAGCCGTTGCTGCTCCAAATGCCAATGATCCAAGGCAGGGATATCCCGAGGCGTTATATTATGAGCATGACCCTAATGGGAAGAATGTGGACTTCACAGACTATCCGCCACAGAATGAAATGCCCACAGCTGTGGAAAAATAGGGAAAGACAAGCGAACAAGATGAGATAATCCAAGCAATGAAAGTCATGCAACAATCTATTAAGGACTTGCAGGTGACTAAGAAACGGCAAAGCACTTCATACCGCAGTCTTTATCTATTCCCGGACATTACTCCTCCTCCCGGTTTTAAAGTGCCGAAGTTTGACATGTATGATGGTCATGGTGACCCATTTGCTCATTTAACCAAGTACCTCAACAGAATGAGGGCGGCGGGAGGCAAAGAAGAACTTCTGATGGCCTACTTTAGCCATAGTCTGGAAGGTATTGCTGCTGAATGGTTTGACAGACAAGACATAAGCAAATGGCACGAGTTTGATGATATAGCTGGTGACTTCACAAAGCAGTTTGAATACAATGTGGCGATGGTCCCTGACCTCATAACCTTGGCCAATTTGAAGAAGAAACCAACCGAAACTTTTAGGGAATACGCCTTGAGGTGGCGTGAACAGGCTGCACGGGTGCAACCCCCGATGACTGAGAGGGATATGGTGAAGTACTTTATTCGTGCTCAAGACGATTCCTATTACATGCATATGCTTCCTATGATGGGTGCACCTTATGCTGAACTTCTCACAATGGGGGAGATGGTGGAAGAAGGCATCAAATCCGGTCGGATTGTGAGCTTTGCTGAAATGAAGTCAAGTGCTCAAAATGCTCAAGCCGGCCCAAACAATTCTAGAAGAAGAGAGAAGAGGGAAGAAGTCACAGCTGTTGCCGCAGACATTGACCGCCGCCCGGCTAGGAGGTTGAACTTTGATAATCCACCAGCCTACCCTACTTACCAAAATGCGCCTCCTCATTACCCAAATGCACCTCCTCATTACCCAAATATTCCTTCTCCTTACCCAAATGCACCACCCCCAAATTACCCTAGTCACTATCAAATTCCTCCCGCTCTATATCCTGTCTATCAAGCACAATCCAGTTATTATCCACCACGAGCACCAGCACCACAACAATACCCTCCTCGCCCACAAAATTACCAACCCCGTGCTCCTGTCCGTCCAAATATGCAAGGACCTAACCAAAGCTATGAAAGGAGAGCACCCAAAACCTATACTCCTATAGCTGAATCTTATGGTCAATTGTTTGAAAGACTAAGAAGCGCCGGAGTTGTGCAGCCTGTTCCTGACAATACTCCAAATCCTCCTCCAAGGTGGTATGATATTAATAAGCATTGTGTTTATCATTCTGGGGCTGCGGGCCATGATGTGGAAAGGTGTTATGCCTTCAAAGATAGAGTGGAAGCTTTGATCAAATCAGGCACTATCCAGCTTACTGGGACTCAGCCAAATGTGCAGGATAATCCTCTTCCCGCCTATGGAAACAATGCTGTCAATGTCATTTCCCTTGATGAGGGGTTTGATTTGAATGGGACCATTGTTCCCGTTAGCAATGTGAGGGTTGCTAACGAGGCCAAAGTATTTGTGCAAGTTAGAGCTCCCATTCTGGTGCAAGCGGGTATCCCAAGGCCGACTGTCACCGTCATGCTTGCCTCACCCCTTCAATATGATAGCAAGAGGGTTCCTTGGAATTATTCTGAAGTGCCTATCGGAAGTGGAAAGGTAACTGTTGTTGTTGCTGCTGCACAAGGCATGACCAGATCTGGTAGATTCTATATGCCTGAGAAGTTGGGTCAAAGCGTTGGAGAAAATGAGGGCATTGTGAGAAGAGTGACTGACACCGAGGCTGAGGACTTCTGGAGGAAGATGCAGTCAACAGAATACTCTATTCTGGATCATTTAAAGAATACTCCTTCCCGGATATCCATCATGGGTTTGCTGATGAGCTCGGAAACACATAGAAATGCATTGCTGAAAGTGCTCAAAGATGCAGAAGTGCCTGTTGAGACCACGGGTGAGAGCTTGGCTGTCTTGGTGGGCCAAATCTTAGAACCTCACAAGGTTTCCTTCTTCAAAGAAGAGCTTCTACCCGAGGGTCTCGGACACAATAAAGCCTTACATATTGTTGTCAAATGTAGGGACAAATTTGTTGGACGGGTACTGATCGACGGGGGTTCCAGGCTCAATATATGCCCGTTGGCAACTCTGAAGGAGCTTGGAATTGACGCTGGCAAAATTAGACAGAGCAATGTGAAAGCAAGGGCTTTTGATGGGGCTCAAAGGTGCACCTTAG
The DNA here is from genome assembly GCA_029990575.1 of Petunia axillaris subsp. axillaris. Classification (NCBI taxonomy): domain Eukaryota; kingdom Viridiplantae; phylum Streptophyta; class Magnoliopsida; order Solanales; family Solanaceae; genus Petunia; species Petunia axillaris. Next base: position 41,048,495 of record JARKNS010000007.1, read on the forward strand.
GAGAGGTTGATCTTGATCTGCAGATAGGTCCTGTGAACTTCTCTGTGGAGTTTCAAGTGTTTGACATCCCGTCTACCTATAACATGCTGTTAGGAAGACCCCGGATTCACATGGCCGGAGCCGTCCCTTCCACTTTGCATCAAAGTGTGAAATTTATATGGGATAATGAAGAAGTAGTGGTCAAGGGCGAGGGAAACAGCCCCATGCATGCTAGCACCACAATTCCCATGGTGGACAACGCCAAAGAACATGATGGGACTACCTTTCACACGGTTGAGCTAATGAATGTGACCCGAGCGTCTAATGAGGATTCAAAGAAAGGTACCCTACCCAGAGTTCCCAAGATGATTGCTGTGGAAATGTTGAAAAATGGTTTTAAACCTGGTTCGGGATTGGGAGCAAATCTGAACGGCATTACTGAACCCATCTGCTTGCCCAAGAATCTGGGTACCTTTGGCTTGGGTTATTGTCCTACCAAAAAGGAGATTGAAAAGGCCAAAAGGAAACCAGCCATTGCCATGCCAGAACCCCTTCCTTCCTTGTACCAGTCATTTGTCAAGGCACCGGAAGTCATTATACCGGATCTGATATAGGGAGTTGGCAATTTGTTTCTGAGTGATGATTTGGAATGCGATGTTATTATTGAAGACTATGCTGAGTTGTCACCTGTGCAGAATGTTGAGGCAAAGGATCCGATGGCCAATTGGACCTGTGTCCCAGTGGAAGAGACTTGGTGAATGAACTCAACAGTTTATTTTGGCGTCACAGTCAGATTGAGGCCCTGAACTGTGTTTCACTTTTGGTTTATGTTTATGTCTTTTCAAAATAATCTGTTTACATTCTGCATGTTTTACTTTAATGTATGCCTCCCTAAACTAGATTTTTGAAACAAATAAAATGCATTGCATTCTCCCTACTATTATTTTGATATGCTTTAATTATTTACTTTATTTTACGCTTTTGATTAATGTTGGTTTCTGTTTCAGCTTCCCACTTAACAAAACTGCCGAAACTTTGCTTGTGACATATAACGAAACAACTGAACAAACTGGTACTGATGCATTGAGTATTGGGGAGTTTGATGAAGATTTTGTTCCTGATGAAATAACAAGAGAAGTGGATCAATTTGAGAACAAACCAAAGCCTAACTTGGAAGAAACCGAATCAATCAACTTGGGGACTTCAGAAGATGTTAGAGAAACCAGAATCAGTGTTCATTTGACCTCGGAAGAAAGAAGAGCTTATATTGAACTATTGAACGAGTACCGAGACATCTTTGCTTGGTCTTATGAGGATATTCCCGGTTTGAGTACCGATCTTGTCACTCACAAGTTGCCAACTGATCCTTCATTTCCGCCTGTTAAGCAAAAGAAGAGAAACTTCAAAACTTCCACAAGCAAACAAATATTGGAAGAAGTGCAAAAGCAATTGACCGCTAAGGTAATTCGATCTCTCAAATATCCCAATTGGTTAGCAAATATTGTGCCGGTGCCCAAGAAGGACGGAAAGGTTAGAGTTTGTGTTGATTATCGTGATTTCAACAAAGCAAGTCCAAAGGATGATTTTCCATTGCCAAATATTCATATCCTTATTGATAGTTGTGCAAAACATGAGCTTCAGTCTTTTGTCGATTGTTTTGCCGGTTATCACCAGATCCTGATGGATGAAGATGATGCTGAAAAGACCGCCTTCATCACGCCTTGGGGTGTGTTTTGTTATAGAGATATGCCTTTCGGTTTGAAGAATGCCGGGGCAACATATATGAGAGCAATGACAACTCTTTTCCATGATATGATTCACAAAGAGATTGAAGTCTATGTAGATGATGTTGTTATCAAGTCAAAGAAGAAAGAAGAGCATTTGACCGATATGAGAAAGTTCTTCAACCGCCTTCGGCGGTATAACTTGAAGCTTAATCCTGCGAAATGTGCATTTGGTGTTCCCGCCGGTAAGATGTTGGGTTTCATTATAAGCCGGAGGGGTATAGAATTGGATCCGTCTAAAATCAAGACTATCCAAGACTTGCCTCCTCCAAAGAGCCGGAAGGATGTGATGAGTTTTCTTGGACGCTTGAACAACATAAGCCGCTTCATTGCACAATCCACGGTTATTTGTGAACCAATAATCAAGTTGTTGAAGAAAGATGCTGTTATCGAGTGGACGGAAGATTGTCAAAGGGCTTTTGATAGGATCAAGGAGTATCTATCTAATCCGCCTGTGTTAGTTCCTCCTGAACCCGGAAGACCCTTGATCTTATATTTGTCTGTCTCGAAAAATGCATTTGGATGTTTCTTGGGGCAACATGACAAGACCGGGAAGAAAGAACAAGCCATTTATTATCTAAGCAAGAAGTTCACCCCTTATGAAGCCAGGTACACTCTCCTGGAGCGAACTTGTTGCGCCTTGACTTGGACTGCACAAAGGTTAAGGCACTATCTTTCATCATATACAACTTATCTAATCTCGAGGATGGATCCTTTGAAGTACATCTTCCAAAAGCCGATGCCCACGGGAAAGTTAGCAAAATGGCAGATTTTGTTAAGTGAATTTGACATAGTTTATGTCACCCAAAAGGCGGTAAAGGCACAAGCATTGGCGGATCATTTAGCTGAAAATCCTGTTGATGACAACTTTGAACCATTGAGAAATTACTTTCCCGATGAAGAGGTCTTGTTTCTGGGTGAAGACATCTCTTCTGAATATGATGGTTGGCGTCTTTTCTTTGATGGAGCAGCAAATTTCAAAGGTGTTGGTATTGGAGCTGTCTTAATTTCTGAAACGGGTCAGCATTACCCTGTTTCGGCCAAGCTCAGATTTCCATGCACTAACAATATGGCTGAATATGAAGCATGCATTTTGGATCTTCGATTGGCAGTTGATATGAATATTCAAGAACTTCTAGTGATTGGAGATTCCGACTTGCTGATTCACCAAGTACAGGGCGAGTGGAACACCAAAAATGCAAAGATTCTTCCTTATTTGTGTTGTGTCAAGGAATTGGGCAAAAGATTTGCAAAGATTGAGTTCAAGCATGTTCCAAGACTTCAAAATGAGTTTGCCGATGCTTTGGCGACGTTATCTTCTATGATCCAACATCCTGACAAGAATTATATTGATCCTATCGAAATTGAATTGCACGATAGGCCAGCTTATTGTTTTCAAGTTGAGGAAGAGCGAGATGGTCACCCTTGGTATTTTGATATCAAGAATTATCTCAAGGTTGGGAGTTATCCTGAAAATGCAACAAGTTTCCAAAGGAAGAGCATTCGGAGGTTAGCAAATCAATTCTTTCTAAGCGGTGAAATCCTATATAGGAGGACCCCAGACTTAGGACTCTTAAGATGTGTTGATGCAGTTGAAGCAAATAAATTGCTTACGGAAGTGCATGCGGGAGTTTGTGGGCCGCATATGAATGGTTTTGTATTGGCAAAGAAGATCTTGAGAGCCGGTTATTTTTGGTTAACTATGGAAACTGATTGTGTTCAGTTTGTGCGGAAATGTCATCAATGTCAAATTCACGGAGATATGATCAAAAGACCTCCTTCCGAACTTCATGCAATGAGTTCTCCCTGGCCTTTTGTTGCTTGGGGAATGGATGTTATTGGTCCTGTTGAGCCGGCCGCTTCAAATGGACATCGCTTTATTTTGGTGGCTATTGATTACTTCACCAAGTGGGTGGAAGCAACTTCTCACAAGTCCGTAACCAAGAAAGTGGTGTCAGATTTCGTGCGCAACAATATCATTTGTAGATTCGGAGTTCCTGAATCAATCATCACTGATAATGGTGCAAACTTAAATAGTGATTTAATGAGAGCAACTTGTGAAAGCTTCAAGATTACTCATCGCAACTCTACTGCATACCGTCCTCAAATGAATGGAGCTGTTGAGGCGGCAAATAAGAACATCAAGCGTATTCTTCGCAAGATGATTGATAATTATAGAGATTGGCATGAAAAGTTGCCATTTGCACTTCTTGGGTTCCGCACCACCACTAGAACTTCAACTGGGGCAACTCCCTATCTTTTGGTGTATGGCACAGAAGCAGTCTTACCCGCGGAGGTAGAAATTCCTTCCTTAAGAATCATTCAAGAAGCTGAATTAGAAAATGCTGAATGGGTGAAGATCAGATGTGAGCAGTTGATGCTTATTGATGAGAAAAGAATGAATGCAATTTGCCATGGGCAACTATATCAAAATCGCATGATCAAATATTTTGGCAAGAAAGTGAGAGTGAGAGACTTTAAACCGGGGCAATTGGTGTTAAAGAAGATCTTTCCTAATCAAGAAGAAGCAAGGGGCAAATTTGCACCGAATTGGCAAGGTCCATATGTGGTTCATCGGGTTTATCCGGAGGAGCACTGATTCTGGCAGAAATTGATGGTCAAGTTTGGCCAAAAGCAATCAACGCAGATGCCGTCAAAAGATACTATGTTTGAGGCGATCGCAAGTTAGCAGGGTTTTGAATGTAATCTTTGATGTAATGCGAACTACGCGTGACCTGAGTCCCAAGGCGGGATACGTAGTAACTCACATAGAGTTTGGTTGCATTGATATAAGAATTTCCCCTATTCCCTCTTTTGTGTAAGTTTGAACTACTTCTGACCTGATTCCTGGAATGGCAACAGGATAAGTAGGCAATCCCCGTCGGATTCGGTCAAAATATTGTAACACTTTAGGCTTGTTTATCTTTTATGATGTAATGCCGAACTATGCATCTGGGCAGATGCGTGGATTTTCCAATTCGGATACGGCTTCATACTTAGATTGCCATACTTTCCCAAAAAATCTTTATGTAAGCAGAACTACGCATAGTCTGATTCCCGTGGAGGGATACGTAGGCGCTCTTAACGGGCTCGATTCTATAATATTAAAATTTTCAGTCTCCCCTAAGGCAAGAAACTGGGGCAATTTTTGCAAAGATGATTTGAAGATATGAAAGATAAAACTGGGGAAATTTTGCAAGATAATTCGAAGATTTGAAAGATATCAACTGGGCAAATTTTGCAAAATGAGTTGAAGATTTGGAAGTTCATAACTGGGGCAGATCTTTGCAAGAATTGGTTTGCTTATCAAAGGATGAAGCGGCAAAGTTCTAAAAGTATTCAAGATTAGCACAAGTTGCAATACAAAGGACGTTCAGTTTGTTTCAGGATATGTCATGAGTTTGAGTTAAAGCAAGAATTTTAAATGCATTATAAACTTTTATTTGCATATCAATGATTACTTGCTTACTATTTTATTGAATTACTTCATTTTGCCTCTATCTTAAGATGAGTTATACTATTGAGTTCATAAACCAAGTTTCTGAGGATGGTTTTCAAAGCCCAAGTCTCACGAAGAAAAGGAAGCGACAGCAGCAAATTCAAGATGAATCAGCACAAATCAAACACCCCTCCCCAAAACTAACAAAATTTTCTTTGAGAGCAGGAACCTGAAAGCTTGCAATGGAATGATCATTCGCACTATGGATGAACAATTTATGGAACGCGCATTCAAAGAATTGAACATCAGATCCGATATGAACTGAAGAGAGCATTCAAACTTTGCACCACTATCCATACAAGCAACACCAATCAAGTTGACAATGCAAATGATTTGGCTTGACAGATCATTCAAATTTACTCTTGCGGCATCTAAGCATCACATTGAATCATTGCCGAGAAGGCGGCGCTTTTCTTTTCTCGAATCTTAACATTGTTATAATTTTACCTCGCGATATTGATAGAAAAGTCGGCTGAAACACCGCTTTCAGAGTGTTTTGCGATGTCGGTTGTCTTGCAATATTGGCATTTTATATTTTTAATTATTAATGGTTTAAGACAAGTCGGCTGGAACACCACTTTCGGAGTGTTTCGCGATGTCGGTTGTCTTGCAATATTGGCATTTATTGATAGTTTAAGCCAAGTCGGCTGGAACACCGCTTTCGGAGTGTTTCGTGATGTCGGTTGTCTTGCAATATTGGCATTTTATATTTAAAATTTATTGATAGTTTAAGACAAGTCGGCTGGAACACCATTTTCGGACTGTTTCGCGATGTCGGTTGTCTTGCAATATTGGCATTTTATATTTAAAATTTATTGATAATTTAAGACAAGTCGGCTGGAACACCGCTTTCGGAGTGTTTCGCGATGTCGGTTGTCTTGCAATATTGGTATTTTATATTTAAAATAGATTGACAGTTTAAGACAAACCAGCTGGAGCACCGCTTTCGGAGTGTTTCGCGATGTCGGTTGTCTTGCAATGTTGGCATGTTATGTTTAAAGTAGATTGATAGTTTAAAGGAAGTCGGCTGGAGCACCGCTCTCGGAGTGCTTCGCAATGTCGGTTGTCTTGCAATATTGACATATTGTATTTGAAATGCATGATTCGGTTTGAGACATCACGTCTCATTAGTTAGCTTATCTTATGAAAGCATTGCATTTTACAATTCATTTTCACTTTACTTATTGTTTCACTTTATCATTTCAGAATAATGATCAGCCCAGAGGTTCCTCGGGTGGAGTACCTCGTCAGTTGATCGAGAGAAGAACTTGTTGATAGCATCACAACCAGCATTTACAATTTTATATTATCATTTTATTTACTTCTTTATTCCAAAAAAAGTCATCAAAGTTTGTTAGCAGTCGCTCGCTTATTGTTTGTTTAAGTCTTTACAGAATTTTAGCCCCATTGCAGCAGCATTTGGAAGCATAACGTGGAACTTTTTCCTAGCAGTGAACTGGGGCAATCGTTGATATGAGCTAGACTCGTCAACAAGGATCTGAAGAATCGCACTCGAACAAGCAAGTTTTACCTAATCTTTCATTTCGGATTAGGCGTCAGTTTGAATTCTTTTCTATTCGTGTGTCCTTTCTTTTGTCAATCGTGCGAGTCTTCGTGTCTAAGTGTCGTTGAACTACATATGGCCTGATTCTCTTTCAGCCCGAGATATGTAGGCAACTCGGAAACCGGAGTTCGGCCATGTCCTCAAGCCTCGCCTTTTGGTCTGTGGAATCAAAAGTCTTGGTTTTATCGGGACAAAATTGGTTTCTCGTCAACTTCTTTACCCTAAAAACTCTTTCATCCTTTTTCGGGTAAAGAGGGGCAGCTGTTGACACCCAATTTCGTCCTGAGATATAATTAGCGGCTAAATTATTTCAAATGAGAATCAATTATTAAAATAAAGTTAAATTAGAATCAGATAATTTAAATTATTTGGATTAAAATTAATTAATTAAATTTAATTAAAGTAAATTAATCAATTTCAAAGGAAAGGTTAAAATTACAAAGCATATCCTAATTTCTATCCTACCCGCGCAACATCTTTATTTTAATTAATTAGCTTAAAATAGGCTAAATTCGTTCCCATGTGCCAAAATCCAGCCTATGCGTGCAAACCAATATATACATTATACACATCCCCTTTCTCAGAAGAACCATTCCCCAACCCGATTCCCATTTCCCGCGACCCAATCCCTGCGACCCAAAATCCAACTCGATCCAACGTCTTCTTCTCCGTACGATCAATGCGCTGGACGCGTGACACTATTCCAGCTGGTGTCACTGGTTTCTCTTACCAGTATAAACGGGCACAAAATCTGAGCCACCCATTTTGAATCGAAGTAAATCCCAGCCTTTGGATCTTTCCTTGGAGATAAGGATCCAAAGTGTACAATCCGAAAAGAATGGACACTTTAGACCCTTATCCTAAAGGAATTAGATCGAAAATGGCAAGGGTAATTCAGATTTTGCAAAGTCCAAGGTAAACCCTAAATTCTCCTATATATTTAGCATTTTTGTAGGGTTTAAGGGTTCGGATTTTTTCTCATATAACAAAAACGGCAGCTTCTTATACAACTGGGTTGCTCAGTTTTTTTTTAGTAAAATATATACATATACGGTTTCACTACTACTGTTTGAGGATTAAGAGTATTATCGTCGACCTTGTTCAAGTCATCGCTTTTGTTCGTGTCGGTTTTTCTTCGGACCCCTCGCCCCATTCACTGCTCCACAAAAGGTAACACTCATTACTTCTATTTTTCTTAACTATTTTTTTTGTCGTTTTTGAAAGTTGAAATGGTATTATGTATGAATCGTGTTAAGTTAGTTTGAACTTAGTAGTTTATTCGTCATGTTGAATGTATACTGATACGCTATTGATGTGAGAAGATATCACATAATCGATTCTTTATTGTGTTGTTCTGGGAACACAAAGTTTTAATTTTGAACTCGTCTCATGCTTTAGTTCTGTTAAAAGAAAATGCAGCCTGCTTTCTTTATGTTCTCATTTCTATATGAGTTGTTTGTTTCTGGTGTCTGAAGGTCAGGTGGTGAGAGTGTGTTGTTCAGGTTTGTTTCAGGTGGTCTGAAGTAGTAAATGGAGACCTGGGTTGTTCTTTGGTTGTTGTGGAGTATGTGCAGTGGATTGGAAAGTAGTTTTAGGTGTAAAGGAGAAGTTTAAGAATGTTAGGGGGCCTGATAGTTGTTCAGGCAGTGAGGGTCAGGGTCTGGATATTGCTAGTTTTAAGGAGCAGCAGTGAAGTAGTTTTTTTTATTCTGTGAAGCTCAGGGGTTCTTGTGAGCTTGGTTCAGAGTCTTGAGGTGTTGCAGGGTAGTCTAATTTGGTTGTAGGGGTTGCTTTGGTTTGTTTTAGAGGCTGCCAAGGTGAGTGATGAGCTCAAAAGTATGCAGGGAGTAGTCAGGAAGCAATGGGGCTGTTTCAAAGGAGTTGCTGATAGGTTCGATTGGTCCAGGGTTTAGCAGGGGTTTATTTTTGGCTCAGGGTGGTCTGGTATGGTAGCTGGTGTGTAGTTTGTTTCAGGGAAGTGTTCAGGAGGGAGTAAGAGCTTCAAGAGGGAGTGTAGATAGTAGCAGAGGTTCAGGGGTAGTTGAGGATGTTCCTGTTGGTTGTTCTTGGGTCTGTGGATGTAGGAGTATTGCTGTGTCTATACTTGCCTTGAATGTAGCCTCTGTTAATGATCTTGTTGCTAAGAAGTTCCTTTAAAATGGTAAAGAAGTTTATTATCTAGTGGTTAAGTTTCAAATTTTTCTATTGGTTAGAATAATTGGAGCTGTTGTCGCAGTCTTGGTGTTAACATGGACTGTGTATTATCAGTGGTGGTTTAACACTCATCTCTGATAATAAAGATCTCATTTTAATGTTCATTTCGTTCTAATGGTAATCAGCCTCATTTTGAAAAGATAGTTCACCTGAAATCCTGCTGCCAGTATATTCATCTACTAGATGACTGCCTGTTGAAAATCTATGAGTTGCTTTGTTTTTTTTTTTTTATGGATGTCTGGTAGCCTGTTAAGCAATGTGTGTATGAAGTGGATGTGCAGTTTGTTTCTGGATAAAAGAGTTGGGTATGTGTGTGCAGTTTGTATGGAATGAATAGTTGATTAGAACAGCTTGGAGGTTATTGTAGTGAGGTGCAAGGCATACCTCTGCTTCTGTTTGTTTTGCGAAATCAGAATGATTTTGGTGGTCAGGTGTAGCATGCAGTAGTCAGCTGGGGTATAAGTGTTGTGAGAATGTGTGGGTTGTTCTGGCAAGTGTGTAAAGGTTGTTCCGGTAAGTTGAAAGAACATAAAATGTTGCTCTGAAATTGCATATTGAGAGGTGAAGCCCCTGGGATTTTAAAAAATCAGTGGGTCCCCTCTTGGGAATGGCTTTGCGTGTGTGCAGGCCAATATTGACTAACCAGCTGCATTTACGGTAAATGAAGTATGCTTGTCGCATACTAGGAGAGTGAAGCCCCTACGTCTTTAAATGGCTAGTGGGGCCCCTCCTTGGAGACCAGTGCGGTCTTGGCTACCTAGGAACTGCGAGGTTTGATTAAAGCCGAGGACCAGTGAGGAGCCCTATGAGCAAGGTCGGTGAGCCTTGCAAAACCGAGGAAACTGAGAGGCTTGATTAAAGCCGAGGACCAGTGAGGTTTATTTTGAAAGGCCAAATGGCGCCTTTCATGATTTGCAGTCTGGTATCGAAAATAATTGAAAGTTCATCCAGAAATATTTGAAAGTAATTGGGAGTTGTTATTTGGAGTAGTCGGAGTTAGTAAAGGTGTGGAGAATTGTCTAGGCGATGGGATAGATTAGTGTCGGAAGTCCGTAATAGAATGCGTTATGTTTTGCGCGTGTTATTGCATTTGCTTACGATTGCCTTAGAATGAATGCTAATCTGTTGTTCTCTTATTTTTCCTTGTCATGTACACTTTCGGGAATGAGTTGAAATAAAACTCACAAATGGGATGGCTGCATGCATTGGAAGTTGTCTGATCCGTTCCGCATTTTCGGGACTTGGTATCCCCGAAAATGTAAAAGGAAAAAAATGAAAAAAACGAAAATCTCTAAATTCAAGGCTCAGTGATTGAGTTGTGCTTCCGGGTTCTACCTTCTAAAACTCCCGCTTTCCCGTTCCCTTTAGAAAGCATGTTTTAGGAAGCCCTGAAACCGGACTAGGATTTGCATGTTAGAAACTTGGTAGGATAGTCGCTTCATTGAATTGTTAACTTATTGTATGTTTAGAATGATTATATAATTGCTTATCCCATTTTTTTGGGGACTTGCCAATTAGTTTAAGTTAATAGTAATCTGAGGATAATTATCGAGTGCAAAAGAAATTAAAATTAATTAAATTATACATCCCATCTATCATTTATATTTATATTTCCATCTATTAAATATTTATCTATCTACTCATTTATTCATTAATTCGATTAATTGTGCGATATTTATTTATCGAATTATTTATTTAATTAATTCTATTTATTTAATTAATTAAATTAATTATTTATTTATCTAATTTAGCTAATCATTTGCTTATTTAATAATAATTATTTATTTATTCATTTATTTATTTCAATTATTATCAATTTATTCTTTATTTAATTAAATTAATATAAAATGTTAATTTAGTTAATTAAGTTATTTATTTATTTATCCATTTACTTAAGCGATCAATTAATCAATTATTTATCTAATTAGTTGCTTAGAGTATTTTATTTTATTTATATTATTTATTTAATTTATTTACCCTTATTTATTTAATCAACTAATCAATCAACCATGTTGCAATTCATCCATTTATTTAATCTTAAGATTTAATCATCTATTTATCTAAGTATCGGCGTAATCTAAACCCTTATCTTATTTATATTATTCTTAGTTAAAATTAATTCTATTATCCTTAACAAATTCGTGAAAACCGCCGGATTAACCGCATTTAGCGTATTTTCGAAATTGCTCCCGCAAGGGACCTTCTTTCGAATTTAATAGAACCACTTACCTAGAATCTCTGAATTTAATTTAATTTCTTTTAAATAAAGGTTAAATTGCACTCTTTAGTTAACTTAGGTTCCTAATAATCCTTAAATTAGGTGGCGACTCCAAAGAAACCCTTCGGAGTCCTATTTTGTTGAAATATTCCGAAACCTATCCTTTTCTAAAGAAAGGGTAATTTTTGGGGTTCAACAGCGTGGCGACTCCGCTGGGGATACGCAAATGGTTCTAACCAAAAGGCTTTCACGAACCTGTTTGTTGTATTGTTGGAATTGTATGCCGATATTAGTATGCGTAGCTTATTTAATAATTGTTGAAACTAGCATGATTATATCTATTGTTTATTTGCGAGCATGCTTAGTTAATTTAATTGATTGCTGTGTGTCACGGAAGCATGTCACTACACCCTTATTTGTGCACATATCTCTTGCATTTTCACCCCAAATATCCGCGAGGTGTGCCCATGCGCACCCGCACTTTCTTCCACTAAAGAACCCTTGTGACGAGTTGGTACACCGGCGGCCATCGTAGGAGTAATTCGACTGCGAGACCGCTTGCCACTCACCTGTTAGCCTCAACCGTTAACCCACACTTAGAAGGAGATTAGGAGCATGCATGCATTTACACCTTAGCCTGGACCCGGTCCTTGGTACTGCCTCCATAGTTAGGAATCCGCCCTTATGTCAACGGGCTCTTGTAACCCGGCGACCCGCATATTATGTGTTTTGTGATAACGAATCTCCAGTCCCACCCGAATTTTGAGCACAATCAAATTTAGAAACTTTGTTTTCATTGTCTTGTAGGTTAAAAATGGAACAACAGTTTGACAAAATTTACATGGTTACTGAGATCCCAGAGAAGTTAAAGTTGTGGTGGGAAAGCTTTACTGATCGAGAGCAAACAACAGTTCAGAAAAAACTAGGTAGAATGGTGGACTTGCTTTATTATGTCACCCCAAATCGCAATTTGGTTCAGGCTCTGGTCCCGTTCTGGTGTCCGACACGAGCTGTTTTTAAATTCAAGGACTTTGAGCTGACACCCACTCTAGGGGAGATGGTTGGAATAACCGGTTTGAAATGTCAGGGCAGGGATATGATCTTCCCAAATCATCAAGGGGGAATGAAATTCCAGCAAAATTTTGGGCTAGACAGAGATAACAGATTGGGTTTCGTTGATAAAGATTGGGTTTATTTAGATTATTTGTATACGTGGTTTGGAAGTAGGTGGGGTTACCGTGATTTCGGGGCGGAGTTCGCTTGTAGCAAAGAGACTTGGGGGGAGAGGCGTGTGAGAGCTTTTGTTGTCGCTTTTTTGGGTGCCATAGTCTTCCTTGAGAAAAAAGGACACATTAGAACATGTATTGGTTCAGTGGCTCATGCAATGTTTGACGGGATTAACAAGAACAAGTCCACCACAATTATTCCTATGATCCTAGCGGAAATATACCGGGCTCTAAATGAATGCAGAAGGGGTTCGAAATATTTCGAAGGTTGTAATCTTCTCCTTCAGGTATGGGCGATAGACCAAGTGTGCCATCGGAACCCCATGATGGATATCTGTAAAGCATTAGATAGCCCGGAATTAATAAATCCTATTGCTACCCAAAACATAAGAACGAGATGGTGTGAAAAACCTGAAAGTTTTGCAGGATGGTACGATTTCTTGGCCTACCTTACGGATAAGAAAGTAATGTGGAAGTTAACTTATGCTCCTGGAGATGAGATAGTGCTTAGGACTTCTAAGCGATACCACATTGAGTTGACTGGTTTAACTGGGCTTCAGCCTTATGCACCTTTGAGGGTCCTCCGTCAGTTTGGGATGGAGCAATTTATTCCCCTCCATGCTGATATGTCAAAATCAGAAACTCGCTACAACCTGCCGAATGCAATTCCAATAATGAAAGAAATACTCGAAGATTGGAGAAATCTGCAAACAGTAGAAGTGGCAACAAAGCACAAGAGCTGCACATTAGAATATCTCGCCTGGATCAAAGAAGAGCGGCGCTCAGGTCTCAGTCCTCCAGGAAGAGTTGGCTATGAAGACACTGATATGACGAAGAAAATGAGACAGACCTGATGATGAAGGTGAAGCAAAGAAAGCAGGATTCAGCCACGACAATGCACCTACACCGGCATGATGCAGTTGATTTGGAGAGTGGCGGCTTTATTTTAGTTTTGATGTATTCTCAATTATGTCTTTATATTTATTGCATTTCTCATTTGCTATGTAAGAATTATGTATGAAGAAAGAAGAAAAAAGAAGAAGAAAAAAAAAGAGAAAAAAAAAAAAAAAAGAAGAAGAAAAAAAAAAGAAAGAAAAAGAGGATGAAAGTGTGATGTTATGTTATGAAGGACAATTTTGTATCAACTTTATCTATTTTCATGAAATATTTTACTCTAAATTTGGATTGCTCAAAAATGGCTGTGACTATTTTTCGTTGTCATTTATTTGCGCGATTAGGCTCACCTCTAGCATAAAGAGGAGCCCTACAGGGTAGGACGCGTTCGGATTTTTATTTTACGCACATTATTTGTGGTTGCCACATGCCTAATTTATCGCCCGTTTAAAATGCAAAAGCGCTACGTGACGCGCGCTATGTGATTACGTGCAAATTTTACCAACAACATGCAAACTAACACAGTTACCTTTTGAATTTTTCTTTTGTTTGTTTATTCCCAAAAAGAGGTTTGATTTGTGCTGATTGAGCTGATCCAAAGGCTTTCCTCTGCACATTGATATACACTTCAGAATTTCGACAAAATGTCTGGTAGCGATGATCAGCCTCCCGTTCTCAATGATAAGACTCTCGAAACTCCCGGATCTTCGAGGGGAAACATCCTCCTTGCTCAGGATGACCTTATTTTGAATCTGACCAAACAGATACAGATGCTGAGCAATGAGCTAGCAGCCATCAAAGGGCAAGCCCCTCAAAACATACCTTTAAATGCCAATCCTGTTCACAATGTACCTACATACCAAAACAACCCACTTAATCAAACACCACCACCACATAACCGCCCACAAGTCAGTCAAAATACCCCGCCCGCTCAGCAAAATACCCAACCCGCTGGTTATCCTTCATATTATCCATATCCTAACGACCCCACTCCTCCTCACTACCAATATTTGCCTGCTAAAGACACTCCCCGTCCTCCACAATCTCAAGCGCCCATTCTTGTAGCCGTTGCTGCTCCAAATGCCAATGATCCAAGGCAGGGATATCCCGAGGCGTTATATTATGAGCATGACCCTAATGGGAAGAATGTGGACTTCACAGACTATCCGCCACAGAATGAAATGCCCACAGCTGTGGAAAAATAGGGAAAGACAAGCGAACAAGATGAGATAATCCAAGCAATGAAAGTCATGCAACAATCTATTAAGGACTTGCAGGTGACTAAGAAACGGCAAAGCACTTCATACCGCAGTCTTTATCTATTCCCGGACATTACTCCTCCTCCCGGTTTTAAAGTGCCGAAGTTTGACATGTATGATGGTCATGGTGACCCATTTGCTCATTTAACCAAGTACCTCAACAGAATGAGGGCGGCGGGAGGCAAAGAAGAACTTCTGATGGCCTACTTTAGCCATAGTCTGGAAGGTATTGCTGCTGAATGGTTTGACAGACAAGACATAAGCAAATGGCACGAGTTTGATGATATAGCTGGTGACTTCACAAAGCAGTTTGAATACAATGTGGCGATGGTCCCTGACCTCATAACCTTGGCCAATTTGAAGAAGAAACCAACCGAAACTTTTAGGGAATACGCCTTGAGGTGGCGTGAACAGGCTGCACGGGTGCAACCCCCGATGACTGAGAGGGATATGGTGAAGTACTTTATTCGTGCTCAAGACGATTCCTATTACATGCATATGCTTCCTATGATGGGTGCACCTTATGCTGAACTTCTCACAATGGGGGAGATGGTGGAAGAAGGCATCAAATCCGGTCGGATTGTGAGCTTTGCTGAAATGAAGTCAAGTGCTCAAAATGCTCAAGCCGGCCCAAACAATTCTAGAAGAAGAGAGAAGAGGGAAGAAGTCACAGCTGTTGCCGCAGACATTGACCGCCGCCCGGCTAGGAGGTTGAACTTTGATAATCCACCAGCCTACCCTACTTAACAAAATGCGCCTCCTCATTACCCAAATGCACCTCCTCATTACCCAAATATTCCTTCTCCTTACCCAAATGCACCACCCCCAAATTACCCTAGTCACTATCAAATTTCTCCCGCTCTATATCCTGTCTATTAAGCACAATCCAGTTATTATCCACCACGAGCACCAGCACCACAACAATACCCTCCTCGCCCACAAAATTACCAACCCCGTGCTCCTGTCCGTCCAACTATGCAAGGACCTAACCAAAGCTATGAAAGGAGAGCACCCAAAACCTATACTCCTATAGCTGAATCTTATGGTCAATTGTTTGAAAGACTAAGAAGCGTCGGAGTTGTGCAGCCTGTTCCTGACAATGCTCCAAATCCTCCTCCAAGGTGGTATGATATTAATAATCATTGTGTTTATCATTCTGGGGCTGCGGGCCATGATGTGGAAAGGTGTTATGCCTTCAAAGATAGAGTGGAAGCTTTGATCAAATCAGGCACTATCCAGCTTACTGGGACTCAGCCAAATGTGCAGGATAATCCTCTTCCCGCCTATGGAAACAATGCTGTCAATGTCATTTCCCTTGATGAGGGGTTTGATTTGAATGGGACCATTGTTCCCGTTAGCAATGTGAGGGTTGCTAACGAGGCCAAAGTATTTGTGCAAGTTAGAGCTCCCATTCTGGTGCAAGCGGGTATCCCAAGGCCGACTGTCACCGTCATGCTTGCCTCACCCCTTCAATATGATAGCAAGAGGGTTCCTTGGAATTATTCTGAAGTGCCTATCGGAAGTGGAAAGGTAACTGTTGTTGTTGCTGCTGCACAAGGCATGACCAGATCTGGTAGATTCTATATGCCTGAGAAGTTGGGTCAAAGCGTTGGAGAAAATGAGGGCATTGTGAGAAGAGTGACTGACACCGAGGCTGAGGACTTCTGGAGGAAGATGCAGTCAAAAGAATACTCTATTCTGGATCATTTAAAGAATACTCCTTCCCGGATATCCATCATGGGTTTGCTGATGAGCTCGGAAACACATAGAAATGCATTGCTGAAAGTGCTCAAAGAAGCAGAAGTGCCTGTTGAGACCACGGGTGAGAGCTTGGCTGTCTTGGTGGGCCAAATCTTAGAACCTCACAAGGTTTCCTTCTTCAAAGAAGAGCTTCTACCCGAGGGTCTCGGACACAATAAAGCCTTACATATTGTTGTCAAATGTAGGGACAAATTTGTTGGACGGGTACTGATCGACGGGGGTTCCGGGCTCAATATATGCCCGTTGGCAACTCTGAAGGAGCTTGGAATTGACGCTGGCAAAATTAGACAGAGCAATGTGAAAGCAAGGGCTTTTGATGGGGCTCAAAGGTGCACCTTAGGAGAGGTTGATCTTGATCTGCAGATAGGTCCTGTGAACTTCTCTGTGGAGTTTCAAGTGTTTGACATCCCGTCTACCTATAACATGCTGTTAGGAAGACCTCGGATTCACATGGCCGGAGCCGTCCCTTCCACTTTGCATCAAAGTATGAAATTTATATGGGATAATGAAGAAGTAGTGGTCAAGGGCGAGGGAAACAGCCCCATGCATGCTAGCACCAAAATTCCCATGGTGGACAACGCCACAGAACATGATGGGACTACCTTTCACACGGTTGAGCTAATGAATGTGACCCGAGCGTCTAATGAGGATTCAAAGAAAGGTACCCTACCCAGAGTTCCCAAGATGATTGCTGTGGAAATGTTGAAAAATGGTTTCAAACCTGGTTCGGGATTGGGAGCAAATCTGAACGGCATTACTGAACCCATCTGCTTGCCCAAGAATCTGGGTACCTTTGGCTTGGGTTACTGTCCTACCAAAAAGGAGATTGAAAAGGCCAAAAGGAAACCAGCCATTGCCATGCCAGAACCCCTTCCTTCCTTGTACCAGTCATTTGTCAAGGCACCGGAAGTCATTATACCGGATCTGATAGAGGGAGTTGGCAATTTGTTTCTGAGTGATGATTTGGAATGCGATGTTATTATTGAAGACTATGCTGAGAAGTCACCTGTGCAGAATGTTGAGGCAAAGGATCCGATGGCCAATTGGACCTGTGTCCCAGTGGAAGAGACTTGGTGAATGAACTCAACAGTTTATTTTGGCGTCACAGTCAGATTGAGGCCCTGAACTGTGTTTCACTTTTGGTTTATGTTTATGTCTTTTCAAAATAATCTGTTTACATTCTGCATGTTTTACTTTAATGTATGCCTCCCTAAACTAGATTTTTTAAACAAATAAAATGCATTGCATTCTCCCTACTATTATTTTGATATGCTTTAATTATTTACTTTATTTTACACTTTTGATTAATGTTGGTTTCTGTTTCAGCTTCCCACTTAACAAAACTGCCGAAACTTTGCTTGTGACATATAACGAAACAACTGAACAAACTGGTACTGATGCATTGAGTATTGGGGAGTTTGATGAAGATTTTGTTCCTGATGAAATAACAAGAGAAGTGGATCAATTTGAGAACAAACCAAAGCCTAACTTGGAAGAAACCGAATCAATCAACTTGGGGACTTCAGAAGATGTTAGAGAAACCAGAATCAGTGTTCATTTGACCTCGGAAGAAAGAAGAGCTTATATTGAACTATTGAACGAGTACCGAGACATCTTTGCTTGGTCTTATGAGGATATGCCCGGTTTGAGTACCGATCTTGTCACTCACAAGTTGCCAACTGATCCTTCATTTCCGCCTGTTAAGCAAAAGAAGAGAAACTTCAAAACTTCCACAAGCAAACAAATATTAGAAGAAGTGCAAAAGCAATTGACCGCTAAGGTAATTCGATCTCTCAAATATCCCACTTGGTTAGCAAATATTGTGCCGGTGCCCAAGAAGGACGGAAAGGTTAGAGTTTGTGTTGATTATCGTGATCTCAACAAAGCAAGTCCAAAGGATGATTTTCCATTGCCAAATATTCATATCCTTATTGATAGTTGTGCAAAACATGAGCTTCAGTCTTTTGTCGATTGTTTTGCCGGTTATCACCAGATCCTGATGGATGAAGATGATGCTGAAAAGACCGCCTTCATCACGCCTTGGGGTGTGTTTTGTTATAGAGTTATGCCTTTCGGTTTGAAGAATGCCGGGGCAACATATATGAGAGCAATGACAACTCTTTTCCATGATATGATTCACAAAGAGATTGAAGTCTATGTAGATGATGTTGTTATCAAGTCAAAGAAGAAAGAAGAGCATTTGACCGATTTGAGAAAGTTCTTCAACCGCCTTCGGCGGTATAACTTGAAGCTTAATCCTGCGAAATGTGCATTTGGTGTTCCCGCCGGTAAGATGTTGGGTTTCATTATAAGCCGGAGGGGTATAGAATTGGATCCGTCTAAAATCAAGACTATCCAAGACTTGCCTCCTCCAAAGAGCCGGAAGGATGTGATGAGTTTTCTTGGACGCTTGAACAACATAAGCCGCTTCATTGCACAATCCACGGTTATTTGTGAACCAATAATCAAGTTGTTGAAGAAAGATGCTGTTATCGAGTGGACGGAAGATTGTCAAAGGGCTTTTGATAGGATCAAGGAGTATCTATCTAATCCGCCTGTGTTAGTTCCTCCTGAACCCGGAAGACCCTTGATCTTATATTTGTCTGTCTCGAAAAATGCATTTGGATGTGTCTTGGGGCAACATGACAAGACCGGGAAGAAAGAACAAGCCATTTATTATCTAAGCAAGAAGTTCACCCCTTATGAAGCCAGGTACACTCTCCTGGAGCGAACTTGTTGCGCCTTGACTTGGACTGCACAAAGGTTAAGGCACTATCTTTCATCATATACAACTTATCTAATCTCGAGGATGGATCCTTTGAAGTACATCTTCCAAAAGCCGATGCCCACGGGAAAGTTAGCAAAATGGCAGATTTTGTTAAGTGAATTTGACATAGTTTATGTCACCCAAAAGGCGGTAAAGGCACAAGCATTGGCGGATCATTTAGCTGAAAATCCTGTTGATGACAACTATGAACCATTGAGAAATTACTTTCCCGATGAAGAGGTCTTGTTTCTGGGTGAAGACATCTCTTCTGAATATGATGGTTGGCGTCTTTTCTTTGATGGAGCAGAAAATTTCAAAGGTGTTGGTATTGGAGCTGTCTTAATTTCTGAAACGGGTCAGCATTACCCTGTTTCGGTCAAGCTCAGATTTCCATGCACTAACAATATGGCTGAATATGAAGCATGCATTTTGGGTCTTCGATTGGCAGTTGATATGAATATTTAAGAACTTCTAGTGATTGGAGATTCCGACTTGCTGATTCACCAAGTACAGGGCGAGTGGAACACCAAAAATGCAAAGATTCTTCCTTATTTGTGTTGTGTCAAGGAATTGGGCAAAAGATTTGCAAAGATTGAGTTCAAGCATGTTCCAAGACTTCAAAATGAGTTTGCCGATGCTTTGGCGACGTTATCTTCTATGATCCAACATCCTGACAAGAATTATATTGATCCTATCGAAATTGAATTGCACGATAGGCCAGCTTATTGTTTTCAAGTTGAGGAAGAGCGAGATGGTCGCCCTTGGTATTTTGATATCAAGAATTATCTCAAGGTTGGGAGTTATCCTGAAAATGCAACAAGTTTCCAAAGGAAGAGCATTCGGAGGTTAGCAAATCAATTCTTTCTAAGCGGTGAAATCCTATATAGGAGGACCCCAGACTTAGGACTCTTAAGATGTGTTGATGCAGTTGAAGCAAATAAATTGCTTACGGAAGTGCATGCGGGAGTTTGTGGGCCGCATATGAATGGTTTTGTATTGGCAAAGAAGATCTTGAGAGCCGGTTATTTTTGGTTAACTATGGAAACTGATTGTGTTCAGTTTGTGCGGAAATGCCATCAATGTCAAATTCACGGAGATATGATCAAAAGACCTCCTTCCGAACTTCATGCAATGAGTTCTCCCTGGCCTTTTGTTGCTTGGGGAATGGATGTTATTGGTCCTGTTGAGCCGGCCGCTTCAAATGGACATCGCTTTATTTTGGTGGCTATTGATTACTTCACCAAGTGGGTGGAAGCAACTTCTCACAAGTCCGTAACCAAGAAAGTGGTGTCAGATTTCGTGCGCAACAATATCATTTGTAGATTCGGAGTTCCTGAATCAATCATCACTGATAATGGTGCAAACTTAAATAGTGATTTAATGAGAGCAACTTGTGAAAGCTTCAAGATTACTCATCGAAACTCTACTGCATACCGTCCTCAAATGAATGGAGCTGTTGAGGCGGCAAATAAGAACATCAAGCGTATTCTTCGCAAGATGATTGATAATTATAGTGATTGGCATGAAAATTTGCCATTTGCACTTCTTGGGTTCCGCACCACCACTAGAACTTCAACTGGGGCAACTCCCTATCTTTTGGTGTATGGCACAGAAACAGTCTTACCCGCGGAGGTAGAAATTCCTTCCTTAAGAATCATTCAAGAAGCTGAATTAGAAAATGCTGAATGGGTGAAGATCAGATGTGAGCAGTTGATGCTTATTGATGAGAAAAGAATGAATGCAATTTGCCATGGGCAACTATATCAAAATCGCATGATCAAATCTTTTGGCAAGAAAGTGAGAGTGAGAGACTTTAAACCGGGGCAATTGGTGTTAAAGAAGATCTTTCCTAATCAAGAAGAAGCAAGGGGCAAATTTGCACCGAATTGGCAAGGTCCATATGTGGTTCATCGGGTTTATCCGGAGGAGCACTGATTCTGGCAGAAATGGATGGTCAAGTTTGGCCAAAAGCAATCAACGCAGATGCCGTCAAAAGATACTATGTTTGAGGCGATCGCAAGTTAGCAGGGTTTTGAATGTAATCTTTGATGTAATGCGAACTACGCGTGACCTGAGTCCCAAGGCGGGATACGTAGTAACTCACATAGAGTTTGGTTGCATTGATATAAGAATTTCCCCTATTCCCTCTTTTGTGTAAGTTTGAACTACTTCTGACCTGATTCCTGGAATGGCAACAGGATAAGTAGGCAATCCCCGTCGGATTCGGTCAAAATATTGTAACACTTTAGGCTTGTTTATCTTTTATGATGTAATGCCGAACTATGCATCTGGGCAGATGCGTGGATTTTCCAATTCGGATACGGCTTCATACTTAGATTGCCATACTTTCCCAAAAAATCTTTATGTAAGCAGAACTACGCATAGTCTGATTCCCGTGGAGGGATACGTAGGCGCTCTTAACGGGCTCGACTCTATAATATTAAAATTTTCAGTCTCCCCTAAGGCAAGAAACTGGGGCAATTTTTGCAAAGATGATTTGAAGATATGAAAGATAAAACTGGGGAAATTTTGCAAGATAATTCGAAGATTTGAAAGATATCAACTGGGCAAATTTTGCAAAATGAGTTGAAGATTTGGAAGTTCATAACTGGGGCAGATCTTTGCAAGAATTGGTTTGCTTATCAAAGGATGAAGCGGCAAAGTTCTAAAAGTATTCAAGATTAGCACAAGTTGCAATACAAAGGACGTTCAGTTTGTTTCAGGATATGTCATGAGTTTGAGTTAAAGCAAGAATTTTAAATGCATTATAAACTTTTATTTGCATATCAATGATTACTTGCTTACTATTTTATTGAATTACTTCATTTTGCCTCTATCTTAAGATGAGTTATACTATTGAGTTCATAAACCAAGTTTCCGAGGATGGTTTTCAAAGCCCAAGTCTCACGAAGAAAAGGAAGCGACAGCAGCAAATTCAAGATGAATCAGCACAAATCAAACACCCCTCCCCAAAACTAACAAAATTTTCTTTGAGAGCAGGAACCTGAAAGCTTGCAATGGAATGATCATTCGCACTATGGATGAACAATTTATGGAACGCGCATTCAAAGAATTGAACATCAGATCCGATATGAACTGAAGAGAGCATTCAAACTTTGCACCACTATCCATACAAGCAACACCAATCAAGTTGACAATGCAAATGATTTGGCTTGACAGATCATTCAAATTTACTCTTGCGGCATCTAAGCATCACATTGAATCATTGCCGAGAAGGCGGCGCTTTTCTTTTCTCGAATCTTAACATTGTTATAATTTTACCTCGCGATATTGATAGAAAAGTCGGCTGAAACACCGCTTTCAGAGTGTTTTGCGATGTCGGTTGTCTTGCAATATTGGCATTTTATATTTTTAATTATTAATGGTTTAAGACAAGTCGGCTGGAACACCACTTTCGGAGTGTTTCGCGATGTCGGTTGTCTTGCAATATTGGCATTTATTGATAGTTTAAGCCAAGTCGGCTGGAACACCGCTTTCGGAGTGTTTCGTGATGTCGGTTGTCTTGCAATATTGGCATTTTATATTTAAAATTTATTGATAGTTTAAGACAAGTCGGCTGGAACACCATTTTCGGACTGTTTCGCGATGTCGGTTGTCTTGCAATATTGGCATTTTATATTTAAAATTTATTGATAATTTAAGACAAGTCGGCTGGAACACCGCTTTCGGAGTGTTTCGCGATGTCGGTTGTCTTGCAATATTGGTATTTTATATTTAAAATAGATTGACAGTTTAAGACAAACCGGCTGGAGCACCGCTTTCGGAGTGTTTCGCGATGTCGGTTGTCTTGCAATGTTGGCATGTTATGTTTAAAGTAGATTGATAGTTTAAAGCAAGTCGGCTGGAGCACCGCTCTCGGAGTGCTTCGCAATGTCGGTTGTCTTGCAATATTGACATATTGTATTTGAAATGCATGATTCGGTTAGAGACATCACGTCTCATTAGTTAGCTTATCTTATGAAAGCATTGCATTTTACAATTCATTTTCACTTTACTTATTGTTTCACTTTATCATTTCAGAATAATGATCAGCCCAGAGGTTCCTCGGGTGGAGTACCTCGTCAGTTGATCGAGAGAAGAACTTGTTGATAGCATCACAACCAGCATTTACAATTTTATATTATCATTTTATTTACTTCTTTATTCCAAAAAAAGTCATCAAAGTTTGTTAGCAGTCGCTCGCTTATTGTTTGTTTAAGTCTTTACAGAATTTTAGCCCCATTGCAGCAGCATTTGGAAGCATAACGTGGAACTTTTTCTTAGCAGTGAACTGGGGCAATCGTTGATATGAGCTAGACTCGTCAACAAGGATATGAAGAATCGCACTCGAACAAGCAAGTTTTACCTAATCTTTCATTTCGGATTAGGCGTCAGTTTGAATTCTTTTCTATTCGTGTGTCCTTTCTTCTGTCAATCGTGCGAGTCTTCGTGTCTAAGTGTCATTGAACTACATATGGCCTGATTCTCTTTCAGCCCGAGATATGTAGGCAACTCGAAAACCGGAGTTCGGCCATGTCCTCAAGCCTCGCCTTTTGGTCTGTGGAATCAAAAGTCTTGGTTTTATCGGGACAAAATTGGTTTCTCGTCAACTTCTTTACCCTAAAAACTCTTTCATCCTTTTCCGGGTAAAGAGGGGCAGCTGTTGACACCCAATTTCGTCCTGAGATATAATTAGCGGCTAAATTATTTCAAATGAGAATCAATTATTAAAATAAAGTTAAATTAGAATCAGATAATTTAAATTATTTGGATTAAAATTAATTAATTAAATTTAATTAAAGTAAATTAATCAATTTCAAAGGAAAGGTTAAAATTACAAAGCATATCCTAATTTCTATCCTACCCGCGCAACATCTTTATTTTAATTAATTAGCTTAAAATAGGCTAAATTCGTTCCCATGTGCCAAAATCCAGCCTATGCGTGCAAACCAATATATACATTATACACATCCCCTTTCTCAGAAGAACCATTCCCCAACCCGATTCCCATTTCCCGCGACCCAATCCCTGCGACCCAAAATCCAACTCGATCCAACGTCTTCTTCTCCGTACGATCAATGCGCTGGACGCGTGACACTATTCCAGCTGGTGTCACTGGTTTCTCTTACCAGTACAAACGGGCACAAAATCTGAGCCACCCATTTTGAATCGAAGTAAATCCCAGCCTTTGGATCTTTCCTTGGAGATAAGGATCCAAAGTGTACAATCCGAAAAGAATGGACACTTTAGACCCTTATCCTAAAGGAATTAGATCGAAAATGGCAAGGGTAATTCAGATTTTGCAAAGTCCAAGGTAAACCCTAAATTCTCCTATATATTTAGCATTTTTGTAGGGTTTAAGGGTTCGGATTTTTTCTCATATAACAAAAACGGCAGCTTCTTATACAACTGGGTTGCTCAGTTTTTTTTTAGTAAAATATATACATATACGGTTTCACTACAACTGTTTGAGGATTAAGAGTATTATCGTCGACCTTGTTCAAGTCATCGCTTTTGTTCGTGTCGGTTTTTCTTCGGACCCCTAGCCCCATTCACTGCTCCACAAAAGGTAACACTCATTACTTCTATTTTTCTTAACTATTTTTTTTGTCGTTTTTGAAAGTTGAAATGGTATTATGTATGAATCGTGTTAAGTTAGTTTGAACTTAGTAGTTTATTCGTCATGTTGAATGTATACTGATACGCTATTGATGTGAGAAGATATCACATAATCGATTCTTTATTGTGTTGTTCTGGGAACACAAAGTTTTAATTTTGAACTCGTCTCATGCTTTCTTAAAATGCAGCCTGCTTTCTTTATGTTCTCATTTCTATATGAGTTGTTTGTTTCTGGTGTCTGAAGGTCAGGTGGTGAGAGTGTGTTGTTCAGGTTTGTTTCAGGTGGTCTGAAGTAGTAAATGGAGACCTGGGTTGTTCTTTGGTTGTTGTGGAGTATGTGCAGTGGATTGGAAAGTAGTTTTAGGTGTAAAGGAGAAGTTTAAGAATGTTAGGGGGCCTGATAGTTGTTCAGGCAGTGAGGGTCAGGGTCTGGATATTGCTAGTTTTAAGGAGCAGCAGTGAAGTAGTTTTTTTTATTCTGTGAAGCTCAGGGGTTCTTGTGAGCTTGGTTCAGAGTCTTGAGGTGTTGCAGGGTAGTCTAATTTGGTTGTAGGGGTTGCTTTGGTTTGTTTTAGAGGCTGCCAAGGTGAGTGATGAGCTCAAAAGTATGCAGGGAGTAGTCAGGAAGCAATGGGGCTGTTTCAAAGGAGTTGCTGATAGGTTCGATTGGTCCAGGGTTTAGCAGGCGTTTATTTTTGGCTCAGGGTGGTCTGGTATGGTAGCTGGTGTGTAGTTTGTTTCAGGGAGGTGTTCAGGAGGGAGTAAGAGCTTCAAGAGGGAGTGTAGATAGTAGCAGAGGTTCAGGGGTAGTTGAGGATGTTCCTGTTGGTTGTTCTTGGGTCTGTGGATGTAGGAGTATTGCTGTGTCTATACTTGCCTTGAATGTAGCCTCTGTTAATGATCTTGTTGCTAAGTTCCTTTAAAATGGTAAAGAAGTTTATTATCTAGTGGTTAAGTTTCAAATTTTTCTATTGGTTAGAATAATTGGAGCTGTTGTCGCAGTCTTGGTGTTAACATGGACTGTGTATTATCAGTGGTGGTTTAACACTCATCTCTGATAATAAAGATCTCATTTTAATGTTCATTTCGTTTTAATGGTAATCAGCCTTATTTTGAAAAGATAGTTCACCTGAAATCCTGCTGCCAGTATATTCATCTACTGGATGACTGCCTGTTGAAAATCTATGAGTTGCTTTGTTTTTTTTTTTATGGATGTCTGGTAGCCTGTTAAGCAATGTGTGTATGAAGTGGATGTGCAGTTTGTTTCTGGATAAAAGAGTTGGGTATGTGTGTGCAGTTTGTATGGAATGAATAGTTGATTAGAACAGCTTGGAGGTTATTGTAGTGAGGTGCAAGGCATACCTCTGCTTCTGTTTGTTTTGCGAAATCAGAATGATTTTGGTGGTCAGGTGTAGCATGCAGTAGTCAGCTGGGGTATAAGTGTTGTGAGAATGTGTGGGTTGTTCTGGCAAGTGTGTAAAGGTTGTTCCGGTAAGTTGAAAGAACATAAAATGTTGCTCTGAAATTGCATATTGAGAGGTGAAGCCCTTGGGATTTTAAAAAATCAGTGGGTCCCCTCTCGGGAATGGCTTTGCGTGTGTGCAGGCCGATATTGACTAACCAGCTGCATTTACGGTAAATGAAGTATGCTTGTCGCATACTAGGAGAGTGAAGCCCCTGCGTCTTTAAATGGCTAGTGGGGCCCCTCCTTGGAGACCAGTGCGGTCATGGCTACCTAGGAATTGCGAGGTTTGATTAAAGCCGAGGACCAGTGAGGAGCCCTATGAGCAAGGTCGGTGAGCCTTGCAAAACCGAGGAAACTGAGAGGCTTGATTAAAGCCGAGGACCAGTGAGGTTTATTTTGAAAGGCCAAATGGCGCCTTTCATGATTTGCAGTCTGGTACCGAAAATAATTGAAAGTTCATCCAGAAATATTTGAAAGTAATTGGAAGTTGTTATTTGGAGTAGTCGGAGTTAGTAAAGGTGTGGAGAATTGTCTAGGCGATGGGATAGATTAGTGTCGGAAGTCCGTAATAGAATGTGTTATGTTTTGCGCGTGTTATTGCATTTGCTTACGATTGCCTTAGAATGAATGCTAATCTGTTGTTCTCTTATTTTTCCTTGTCATGTACACTTTCGGGAATGAGTTGAAATAAAACTCACAAATGGGATGGCTGCATGCATTGGAAGTTGTCTGATCCGTTCCGCATTTTCGGGACTTGATATCCCCGAAAATGTGAAAGGAAAAAAATGAAAAAAAAAATCTCTAAATTCAAGGCTCAGTGATTGAGTTGTGCTTCCGGGTTCTACCTTCTAAAACTCCCGCTTTCCCGTTCCCTTTAGAAAGCATGTTTTAGGAAGCCCTGAAACCGGACTAGGATTTGCATGTTAGAAACTTGGTAGGATAGTCGCTTCATTGAATTGTTAACTTATTGTATGTTTAGAATGAATATATAATTGCTTATCCCCTTTTTTTGGGGACTTGCCAATTAGTTTAAGTTAATAGTAATCTGAGGATAATTATCGAGTGCAAAAGAAATTAAAATTAATTAAATTATACATCCCATCTATCATTTATATTTATATTTCCATCTATTAAATATTTATCTATCTACTCATTTATTCATTAATTCGATTAATTGTGCGATATTTATTTATCGAATTATTTATTTAATTAATTCTATTTATTTAATTAATTAAATTAATTATTTATTTATCTAATTTAGCTAATCATTTGCTTATTTAATAATAATTATTTATTTATTCATTTATTTATTTCAATTATTATCAATTTATTCTTTATTTAATTAAATTAATATAAAATGTTAATTTAGTTAATTAAGTTATTTATTTATTTATCCATTTACTTAAGCGATCAATTAATCAATTATTTATCTAATTAGTTGCTTAGAGTATTTTATTTTATTTATATTATTTATTTAATTTATTTACCCTTATTTATTTAATCAACTAATCAATCAACCATGTTGCAATTCATCCATTTATTTAATCTTAAGATTTAATCATCTATTTATCTAAGTATCGGCGTAATCTAAACCCTTATCTTATTTATATTATTCTTAGTTAAAATTAATTCTATTATCCTTAACAAATTCGTGAAAACCGCCGGATTAACCGCATTTAGCGTATTTTCGAAAGTGCTCCCGCAAGGGACCTTCTTTCGAATTTAATAGAACCACTTACCTAGAATCTCTGAATTTAATTTAATTTCTTTTAAATAAAGGTTAAATTGTACTCTTTAGTTAACTTCGGTTCCTAATAATCCTTAAATTAGGTGGCGACTCCAAAGAAACCCTTCGGAGTCCTATTTTGTTGAAATATTCCGAAACCTATCCTTTTCTAAAGAAAGGGTAATTTTTGGGGTTCAACAGCGTGGCGACTCCGCTGGGGATACGCAAATGGTTCTAACCAAAAGGCTTTCACGAACCTGTTTGTTGTATTGTTGGAATTGTATGCCGATATTAGTATGCGTAGCTTATTTAATAATTGTTGAAACTAGCATGATTATATCTATTGTTTATTTGCGAGCATGCTTAGTTAATTTAATTGATTGCTGTGTGTCACGGAAGCATGTCACTACACCCTTATTTGTGCACATATCTCTTGCATTTTCACCCCAAATATCCGCGAGGTGTGCCCATGCGCACCCGCACTTTCTTCCACTAAAGAACCCTTGTGACGAGTTGGTACACCGGCGGCCATCGTAGGAGTAATTCGACTGCGAGACCGCTTGCCACTCACCTGTTAGCCTCAACCGTTAACCCACACTTAGAAGGAGATTAGGAGCATGCATGCATTTACACCTTAGCCTGGACCCGGTCCTTGGTACTGCCTCCATAGTTAGGAATCCGCCCTTATGTCAACGGGCTCTTGTAACCCGGCGACCCGCATATTATGTGTTTTGTGATAACGAATCTCCAGTCCCACCCGAATTTTGAGCACAATCAAATTTAGAAACTTTGTTTTCATTGTCTTGTAGGTTAAAAATGGAACAACAGTTTGACAAAATTTACATGGTTACTGAGATCCCAGAGAAGTTAAAGTTGTGGTGGGAAAGCTTTACTGATCGAGAGCAAACAACAGTTCAGAAAAAACTAGGTAGAATGGTGGACTTGCTTTATTATGTCACCCCAAATCGCAATTTGGTTCAGGCTCTGGTCCCGTTCTGGTGTCCGACACGAGCTGTTTTTAAATTCAAGGACTTTGAGCTGACACCCACTCTAGGGGAGATGGTTGGAATAACCGGTTTGAAATGTCAGGGCAGGGATATGATCTTCCCAAATCATCAAGGGGGAATGAAATTCCAGCAAAAGTTGGGGCTAGACAGAGATAACAGATTGGGTTTCGTTGATAAAGATTGGGTTTATTTAGATTATTTGTATACGCGGTTTGGAAGTAGGTGGGGTTACCGTGATTTCGGGGCGGAGTTCGCTTGTAGCAAAGAGACTTGGGGGGAGAGGCGTGTGAGAGCTTTTGTTGTCGCTTTTTTGGGTGCCATAGTCTTCCCTGAAAAAAAAGGACACATTAGAACATGTATTGGTTCAGTGGCTCATGCAATGTTTGACGGGATTAACAAGAACAAGTCCACCACAATTATTCCTATGATCCTAGCGGAAATATACCGGGCTCTAAATGAATGCAGAAGGGGTTCGAAATATTTCGAAGGTTGTAATCTTCTCCTTCAGGTATGGGCGATAGACCAAGTGTGCCATCGGAACCCCATGATGGATATCTGTAAAGCATTAGATAGCCAGGAATTAATAAATCCTATTGCTACCCAAAACATAAGAACGAGATGGTGTGAAAAACCTGAAAGTTTTGCAGGATGGTACGATTTCTTGGCCTACCTTACGGATAATAAAGTAATGTGGAAGTTAACTTATGCTCCTGGAGATGAGATAGTGCTTAGGACTACTAAGCGATACCACATTGAGTTGACTGGTTTAACTGGGCTTCAGCCTTATGCACCTTTGAGGGTCCTCCGTCAGTTTGGGATGGAGCAATTTATTCCCCTCCATGCTGATATGTCAAAATCAGAAACTCGCTACAACCTGCCGAATGCAATTCCAATAATGAAAGAAATACTCGAAGATTGGAGAAATCTGCAAACAGTAGAAGTGGCAACAAAGCACAAGAGCTGCACATTAGAATATCTCGCCTGGATCAAAGAAGAGCGGCGCTCAGGTCTCAGTCCTCCAGGAAGACTTGGCTATGAAGACACTGATATGACGAAGAAAATGAGACAGACCTGATGATGAAGGTGAAGCAAAGAAAGCAGGATTCAGCCACGACAATGCACCTACACCGGCATGATGCAGTTGATTTGGAGAGTGGCGGCTTTATTTTAGTTTTGATGTATTCTCAATTATGTCTTTATATTTATTGCATTTCTCATTTGCTATGTAAGAATTATGTATGAAGAAAGAAGAAAAAAGAAGAAGAAAAAAAAAAGAGAAAAAAAAAGAAAAAAGAAGAAGAAAAAAAAAAGAAAGAAAAAGAGGATGAAAGTGTGATGTTATGTTATGAAAGACAATTTTGTATCAACTTTATCTATTTTCATGAAATATTTTACTCTAAATTTGGATTGCTCAAAAATGGCTGTGACTATTTCTCGTTGTCATTTATTTGCGCGATTAGGCTCACCTCTAGCATAAAGAGGCACCCTACAGGGTAGGACGCGTTCGGATTTTTATTTTACGCACATTATTTGTGGTTGCCACATGCCTAATTTATCGCCCGTTTAAAATGCAAAAGCGCTACGTGACGCGCGCTATGTGATTACGTGCAAATTTTACCAACAACATGCAAACTAACACAGTTACCTTTTGAATTTTTCTTTTGTTTGTTTATTCCCAAAAAGAGGTTTGATTTGTGCTGATTGAGCTGATCCAAAGGCTTTCCTCTGCACATTGATATACACTTCAGAATTTCGACAAAATGTCTGGTAGCGATGATCAGCCTCCCGTTCTCAATGATAAGACTCTCGAAACTCCCGGATCTTCGAGGGGAAACATCCTCCTTGCTCAGGATGACCTTATTTTGAATCTGACCAAACAGATACAGATGCTGAGCGATGAGCTAGCAGCCATCAAAGGGCAAGCCCCTCAAAACATACCTTTAAATGCCAATCCTGTTCACAATGTACCTACATACCAAAACAACCCACTTAATCAAACACCACCACCACATAACCGCCCACAAGTCAGTCAAAATACCCCGCCCGCTCAGCAAAATACCCAACCCGCTGGTTATCCTTCATATTATCCATATCCTAACGACCCCACTCCTCCTCACTACCAATATTTGCCTGCTAAAGACACTCCCCGTCCTCCACAATCTCAAGCGCCCATTCCTGTAGCCGTTGCTGCTCCAAATGCCAATGATCCAAGGCAGGGATATCCCGAGGCGTTATATTATGAGCATGACCCTAATGGGAAGAATGTGGACTTCACAGACTATCCGCCACAGAATGAAATGCCCACAGCTGTGGAAAAATAGGGAAAGACAAGCGAACAAGATGAGATAATCCAAGCAATGAAAGTCATGCAACAATCTATTAAGGACTTGCAGGTGACTAAGAAACGGCAAAGCACTTCATACCGCAGTCTTTATCTATTCCCGGACATTACTCCTCCTCCCGGTTTTAAAGTGCCGAAGTTTGACATGTATGATGGTCATGGTGACCCATTTGCTCATTTAACCAAGTACCTCAACAGAATGAGGGCGGCGGGAGGCAAAGAAGAACTTCTGATGGCCTACTTTAGCCATAGTCTGGAAGGTATTGCTGCTGAATGGTTTGACAGACAAGACATAAGCAAATGGCACGAGTTTGATGATATAGCTGGTGACTTCACAAAGCAGTTTGAATACAATGTGGCGATGGTCCGTGACCTCATAACCTTGGCCAATTTGAAGAAGAAACCAACCGAAACTTTTAGGGAATACGCCTTGAGGTGGCGTGAACAGGCTGCACGGGTGCAACCCCCGATGACTGAGAGGGATATGGTGAAGTACTTTATTCGTGCTCAAGACGATTCCTATTACATGCATATGCTTCCTATGATGGGTGCACCTTATGCTGAACTTCTCACAATGGGGGAGATGGTGGAAGAAGGCATCAAATCCGGTCGGATTGTGAGCTTTGCTGAAATGAAGTCAAGTGCTCAAAATGCTCAAGCCGGCCCAAACAATTCTAGAAGAAGAGAGAAGAGGGAAGAAGTCACAGCTGTTGCCGCAGACATTGACCGCCGCCCGGCTAGGAGGTTGAACTTTGATAATCCACCAGCCTACCCTACTTACCAAAATGCGCCTCCTCATTACCCAAATGCACCTCCTCATTACCCAAATATTCCTTCTCCTTACCCAAATGCACCACCCCCAAATTACCCTAGTCACTATCAAATTCCTCCCGCTCTATATCCTGTCTATCAAGCACAATCCAGTTATTATCCACCACGAGCACCAGCACCACAACAATACCCTCCTCGCCCACAAAATTACCAACCCCGTGCTCCTGTCCGTCCAAATATGCAAGGACCTTACCAAAGCTATGAAAGGAGAGCACCCAAAACCTATACTCCTATAGCTGAATCTTATGGTCAATTGTTTGAAAGACTAAGAAGCGCCGGAGTTGTGCAGCCTGTTCCTGACAATACTCCAAATCCTCCTCCAAGGTGGTATGATATTAATAAGCATTGTGTTTATCATTCAGGGGCTGCGGGCCATGATGTGGAAAGGTGTTATGCCTTCAAAGATAGAGTGGAAGCTTTGATCAAATCAGGCACTATCCAGCTTACTGGGACTCAACCAAATGTGCAGGATAATCCTCTTCCCGCCTATGGAAACAATGCTGTCAATGTCATTTCCCTTGATGAGGGGTTTGATTTGAATGGGACTATTGTTCCCGTTAGCAATGTGAGGGTTTCTAACGAGGCCAAAGTATTTGTGCAAGTTAGAGCTCCCATTCTGGTGCAAGCGGGTATCCCAAGGCCGACTGTCACCATCATGCTTGCATCACCCCTTCAATATGATAGCAAGAGGGTTCCTTGGAATTATTCTGAAGTGCCTATCAGAAGTGGAAAGGTAACTGTTGTTGTTGCTGCTGCACAAGGCATGACCAGATCTGGTAGATTCTATATGCCTGAGAAGTTGGGTCAAAGCGTTGGAGAAAATGAGGGCATTGTGAGAAGAGTGACTGACACCGAGGCTGAGGACTTCTGGAGGAAGATGCAGTCAAAAGAATACTCTATTCTGGATCATTTAAAGAATACTCCTTCCCGGATATCCATCATGGGTTTGCTGATGAGCTCGGAAACACATAGAAATGCATTGCTGAAAGTGCTCAAAGAAGCAGAAGTGCCTGTTGAGACCACGGGTGAGAGCTTGGCTGTCTTGGTGGGCCAAATCTTAGAACCTCACAAGGTTTCCTTCTTCAAAGAAGAGCTTCTACCCGAGGGTCTCGGACACAATAAAGCCTTACATATTGTTGTCAAATGTAGGGACAAATTTGTTGGACGGGTACTGATCGACGGGGGTTCCGGGCTCAATATATGCCCGTTGGCAACTCTGAAGGAGCTTGGAATTGACGCTGGCAAAATTAGACAGAGCAATGTGAAAGCAAGGGCTTTTGATGGGGCTCAAAGGTGCACCTTAGGAGAGGTTGATCTTGATCTGCAGATAGGTCCTGTGAACTTCTCTGTGGAGTTTCAAGTGTTTGACATCCCGTCTACCTATAACATGCTGTTAGGAAGACCCCGGATTCACATGGCCGGAGCCGTCCCTTCCACTTTGCATCAAAGTGTGAAATTTATATGGGATAGTGAAGAAGTAGTGGTCAAGGGCGAGGGAAACAGCCCCATGCATGCTAGCACCACAATTCCCATGGTGGACAACGCCACAGAACATGATGGGACTACCTTTCACACGGTTGAGCTAATGAATGTGACCCGAGCGTCTAATGAGGATTCAAAGAAAGGTACCCTACCCAGAGTTCCCAAGATGATTGCTGTGGAAATGTTGAAAAATGGTTTCAAACCTGGTTCGGGATTGGGAGCAAATCTGAACGGCATTACTGAACCCATCTGCTTGCCCAAGAATCTGGGTACCTTTGGCTTGGGTTACTGTCCTACCAAAAAGGAGATTGAAAAGGCCAAAAGGAAACCAGCCATTGCCATGCCAGAACCCCTTCCTTCCTTGTACCAGTCATTTGTCAAGGCACCGGAAGTCATTATACCGGATCTGATAGAGGGAGTTGGCAATTTGTTTCTGAGTGATGATTTGGAATGCGATGTTATTATTGAAGACTATGCTGAGGAGTCACCTGTGCAGAATGTTGAGGCAAAGGATCCGATGGCCAATTGGACCTGTGTCCCAGTGGAAGAGACTTGGTGAATGAACTCAACAGTTTATTTTGGCGTCACAGTCAGATTGAGGCCCTGAACTGTGTTTCACTTTTGGTTTATGTTTATGTCTTTTCAAAATAATCTGTTTATATTCTGCATGTTTTACTTTAATGTATGCCTCCCTAAACTAGATTTTTTAAACAAATAAAATGCATTGCATTCTCCCTACTATTATTTTGATATGCTTTAATTATTTACTTTATTTTACGCTTTTGATTAATGTTGGTTTCTGTTTCAGCTTCCCACTTAACAAAACTGCCGAAACTTTGCTTGTGACATATAACGAAACAACTGAACAAACTGGTACTGATGCGTTGAGTATTGGGGAGTTTGATGAAGATTTTGTTCCTGATGAAATAACAAGAGAAGTGGATCAATTTGAGAACAAACCAAAGCCTAACTTGGAAGAAACCGAATCAATCAACTTGGGGACTTCAGAAGATGTTAGAGAAACCAGAATCAGTGTTCATTTGACCTCGGAAGAAAGAAGAGCTTATATTGAACTATTGAACGAGTACCGAGACATCTTTGCTTGGTCTTATGAGGATATGCCCGGTTTGAGTACCGATCTTGTCACTCACAAGTTGCCAACTGATCCTTCATTTCCGCCTGTTAAGCAAAAGAAGAGAATCAAAACTTCCACAAGCAAACAAATATTGGAAGAAGTGCAAAAGCAATTGACCACTAAGGTAATTCGATCTCTCAAATATCCCACTTGGTTAGCAAATATTGTGCCGGTGCCCAAGAAGGACGGAAAGGTTAGAGTTTGTGTTGATTATCGTGATCTCAACAAAGCAAGTCCAAAGGATGATTTTTCATTGCCAAATATTCATATCCTTATTGATAGTTGTGCAAAACATGAGCTTCAGTCTTTTGTCGATTGTTTTGCCGGTTATCACCAGATCCTGATGGATGAAGATGACGCTGAAAAGACCGCCTTCATCACGCCTTGGGGTGTGTTTTGTTATAGAGTTATGCCTTTCGGTTTGAAGAATGCCGGGGCAACATATATGAGAGCAATTACAACTCTTTTCCATGATATGATTCACAAAGAGATTGAAGTCTATGTAGATGATGTTGTTATCAAGTCAAAGAAGAAAGAAGAGCATTTGACCGATTTGAGAAAGTTCTTCAACCGCCTTCGGCGGTATAACTTGAAGCTTAATCCTGCGAAATGTGCATTTGGTGTTCCCGCCGGTAAGATGTTGGGTTTCATTATAAGCCGGAGGGGTATAGAATTGGATCCGTCTAAAATCAAGACTATCCAAGACTTGCCTCCTCCAAAGAGCCGGAAGGATGTGATGAGTTTTCTTGGACGCTTGAACAACATAAGCCGCTTCATTGCACAATCCACGGTTATTTGTGAACCAATAATCAAGTTGTTGAAGAAAGATGCTGTTATCGAGTGGACGGAAGATTGTCAAAGGGCTTTTGATAGGATCAAGGAGTATCTATCTAATCCGCCTGTGTTAGTTCCTCCTGAACCCGGAAGACCCTTGATCTTATATTTGTCTGTCTCGAAAAATGCATTTGGATGTGTCTTGGGGCAACATGACAAGACCGGGAAGAAAGAACAAGCCATTTATTATCTAAGCAAGAAGTTCACCCCTTATGAAGCCAGGTACACTCTCCTGGAGCGAACTTGTTGCGCCTTGACTTGGACTGCACAAAGGTTAAGGCACTATCTTTCATCATATACAACTTATCTAATCTCGAGGATGGATCCTTTGAAGTACATCTTCCAAAAGCCGATGCCCACGGGAAAGTTAGCAAAATGGCAGATTTTGTTAAGTGAATTTGACATAGTTTATGTCACCCAAAAGGCGGTAAAGGCACAAGCATTGGCGGATCATTTAGCTGAAAATCCTGTTGATGACAACTATGAACCATTGAGAAATTACTTTCCCGATGAAGAGGTCTTGTTTCTGGGTGAAGACATCTCTTCTGAATATGATGGTTGGCGTCTTTTCTTTGATGGAGCAGCAAATTTCAAAGGTGTTGGTATTGGAGCTGTCTTAATTTCTGAAACGGGTCAGCATTACCCTGTTTCGGCCAAGCTCAGATTTCCATGCACTAACAATATGGCTGAATATGAAGCATGCATTTTGGGTCTTCGATTGGTAGTTGATATGAATATTCAAGAACTTCTAGTGATTGGAGATTCCGACTTGCTGATTCACCAAGTACAGGGCGAGTGGAACACCAAAAATGCAAAGATTCTTCCTTATTTGTGTTGTGTCAAGGAATTGGGCAAAAGATTTGCAAAGATTGAGTTCAAGCATGTTCCAAGACTTCAAAATGAGTTTGCCGATGCTTTGGCGACGTTATCTTCTA
This sequence comes from Petunia axillaris subsp. axillaris, assembly GCA_029990575.1. NCBI lineage: Eukaryota > Viridiplantae > Streptophyta > Magnoliopsida > Solanales > Solanaceae > Petunia > Petunia axillaris. The sequence goes on from JARKNS010000007.1 coordinate 41,085,035, forward strand.
TGATCCAACATCCTGACAAGAATTATATTGATCCTATCGAAATTGAATTGCACGATAGGCCAGCTTATTGTTTTCAAGTTGAGGAAGAGCGAGATGGTCACCCTTGGTATTTTGATATCAAGAATTATCTCAAGGTTGGGAGTTATCCTGAAAATGCAACAAGTTTCCAAAGGAAGAGCATTCGAAGGTTAGCAAATCAATTCTTTCTAAGCGGTGAAATCCTATATAGGAGGACCCCAGACTTAGGACTCTTAAGATGTGTTGATGCAGTTGAAGCAAATAAATTGCTTACGGAAGTGCATGCGGGAGTTTGTGGGCCGCATATGAATGGTTTTGTATTGGCAAAGAAGATCTTGAGAGCCGGTTATTTTTGGTTAACTATGGAAACTGATTGTGTTCAGTTTGTGCGGAAATGCCATCAATGTCAAATTCACGGAGATATGATCAAAAGACCTCCTTCCGAACTTCATGCAATGAGTTCTCCCTGGCCTTTTGTTGCTTGGGGAATGGATGTTATTGGTCCTGTTGAGCCGGCCGCTTCAAATGGACATCGCTTTATTTTGGTGGCTATTGATTACTTCACCAAGTGGATGGAAGCAACTTCTCACAAGTCCGTAACCAAGAAAGTGGTGTCAGATTTCGTGCGCAACAATATCATTTGTAGATTCGGAGTTCCTGAATCAATCATCACTGATAATGGTGCAAACTTAAATAGTGATTTAATGAGAGCAACTTGTGAAAGCTTCAAGATTACTCATCGCAACTCTACTGCATACCGTCCTCAAATGAATGGAGCTGTTGAGGCGGCAAATAAGAACATCAAGCGTATTCTTCGCAAGATGATTGATAATTATAGAGATTGGCATGAAAAGTTGCCATTTGCACTTCTTGGGTTCCGCACCACCACTAGAACTTCAACTGGGGCAACTCCCTATCTTTTGGTGTATGGCACAGAAGCGGTCTTACCCGCGGAGGTAGAAATTCCTTCCTTAGGAATCATTCAAGAAGCTGAATTAGAAAATGCTGAATGGGTGAAGATCAGATGTGAGCAGTTGATGCTTATTGATGAGAAAAGAATGAATGCAATTTGCCATGGGCAACTATATCAAAATCGCATGATCAAATCTTTTGGCAAGAAAGTGAGAGTGAGAGACTTTAAACCGGGGCAATTGGTGTTAAAGAAGATCTTTCCTAATCAAGAAGAAGCAAGGGGCAAATTTGCACCGAATTGGCAAGGTCCATATGTGGTTCATCGGGTTTATCCGGAGGAGCACTGATTCTGGCAGAAATGGATGGTCAAGTTTGGCCAAAAGCAATCAACGCAGATGCCGTCAAAAGATACTATGTTTGAGGCGATCGCAAGTTAGCAGGGTTTTGAATGTAATCTTTGATGTAATGCGAACTACGCGTGACCTGAGTCCCAAGGCGGGATACGTAGTAACTCACATAGAGTTTGGTTGCATTGATATAAGAATTTCCCTTATTCCCTCTTTTGTGTAATTTTGAACTACTTCTGACCTGATTCCTGGAATGGCAACAGGATAAGTAGGCAATCCCCGTCGGATTCGGTCAAAATATTGTAACACTTTAGGCTTGTTTATCTTTTATGATGTAATGCCGAACTATGCATCTGGGCAGATGCGTGGATTTTCCAATTCGGATACGGCTTCATACTTAGATTGCCATACTTTCCCAAAAAATCTTTATGTAAGCAGAACTACGCATAGTCTGATTCCCGTGGAGGGATACGTAGGCGCTCTTAACGGGCTCGACTTTATAATATTAAAATTTTCAGTCTCCCCTAAGGCAAGAAACTGGGGCAATTTTTGCAAAGATGATTTGAAGATATGAAAGATAAAACTGGGGAAATTTTGCAAGATAATTCGAAGATTTGAAAGATATCAACTGGGCAAATTTTGCAAAATGAGTTGAAGATTTGGAAGTTCATAACTGGGGCAGATCTTTGCAAGAATTGGTTTGCTTATCAAAGGATGAAGCGGCAAAGTTCTAAAAGTATTCAAGATTAGCACAAGTTGCAATACAAAGGACGTTCAGTTTGTTTCAGGATATGTCATGAGTTTGAGTTAAAGCAAGAATTTTAAATGCATTATAAACTTTTATTTGCATATCAATGATTACTTGCTTACTATTTTATTGAATTACTTCATTTTGCCTCTATCTTAAGATGAGTTATACTATTGAGTTCATAAACCAAGTTTCCGAGGATGGTTTTCAAAGCCCAAGTCTCACGAAGAAAAGGAAGCGACAGCAGCAAATTCAAGATGAATCAGCACAAATCAAACACCCCTCCCCAAAACTAACAAAATTTTCTTTGAGAGCAGGAACCTGAAAGCTTGCAATGGAATGATCATTTGCACTATGGATGAACAATTTATGGAACGCGCATTCAAAGAATTGAACATCAGATCCGATATGAACTGAAGAGAGCATTCAAACTTTGCACCACTATCCATACAAGCAACACCAATCAAGTTGACAATGCAAATGATTTGGCTTGACAGATCATTCAAATTTACTCTTGCGGCATCTAAGCATCACATTGAATCATTTCTGAGAAGGCGGCGCTTTTCTTTTCTCGAATCTTAACATTGTTATAATTTTACCTCGCGATATTGATAGAAAAGTCGGCTGAAACACCGCTTTCAGAGTGTTTTGCGATGTCGGTTGTCTTGCAATATTGGCATTTTATATTTTTAATTATTAATGGTTTAAGACAAGTCGGCTGGAACACCACTTTCGGAGTGTTTCGCGATGTCGGTTGTCTTGCAATATTGGCATTTATTGATAGTTTAAGACAAGTCGGCTGGAACACCGCTTTCGGAGTGTTTCGTGATGTCGGTTGTCTTGCAATATTGGCATTTTATATTTATAATTTATTGATAGTTTAAGACAAGTCGGCTGGAACACCATTTTCGGACTGTTTCGCGATGTCGGTTGTCTTGCAATATTGGCATTTTATATTTAAAATTTATTGATAATTTAAGACAAGTCGGCTAGAACACCGCTTTCGGAGTGTTTCGCGATGTCGGTTGTCTTGCAATATTGGTATTTTATATTTAAAATAGATTGACAGTTTAAGACAAACCGGCTGGAGCACCGCTTTCGGAGTGTTTCGCGATGTCGGTTGTCTTGCAATGTTGGCATGTTATGTTTAAAGTAGATTGATAGTTTAAAGCAAGTCGGCTGGAGCACCGCTCTCGGAGTGCTTCGCAATGTCGGTTGTCTTGCAATATTGACATATTGTATTTGAAATGCATGATTCGGTTTGAGACATCACGTCTCATTAGTTAGCTTATCTTATGAAAGCATTGCATTTTACAATTCATTTTCACTTTACTTATTGTTTCACTTTATCATTTCAGAATAATGATCAGCCCAGAGGTTCCTCGGGTGGAGTACCTCGTCAGTTGATCGAGAGAAGAACTTGTTGATAGCATCACAACCAGCATTTACAATTTTATATTATCATTTTATTTACTTCTTTATTCCAAAAAAAGTCATCAAAGTTTGTTAGCAGTCGCTCGCTTATTGTTTGTTTAAGTCTTTACAGAATTTTAGCCCCATTGCAGCAGCATTTGGAAGCATAACGTGGAACTTTTTCTTAGCAGTGAACTGGGGCAATCGTTGATATGAGCTAGACTCGTCAACAAGGATCTGAAGAATCGCACTCGAACAAGCAAGTTTTACCTAATCTTTCATTTCGGATTAGGCGTCAGTTTGAATTCTTTTCTATTCGTGTGTCCTTTCTTTTGTCAATCGTGCGAGTCTTCGTGTCTAAGTGTCGTTGAACTACATATGGCCTGATTCTCTTTCAGCCCGAGATATGTAGGCAACTCGGAAACCGGAGTTCGGCCATGTCCTCAAGCCTCGCCTTTTGGTCTGTGGAATCAAAAATCTTGGTTTTATCGGGACAAAATTGGTTTCTCGTCAACTTCTTTACCCTAAAAACTCTTTCATCCTTTTTCGGGTAAAGAGGGGCAGCTGTTGACACCCAATTTCGTCCTGAGATATAATTAGCGGCTAAATTATTTCAAATGAGAATCAATTATTAAAATAAAGTTAAATTAGAATCAGATAATTTAAATTATTTGGATTAAAATTAATTAATTAAATTTAATTAAAGTAAATTAATCAATTTCAAAGGAAAGGTTAAAATTACAAAGCATATCCTAATTTCTATCCTACCCGTGCAACATCTTTATTTTAATTAATTAGCTTAAAATAGGCTAAATTCGTTCCCATGTGCCAAAATCCAGCCTATGCGTGCAAACCAATATATACATTATACACATCCCCTTTCTCAGAAGAACCATTCCCCAACCCGATTCCCATTTCCCGCGACCCAATCCCTGCGACCCAAAATCCAACTCGATCCAACGTCTTCTTCTCCGTACGATCAATGCGCTGGACGCGTGACACTATTCCAGCTGGTGTCACTGGTTTCTCTTACCAGTACAAACGGGCACAAAATCTGAGCCACCCATTTTGAATCGAAGTAAATCCCAGCCTTTGGATCTTTCCTTGGAGATAAGGATCCAAAGTGTACAATCCGAAAAGAATGGACACTTTAGACCCTTATCCTAAAGGAATTAGATCGAAAATGGCAAGGGTAATTCAGATTTTGCAAAGTCCAAGGTAAACCCTAAATTCTCCTATATATTTAGCATTTTTGTAGGGTTTAAGGGTTCGGATTTTTTCTCATATAACAAAAACGGCAGCTTCTTATACAACTGGGTTGCTCAGTTTTTTTTTAGTAAAATATATACATATACGGTTTCACTACTACTGTTTGAGGATTAAGAGTATTATCGTCGACCTTGTTCAAGTCATCGCTTTTGTTCGTGTCGGTTTTTCTTCGGACCCCTCGCCCCATTCACTGCTCCACAAAAGGTAACACTCATTACTTCTATTTTTCTTAACTATTTTTTTTGTCGTTTTTGAAAGTTGAAATGGTATTATGTATGAATCGTGTTAAGTTAGTTTGAACTTAGTAGTTTATTCGTCATGTTGAATGTATACTGATACGCTATTGATGTGAGAAGATATCACATAATCGATTCTTTATTGTGTTGTTCTGGGAACACAAAGTTTTAATTTTGAACTCGTCTCATGCTTTAGTTCTGTTAAAAGAAAATGCAGCCTGCTTTCTTTATGTTCTCATTTCTATATGAGTTGTTTGTTTCTGGTGTCTGAAGGTCAGGTGGTGAGAGTGTGTTGTTCAGGTTTGTTTCAGGTGGTCTGAAGTAGTAAATGGAGACCTGGGTTGTTCTTTGGTTGTTGTGGAGTATGTGCAGTGGATTGGAAAGTAGTTTTAGGTGTAAAGGAGAAGTTTAAGAATGTTAGGGGGCCTGATAGTTGTTCAGGCAGTGAGGGTCAGGGTCTGGATATTGCTAGTTTTAAGGAGCAGCAGTGAAGTAGTTTTTTTTATTCTGTGAAGCTCAGGGGTTCTTGTGAGCTTGGTTCAGAGTCTTGAGGTGTTGCAGGGTAGTCTAATTTGGTTGTAGGGGTTGCTTTGGTTTGTTTTAGAGGCTGCCAAGGTGAGTGATGAGCTCAAAAGTATGCAGGGAGTAGTCAGGAAGCAATGGGGCTGTTTCAAAGGAGTTGCTGATAGGTTCGATTGGTCCAGGGTTTAGCAGGGGTTTATTTTTGGCTCAGGGTGGTCTGGTATGGTAGCTGGTGTGTAGTTTGTTTCAGGGAGGTGTTCAGGAGGGAGTAAGAGCTTCAAGAGGGAGTGTAGATAGTAGCAGAGGTTCAGGGGTAGTTGAGGATGTTCCTGTTGGTTGTTCTTGGGTCTGTGGATGTAGGAGTATTGCTGTGTCTATACTTGCCTTGAATGTAGCCTCTGTTAATGATCTTGTTGCTAAGTTCCTTTAAAATGGTAAAGAAGTTTATTATCTAGTGGTTAAGTTTCAAATTTTTCTATTGGTTAGAATAATTGGAGCTGTTGTCGCAGTCTTGGTGTTAACATGGACTGTGTATTATCAGTGGTGGTTTAACACTCATCTCTGATAATAAAGATCTCATTTTAATGTTCATTTCGTTTTAATGGTAATCAGCCTTATTTTGAAAAGATAGTTCACCTGAAATCCTGCTGCCAGTATATTCATCTACTGGATGACTGCCTGTTGAAAATCTATGAGTTGCTTTGTTTTTTTTTTTTTATGGATGTCTGGTAGCCTGTTAAGCAATGTGTGTATGAAGTGGATGTGCAGTTTGTTTCTGGATAAAAGAGTTGGGTATGTGTGTGCAGTTTGTATGGAATGAATAGTTGATTAGAACAGCTTGGAGGTTATTGTAGTGAGGTGCAAGGCATACCTCTGCTTCTGTTTGTTTTGCGAAATTAGAATGATTTTGGAGTTTAGGTGTAGCATGCAGTAGTCAGCTGGGGTATAAGTGTTGTGAGAATGTGTGGGTTGTTCTGGCAAGTGTGTAAAGGATGTTCCGGTAAGTTGAAAGAACATAAAATGTTGCTCTGAAATTGCATATTGAGAGGTGAAGCCCCTGGGATTTTAAAAAATCAGTGGGGCCCCTCTCGGGAATGGCTTTGCGTGTGTGCAGGCCGATATTGACTAACCAGCTGCATTTACGGTAAATGAAGTATGCTTGTCGCATACTAGGAGAGTGAAGCCCCTGCGTCTTTAAATGGCTAGTGGGGCCCCTCCTTGGAGACCAGTGCGGTCATGGCTACCTAGGAACTGCGAGGTTTGATTAAAGCCGAGGACCAGTGAGGAGCCCTATGAGCAAGGTCGGTGAGCCTTGCAAAACCGACGAAACTGAGAGGCTTGATTAAAGCCGAGGACCAGTGAGGTTTATTTTGAAAGGCCAAATGGCGCCTTTCATGATTTGCAGTCTGGTATCGAAAATAATTGAAAGTTCATCCAGAAATATTTGAAAGTAATTGGGAGTTGTTATTTGGAGTAGTCGGAGTTAGTAAAGGTGTGGAGAATTGTCTAGGCGATGGGATAGATTAGTGTCGGAAGTCCGTAATAGAATGTGTTATGTTTTGCGCGTGTTATTGCATTTGCTTACGATTGCCTTAGAATGAATGCTAATCTGTTGTTCTCTTATTTTTCCTTGTCATGTACACTTTCGGGAATGAGTTGAAATAAAACTCACAAATGGGATGGCTGCATGCATTGGAAGTTGTCTGATCCGTTCCGCATTTTCGGGACTTGATATCCCCGAAAATGTAAAAGGAAAAAAATGAAAAAAAAAATCTCTAAATTCAAGGCTCAGTGATTGAGTTGTGCTTCCGGGTTCTACCTTCTAAAACTCCCGCTTTCCCGTTCCCTTTAGAAAGCATGTTTTAGGAAGCCCTGAAACCGGACTAGGATTTGCAGAGTAAAATACTTAAAAGGTCACTCAACTTTGAGAAATGTGTGACCAAAGTCACTTTGCTTTGAATTGTACTAATAAAGTCACTCAACTTAAGGTAATTCTTACCAAAAGTCATTGTAACCAGATTTTGCACAATCATCTCACCGAAAATCTGACATGGCATTTTCATTTTTAATTATATATACATGTGGAATACTTTATTTTCCATATAGGATTTTATAATAAGTTGAATTATTTTTTAAGGATTTGGAAAGTGTTCTTTTAAATTATTACAATAATAGAATATTGTGTCATTGCTAAATTTCTACGGGTACTGTCGAAATATTAGCTTTACTACTCTTTCAAGTACTTAACTCTTTAATTAGTTATGGTTAGAATCATTATTTTTTTCAAATCTATTAGTTAAATATATATTTTATATAATAGATAATAGGTAGATTACTTAAATATAATAGATAGTTAAATATATATTTTATCTAGTGTCTCCATTTTCTCAATTTCTTATTTGGATGAATGACACTTGGCCCTCCTTAAAACCAATGTTCTAGATTTAATAGGGTAAATAAAGATATTTAACTATGGTTTGGACAAAATATCTTTCTATTTCAAATTCAATTTATCTTAAAAAATTCTATAATTTAGCAGCAAAATTTCCTCCCACCCCCCCCCCCCCCCTCCAAACCTAAATTTCGATCATCTCAAACTTAACCTTTCTTTTTAGTTTAACTCTTTATAGGAGTAATTTTTTATTATTGTTCGACAATGTGCAATCAAAAAATGAAGAATCATTTTAAATAAAAATTACATTAATTGTTAAACAAACTCATCTTATTTTAGATATAGAAGTGCAGAAGATCTATGTGATTTCTATAAGTATTATGAATTGGTTGGAAAGTTTCTTTCCAAGATAAAATGTGAATAACTATGAGCAGAATATTAGGTACTATCTTCGCAACTAGTTTTAACTGATGTGATTGTGTGAAAAGAATTTCTTCGTATATTGTTATTTGAGTAAATTGACATTATTAAATCTTGTCTTGTTAATTCTATTCCTTATGATGTTATCACTTGCAAATAGTTTAACACTGTTTTTGGTTTTCTGTTATATGTTTGAGATTGGATTAGCAAAAACAAAGTTTTATTAAAACAATAAATAAACAAAAATTTTGGAGACCGAAAAATAATTTAGGAGGAGGGATGAAATTTGCTGCTAAATTATAAGATAGGTTAGATGCTTTGAATTTAAAATAGGAAGATATATTTTTCTAACCATGGTCAAACATTTAGTTTTACTTCATTAAATCTAGACCATCCATTTTGAAAAAGGAGATGGATCCGAAAATATGTGGAAGAGAAATAGGTTATGGATTAAGAGTTGGGTTAATCAACTTATTATAAAATCCTACATGGAAAATAAAGTATGACACATGTATGTATAATTAAAAATGAAAATGACATGTCAGATTTTCGGTGAGATGATTGTGCAAAATCCGGTTAGAATGACTTTTGGTGAGAATTACTTTAAGTTGAGTGACTTTATTAGTACAATTCAAAGCAAAGTGACTTTGGTCACACATTTCTCAAAGTTGAGTGACCTTTTAAGTATTTTACTCAGGATTTGCATGTTAGAAACTTGGTAGGATAGTCGCTTCATTGAATTGTTAACTTATTGTATGTTTAGAATGATTATATAATTGCTTATCCCGTTTTTTTGGGGACTTGCCAATTAGTTTAAGTTAATAGTAATCTGAGGATAATTATCGAGTGCAAAAGAAATTAAAATTTAATTAAATTATACATCCCATCTATCATTTATATTTATATTTCCATCTATTAAATATTTATTTATCTATCTACTCATTTATTCATTAATTCGATTAATTGTGCGATATTTATTTATCGAATTATTTATTTAATTAATTCTATTTATTTAATTAATTAAATTAATTATTTATTTATCTAATTTAGCTAATCATTTGCTTGTTTAATAATAATTATTTATTTATTCATTTATTTATTTCAATTATTATCAATTTATTCTTTATTTAATTAAATTAATATAAAATGTTAATTTAGTTAATTAAGTTATTTATTTATTTATCCATTTACTTAAGCGATCAATTAATCAATTATTTATCTAATTAGTTGCTTAGAGTATTTTATTTTATTTATATTATTTATTTAATTTATTTACCCTTATTTATTTAATCAACTAATCAATCAACCATGTTGCAATTCATCCATTTATTTAATCTTAAGATTTAATCATCTATTTATCTAAGTATTGGCGTAATCTAAACCCTTATCTTATTTATATTATTCTTAGTTAAAATTAATTCTATTATCCTTAACAAATTCGTGAAAACCGCCGGATTAACCACATTTAGCGGATTTTCGAAAGTGCTCCCGCAAGGGACCTTCTTTCGAATTTAATAAAACCACTTACCTAGAATCTCTGAATTTAATTTAATTTCTTTTAAATAAAGGTTAAATTGCACTCTTTAGTTAACTTAGGTTCCTAATAATCCTTAAATTAGGTGGTGACTCCAAAGAAACCCTTCGGAGTCCTATTTTGTTGAAATATTCCGAAACCTATCCTTTTCTAAAGAAAGGGTAATTTTTGGGGTTCAACAGCGATTCCCACCGAATCCGACAGTTCTCAAGGAATAAATCTCTTTACTTTCTTATCTATTACGTTTCTATCAGTTTTATTTACTTTTCCTGCGTATTTACTGTATTACTTGTGACCCTCTAACAAATTTAGTTGTTTTACCTAAACGACCAAATTTAGGCCTAAATAGTTTTGTTTAGGATTACTATAAGAGTTATCTGAATAAAGTAGAGTGACCATAGAAAAATAAAATAAATATATGTGACCATAGTGGTCGATTAACACAAGTTGAGTGACCATAGAAAGAAAAAATAAAAAAAGGTTACCATGGTGGCGAATTAACATAACTTGTGTAACCATACATGCAATCAACTCGAGAAATACATGTAATTTAAGAGACTACTGAGCGCTTAGCTCACAACTTACTGGTAGAGCAGGTTACGTTGTTAGTGATAGTGAATTTATAGTCGTGGCAATCTTTCACCCTTGCAAGTCAATTGCGCTTAGTTCGTGGAGGAGCTTGATTTTCTTTCCTATTTGATTTGTATTTTGGGGTGAGACTAGTGTTGTATAAATCTATATAATAACTACTAGTTGTTTCATGACTAGAGAAAAGTAGAGAATTCAGGTTGTTAGACATATCATGTTACAAGTAAACCTAATATTGTTTTAATTCCGCATATCAAACTATTTTTATTATATATGTGATAATAGGCACATTTGTATATAAACTGAATGTGTTTTACCCATACTTTGGTGCATTCTAGTGATGTGTCTGATGCTAAAAATCTAATAAATTGAGCTAATTGATTGTATTTTGATGTATAGAAGGCTAATGGTGCCAAAGGATGTTGATTTGAGCAAAAATGGAGCAAAGATGGAAAATCTTGATAAATCTTAGGGTGTTGTGCATCATATGACCAAAGCAGATAGACTTTACAAATGTTACCAAAGCAGTGAGCTAACGTCACAACATATAGACATTACAAAAAAGGCGTGAAAAGCAAGTCTGGGGAGTTCTGAAGGATTCTTTGAGTCCCACAAGATGTTGGAGAAGTTCCAGAGTTGTGCTTCGCACAACTATAACACAAGGGCAAATTTATGTGTTTTTGTACTGAAGGGTAATTTGTTCATTTGCTTAAGGACGTGATTGTCATGACCCATAATCTTGGATAGTCGTGAGGGCACCCGAACTAACCCCATCGGGCAAACCCACTCGCTACATTAATATTACCGATGAAAAAACTATAATAAATTCTAATGATGGGGCTTTAACAACAAAAGGCACGGAATATCCCTAAATATAAGATGAAAATCTAGTCCTCTACCATAAGTCATGAACATCTATAAGATCAATTTATGAATGAAATATCCCGAATATTCAAAAGAAGTGACGACGTGTATGAAATAATTGAAAGGTGCGCCACTACGAAGCAATGATGGCTGGCTCACTGCTGATAAATAGGGAAATCCTCAAACTCTAGTCACGGGGCTCACTGGTACTCAGAATCGTATCTGCCCAAACAAATAATAAGTAAACAACCAGAAAACAACGTAAGTTGGAAGGACTTAGTAGGTGGGTAGACTAGTTCCTCTGAAAGAAAGTAAACCAGTCTAAACAATTAATTAATAGAATAGAGGAGGGAGAAAAGAAACATATTATATCTCATTATTTCAATAATTCATCAAATCACATAATAAATATCAACTAATCTCAATCAAGAAAACCAACAATTAACCTCAATCCATAGCATAAAATAATATGTGGGCCAACTTCGAAATAGATAATAGATTTGATAGTGGACCAACCTCAAGACTATCAATTATGGACCAACTCTGACATAAATAGTGGACCAACTCGGAAATAAAATGGTATCTTTGATAGTGGACCAACTCCGAGACTATCAATATGGACCAATATCGCACCCACCTTTTACTTAACTCGGAGTGAGTCAAGGGCGGGTTTGACTAGGTAACTCGGTTGAGTTGAGTTTGGATTCGCCACCTAATAGAGTTTTCTAAGGTGTATTAGGTCACCAAAAATGTCTAAGTGGTCAACAATTAACTCCGGGAAGTTATATTTTCAGAGATTCTAAGGTAAGAAGTCAAAATGACTGGGGGAAGAAGGTGTTAAGCACATCCCCAAGTCACACGAAAGGTGGTTCCCACCCGAGTTTTTATTTTTTTGGGATGGTAAGAAATAATTATGCAATAAACAATTAAAGTACAAAATTATGCTTCAATTTCAAGGTCATTGTGTAAGACTAAGGCCAAAATATCAATCAGTCATGCAAAAGAGAATATTTATGCAAATAATTCATCGACAGTGGTATAGCACACTTGGGCTTCTTAGATTTATAGAAATAGCCTAGGCCCTATGCCTAATCGCGCTTCTGGTCCCTATTTGCAAACATCTATCCAAACATGGCTAAAATTGCAAGAAAACATCGATAGGCAGTTTATTCAAGCAAATATAGATATATATAAGCATGCAAAATATATGATTAAGTGATAATAGACTATGGAAAATATATATATAACTTGTATAATTGACCCCTAAACTTATACTCCCTTATACACTATTAGATTAGTGTATAAGAGATTAAAGTTTGAAAAAAATGAGTTTAAACATACAAAGGGCCAGATTTTAAAACAAGAATTGGGCCCGTATCAGTTATGCAAAGAGGGACGGATTTGATTTACAAAAACAGTTTAAGTTCGAGCAGTTTTACACATTTAGCCCCTGTTTAGTAAAATTACCTAATTTCATGCTACAATCAGTGATTTAGCAGACTTTTATTAAAAACAACTATATGATCATGTATGATTAACAGAGTGCTTTCAGTTTAGCATGCCAAATCCTTGTTTTAAGATAATGATGATGCAAACTCATAAAGAAAAGGTTAGAAAATCATTATAGTGGTTTTGTTGCGGAGGGAGAGAGGAGTGTGGGGGCGTGTTTGGTTTTGAATTTCGCCGGTAGGAACGGCCAGAAATTGCTAGGGATAGCGGCGCTAGGGTTTGTGCGTGAGAGAGAACTGAGAGAGGGGGTGGCGTGGACATTGCGGGGAAATGAGAGGAGTCTTAGGGGTTTGGAAGTAGAGATGTAATAAAAAATAGAAATTATGTTTTCCACCATTCGATCAAGCTTATGGAAGGTTGAGATTTGGCCACGTATGCCCACGTGGATCTGACGTGGGCGTATGTGGCATAGTGAGGTGTATAAGTGCTAAAATGTATATTTTTGTATATAGTTGCATAAAATAGGTATAAATTAGTGTAAAATAGGTATAAAAATGTAGAACAATTGTAAAATTAATATTAAAATGCTGGAATGACTAAATAAATGTAAAAAAAATGCAATTTTAAGATTTAAAATGATTTAAGAAATTTTATCTGAAAATAGAAGTAATTGCGGGATTTGTAGTTGGACATGCACGATGTAGTAAAATAGCAGTAATTTGTGAGGGCATCTTTGAAAATAGCCAAATTGAAGTACTTGTGTGAGATAAGGGTTTTGTATGAAGATAACTGCAGGGTTATCAGTGCATTTTGTCTGAAAATAGCTATTGAAACAGAAGGGACAAAATTAGGTGTAAACAACCAACTTCGAAATAAATAGAAGCTTTGATAGCGGACCAACTCCGAGACTATCAATATGGACTAACTCCAAAATAAATAGTAGCTTTGATAGCGGACCAACTCCGAGACTATCAATATGGACTAACTCCAAAATAAATAGTGGACCAACTCCGAGGCTATCAAATGGACCAACTCAAAAATAGATAGTAATGATAAATTTCCAAGCTACATGTCTGAAAGCCAATATAAAAACTCGAGACATAATAACATATGCTCGTAGTAAACAATTAAGTCATATAAAACTTGCCCAAAACCTCTAACCCGGTACTTTTGTCCAAACTTCCGACCATATCATCAAACATGCATATATCGCAACAATACTTCAAATAACAATGTAACAACAACCAGAAGATGACACGATCTAGGAAAACAACACATATTCTAAATATAAATTTAACACAACAAAAAAGGTGTAAACGATTACACCTAGGGAAGTGCACATACAAGGAATGTATGCACGAAATTCTGCATGGACAAATTCCATCAAAGAAAGGGATAGAACCACTTACCTCGATCCGCCAATAGCTAACTAGCCCACGATTGCCTTTTCAATGCTCAAATCCCTCCAAATGAGTCCACTTTCTGCAAAACAAAAATAATACGATCAACACAAGCTAATCGGCTAATTTTCATAATTTTAGGACAAATATGTCAAAAAGTCAACCAAAAAGTGAACCTTGGGCCCACATACCTGATTACCGGAAAAAAATACATTTTATGATTACCCATTAGTCCACGAGTCCAAAAGCATAATTACTTTCTCAATCGAAGTTCATTTACATCATCAAATAGCCAATTTATCAATTTTCGGGTTTATGTCGAAAGTCAACTATTTATCAACCCCTCAAATCTCAAATCCAATTCTATAATCATGTTACCCATTCGAATATATGAGTTCATACATAAAAATCGAGTCAATCCGATATCGTTAACATCCCTAAATCCCCATATTATTCCACTTTTGTGTTAGAACTTAAGAACTTACTCAACTTCCCCAATTTTTTCACAACCACCATTTATGACCAAACTAGAGTTATCAAATTCAACCATAGATACATCATAATCTAGCATAAGCCAATCAACTTCATCATTTAAAGCAACTTAGGAAGTCCAACCAATTTTACGGACTTCTCAAGAAAGACCCATTAAATCTTCTTCATGAACACCTCCAATTCTCTACTTCAGAAATCATGGATTAAAGCTTAAACCATGGGAATAAATCAAAAGGAAATACTTAGGTTATAGTTTAGAACTTACCCCATGGAAGAAACTTGAAGAACATCTTTGAATTCTTCCAATCCCAAAAATTCAAGATGAGAAAAACCCAAGAACATTAGTAGTAAAAAATACCCAGCTGTTCTGCCTCGTTTCTTGTGCTAGACGATCTGAAAACTCTGTTATGATGCCTTCAGTGGATTCCTTGTGAAATTCCAGTCAAGTTAGGCTTTTGAATCAATCCATTTGACCATATAATGAAGGAGATATGGTGGTTTTAATATTTGAAATAATGCAGATTTTTTAATACGAATTCAGTGGCAATTTTCGTAATTAATCTGAAAAATCGGCAACCCAATTTTTAGTAAACTGACCATAAATCTCTCATATGATGTCGAAACTTGAAAATTTCAGTTGCTATGGTTCCAAAATTACGATACGGATATAACAGTTTAGTCGAAACACGAATCAAAGGCCGTTTGCTCAATATGGTAACCTTTATGCTCAAATTAACATCGAAATCGGGAATAATAACCATACAACCAAAACTTATCCAAAACTCATTGGAATTTAACCAAACTTTGTGGACATGTCCAAAATCATCATACAAACTTATTAGAACTAAAATAATATCGACAGGGATATCAGAGCACCAGTTTATCAAAATGACCGGGTGGGTCGTTACAATCTCCTTCACTTGGACTCGTTCGTCCACGAACGAACCAAGCACAATGCCAACGGCAAAACCTCCATCCGAAGACCACCGATCGACCTCAATATTTTCCTAAGTCTTGAAATTCTCAACAATTTTGGCTGCTCTTCTCCTAAAATTGAAGGATTCCTGGAAATACCAAACAACCACTACAACCACAACAACCACACGGTACAACCGCTACACCGGGAATAACTCAATAATAACCTACATGCCCCACACTGGAACAACATCAAATGGTCGAACATAGAGATACCAAGATAAGAAGGAACGAGAGCAAACCTTAAATCTTAACGACAACACCAACCTTCCAATGTCACCGCAATACCGTAAATATTGCTAATGCTCAAAATTTACTAAAATTTTGGCGGCACATCCCTGATAACTGAGCAACCATTGAACTATCAACAACTACAATAACCCAAAAGGCATAACAGTCCAACCAAAAGCAAACTAGTGACATCATATAAATATTTAGAATCAAATCAAAACCATGGGACTCCACACAGGCACAACCAAAATCAGAATAATACGTAAGCAGCAAGAATATCAAGGAAAGAGCAAACATGATTCGACGAACACTGGACTATTCTGTCCACGCATTCAAGCCTAATTATCTAAGAAATCACATCGGTGAATGATCTAACATAGAGCAATTTGAAGCTCACATGCCTCAACACCAAACCAGGTGGCACAAAATCAATCATTACAAAGAGGAATTATAACCAATTTTAACCCACATATTCGATACAACCCTTGACCAACCGAACGGTACCAACTAAGCGCAACAAGTCTAGAAGCAACAACGTCGACTTGTCCTTTATCACTAACCACAGACGGAAACCTTAAATCAATGGTCAAAGCATAACAAAAATCGCCGATTAACAAAATTCACATAACTGGCGCCAAGCCAACTCGGTCTTCACTTACACAAGTCTCTAACTTTCTAAGACATAGGGTATCACACTCCTCAGAACCCAACAGAAACAACCTGAGTACAACTAATAGAAACATCTAATCCCGCAATCAACCGAATCGAACATATCCAAATGGGTCAATAACAGTATGACTCCATGTCATCACATGATCAAACACTATCATCAAAACTATAGTCACTGTCCAACACAGGAGAAAAAACCTGAATAGCAAAGTGGACACACCTCGCAACCCAGAAGCTCAACACATAAAACAAATAACCAACCGGTAAAAAATAACACAATTAGCCACAATTAAGAAAAACACAACACTCCCCGATCCAACACCGACCAAGACTCTCCTCAAAGCAGAGATAACAAGAAGAACACAATTGTAACCATCGAAACCAACATTATAAAGCCTAACACATTCTCTAACCAAAAACTATCAAAATCATCTTCGAACATTTATCAGTTGCTAAGATGAACCAATCCTGGCTGAAAACACCCCAAAATACTGAACAAGATGCATCAACCCAAAATGAGGTACAACCATAATTTTTAAATAAAAATCACTACTCGCAAATACACCAATCCTAACAAACTAACACACACCCCGAGAAAGTCAAAATCAATTTTAGCCAACAACTGACATACAACACCATCACTCCAACTCAGGATACAGTCCGAGACACAACCACATTGCATAATATAATCTCAACATAGATAACGACCCATCGATAATTAAATAGTACATTAAGAGCTCGAGCAATCATAGTTCTCAAGAAAAGTCAACATACTAGTAATAGCCACAACCAGCTCAATCTATCCTGACAACTACAAATCGCACCCTAACTCACACATGGTTCTACACATGAAGTCACAGCTCCAACACCATTCGTCACTACACGGCCTCTAAAACACCATGACAAAAATCATGCACCCAAGAGTTGACCCGGTGCAAAGTTAAAGATTCACCAACCATCAAGAAGCGAAAAGTTGAATACACTGCCTTGCCAAGTTACACCTGCTAGAAGAAATCTGCTACTCATTCCATACAAGCAAGACATAAGATCAATGACTTAACACAGACATCCCCGCACAGACATAGCTTCCTCGCAACCGAATTTCATGATCGCAGTCGCAAGTTCCACAAGCCTTATGGGCTGACCAATGTAACTATGCGAAGAGTCCTACGACTGTATTAGTCATACAAAGCGATGCGCCCGCAATAACTCCCTTGTGACCACACAGGTAAATCTGCACCCTATACAAAAACCCAACCACACATGTACGACATAGCCCTAAGAGGCACACACAACTCCTCCACTTCACACAACAACACACTTGGGACTGCTTCCCGACAACTTGTAAAATCAACCATCATGGTACCAAAAAAAATTGCCAATTACTAGGAATTTTACAACACATTCCTCCAAGTCAAAGCTATGAACACCGGTTAGCTTTGACTTGCAAAGTCTGACACTCTACGAACACTGGTTTGACTACAAGCAATGCATAACCCGCCGACTCCCAGCTCCTAGCCCTTCTAAAGCCAACCACAATGGTAAAAAGAAAATGGTCAAACCTTTACTGAGAAGAAGTCTTCACAGTACGGTCTCAACAATCGCAAGGGTCCAACAAGCCACCACCGACTCCACCACTTGGGCCTCGCCCAAGAATGAGTCATCAAAGGAATTCTAGGGTCCACTATCAATAGGAAATACCACAAACCAGATCTTACCACTTTCAATTTACAAAAGCCAAGGTGCTATCACTTTGTACGAATTAGGTAAAAATTGTGAAAATCAATGACGCCTCAGGCCACAAAAATTTCTAAGCACTCGGCCCAGCCGAAAGAAATCCCATCCAATGACAAGGAACAATAATAGAAAGAGTCTAATGACCCTCCCGATCGTTTTGGTGAACCTAATCATCGATATGTGTTTTGTTGGTCTCATTAGCTCCGTTAAGTAATACTTGAGCATGGTGCGAAATTTGGTTTGATTTGAAAGTAGTGAAAACCCAACAAATTCGGAAATCAAGCTCCATTTCTGTAATGGTTGGTTTCATTAGCTTCGTATGATCATTTGTGACTTGTAGGAACTTTTGGAATTTGATTTAGAGTACGTTTGGTCATGTTTTGGTATTTGACCCTATGGCGAAAGTACAGCGCCTTCGGTGTTGTAGTATCTCATTATATCCATTTAATATTGGAATTGAGTTTTTATTATTAGGATAGATGCGTATCGAAATTTGGAAACTAACGCAATCTGCATCGCTCAAATCGGAGGTCCTATAAGGTTTCTAGAACCAAAATAGTGAAGTGGGTAATTGCTGGTCTACGGAGCCGACCCAGATGAGTCCGACGCAGATCCGCGGGTCTGGTGCTTTTTAAGGCTGAATTTATTTTCAGCTTTTATTTATTTCGTTTTTACTCAATTTTTTTGCATATGAGAACTCGTTGGAACCAGCTTTTCGAGTGGACTTTCTACGGGATTTTCAAGGTAATGATTCTCCACCATATAAGGATTATTATACTCAATTTTGGTGCGATTTTATCAGCTAAATCTTGAGTTTCCATGCCAAATTTTAAGATTTTTGTCCAAAGTCTAAAATTGAGTATTTTGATAATTTGAAGGGGTAAACAGACTCTATTTTTGTTAAACTTTATATGTGTGAACTCGTATTCGAATGGGTAATATGATTTTGAGTATTCGAATGGGTAATATGATTTTGAGATCAATTTCTATTTTTGACTTCGAGGCATCGACCCACTTCGAGTAGTGAGCATTTTTTAGATTTTGGTGGCCCAATCGAGTTCCGATTTGTAAACTAATTACATATTTAGACTCGTGGTGTCTTGGGGAATCCAAAAATATATTTTGTTTTAGGATTTGGGCTTGGGGTTGACTTTTGGGTTTCACCCAGCCCGGGGTTGACTTTTGTAAAATTCTGCAAATGATTGTTCCTAGCCTAATTCAACGTGGTGCATCATATTTATGATAGTTTGGAACCATTCGAAGCTTCGTTGGAGGACTTTATGGTTGTAGTACTTCGAGAAAAGCGCGTACGAGGTAAGGGATGATGATTTGATTCTCTACTTACTTGCATCCCTCATTGATCCTCATTCTTGGTAGCTTATTCTATAAAATCTATTGAATTAAATTGAACTTAATTTATCTAAAATGAATTAAATAAATATGCTATGTTGTGAAAAATTAACGTTGACGAGTTGACCATGGACTTGAGTTTCGTAGAGAATATCGATGCGCGGTAACAATGTATATTCTTGCACGTGGCTTGTAGTGCAATATACATTACTTGATTTATTTGCGTTTAGCTTATATTGCGCATGACTGCTTTGAACATATCTAAAAGTAACCATAAGATGTTTATGCTTAATGAACTAATGGAATTATGTGAAATTAAGATAATTGATCTTAATTATACTTGGCACTATTGATGAGATAGTTATAAACTAGACTTGAAATATTGTGGTAGCTTTACTTGTTGTGCATCTTTAGCATTGAGACAATTATCTTACTCTTGGCTGCTATATCTGATATGTCATGTTGACTTGCATGTGCTAGTACATTATGCTCATTGATTATGGCGCACTAGGTAGAGGTATGAGCAGCCTTAGTTGTTGAGTAGCACACTTGACTAGGGGTGTGGTGTGCCATACCACTATCTGGTTAAATGACGGAGCACTAGCTGGAAGGTATGTGCGACCGGTCATAGTGTATGGTGGCTCACTTAACAAAGCGTGTGGTGAGGCGCACCGACAAAATATGATTGCCTTGGATTGTACACTTGAAAGGGGGTGTGATGTGACATATCTGACATTGCGATGTCCAGTACTGATGGGGCATGATTATGTGGTTTCTCACTTTCTATCATTCATGTTATGAATACTTATATGTTGAGTTGCAGATGCTCATGCAACGAGCAGTTGTATAGGTTGCGACCCTAGATGCTACAGCACTTATAAGAAGTGTCTAAGGGTCGACCAGCTTGCGCGGAGGATTACATGAGATCATCACATTTAGTGCTTATAGATTAGCAAATATATGCATTGGACAGGTATATATGTGTGGACGGGGGTTGCAAAGCCCTCAGGACTTGTTGCTTGAGACACTTAGTGATCTTTGATACTGGGTAAGTATGAGTGACTCGTTGAAACTTACTCAGTCTTCGTGACATACCTTTTTCTTCTATTGTCTTTATTTGAAGAGTTTAGGCTTGGCAGCGTACGGAACCACATATATCTTGTCCGAGCTGTTGAGTTAACATTGGAGGTCAACTGATGCACATGTCGCACCAGCTATCTGGGTCTTGAGAAGTTTTCTATCTTTTTTTTCAATTGTGTTTTATAAAAGAATCTAGCCGCTACATGACTGTATGTGAGGGATATTGGGCTGTGTTAGTTATTGTCACTTCATTGTAAATTTTCTTATTCAAGATATTTCTTCTTCCACTATTTATTTTCAGAATCTCTGATTTTCTCTTAAATATTTTCGCTATTCTATTTTGGAAATTAGGTTCGCCGGCGGATGGTCGGGTGGGTGCCCTGATGATCCGAGAAATTGGGTCGTTACAGTTGGTTAGAGAGCTTTTGTTTCTAAGTCGAGTCTTCGGAAGTCATGGAGTAGTGTCTTAGCAGAGTCTTGTTTATGTGTATGTTGTGCACCATACTTATAAACAGGAGGCTATGAAGGCATTTAGGAAAGTGTCGTTTCCCTTCTTCTAATCGAAGTTCATGCTTTGCATTTTGATCGAATAATGTCTCCTTGCATCAGATACATCAGTGTGGACGTACCTGTTAATCGGGCTTTTAAATTGAATCACCCGATTGTTAGTATAGTTTTGTTAGCTGCTAACCTTTCAATGTGATAATCTTTTGAATCTCTCTATCTTCTTTAATCAAAGTATGTCGAATGAGTTTGCCGAGAGTGGGCTTGATCAGGTAAATTGCTAACCATTTGTGACACTTTTTGGTGACGTAAGACGTTCGGAGCAGAGTCTGATGCAACGTTGCTTGTCTTTGCATTATAATTTATAGTAGTTTCCTTTAGGCATTGTTGGCGTGAGACGACTGGGATCTATCTCGACACACCATATCTGTATGCAAGACGACCAACTTCTGGTTGGCTGAGGTTTTAGAAGACGTCCAGCAGAGGGCCGATGCTGTCAGATATGAGGTCCAGCTAAATGTATTTGACGAACACTCATTCCTTGCGTGCTTGCTTCTTAAGAGTGTTTGGTTAATCATGTCTAGCATGTTATTGTGAACCATGTGTGAGTTTAAGTTTGCGGTTTGTGGCCATCGGGTTAGATTGAGATGGTTGTAGTTATTCTGAGTATTTTTGCTTCACTCGGGAGCTGTTATGTTTCAAGCTCTTGATCCGCTATTTTAGTTATCGATGGATCGTTAATTGTGTTATTATATTTTTATCGTTGTAAGCATTGGACTTTTGTTTAGCTTGAGAGTTAGATTTTGGTGATTGAATATATGGTTTTTCCAAGTTGGGATGGTTATGTCTCTTAGTGTTTGAGATTGTGTTATGCAACATGTTTTGTACGTTTATTTGCATCCTGAGTTCTAGTGATGGTGTTAATATATGTCAGTTGTCGGTGGGAGTTGGTTTCGATTTTCTCGCGAAACAACTTTGTTTGTCAGGATAAGTGTGTTTTGAGTGGTGATTTCACCAAAAATTTGAGGCAACATCTCGTTTTGGGTTGAGGAATCTTGTTCAGTTTTTTGGGGTGTCTTTTAGTTAGGATTAGTTCATCTCAGCAGCTGATAGATGTTCAGAGATGATTTTAATAGTTGCCGGTTAGAGACTGTACTAGACTTTATATTTTGCTTTTGGTGGTTTACCATTGTGTCTTCAGGTTACCTCTATATTTTTTACGAGAATCTTAGTTAATATTTTATCGGGCCATGTTGTGGTCTTCTTGGGCGTGGTTATGTTTCTTCATTTAATATACTTGGGTATTTGTTCTTCTGTTCATCGTCAATTTGGGAAGCAGTGTTCCGAACATCTGGCTGGGCTGACTCCAGTTGTGTGAGTTTTGCTCATAACCGATTCTTGTCATGCTTTTGGTCGTCTAGATTGAGGTTTCCATCTTTGGTTTGTGATAGAGGATGAGTTGCTATGTTGCTTCTAGGCCTTGTGTGCTCAGTTGGTACCGTTCGATTGGTCGAGGTTTGTATCGGATATGTGGATTCAAATTGGTGATTAATCCTCCTTGTATCGATTTGGTTTTTGTGCCATCTGGTTCGGTGTTGAGGCATGTGAGATTCATATTACAACATGTCAGATTGTTAGCCAAAGAGATCTCTTAGATGATTAGGCTTGAATGCGTGGATGGGATATCCCAGTTGTTTGTCGGTTCAAGCTTGCCCTTTTCCTTGTTAATTTGTTGTTATTGTATTATTTTGGTTGTGTTGGTGACCGTGTGAGGTCCCATGATATTGAATTGATTCTGGATATTTATATGATGTCGTTTTCTTTGGATGGATTACTATGCCTCTTTGGTTGTTGTAGCTGTTAGTAGTTCGGTGGTCGCCTAGTTGTAGGGTAGGTGCTGCAGAAATTTTTCAAATCTAGTGCCTTAGTGGGATTTATGGCATTGTGTATGGTTGATATTTTCTATTGGGATTGCAGGTTTGCTCTCATTCCTTCTCATCGTGGTATCCTTATGTTCAACTTTAATATTGTTGCCGTGTGGGGCATTTATGTTATTATCGAGTTATTATTGGTGTTACGGTTGTACCGTGCAGTTGTTGTAATTATTGTGGTTGTTTGATATTTCCAGCGATCCTTTAGTTTTAGGTGAGGTGCTGTCCAAATTTCTAAGAATTTTAAGACAGAAAAATTTTAAGGTCCATTAATGGTCTTCGAAAGGAAATTGTTGGTTTGTTGGCCTTGTGCTTGGTTCGTTCGTGGATGAACGAATCATAGTGGGGGAGATTGTAATGACCCGCCCGGTCATTTTGGTCAACCTAATCATCGATATGTGTTTCATTAGTCTCATTAGCTGCATTAAGTCATATTTGAGCATGGTACAAAATTTGGTTTGATTTGAAAACTGTTTGGTTGGGTTTTGGTAAAGGTTTTAACTTAAAGAACTTTGCTGACTTGAAAGTAGTGAAAACCCATCATATTGAGTAATCAAGCTCAATTTGCGTAATGGTTTGTTTCATTAGCTTCGTGTGATCATTTGTAACTCGTAAGAACTTTCGGAATCGAATTTGGAGTTCGTTTGGTCATGTTTTGATGTTTGACCCTGTGGCGAAAGTATAGCGCCTACGGTGTTTAGGTATCTCATTATATCCATTTGATGTTGGAATTGAGCTTTTAATGTTGGGATATATGCATATCAAAATGTGGAAACTAACACAATTGAAATCGCTCAAATCGGATGTCGTATGAAGTTTTTAGCGCTAAAATAGTGTAGAGGGTAATTGCTGGTCTGCGGAGCCGACCCAGTGGGGCCCGACCCGGATCCGCGGGTATGGTGCTTTTTAAGGCTGAATTTATTTTCAGCTTTTATATATTTCGTTTTTACTCCATTTTTGGCATATGAGAGCTTGTTGGAACTGGCTTTTCGAGTGGAATTTCTTCATGATTTTTAAGATATTGATTCTCTACCATATAAGGATTATTATACTCGATTTTGATGTGATTTTATCCGTTAAATCTTGAGTTTCCATGCCAAAATTTAATTTTTTTGTCCAAAGTCTAAAATTGAGTATTTTGATGATTTGACTGGGTAAACGGACTCCATTTTTGACAAATATTATATGTGTGAACTCGTATTCAAATGGGTATTATGATTTTGAGATCAATTTCTGTTTTTGTGCTTCGACGCACGGACCCACTTCGAGTAGTGATCATTTTTTAGATTTTTGTGACCCAATCGAGTTGCGATTTGAAAACTAATTATATATATGGACTCGTGGTGTCTTGGGGAGTCTAAAAATATATTTTGTTTTGGGATTTAAGCTTGTGGGCTCAGGGTTGACTTTTGGGTTTGACCCAACATGGGGTTGACTTTTGTAAAATTCTGTAAATGACTGTTCCTGGCCTAATTCGACGTCATGTATCATATTTTTGAAAGTTTTGAATCATCCGAGGCTTCGTTTGAGGACTTTTGGCAACATTATGGTCGTAGTACTATGGGGAAAGCGCATGCGAGGTAAGGGATGATGATTTGATTCTCTACTTACTTGCGTCCCTCATTGATCCTCATTCTTGGTGGCTTATTCTATAAAATCTATTGAATTAAATTGAACTTACTTTAACGAAAATGAATTGAATAACTATGCTAAGTTGTGAATAATTAGCGTTGATGAATTGACCATGGACTTGGGTTTCGTAGAGAATATTGATGTGTGGTAATAGTGTATATTCTTGCACTTGGCTTGTAATGCCATATACATTACTTGATATATTTGCCTTTAGCTTATATTGCTCATGACTGCTTTGAACATATCTAAAAGTAACCACAAGATGTTTACGCTTAATGAACTAATGGAATTCTGTGAAATTGAGATAATTGAGCTTAATAATACTTACCACTATTGATGAGATAGTTATCAGCTAGACTTGAAATATTATGGTAGCCTTACTTTTTGTGCATCGTTAGCACTGAGACTACTATGTTACTCTTTGCTGCTATATTTGATATGTCACGTTGACTTGCATGTGCTAGTATACTATGCTCATTGATTATGGCGTACTAGCTGGAGGGTATTGTGCAGCCTTAGTGGTTGGGTAGCACACTTGACAAAGGGTGTGGTATGGCGTACCACTATCTGGTTAGGTGACAGAGCACTAGCTGGAAGGTATGTACGACCGGTCACAGTGTATGGTGGCTCACTTGACAGGGGGTGTGGTGAGGCGTACCGACACACTATGATTGCCTTGGATTGTACACTTGCAGGGGTGTGGTGTTACATATCAGGCATTGTGATGTCTAGTACTGATGGAGCATTAATGTGGTTGCTCACTTTCTATCATTCATGTTTTGAATACTTACATGTTGATTTTCATGCGCTCATGCAACGAGCAGTTGTATAGGTGGCGACCCTAGATGCTACAACACTTATGAGACGTGTCTGAGGGCCTACCCGCCTGCGATGAGGATTACTTGAGATCATCACATTTAGTGCTTATAGATTAGCAAGTATATGAATTCGGACAGGTATATGTATGGACAGGGGTTGGAAAACCCTCAGGACTTGTTGCTTGAGACACTTAGTGATCTTTGATACTGGGTAAGTCTGAGGGACTCCTCGGACCTTACTCACTCTTCGTGACTGACCCATTTCTTCTATTGTCTTTATTTGCAGAGTTTAGGCTTGGCAAAGTATGGAACCACCTATATCCGGTCCGAGCTGTCGAGTTAACGTTGGAGGTGTACTGATGCACATGTCGTACCAGTTATCCGAGTCTAGAGTAGTTTTCTATTTTTTTTTCAATTGCCTGTGTTAGTTATTGTCATTTAATTTATAAATTTCCTTAAGGTATTTCTTCTTCCACTGTTTATTTTCAGAATCTCTAATTTTCTCTTAAATATTTTCGTTGTTCTATTTTTGAAATTGGGTTCGTCCACGGGTAGTCGGGTAGGTGCCCTGGTGGTCTAGGAAACCGGGTCGTTACAAAGAGCCAGCACGATTCCAGTTTTTACATAATGTGCTAGGCAGGATTAAATTAACGCTCTCAAGAAGCAAGCACGGTAGGGATGATTGCTCGTTGTAAGTACCTAGACAGACCTCATATTTGACTCCGCCAGTCCTTAGCTCGACACCTTTCAAAACCTCACAAGTGTATATGCCAACCCAAATCTGGTCGTCTTACATAAAACTAAGATGCGTCAAGATCGATCCCAGTCGTCTCATGCCAATAATGCATAAAGGAAGCGACTATCAATTATAATGCAATGACATGCAACGCTGTGCCGGACTCCGCTCCAAATGCCTTATGCAACCAAAAGACCCACAAATGAGTATGAATTTACCCAATCAAGCCCACTCTTGGCCAAATATTTCACATAATTAGATAAGAGCAGAATTTACCTAGGGGTCAGGTTTTGACTCTCTTATGTATTATATGTGAATGCATGCTCGTTTGCTTTAATTTGAGAGCTAGAGTTGAACTGTCCTTAGTAGACTGTGTGTCGTGCGTGTGTGAAATTTGTTGTTTCTCTATGCTTACACTATGATGTTTGAAACATGCCCCGAGTGTGTGCTAAGTGAAATGATGAGTTTTTCTCTGTTTAGGAAGTGACATAGGCATTTCTTTGTTAGCTTGTTTCTTAACTAATGAAAGTTGACCCTAGTTAGCTCTGGAACCTTTTCTTTGGTATTCATATTACAAGCCAATCTCTTTCATTATGAATTAATCATGTTTGAAATCTTTTATCTCTTTTGAGCATTTGTGGTACATGACATCTGAAAAGGAAGAAATGTGTTATGCTTGAGAGAAACTGCTAGTAAGGATTGAAAAAAAAGAGAAAAGGAAAACTTCATTAAAAAAAAGGAATAAAATATTGTCCTTTACTGGTGGTAACTCTTGAAATCTTAAAGAAAAAGGAAGCTTGGGATGGTAAAAGAATTTGAAAATTATGAAGAACTGGAAAAAATGAAAGTTATTGAACTATATGATGTATTAAACTGCTCAAGGGAGGTTAATCACGATAAAATAAATGTATTCTGCCTGTCATGTATGTCGCACCCCACTTTAAAAGCAAGTAAAGTGGTTTTTGACTTGGGGTAACTCGTTTGAGTTAGAAGTTTTTGACACGACCCGGAATCCGCTAGGCCGTGCGGGCACCCGACATCCTCCCCTAGACCCGTCGGGCGAACCCATACAAATTAAATTAGGAAAATAAATATAATTCAATTCATAAATAAGAACAAGATTTAGAAAAAAGCACAGACATACTGATACCTCTAAGCTGTGCAAAAGAAATTACAGATGACTACCCAACATATTAGGTTTAGGGCCATCCAGACTAGACATCTAAGAATACGAAAGAAGACAGATACCTACTGAAGGGAGCAAAATACAACTGAAGTAATAAACAATAAACTGGTGGCAAACTCAATCCTTGAGCGAACCTGCCGAAACGAAATAGATAGACAAGGAACAATAACAAGCAAGGGTGAGTCAAAAGGACTCAATAAGTGGGGCAGACTAGCCACCACAAAGAATAAGATAGCTAGCCAGGGAGAAGAAACAGATAAACCAAATTCCTCTTATTTAAATTATAAAAAGGCAGAGCCAGATAATAACCAGAAACACGTATGGAATCACAAACTCATTAACAACCAGGAACGTAAGATAGCCAGACCATATAGGTATTATGTGGCAACAATAGATATGGACTCAAAGGAATGATAAGAAAACTCTGGATGGAATTATAGACAAAACCTAGAACTCAGAATTTGTCCAACTCTTTGAATTTCTATAAAAATTTCGATAGAGTTTCCACTGAAACTGGATGATCCAAAAAAACAGAACCAATACTATACTATACACGGGAATGGATACCCGGATAAACTGATAACATAAACATGTTAAATGGATAACAAGATTAGACAACTGGATGACATAATAAATCCGCAAATAGAATATCTCGACAGCACCACTGTCCTGCCTTTCGACCTAATTTTCAGAGTGTAGATCAAAGATATAGACTTCATGGTCTTCATAAAAGTTTTAGATATATGTCTTAGGGTTCGGGGGATTCTTAAAGCATCTAAATATCAATATTTTACAAGGAGATATGCTCAATATACTAACAGCTGTCCAAAGATCAAAATTTTTTTCCAGATTTTGAAATGTTTTGTCTTCCTGATTCGGACGTCTTTCACTTTAGATTTTAGCACCAAATTAAGTATATACAAGGTTTCCTTGATACCATACCAGTTTCTCACGAGAAACACTAAGTTTAGAACTAAGAAAAGCTTTAAAAGCTAAAATATACATGCCTTGCCAAAAGAAAGGTTTAGTCTTACATACCTTTGATGTTTCTTGCGTCTAAACCTTGTTTCCTTTGAATTCCACACCTTCTAAAGCTTAAACAAGCTATAAAATAGAATTTAGGTACTTTACTTAGCCATGAAGTAATTCTAAAACTCAAACTATAGACGAAATTGAAGGTAGCATAATGTTACCCTAATCGCGTAGAGCGTTTTGACGCAGTCCGTCCTCAGTTTCGAGTTAAGAATGATGTTGTTTCTTCAAAATCTTAAAAATTGGCTTCAAACTCAAGAAAGGGCTTTTTCTATCGTGGGGTTTCTGGAAAATGTAAAGAGATGGATTTCTCTTTTATAATAAAAATATTTCATTTCTAGCCTTCTTTTGCGCTTCTGTCCCTTTTTTTTATCTGATTTCTGATACTCATATCTTTTTATCCAAACATTGTATGAATAAACCGTCAAAAGTGCTGGAAACTACACTGCAAGACCTTCAATTTGGTATATGATATGTCCACAAAAAACCTCATATAACACACGAAATTAATTGCTGAAAAAACTCCATTACAAGGCAATTCCTTAGTCGGTTTTTCCGCAACTTAAATCCGACTTTTCCCAAACATTATATTCAATATATAAACATCTTATATGGTAATATTATGACTTTAAACTCACTTAAATCATTCTTAAAATATCATTAGAATGATATACGTCACTTTAGGCATACGGGGTGTAACAATCTTCCCACGTTAGGAACATTCTTCCTCGAATGTTAAATGAAGTATATAGAAATATTAAGCAACGATCTGTTACATCCTTGAAGTAATGAAGAGATATAAATATTTGGCTCTCATGTCATTTTCAGCTTCCCAAGTTATTTCTTCTACATTATTGCTTTGTTATAGCATCTTAACTAAAGGAATGTCTTTCGACCTTAGTCGACGAATCTTTCTATCTAAAACTGCAACTGGCACCTCTTCATAAGTCAACTGCTCTGAGATCTGAACATCATCTACTGGTACAACTCTAGAAGGATCTCCGACATATTTTTCTGAGCATGGAAACATGAAATACTGGATTGACCTCTTGAAGTTCTGCTGGAAGGTCTAATTTGTAGGCAACACGCCCAACTCGCCTAATAACCTGATATGGATCAATGAATCTAGGGCTAAGCTTCCCCTTCTTTCAAAATCTCATAACGCCTTTCATAGGCGATACTTTCAGGAATACCCAATTGCCAATCTGAAATTCTAAATCTCGACGTCGCTTATTTGCATAGGACTTTTGTCTACTCTGTGCTGCTAATAATCTTTCCCTAATTAACTTGACTTTATCAACTGCTTGCTAGATTAAATTTGGATCTATCAATTGAGACTTGCCAACCTCGAACCATCCTATGGGAGACCTGCATTTGCGCCCATACAAAGCTTCATATGGCGCCATCTGTATGCTAGAATGATAGATATTATAATACGCAAACTCTATGAACGGTAGATGATCACTTCAGCTGCCTTCAAAATCTATTAGACAGGTTCTAAGCATATCTTCTAACGTCTGAATGGTCTGCTCAGCCTGTCCAATCTATCCGGGGATGAAATGTTGTACTCAGATTCACCTATCTCCCTAAACCTGTCTGTAACGATCGCTAGAAATTAGCTGTAAACTGGTGCGCCCCTGTCTGAAATAATAGATACTGGAATGCCATGTAGGCGCACTATCTCTCTGATATAAAGGCTAGCATAATCCTCCGCTTTAGATGTAGCTCTAACAGGCAAGAAATGAGCTGATTTAGTAAGCCTATCTACTATAACCCAGATACAGTCATACTTGCTCCGCGTACGGGGAAAGTCTGTAATAAAGTCCATATTCACTGCTTCCCATTTCCATGATGGAATGTCGATTTCCTGTAACAAGCTACTAGGTTTTTGATGCTCGACTTTAACCTATTGGCAGTTAGGACACTGAGCCACAAACTCTGCTATGTCACGCTTCATTCTGTCCCAACAATAAATCTATTTAAGATCATGGTACATCTTAGTCGAAC
Organism: Petunia axillaris subsp. axillaris; assembly: GCA_029990575.1. NCBI lineage: Eukaryota > Viridiplantae > Streptophyta > Magnoliopsida > Solanales > Solanaceae > Petunia > Petunia axillaris. The sequence goes on from JARKNS010000007.1 coordinate 41,115,527, forward strand.
TTGGATGAACAGTGTATCTGGAATAATATGCCTCAGATATAATCTATCCACGTAAATCTACAATATCAGGAACACAAAGTCTATCTTTATACATGAGAACCCCGTCACTAGTAACCCTGTATGGTGATTTTGGTTTTCTTCTGGCTATCTGCCTGTATTGAACTAGAACTGGATCCTCAAATTGGCACTGCTTTACTTATGTCACAAGGCAAGTAGTGGTTGCATTCTGAACTGTAACTCCTGCGTCTTCTGAATCTATTAATCTGACTCCCATGTTGGCTAACTGGTGGAGTGCATGAGCTAACACTCTTTTCTGTGGATGTAAATAAGATAAACTACACATGGACTTATGACTAAGGGCATCAACTACAGAATTCGCTTTACCTGGATGATAAGGAATTTCCATGTCATAGTCCTTTAGCAACTCTAGCCATCGCCTTTGTCGCAGGTTTAGCTCATTCTGATTGAATATGTACTGGAGGCTCTTGTGATATGTATATATATCAACATGAACACGGTACAAATAATGTCTCCAAATCTTCAATGCATGAATGACTGCTGCAAGCTCAAGATCATGAGCAGGGTAGTTCTGCTCGTGCGTTTTCAGCTGCCTAGAACCATAGGCAATTATTCTTCCGTGCTGCATCAAAACACAACCAAGACCAATTCGAGAAGTGTCACAGTAAATGACATAGTCCTCAGATCTCTCTGGAAGTGTTTGTACTAGAGCTGTTATCAACCTGTTCTTTAGTTCTTGGAAGCTGTGCTCGCAAGAATCAGACCTCTCAAATTTAGCTATCTTCTGTGTCAATTTGGTCAGTGGAGCTACAATGGAGGAAAAACCCTCTACGAACCTTCTGTAATAACCTGCAAATCCCAGAAAACTACATACTTCAGTTGGCATCGTAGGTCTGGGCCAATTCTTCACAGCCTCGATCTTCTGGTCATCTACTTCAATTCCTTATGCTGAAACTATATGGCCAAGAAATGCCACTGAATCTAACCAGAATTCACACTTTGAGAACTTAACATATAATTGCTGCTCTCGAAGAGTACCCAATACTGTGCGTAGGTTCTCCGGATGCTCTGATTCAGACTTTGAATAGATGAGAATATCATCAATAAATATAATCACAAATAAATCTAGATAAGGCCTGAATACGCTGTTCATTAGATCCAGAAATACTGCAGAGGCATTAGTGAGTCCAAACGACATCACTAAAAACTCATAATGACCATACCTAATATTGAATGCAGTCTTAGGTGTATCATATTCTATGACTCTAACATGATAATAGCCTGATCACAAATCTATCTTCGAGAAGCACTTGGCACCCTGGAGCTGGTCGAACAAGACATCAATCATGGGCAGAGGGTATTTATTCTTGATTGTGACTTTATTTAGCTGTCTGTAATCTATGCACATGCATAGAGAGCCGTCTTTCTTTTTCACAAACAATACCGGGGCTCCCCAAGGGGAAATGCTAGGTCATATGAGGCCTTTATCTAACAAATCCTTCAGTTGCTCCTTAAGTTTTTTCAGTTTTACTGGTACCCGAGGAACTTGCCCCTGATGGCGTGCTGGTGCTAAGGAAGCTACTGCTGATCTAGCTGGCTGGGCTACACAACTACCACCCCCAGTCGGGCAACCTCTCCTAAAATAGCCTGCCTTTTGACAAATATAACGAGCATCAACTCCTACCTTACATGGTCCCAAGTGGCGTCTACCACAATCTGGACATCTAGGATATGTCTGACTGGCCGGTATAGAAGTACCACGGCGCTTAAATCCTTAAGTCTGTGATGCGTGACTAGATCTAGACTGAGGAGGTCTATCAGATCTCAGGCCACGGGACTCTGGAGGTATACTAGCTGGTGGCTGTCTAACACTCTGCTGCCAACTCACTCCAGATGTCTCTCTAAATGAACAAGACAATCTTCCCCTATGGTATAACACTCTATCCTTGTCGGCTCTCTGTTTCTACTTCATCTCCTCAAGTGATAAAGCAAATGCCTGAATGCATAATATAATACATGGCTGCATAACAACCGTCATACACTCGTTCACCAGGTGTGGACCAAGTCCCACTACATACCTGTGAATTCTATCCTCCATACTTGCTACCACAGTAGGGTCAAAACTTACTAAGAAATTAAAGCAATACCTAGACTCTTCTACGCTCAAACTTCCATGTCTCAAGGTCAGGAACTGATTAGCACGTGCTCTCTGTGTCTCTATGGGCATATACTGATGAAGGAAGGCATCTGAGAATTCCTTCCAAGTCGCCAGAATAGCATCTAACCCTCTAAATAGCTCCCATGACTGATACCACCTTGCTGCTAGGTCATGCAATCTGAATGTAGCCAACTCTACTGACTCTGTCTCTGACGCGTGCATGACCCTCAAAACCCTGGCTATCCTTACAAGAAAAGCCTGAGTGTCCTCTCCTGTACGGGATCCAGTAAAGACTAGAAGCTCTAGTCGAATAAATTCCCTGATCCTTGATCCAGTATCTCCCTGGGCATCTGCACTATGCTGCCTAGTCTGAGCAACTACAACATTGGTCAATAAACTGATGGCATCCCTCACTTCATGTCCCTGACTCTCAGGCTGAGGAGCTGGAGGTATGGCAGTTGCAGTACCTCTAATATCACCCTGAACCGATAGGATCTGTGAAGCCTCAGATGAAGCTTCAGGTCTGAACTCGACACTCTCATCCACCTCAAGTGGCACTCTACTAGTACCCTGGCCGGCACTAGACTTGCCCTTCTGGGCAGCTGTTAGTTTCTTCGGCGACATCGATTTGCTGAAAACACTATTGTTAGAGGGTTGAATTCTATAATCATGGCTCTATCGCACGATCTAGAGAAGAAAGACAGACAACTGTCCTGAAGTGCCTTGTAGCCTCCTTTTCAAAAGTATGGCGCGCAACATACTCCTGAACAAGACTCTACTAGACACGGCCTGTAGACGCCCTAGGACTGAACTACTCTGATACCACTTTTGTCACGACCCGACATAGGGACACGACGGATGACCAACACTAAGTGTCGATCATCACTAATCCTGCTGATAATCAGCTAACCATGAATATAACTGATAAACATAATAAGCATAAACCTAACTGATGAGAATTATGCAATGCAAAAGGCTGACAAGACTAACATAAGCTGACATACATAACGTACTGATTGCACCTCACAGGGACATATCTACAGGCCTCTAAGAGTGATGAACTGAATATACAAAGGACGGGCCAAGGCCCCGCCATACCCAAAACTGGCTGACTGTACACATACCAAAAGATAAGTAACTCCGGGAGTAAGCGGAGTGACTCCAATAGCTGATAGATGGCCTACTAACATGGTCCAAGCGTTGATCTATCTGCACCTACGCGGCATGAAACGCAGCGCCCCAGAAAAGGGCGTGAGTACGATATGCACCAAGTATGTAACACATGAACATATAATATATCATAGCTGAATAAAACTGTAAGGCTGGAATATAAATATGTAAATATGAGCTGGAGCATAGCAATATAGCTGGAAATCTGAAGAACGTACTAAACATGATCTGAATATAAACTGAAGTCTAGCTGAATCTGAAACTGAAGACTGAGATGAACTATACTGATAAATAACTGTAATATGACTGATATCTGGTAACTAGAAACTGGAACTGATAACTTTCAACTGATCCTGGCACTAAGAACTGGTGGCTGATAATTGAGAACTGATAACTGGTACTGAGCTAAAACTGAACTGTTATCTGAACTGGTACTTGTCTGGTGTTATGGGCTATATCCCCCCAAATCAGGTAACTGAACAACTGAACTAGTACATGTGTGCTGTTATGGGCTGTATCCCCCCAAATCAGGTAACTGAAAACCTGGACAAGCCTCATGTATAATCATGCAGTGCATACTGTGGCTATATACGCGTATATAACAAATCTGACGAGTGTTATAGGCTATGTCCCCCCCAGCCAGTAATATCTAGTCTCTCTGGTCAGAGTGTGTGAATGACACCCGGTCGCACTAGGTTTTTCAACTCCCGCTTGAACCAGAGGGGCTGTATCCCCCAGACGGGTAGTATCACACGCGACCGGACTGTGTGTCCAATGTCCAGCCTCTATGGGGGATCCCAAACAACACATAACATGATCACAATATAAGCATAAGCATGTATGATGCATAACACATGTGGAAACAATAGATATAGACTCAAAGGAATGATAAGAAATCTCTGGATTGAATTATAGACAAAACCTAGAACTCAGAATTTGTCCAACTCTTTAAATTTTTATAAAAATTTTGGCAGAGTTTCCCCTGAAACTGGATGACCCGCAAAAACATAACCAGTACTATACTATACATGGGAATGGATTCCCGGATAAACTGATAACATCAACATGTTAAACGGATAACAAGATGAGACAACTGGATGACATAATAAATCTGCAGATAGACCTTTTGACCTAATTTCCAGAATGTAGATCAAAGATATAGACTTCATGTTCTTCATGAAAGTTTTAGATATATGTCTTAGGGTTCGGAGGATTCTTAAAGAATCTAAATATCAATCTTGTACAAGGAGTTACGATCAATACACTAACAGTTGTCCAAAGATCAAAATGATTTTCCAGATTTTGAAACGTTTTGTCTTGCTGATTCGGACGTCTTTCACCTTAGATTTTAGTATCAAATTAAGTATATACAAGGTTTCCTTAATACCATACCAGTTTCTCACAAGAAACACTAAGTTTAGAACTAAGAAAAGCTTCAAAATCTAAAAGATACATGCCTTGCCAAAAGAAAGGTTTAGTCTTACATACCTTTGATGTTTCTTGCGTCTAAACCTTGTTTCCTTTGAATTCCACACCTTCTAAAGCTTAAACAAGCTATAAAATAGAATTTAAGTACTTTACTTAGCCATGAAGTAATTCTAAACCTCAAACTATAGACGAAATTGAAGGCAGCATAATGTTACCCTAATTGCGTAGAGCGTTTTGACGCAATCCGTCTTTAGTTTCGAGTTAAGATTGATGTTTTTTCTTCAAAATCATAAAAATTGGCTTCAAACTCAAGAAAGGGCTGTTTCTATCATGGGGTTTCTGGAAAATGTCGAGAAAGAGATGGATTTCTCTTTTATAATAAAAATATTTCATTTCTAGCCCTCTTTTGCGCTTCTGTCCCTTTTTCTAGTCTGACTTCTGATACTCATATCTTTTTAGGTAAATATTGTATGAATAAACCGTCAAAAGTTTTGGAAACTACACTCCAAGAGCTTCAATTTAGTAGATGATATGTCTCCAAAAAGCCTGAATAAATCGTCAAAAGTTTTGGAAACTACACTCCAAGACCTTAAATTTGGTATATGATATGTCCCCAAAAAGCCTCATATAACACACGAAATTAATTGCTGAAAAAGCTCCGTTACAAGGTAATTCCTTAGTCGGTTTTTCCGCAACTTAAATCCGACTTTTCCCAAACTTTATATTCAATATATAAACATCTTATATGGTAATATTATGACTTTAAACTCACTTAAATCATTCTTAACATGTCATTAGAATGATATATATTACTTTAGACATACGGGGTGTAACACATTCTTCCACGAACGGCTCCTTTGGACCGGTCAGATCATCTTCTACATCACAAGCACCTTTGGCATGTCCTCCTCCCTGGAGAGTTTTGTTGTAGCTTCAAAGGATGGAGCCCTGTTTCAGAGTTGGAATAGATTCCTCTAATGAATGATAATCTCTCGTGTCCTTTGTAGTGGTTTCTCCTTTGCAAACCAGGATGTACCCCATGCCAAACTTGTATTCATCAAACACTGTTTTTTCCTTTATGATTGTACCTTTCAGATTGTATTCTTCGCCGACGTCAATCATATTCAACTTCTCATCTCCATGATTGGGTAGTGGATTATTGTGCATATTTGGCTTCTTCAAATGAATGACTTTTTCATCTATTAGGTCTTGAATCTTATCTTTCAATGCAAAACATCTCTCCGTCTCATGCCCTGGCCCACCTGAGTGGTATGTGCTCCTTTTACTATGATCAAAGTGTGGTGAAGGATTGTCTGGCACCTTTTAAGGGATTGGGATAATAAGCCCAGCAGCTCTCAATCTCTCGAACAATTGGGTGCGGGATTCAGCTAATGCAGTGTAGTTTCTTTTGGGTCTTTTGTTTGCCTCAGGGCGAGGCCTAGGAGAGTATGGCGATGTATTTCGGTAGTTGGTTTGAGTATTTTGCTGGTATGATGGTTGCTTAGTGCTGGGGTGTGGAATATAGGCCGAGTGGGTTGAGCGTTGTAAACGGATTTTTCAGATGGTGTATAATGGTAGGGATTGAATGGTGGTGGTGTTTGATAATAGTGGTTGTAAACGGGGTCTTAATGTTTGCAGCAAAAGAGACTTCATCTTTCTTCTTTTTGGAGAGACTCACATTTCCAGTCTGGATAGCCTTATTAGCAGCTTGTAGTGCAGCTAAGCTAATAAAATTTCTGCTTTTCAACCCTTTTTCTATGTCATCTCCCATCTATACTACATTTGCAAACTTTTGGTTCTTCATATGCAACAACTTGTCGTAATATACATCCTCTTGTATGCGAATGAATATGTTGACTATTTCTTTCTCGTTCATAGCGGGTTGCACCTTGGCAGCTTCGTCTCTCCACCTAGTAGCATATTCCCTGAATGTCTATGTTGGTTTCTTTTTCAACTTTTCTAAATAGAAGCGATCTGGTACCATTTCGGTATTGTACCCAAATGTTTCTATAAAGTCCGCTGCCATATCTTCCCAACCGAGCCATGAGCCTGGTTTTTGTTCAGAAAACCAACTTAAAGCATCTCCAGTCAGGCTTCGGCTGAATAGCTTTACTCGTACTTTCTTGTCTTCACCTGCTCCAATCAACTTGTCACAATATGTTCTCAGATGTAACATAGGATCGCCAGTTCCATTGAACAAGTCGAACTTTGGTATCTTGTATCCGTCAGGTAATTTCAAAGTAGGATAGATACACAAATCTTCATAAGCTAAAATTTTAGTGGTTTTGCCTAACTCGAACTTCGTAAAGGCTACCTCTAGCTTACGAACTTTCTCTTTTGTCTCATCATCATTGGTTTCGTCCTTCGTCCACTCATAGTTTTCATGGTCTTTGACGGGTGAAGTGAGTTGTTTGGTTTTAACAGTGAACATAGGATTGTAAGGTTGCGGATTTGTGATATTAGTGTGAGGTAGGCTTGTCTTTGGGTAAGTAGGGTATGCAGGAGGTGGTGCTTGATAAGTAGCTGGTGGTCCTTGTTAGGGAGGTGGTGCTTGATATATGGCAGTTGGTGCGCTTTGGTAGGTAGTAGGTGGTGTTGTTTGGTAAGGAGCTGGTTGTGTTGTTTGGTAAGTAGCAGGTGGTGCTGCTTGGTATGTGGCTGGTGGTATTGTTTCGTAAACAATAGGGGGATCAGTTGGGTGTATAGGGTCCTTTCTATTAGGGCAGGTTGACCCACTTGGATCGACTGGTTCCCTTGAATGGGCGGAGTTAACCACAGGTAAACTGGCCATTGTCAGTTTCTCTTCAAGTTCTTTAATTCTTTGCTCTAAAGTAGCAACATGTTCATCATACCGAACCAAGGCAAGTTTGCGGGGTGTCCCATTATTCCCGATGTTATCGTCACTAAGAGCAGCGCTATTCAACTCAGACATGATGTTTCACTTTCCTCTTCTACTAGTTTGTGAGGGGGGAGGGGTTGTAACTGGTCCTTTGGCTCTCGTCCGGTACTGATGCTCGGCTAGAATGCACAAGTCAACCTCGGGAGTGGAAGTAAAACTTACACTTGAAAACAATAAGTTAGTGTCGAGGTAACTTATAATACAAGGGACCTCTCTTGTCGGAGGTAGGCCTAACAAGACCAACACACATAAGATGCATGATAGGCGTCATTTGGACGAAGTTGGCTAATAGACATTAACATATAAGGATGTTAAGCCTTCCTAAGTTTGAGTATGATATTTAAAAGTGAACGTGTATCGTGCGTCATCCCATTTGTTCTCACGATCTAAAAATAATTTTATAAAATAATTGATTTTGTTGTATAAATGTAGAAATAATATTTTTTCATAATTAATTAGAAATAAATAATTGATTTCTATAATGATTTCTATTTATAGAAATAAATAATTAATTTTGTTACATAAAAGTAGAAAAATCAATTTAAAGTCTATGTTTTATTTGATCTCCCAAACCTTCGTGACTTGTGACATCCTCCAACAAAAATAAATAATTGGATGATCTACACTTTTGAGAACAAATGGTCTACATTAGACATGTTCAACTTTAAATAGATGCACACGTAACACATTTAAATATCCCTTAGGGTCAAAAACCCGTTCGGTTCATTCAAATATGGTGAACTAGTAGACTTAGACATGAGTCGAACTCAAAATAGTCATATCCCGTAGGGTCAAAAACCCGTTCGGTTCATTCAAATATGGTGAACTAGTAGACTTAGACATGAGTCGAACTCAAAATGGTCCTAGATATGACATGATGAATGATCCCTAAAAAGAGTCTTCATTAAGAGTTGGCTAAACTAGACAAGGACATGGTTCCTCCAGGCGGACAACCAAGGGGTGGGAACGTTTAGAATTGTTGGTTGTACGATGGACCAACTAGATTCTAACCGTTCCTCCTAAAGGATTTTTTTAGAGTGAAACGACCGTGAAATCTACGTAATCGTTTGTGTGTGTGCAAGTGTCAATTTTCCAGGAGTGGAGGAGTATGAACGAAATACAACATATAATTCAATAATATACTAAATATCATATTATCAAAAATTGCAAAATATAAAAGGTTACCAACCTGCAAAGAGAAAAAGTTAGTATTGAATACAAAATAATAAAAGCAATAATAAACCCAATATAAAAATCGTAATGGTTAGAACATTTAATCCCCAGCGATGTTGCCATTCTGTCGCACCCCACTTTAATAGTAAAGTAAGTGGTTTTCATCTTGGGGTAACTCGTTTGGGTTAGAAGTTTTGGAGTCTCCACCTAATAAATTTCCTAGGCATATTAGGTCACCTATTAGTTTCTAATTCTATTTAAAGAATTAACTTCTGGTTGGTCTACAAGTCAGTGATTCGGATAAGTGTTCGAAATAACCTAGAAGGAAGGGGTTAGGCACCTCCTAAGTTCCACTAAACGTGGTTCCCGGCCGATTGCTCTATTGGGTTTAACATATTGCTTATAAAAGGATAAAATATAAATAAAATAAACAAACGAGATATGGGATGCAAAGTAATTAAATAGGCAGTTTAATGTATTTGCATAAAAAATTTGAAATAGTAATCATGTTGCACAAATAGCCACAAAATAATAAATAATCGATAAATCAATTGAATAAATAACCCTAGGTTTTATTATCCTATTCGGATCAGAACCTGGTTTTCGTAAGGGACGATAGTTTCAGAATCCACTATCAAATATAGCTCGGGTAATTTCCATCATCTCCGAGGGGCTTAAATTACCCTTAACCCCCATACCCTCTTTAAGTATTTAACTAAATTGCATACTAACATTTTAAAACGTCATAAAGGTTTACTAGCGTCCCACTTAAAGTCTCGGAAGCCATTGAGACAGCTAAAAAATGTAAATGTCTAGACCCCTATATTTAATTGCTGCCCCAAGTCTAGACAACTAGGCATCAAATAATGATATGGTCATGTGAACACATAAGAAAATAATATCATGTAAGTGAAATAATTTCACTAATTAAAATTTAGAAAGGTAGAATAGGCCTCCAAGTTAATAAAACAAGTGAAATGCAATAAGTATTAACAAGTTTAAACATTTAGCACTGACTAACTGTTACGTTAAGTTTCAGAATATAAGGTTTGCAGATACAGTCCAGTTATAAAGCAGTCTTTCATTTTTAGCCTGTTGAAAAAAATAGCTTCGTCTCAAAGTTTCACAAAGAATTGCACAAATAGTCTACTAAACAGCATTAATTTCTAATTTTAACCACTGCCGACAAATAAAGTGTTACATTTTCAGAATGTGTAATTGCAGAAATAGCCCAATTTTCTAACTGTCTTGCACTTTTAACCTCTGTAGAAAATAATCTAATTTCATAAATTCTCTAATTGCGTGAACAGTCTGAATTGACATTTGACATTCAGTTTTAAACCTGTTAGGATTGCTGCAGCTTTCCAGTTAAAATTTTGGCACAAATAAGTCGATTTTCAGCATGTACTGCGATTTTAGCCCTTTTATCTAATTTTCAGCAAAACAGTCCCTATTGTAATTCAATACTAAAACCTGTCCTGTTCTACTAATTTTCAGATTATGCACACAACAAACCAACCAAACTCATGCTGCATAACTAACTAAAAGATGAGGGATAGAGAGGGCCCCTGATTAGCCAACTTGTTGCACTCAACAACATCATCGATTGTAGAAAAAACCTATCCTAAATACTAACTTTGACACGACCCGGAATCCGGTTAGGCCGTGGGGCACCCGACATTCTCCCCTAGACCCGTCGGGCGAACCTTTACCAATTAAATTAGGAAAATAAATATAACAATTCATAAATAAAGACAGGACTAAAAACACAGACATATCGACACCTATAAGCCGCATGAAAGAAAGTTACAGCTGATTCCCCAACACACTAGGTCTAGGTCTATCCAGACTAGACATCTAAGAATACAAAAGAAGACAGATACCTGCTGAAGAGAGCAAAATGACACTGAAATAATAACCAATAAACTGGTGGCCATCTGGAATAAAAGCTGGCTCACCCTGACAACTAAAGTCGTCTTCGCCCCTTTACAACGTGGCGAACTCAATCCTGCAGCGAACCTGCCGAAACGAAATAGATAGACAAAAACAAACAACAAACAAGGGTAAGTCAAAAGGACTCATTAAGTGGGACCTCAAAGAATAGGATAGCTAGCCAGGGAGAAAAGAAACAGATAAACCAAATTCCTCTTATTTAAATTATAAAAAGGCAAAGCCAGATAATAAGTGGAAACACGTATGGAATCATAAACTCATAAACAACCAGGAGAGCTCTACATTTTTGAAACAAAGATACACGAAACTCTGGATGGATTAACATGATTCTGATGGTGAATCACCTCGTCGATATACTTTTCGATATAGAACAAATCGATGAAACAAAGAAGTAGCTTACGCTTCAGCAACGCCTTAGAGATTTAATATTATGATTCAATATCAATTGGAGGAAGACTCCTCCACTTAGAGCATAAACTCACACAACTAACTTGAATAGAAATAGTCATCCTCGCACAACCTGATGGATTAAGGAAGACTTAGCTAAATAGAGATAACGGCTCAGACCTGAGCTACCAAATTACTCTCTCGAGTTGCTAAACAGCTGCAACTCTCGAGTTCACAACTCCATACATTTTCTATAAGCACCACCGCCTGATGGATCAAATCAAACGTCAAATGACGCCTGTCATTACCCTTAGTAGCCTTGAAAAACAACAATGTGCATACCCGGCTACCTTGACATGCACTCTGGCTCCACACAGGGAATATCATAAGAGGCTACTAACCGCCTAAGCTCACTAGTGCCGAACAAAGAAGAGATGGCAATGGACTGAGGATAGAAATAATAAGAGCTTCAGGAAGCTCACCCTTTTATTTGCTTGGCTACCTGAGCTAGCCAAAGAATCGCAATTGAGGAAATAGATATTAAATGAGCTTTATGGAACAAAATCAATATCAATTTAACCTTCTTATAAAAAGAAAACTCTGACAATTTATCAGAAAACCCTTTTATAACTAAGACAAGCTCATCGAATAACATGAATCTATAAGCATCTTGAACCAAAGGAAGACACATAGATCGAATATTGCTTACTTATCACTTTGTACCGGAAGAAACAATAACACTTTCTGATGGTGACGAATTAGGGTCCCATTATCCTACCAATATTGAATTCCAAAGAGAGGTAGACTGACTTGACATTATAATAGAATGAGGCACAACAAGATGCCAAGCAAACAATACCGATACTCACTCGCAAATCTCTCACAGTTAACCTAGGTAAACTCGTAGGGTCTCACAAATTCTCTGAATAAATCATATTAGAAGCTCAACCCTCTACCGCAATCGATTTTTAATAGAAATAATATCCAAGGAAGCCATAGAAATATGGTAAGATAAGCGAAGTCTAGACCATTTGGAAGAATCAAATCTTACTCACATATAATGAAAGAAGAAATATATGGGTGTACTACATCGGATACCTCAGCATCCTGCCAGACTAGCAGTTCATAGAACTGCCTCTGCAGCTGAGCTGAGCCACTACCCTGATAATCACATTGTGAAGAACCACTGCCACCACGCTCTCGACCTTTAATGGATGGTGGCATTTCTCTGGCTGATTGAGATCTAAATGAAATTTCCTGCGACTGGGAGGGCGCCTGACGAGAGAAAGGATAACTGCCTACTTGCCGGAGTAAGGGAAAACTTCTTAAAGGATAACCAGACTTACGACAATGATAATACTTTTTTTTAGTGAAAATAGAAGCTGGACAAATTGTTGATAGCTACAAAGAGAAAAACTGGGTCTGATATTGACGAACTACTGGCGCACTCTAAGAATCGCGTGACACAAGCTGAGATAACCTGGAAGGTGACCTCTCAAAATAATCAGAACTCTTACCTCCAAATGAGGTACCATGGTTACCCACTAGGGCCACCGGATCTATTGCTCTCCCGCTCTAACTCTTTCCGCTCTAACTTATGGTATGCCTCGTACCTCCGAGCAATATCAACAACAACATCAAATGAAATCCCGACCTCAATCTCTCGAGCCATCTGGGATCTCAAGGAAGGAGAAAGGTCACCAATAAATGTTTGAACATTCTCGGAAATTTCATGGACTAGTTCTAGTGCATATCTAACCATTCTAGAGAATTCAATCTCATATTCTGAAAAACCAACAGGCTATCCGACAGGCTACCCTGTCCAATCCACTAAAACTGGCAACACTTTTCATCTCGCTCGCTACTCGAAAGGAACTTTTCCACGATCTAGAAGAAAAATCAAACCAAGTTAGCTAATAAGAGAGCGGTCCACCAATTCAAGGCTGGACCCCTGAAACTGGAAAGAAGAATAACCAACACCATACCGCTCGATATAATCAAAAGCCTGAAAGATACGCTGGCATCATTTTATTTTAAAAAATCACGAGGTTTATCTGATGCATTGCTTAAGATTATCAGAAGGTTTAGTTGGGTAAAATAATGCAGCCTCTTCAAACACTCGGACCCAATAATTACCTCAGGCTAGCTAACTAGCCAGAATAATTAGAGTCAGAACACATGCTGCCTCCGGAACATAATTTACTGCGGCAATATTAAGAACTGGAATAGGAGCTCTCTGATACCGAACATCTGCATCTGCAGCAACCTGATAAGCTGCCTTTTGAATAATAGATTTTTGCGGTATCTGCGTCACCAAGATTCACGTAAAGCATCGTAGAGAACCAAGGGAACCACAAGGCCCTGCTCCCTAGCCCATCCCGAGCTGGTACTACTGGGACCTCCGTAACTAGATCGTCAGCACGATCAAAACACTCGGGGCTTCGTCAGTGATAAACCAAGGCTAGACTGCTTCGTCTTGAACTCATACTATTTACTGGGTTGTCGCACGAGGGTTCAAAATTGCCATGAAGGAGTTAACGAAAATACTTTTGCATCCTAGACCGACGCACAATCAGAAAAGAAGGAAGTGAAACTTCTTAAATGCCATCATAGCCTCTCGTAGATAAGTACGGACGTCTACGTACCCATCAGCGAGACTCTACTAGACACTGTCTTAGTCTGGATAGACTCCAAACCGGGCTCTGATACCAACTGACACGACCCGGAATTCGGTTAGGCCGTGCGGGCACCCGACATCCTCCCCTAGACCCGTCGGGCGAACCCTTACCAATTAAATTAGGAAAATAAATATAACAATTCATAAATAAAGACAGGACTAAAAAAAATACAGACATATTGACACCTATAAGCCGCAAGAAAGAAAGTTACAGCTGACTACCCAACACACTAGGTTTAGGGCTATCCAGACTAGACATCTAAGAGTACAAAAGAAGACAGATACCTCCTGAAGAGAGCAAAATGACACTGAAATAATAACCAATAAACTGGTGGCCATCCGGAATAAAAGCTGGCTCACCTTGACAACTGAAGTCGTCTTCGCCCCTTTACAACGTGGCGAACTCAATCCTGCAGCGAACCTGCCGAAACGAAATAGATAGACAAAAACAAACAACAAACAAGGGTGAGTCAAAAGTATGACTCAATAAGTGGGACCTCAAAGAATAGGATAGCTAGCTAGGGAGAAAAGAAACAGATAAACCAAATTCCTCTTATTTAAATTATAAAAAGGCAAAGCCAGATAATAAGTGGAAACACGTATTGAATCATAAAATCATAAACAACCAGGAACGTAAGATAGCCAGAACATATCAACAATCAGAAATACATCCTGTTGCGGCATGCAACCTGATCCATATATTCATCATGTTGCGGCGTGCAACCCGATCAATATATTCATCCTGTTCTGGCATGCAACCCGATCCATATATTCATACTGTCACGGCGTGCAACCCGATCTATATATTTATACCCTTGCAGCGTGCAACCCAATCCATATATTTATACCGTTGCGGCGTGCAACCCGATCCCCGTAACCCAGAATACGAGCCAGAAATATATAGACAAATAAGCAATGCACGTATAAGCAGAACAGTAGTTGTGTACCACAAGTCTACACAATGGTATGAAATGAAATGAAATGAAATATGATGCAAAGGGTCACATGTGCCAAATGAATGGAGAGGAATCCTCCTGCTCCGAGGGCGGAATACTCCTACCCTCAATATGATGCAATTGAGCGGAATCCTCCTGCTCCGAGGGCGGAATCCTCCTACCCTCAATGTGATACAATGGAGCAGAATCCTCCTACTCCTGGGGCGGAATCCTCCTACCCCTCAATATATGCAATGGAGCGAAATCCTCCTGCTCCTGGCGAGGAATCCTCCTACCCCTCAATATGTGCAATGAAATGCGTATGAATGCAATATGATGCCATACAGTAATATATGACTGATACCTATCTCCGGTGCGGGACTCTCATCGTCTACCAGGAGATATATGCAATAATGACCCTTCACCGGCTCGAGACTCTCATCGATTACCGGGAAGTATATGCAATAATGACCCTTCACCGGTACGGGACTCTCATCGCCAACCGGAAAGTATATGCAATAATGACCCTTCACCGGCTCGGGACTCTCATCGATTACCGGGAAGTACATGCAATTCCCAAAGCCAGAGTGCAATGCTCATATGCTCAATGCAATACCAACAACAGGGCTTAGCATATAATATATAATGTAAATTCAAAGCTAAGGCGTAATGAGTACGCCTATCGGCAGCTACACACGTAAGGAACACGTGCTAGAAAATCCATGAGGCCATGTGCCTCCAAAGAAATGGATATAAGCACTTACCTCTCCCAAAAGTTAGTATTGCTAATCAACAACTGCTTTATCCTTTGGTTTCATTGCCAAACGATCCCACTCTATTCAACAAGCAAAATATATATCAAATTAGGCTAAACGCTTCATTCCTCACATATTAGGGCAATCCAGTTACCCTATTCGCATACGCAATATGCAGGTCAGGCCTATGTACACGGTTTATGGTCACATAACCAAATCCTAAATAAATTACATTTATATGTCGCTCATAACTCACTGAGTACGAATATATAATCAATTCCACTATCGGGGTCTAATTAACCCTTTAGCTATCAATTGAACTTATTAAAACGATGTCTAATATTCCAAGTTTTACCGTTAAAATATATTCAAACATACGTAATAAAATCAAATAATGCATTAAGATCATTACCTGAATGTTTCGGAGTAAAAATTCTACTATTTTTCCAGCTCTTTTCTCATTTTCTGGCATTTTTTTACCCCACTGAGTTTTTCTTCTTCACTGTTCTCGTTCTTCTTCTGTTTTGTTGCAAGCTTCAAAGTGAAGCTTATATTTAAGCTTATACTTATCCTGCCTTCATTCTTTGTTTCGTTCTTTTCCTTTTTTTATTTTTATTTTTTTATAATTTCTTTTCTTTTCGAAAATTAAAACGGTACCCTATGATACTCGAAATAATTCCAACTTTTGCATACAAGTTATACAAAATATATGTAACATACTTGCTAAGGCGGATCTCAAATCTGACTCCCGAAACTCAATGTGCAAATTAAATGGAAAAGAAGTCAAATTATTTAACTTTCGTCATTTTAGCGGAAACTAGCCGAACAACATCGAAATCCACTTTCGAAAGTTCACAAAAGTCACAAATAATCATACGAACCTAACGGCGCTTTCGGATTTCGAATCGGAGCTCATTTGCCAAAATCGAGCTCAAAAATCTCTTTGTATATTTATCGACAATAAAAAGTGAAACCTTCTTCCGATGCCTACCAAACGAGGTCTGATTTAGCTCAAATTTTACACACAGGTCCTAATGGACATTACGAATATTTTAAAATTATCGGCACGCCAATCGGAGTCCTAACTTCTAAAACGACTGACCGAGGTCGTTTCAAACTTGCACCTTACGGTGCTTATACATACCATTATTATTCCTAATGAATACATAAATAACACTTTAGCACGAATTGCAAATTAAAGAAGAGAAAGAAAAGAGCAAGGCCTTGTCCCTTAGTTTCTAACTTCTGTAGATCTCAAATTGATTCTAAACGGAGTCATTTCTTGAATAGAGCAGCCTGCAAAAGGACCTAAACAACGGTATAGCCTCGAGGGCTATCCTAGAATAACAAAGACCTGCACAAGGGTTAGTAGATGGCCAAGGATGGCCAAACGAGCAACTAACACATACACAATCATACAAGGATTCAAAATCAACCTTAATAACATAGAACCATTTACCCAAAGCTACACATTCAGTCTCAATAATGGAAGCAGAATATCACAAGCATATGCATAGTATAATTAACATACTTCAGGAACATCTATTGAATTCATAACAAATACCTCAATAGTGGCTTAAGCAGGCACCAATCAAAGAGACAGGATCAGATCAATGAGTATTTGCACAGTGGATCTTTGGGAGCTTTTTAGAGGGCAGATTCAGTGTGATGTCAGGAGCAAGCGAAGCTGATTCTAGTTATAGGTGTAAGTGTAATTGTAAAGTATTTTTTGTGAAGATGTCTTTCAATGTGTGTATCAGTGTCTGTAGATGTGCCTCAAAAGTGTAGGTTGAGGTGGTTTATATAGTTGTAACTAAAGATTGTTTGAATTTCAAGATCCACTTGTAAAAGGAAATGAAAATCAGTAAAAGGTTTAAAAAGAAAGTTGAAAATCAAGACCACGATAACAGGATATTAACAGCATATCAATCTTCCAATAAATTACTATCAGTTGGAATTTCAAAGACCAGAAGTGTTTTCCTTTTGAAAATTAGTAAATCAAGGAGAGATATGTGTGCAAATCAATCAACCTAAAAATAAGGGATCTTATCCTTATTCTTAACAGAAAAAAAGGTCTGTGTGAACATAATCTTGATGTAAAGAGAGGCCTTAGTCAGTAGGATTTACAATAACCACACAGAAAGGAGATGAAGAAAGCAAGCCAAGTAATATACTCCTAATTTCAGGAATCCAATAAAACATATCTATGCGTATAGATGTGCAATTAACAGAGAGCATAACCAATGTATACGTTACCAAGCCGAAGCAAAATTTCTAAACAACAACTCAATCAAACAGGCAGACACTTATGACTTCATAATGAATGAACGATTAGCGTGTAATGAAAAGCATGAAATATAGTAATAATAACGGCATGGTTTTAAACTCTTAATAAACGACTAAGGTGAAATATGAATGATTTTAAGGGCAAACAATAATCGGGACTATTATACTTAGCATGAAAAAATAATCATATTCATAATTTCAGTTATAGAAACAAAGGAAAATGAAAAAAGGAAAGATGTTACCGATTTGGTGTTGGGTCGGGTCGTGCTTGACCCGGTTCGTTTTTGTTTTCTATTTTATCTTTGATCCGAGTTCAAATCTTTCGTGATTTTTCTGTGCGTATCCATCATCGTAACTGTTGCTCTATGTTTTCCGGATTTGCCGTGATTCGTACCCAATTCCTTGTTCCTATTTTGGATTTCACGAGGCAAAGGAGAGAGAGAGGGCGTTCGTCCTCGTGCAATCAGATATAGGAAGGAAGAGAGGGTCACATCGGATTTGATGGCGGAAGAGGTGGAGTTTGGATTGTGTATGTATGTGGACGGGAAAAGGGAGATGGGAGAAGAGGAGATGACGGGGGTCGGCTGATTTAGGGAAAGGAGTGAGTGAGAGTATTTTAGTGTTTTGGGGAGAGGGGTGTGTTTGGATATATTAAAACGTATGGAGTGATGTGAGCCGTTGGATAAAATGAGTGGAGGGCACAGATTTGGCCACGTGGGCACGCGTGTCTATATGTGTGTATGATTGTATATGTGTAATGCTGATGTGTAGAGGTACAGATGCTTTGGAGGGGTTGTACCACACGCTACAATGAGTTGTACGCGTGCTTTGGAGAGTGGTACTACACGCTTATGATGAGTTGTACGTAGGCTAGGAGTGAACTTTAGTGAGTTGTATGCTTAGGTGGAGCTTAGGTGGCGTACACATGGATAAAATGTTATAACGAGGACTTAACGTAGTAATATCGGATTTGAACAAATGAGAATTTGGCTAGTACTTAATTAAAATGTTGACAAATACAAATAATTAGTATAAAAAATAAGGAAAATCATAAATAATTATAAATAAATGTATTCGATTACAGATAAAATATAAATAATACTAATAGCCATAGGTAATTATTAAATGATATCGTAATGCGCTAAATTACACAAATAGCACACGTATTTTTTTAGAAAATAGCCTAAATGATGCAACTACGTAATATAGTTGCAATTAAGTAAGGAATAATATAAATAGAGGATTAATAATAGTATTACGTACATAAATGCAGGTTATCTAATGCAATTTTATTTGAAAAATTACTATTATCAATTTTAATTAAATATAGTCAAATTGCAAAAACGGAGGGACAAAATTGGGTGTCAAAAATGTAGCCTACATTACAACCTAAGAAAGACCTATTTGATATTAGACAAAGCGAGCTTACATTAGTCGAATCCTACACTACGACCAAACCAATGGTACATCTAGTGTTGTATAAAACTTCTTTCTAAGAGTGAGTGAGTTTGCTCTTGTGGCTCCCATTGTTTCTATAAGCAATTTGTATGAATGAATCAGTTTTCTTATTGAGAGGGTACATAGTTTATGAGGGGTAGTGAAGTTATCACGCTTCTCAGTTCGAGTAGGTGAGTAAGTATGTGGGTTAGTGCTAATGAGTCGGCTCTTAAGGTTAGGAAGTTACAAGAGGGAACTTGATTATTTTAAATATTCTTGGCATGAATACATTTGTGAAGACTAGTGTGAAAAGTGCATATGCTCCGCTCTACGTTTTCATATAAACCATGTCCATAGGTAGTGTCGCAATTCCAAGCTACGTCCCAATTTTTGTTGAGAACGAGCATAGGTTCAAGTATGGGGTGGTGATAATAGGCCAAATTTATAAATATTTGGATGTGTTTTACACATACATTGGTGCATTCTAGTGATTTCTGATGTTAAAAATGTGATGAGTTGAGCTAATTAGTAGTATTTTGGTGTATAGGAGGCTAATGGTGCTAAATGAAGTTAACTTGACCAACAAACTAAGCTAAAAAGAAAAATCCTAATAAATTTAAGGGTGTTGTGCATCACATGACCATAGCAAAGTTCTTGAATGAATTTTTGGTGAAGAAAAATTTTGCCAAAACAGTGACCTAACTTTCTAACGCATAGCTACCACACGAAAGGAGTGAAAAATAAGTTTGGGGAGTCCTGAAGGGTTCTGTGCATCGCACAAGATGTTGGAGAAAGACTAGAAATTTTGTGCTATGGTTGTGCTTCGCACAACTATATATAGCACAAGGGCAAAATTTTTGTTTTTTATCTGATGGGTAATTTGGTCATTTGGCTTTAGAACGTGATATAAAAGCTTCCCACGCCTATTTCAGCCACATTCTTAACCTGGGAAGGAAAGAAATATATTGGAGAACCAAGTTCAAGAGCAGGAGATCTTTCAAACCATTCCACAAGACGAATTAAAGAGTTTTTCTTTACTTTTCTCCTATGAACCTTGTATTATCAATTCTTATTGTATTTTTAGTATGAACATAACAAGCTAAATATTTTATCTAGGCTGTTGATTGATCCTTTTGTAGGGTGAATCTATTGCTGAGTTTTCTATATTCAAGTTATTTTTTATTCTATTTGTTGAACTATATATTTATTGTGATTGATTGAAGAACCCTCAATTAATTCTGTTGTTATACCTTTTGATGCATGAAAAAGATCAAAGGATTAGGTAGTTGTTGAACAACAATAATTCTGAGCAAGAGGTCAAAAGATAATTGCAAGAATTTAAATAGTGAGTTTGTTAACTGATCACTAGGTTAGTTTAGAAGAATAACTTAGAAAATTACCGTTCTTAATCGAAAGATGTTTACGGTAACTAAATAACTCACGATCAATAGAGGAGAAAACAAAAAGATTGTAGGAATGTTTCAGTAATTCATCTTGATATTTGGGAAAATCATGATCCTAGTCTTTTGCTCATTGAACACAACTCTTATCTTCATTTACTTGCTTTAGATACGTTTTTAGGATTCAGTTATCATTAGTTTAAACATCACAAACTTTACTATTTAGGAATTTTTTGGTTCTGAATACTTAGCAGAATAAACAATTATGAATTAACGTTAAGCTCTCTGTGCAATTCGACTCTGAACTTAACCAAATTATATTTGAAATTGACTGCTTATCCTTTTGCAACGAGTTTTGGGCAATATCAATGTGAAACTCTACCTTTCATCTATACATAAGTTAAAAATGTCAATGTCTCAAATTTGTTCGACTAAGGGAAGCAGGTCGTTTGGTGCCATCGCAGCTCGAAGAGATATTAGGTCGTGGTATCAAGTTTAATGGTTCGAGGAGTGCGGGTCATACTTTTAGAAGCTCGAGGCTCTATTAATCACATGGCTCTAGTTGTTATACTATCTTATTTAATATTCAACAGTGTAAGGTATTAGTGTGTTTTGATGGAATAGAGAGTAATAACATGTATTTTGAGGTAGTTGAAGAATTATGAGTTGAAATTTCCCATGAGTGGTTTGGTGAGTCGGGTGGAACCTCTTGAAGATACGGTTAAACAATAAAAGCATGTTCTCTCTAATAACTTAAACTTTTAAATGAGATGGTCATATTTTTCAATATCGTATAAAAGTATGCAAAGGTTCAATACTCGAACCTCACTGCCACCCACTATCAAAAATAACTTCTCCGTTCGAGGATCATAAATAAGAAACAAGCCCGCATGTCGGGATGCATTTTGAGGGCATAGTTTAACAGATAAAAGTGGGCTATTTCTAATAGATTATGCTTTTAGATAAGATAGTCAAACACTTCACTAGAATCTCACACTAGGGTCTTAGCTATATATATTCAAGCAAATGGACGACTTGGCCTTGAGGCAACGGAGATGGTTGGAGGTGGTGATAATGTTTACTCCCTCTATTCCACAAAGATTGATATGTTTCGATTTTTGAGAGTAAAACTATTTTAGTTAGACCGTGAATTTGCACATGTAATTGTTATATTTTTTTTGGAACAATATTTATATATTTAGAAACTACATAAAAAATACTATAAGTCACAGTAATTAATAATTCAAAAACTTTAAAACACATGAAAATATTATGGTAAAAATAAAAACTCGTTTAACTCTCGAAACCCAAATAAAGACAATCTTTGTGGAATGGAGGGGGTAATGATATTATCATTCTTTATGGTGTGGGACGTGATTGTTGTAGCTGATACCTTGCATTCATAAGTGTCTAATGGATAGTTTGGCTTCTAATTCTATTGTGGTTCGACTTTCGGCCTTGGAAGTTTGATCTTTGGCTAAGCCTGATCATATCGATAGTTCTCAATCACATATAATGAAAAAAATATTAGTGTTTGTGCCTAAATTAGGATTACAAATCAAATTTGGGTTTGAATATAAGCAAATCTTCGTATCAAAGCCACTAAAGTGCAAGAAATAAGCGTAAATGCGAGAAAATAACTGGATTTCAATGTATTGCAATGAGTACAAAATTTGGCAGAGTTTCTGTATGTATATTTGAATGCGTACAATACAAAATGAAGTGCTATTTATAGACTCAAAGGCCTAGCCACGTTTTCCATGTCTGGTGGTGCTCAAACCCACGTTCTGAGTGCTCATAAATGGAGATAGTGAGCTGAAGTAGTGGGTTGCAAAGCCGCTCGAACCGAGGCGCTTTACCGAGGTACAAGTGTATGACCTCGGTGGTGAGGCCTTACTGTTTGACCGAGGTGGACGTCACCGAGGTTCAGCTTACGGCTCACCCTCGGCAACGACCTCGGTGCTTGTCTTTGATAATCAACTCCATTGCTTTGGTCGCTGGTTTGTCGTCATGTGCTCAGCGGTTGTCAAATTGTCTTGCCGAGGCGACTTGTAGGCGAGCCGATTTTTTCCCAATACAGATAGTCCCCCCACTCCTCGGCTAATTGCCGAAGTAACCGAGGAGTGGAGTGAGATTCCGCAGGAAAGCGACGTGGCTTGATCTTATCCAAGCATTTCAAATATTGTCAACGGTGCACATCCTTTCAGATTACTATTCAAGGATGTGTGGCGTCTGTTCATTGGGCATCGAACGGCCACGCCATTTTTCTCTCATTTTCCAACGTTACAATGATGACCCTTTGCCACTTGTCTCCCCACCAAGTGTATATATACCCTCTCAGAAAATTCTTCTCCCCGTTTCCAATATTTGCAATCAACAGTAGCAAGAAAAAATAAATAACTTCCATTCCCCTCTCTGATCAATTCTCCTTGGTTACAAATCCCAAGCTCTTGATTCCATAATCATGTCTGCAACACACTATAGACAGGATTCAAGTGATTCAGGTGAGAGGACAAAAATTGAGCGCTACACTGCCATTATAGCCAGTGGTGAGTTCATCACCACCGTGCCGGCGCTGCAGGTGATAGAGGCAGAGGGTGGAGGAGAGGTGACTTCTAGTGTTGGTGGCGTCCAGCGGTGTAAGGAAAAAGCTAGGCGCGACACTGCTGCGATAAGCGGGGATGTCAGCGTGGAGGGAGATGACGTTGTCAGCGATGACGACACGGTGGTAGATGGAGACGACCTCATCCATAGAATTGCTGATGTTGAAGGCGGTGGCGCCAAGCACGATGGCGCGGACGACGCCGAGGCCGAGATCGAAACCGGGGGTGAGTTGCCCTCAACCGAAGGTGGGCTCAACGCCGAGGTGGGACCTTCGGGCCCTGCGATTTCCCTCGAGCAAGAACTCGAGCCTCATCAGATTATCCCCTCACATTTCGATAACAGCAAAGACCTCAAGCTGCAAGTTCAATTTGCTGATCAAGAGGAGAAGAATAGGAACATACCGGTAAACACGACGCCGACTCGCATAACACAAGCTCATATTGAGCGAGTCTGGATGGAGTGAAGGTTTGGTCCCGTGGTGAAAGTAGTCATCCCTGACCCAACAAGCAGAGTTTGCCACCACGTGGAGGGGCTTTTCTTTGCTTATACTTACCCTTTCACCCTCGGCTTGTCCCTTCCAGTACACAGGATTATCGATGATTTTTACCGAGCATATAACTTATGCTTGGCTCAGCTAGGCCCCGGCATCTGGAGAGTTGTTCAGTGCATGGATTGGCTGAGCAAAAAGGCCGGGGTGGACTTCACCTTGAACCATCTCATCTCCATCTACTATCCTTACTTTCACAAGGCCGGGGTTGTGGCCTTAAACAACCGAGGAAAATATGAACTCCTCCATAAGAGCGAGGACCATGGGGACCGAGGCTGGAGTGATCGCTACGTCCTTTTGGAGACTAGTGTTTTATCCACCGAGCCCGATTTGCCAGAGCGATGGAACAACACACGTAAGTGTCCCTTCGCTTTTATTCCATCCCCGGTGACCATTCGTGCTTGCTAACACCATTTCATTTTTGCTTCTTAGCCAACAAGGTTGACGTCGTTCCTCCCGAGGGGCTGACTGAATGGGTGAAAGCTATGACCGGGGCTCGCGAGCACCCTGAGAGAACGTGGATGAAGATGGCTGCTGAATTTGGTTGGCAGTGTAAGCGGCATGGTAAGTTCCTTATGGTGTTTTACTTGATGTATTGTTCTAAAGGTTTTGCTTCGTTTATTGACCTCCCTCTCCTCGGCGTTAGGTTTTCCAAATCGTGCTGTTAACACAAAGAAAAGCAAGAAGAAGAAAGACAAAGGCAAAAGGGATGACGATGAGGGTACTGAGTGAGATGATGCACTGGCTTCGGCGACAGGTCTGGTAGGTGACCTAAAGGAATTAAAGGCTTCTAAGTCTTCAAATATTTCATAGGGGGCCCCCGGTCAAGGGTCCTCCAAAGGTAACCACCAATCTGTTTCATCTTGCTAATCCTTGCTTCTCTTCAATCTTTTGCTTATTAAAATTCTTTCATGTTACCTTTTCCAGGCATGAAAAGGAAGAGGACAGTTTCCAAGAAGCCCTCCCGCTCTGTTGCTCCTCGCACCGAGGTAGCGACTTTTCCTAAGCCCGAGGTTGCAATGGAACCACGCCGAAAGCGGATCGATGAGCCTGACGATGCTGCAGCCATGGACTTGGTAACCCGAAGAACGGTCAAGGTGGTGGACCTCGAGGACCAGGAGCAGGAAGCTGAGGCGGCGATTGCCAAGTCTAGGGGCAAAGCCAAAGTTGGGGAGGCTTGTACCGAGGGGAGAGCTGAAGTTGGCGCGGTTCGGGCGCAATCTGAACCCGCGAGGATTTCCTCCTCGGTTGGATCTCTTCGGAAGCTGGAGGTGCCAACTTCTTCGAATTTGCTGGCGAGCACCCGAGGAGATATATTGAGCCTTATGCCCCTGCTCGGCCCAGAAGAAGATAAGGTTGTGCTTCGTTTCCCCCGGCTCAACTAGCTAGCACTCTCGCCGCCAATGCTCTCTAGGTAAGCTTCGATTTCCTTTATTTCTGTTCTCCTTTGGGATGTGTATTCATGCTGATCCTTAATAATTTTTCCCCAAGGGTTTATCCTATCGCTGAGGACTATTGAGCTCGAGGCCACGAGGGTCGAGGAGGTGCAGTGCATAGCTCTTGCCTGGGACAAGCAAAAAGATAGCTTCAAGGTGCAAATAGCGGAGCTAAAGGCCAAATTTTCCGAGTTCCAGTCTGATCTTCATGATGCTGAGTCGGCTGCCGAGGAGAAGATTAAAGCCCTTGGTGATGGCTTCCCAGTTGAACGTTCGAGGCTAGAGGCTGAAGCTGCGAGACTAAATGCCGAGTTGAGTCAAGCGAGGGGCAAGGCCGAGGAGATGGCCAAGAAGCACCATGAGAAGCTGAGAAAGCATGTGTTCCATATCCAGAAGTTGGAGGGTGAGACCTCCAAACTTTCAGCTCGTGAAGCCGAGGTTGAAGCTCTTCGGGACGAAGTCGCCGATCGCAAAGATAGAGCTAAGATCAAGGCTAAGAAGGCTGAGCTGGATAAAAAGTGGGCCGTTATCAAGTCTCGATTAAAGCTGCTCAAGCAGTGCCGTGCTGGCGAGCTCAACTTGGAAGAAGAAATTGTCATAGCCGAAGAGAAGGCAGCAAAGGCTCAAGATATCATTGATGACCTTCCATCAAGTGAAGCATCGAGCGATGATGAAGATGAGGATAATGAAGAAGACGCCGGTGAGGGGGGACTCCGAGGGGGGAGGTGATGCTCCCGAGTCTTAGACTTCTGTAGCATTTTTTGTTTTCGTGTAAGCCTTCGGGCTTTTTGTGCTTATGTTGTAGACCTTCGGGTCCTTTTTATGTAAATACTTTCAGCCTTCGGGCTTACTAATGAAATGATTTAGTATCTTTTATCTTAAGTGTTAGTTCTTTGCATGTACCGAACACTTTAGAATAGATAGCTCGCTTGCAAGACTTAACTGAATAAAATCGATGCAAACTTAGAACGACGTCTTGTTCTCGAGTCGATGCATTTAAAGTGCAACTTCGGAGTGAAAAATTATAGAAACAAAGAGATATGGAATTAAGTTTATTTCATTGATAATATCAATAAGCTGAAATCAGCTTTTTACATGAAGCCAAGTCAAAGCAGAACTTGGGCGCGAAAAAAAAAATTTAATAATGTGCCACTACCGGGCGAAATTACAATGTACTAAATGTATTCCTCGGGTGTCAGTCCACGGTTGTCAAATAGATGGTCTTCGGTTGGGAGGCGCATTTGCGACCTCGATTGCAACTCGCCCCTTACTCCCCCCCCCCCCCAGTGTTCGGGTGTGAATCTTGATGAAGACCCGGGCACAGGAAATCGTTTAATCTGCTTCCTGAAAAGGTCAAGCAAAGTGAAACGAGGAGCAAGTTCAGTACATTTCGACCGAAGCCCTTGGAGCGTTGTTCGGCTCGAGGCTGTGGGTAAATTTTTAAATGAGCAATGGATATTTACCTCGATTTCAGAAGTAGTACCGCTTTAAATTAGATTTGTTCCAATTTAGGGGTTCGGGTGTGCCCAACAGATCTTCAATTTGATAAGATTCTTTCCCAACAATTGCTTTGACTCTGTAAGGTCCTTCCCAATTCGCAAAAAGCTTTCCCCCATTTTCTTCCTTCGTTGACTGATTTGTAGCCTTTAGCACATAATCGCCAACTTTAAAATCTCTAAGTTTGGCCTTCCTATTGTGATATGCTTCGATCTGTCTTTTTTGAGCAACTAACTGGACCAAAGCCAGCTCTCTTTTCTCTTCGAGCAAATCCAATTCTATGCGCATGGCTTGTTGATTAGCATCTTCGGTGGTGTGGGCATACCGAACACTTGGTTCGCCCACCTCCACGGGGATAAGGGAATCCATACCATAAGCAAGTGAATAAGGGGTCTCACCAGTGTTGTTCTTTTCTGTTGTCCGCATGGGCCATAACACGCCTGGCAGCTCCCCGGGCCAAGGGCCTTTTTTCTCATCGAGCCTTTTCTTGAGATTCTCGATTATAATCCTATTTGAAGACTCAGCTTGGCCATTGGCACTTGGATGATAAAGGGTCGAAGCAATTCTTTTGATTTCCTATTGTTTGAAAAAATCAGTGATGGTTGCTCCCATGAACTGTTTACCATTGTCGCAAGCAATTTCCCTCGGGACACCGAATCTGTAGATGATGTTTTTCTTGATGAAATCGATTACTTGTTTTTGTTTAACTTCGGTGAGAGCTCCTGCTTCCACGCATTTTGTAAAGTAATCGGTTAACACTAGAATAAACCAAACACCACCTTTTCCCTTTGGTAATGGACCAACAATATCCATCTCCCACTTCATGAAAGGCCATGGTGGCACGACCGAATGCAGAGGTTCAGCCTGTTGATGGATCATCCATGCGTGGCGTTGGCACTTATCGTATTTTTGCACGAAGGTCTTTGCATCTACGCTGATGGTGGGCCAATAGTACCCAGCTCTAAGTAACTTGCGCACCAAAGACTTTCCCCTTGAGTGATTGACACACTCACCTTCGTGCACCTCGGCCATCACATATCTAGCATCATCCGGACCCAAACACTTGGCCATTGGGCCGCAATATAATCTCTTGTACAAATTACCCTCGATCATATGGTATGATGCCGCTTGGGTCCTCAACTTTTTGGCCTCCTTTTTATCTTGGGGGACAGTCCCCGAGTCGAACTAAGGGATGAACTTACTCCGCCAATCCCATTTGTGGTCCACCGAGTTGACCTACAATTTCATCTCTCTCATTTGTGCGGACAACAACTAAACCACTGAATCAGTCCCCGAGTGGGCTTCATCGACCGCCGAACCCAAATTTTCCAGGGCGTCAGCCTCGGTATTCTCCTCCCGAGGCACTTGCTTGATTTTCCACTCTTGGAATTGTGCCAAAATCCTTTCTGCTCGGTCTAAGAACAGCTGCATTCTAGGCTCTCGAGTCGTGTATTCACCGAGCACTTGATTCACTACCAACTGGGAGTCGCACCTTAGCTCAATTCTCTCCACCCCCATTTCTTTAACCAACTCCAAGCCTGCTAGAGCCGCTTCATATTCAGCCTCGCTGTAGGTCACTTTTTTTAACCGAACCGAGTGCCTGATTTTCTCCCCGGTGGGTTCTTTCAAAACTATGCCTAACCCCAAACCCTTGGAATTAGTATCCTAATCGGTATTAAGTATCCATAGCCCCGAAGCCGTTTCTTTCTATATTGAGTTCTTCTTTTCGGCTTCGGGCAGAATTCCAACACTAAAATCAGCTACGAAGTTGGCCAAGACTTGTGATTTGATGGCTGTTCGAGGTTTATAAGTGATGTCATACTCGCTTAATTCTACCGCCCATTTTGATAACCTCCCCGATAACTCAGGTTTGTACAATATACTTCTCAAGGGGAAGGTTGAAACTACCGCTATTGGGTGACATTGGAAATAGGGTCGTAGTTTTCGGGCAGTGACAATTAAAGCGAGTGCTATTTTTTCCAAGTGTGGGTACCTGGTCTCAACATCGAGGAGTGTCTTGCTCATATAATAGATGGGCTGTTGCTTGCCATCTTCCTCCCGAATCAGGACCGCGCTGACCGACACCTCGGACACAGCCAAGTACACTAGCAATGTTTCACCATCCTTAGGCTTGGCGAGCAGCGGTGCGTTAGCCAAGTAGCGTTTCAAATCTTTCAGCGCTTCTTTACACTCCGGTGTCCACTCGATGTGGTTGTTCTTCCTCAATACAGAGAAGAATTTGTGGCATCGCTCCGAGGACCTTGAGATGAAACAACTCAAGACAGTGATTCGTCCAGTTAAGCGCTGAACTTCTTTCACCCCGGTCAACCCTTCGGGGATCTCGTCGATGGCTTTGATCTTATCTGGGTTTGCTTCGATCCCTCGTTCGGAGACAATGAATCCCAAGAATTTCCCAACACCGAAGGCACATTTCTCAGGATTCAGTTTCATGGCATATTGCCTCATAACAGCAAAAGCTTCCCTTAGGTGATTCAGATGATCCTCCATTTGAATCGATTTGATGAGCATATAATATATGTAGACCTCCATAGATTTTCCAATATACTCCTTGAACATGCGACACACCAACCTCTGGTACGTTGCCCCAGCATTTTTCAGACCGAAAGGCGTCACTTTATAGCAGAAAGTGCCTCGGTCAGTGATGAAAGAGGTTTTCTCTTCGTCCTTCAGGTCCATGAGGATCTGGTTGTAGC